>OZ024892.1:39819469-40419469 GCA_964017195.1 Siderastrea radians
CCAGCTCTTATTTAGGGACCGTCGACATATTCAAAAGTTCCCCGCTTAACGTCCACTGGACGTTAAGGTCAGACCCCCTCCCCCCTCCTCCTTAACGTCCACTTGGAATTTCGTACTCCATGTTTTTCTAGAGCCAGTGAATTTAGTTTTGTAAAATCTAGCAAGTGCGTGTTCCTTCTGCGCCATCTTTAAGTGACAAACTACGTAGATCACAGGGGCACCAAGTTTGTTCTCATTCCACTGTAGTACGTTTTTCTCTTCATGTTCTGTTATCAACATAAGGGAGCGGTCATTAATTAGTGGGCGGGGGGGGGGGGGAGGGCCGGTAAAATTTCACAATGGAGGGCCCAAAAATATTAACTCTCCCTCAGATTAAGGTCAAAAAATCTTGGCCCTCCACACAACATCAGCCCAAACAATTGTGACCCTCCCCCAAAAAGGGATTGGTCGCTATTCGATTTGTTCTAACATGGAAGTCAATTTGAATACTTGAACAATTTGAAAAATTCATGGTGAGATACCAATAAGCTAATCAGCAGGGACATAGCGTGCGATTTTTAAGCTGTTCGCACGAAGAGAGTATTTCGAGAGCGGGAGGCGCCCCCCTCCAGGGGAGTCTGGGGGCGTGCTCCTCAGAAAATTTGAAATTTTGGGTCTAGGAAATGCCATTTTCTGCGTTTTTTCGGGGGACATTTTCAGTAAATCTGATACGTAGTAAAACGCAATATTAGCTGTTTATTTTATTTATGTGTCAGCCAATTGGATAAGTGTTTTCGCTAAGGCTACAGTATGACAAAAAATAGGAAAAATGATGACGCCATTGTTGACAGTTCACAAGCAACGTCTACCATTCAGACAGGTAACCTCTGTTACTACACCGTCAATGTCAACGTCCTTGATCTTATGGATGTGTAGAATTAAGGGAGCTCAATTTCTTGTCACTCATGGTACTTCAAAGAGGAGTTTTTTGCCTCATCATCAGCACAAAAGCTACGTTCAGCAGTGCATGTTGAGACAGGATACGTTAACAGTGTTACAAGTACAACATATACTACGGGATAAAACTGGGGGTTTGCGTGGTCAAGAGTCTCAACCAAAGTCTTTGGCCTTACATGCTGATCATTTCCGTTCCATTTTTGTGCCTCCATCTTGTGACTTCGGCTTTGAACTCGTCCCCAGTGATCTCCGTATCACTTCGTAATAACTGTAAACGTGACCCGTTTATTGACATTCACTATTATTCACAATGTTTCTTTCCGTTCGTAATGGAATAATGAAAAATTTTACATAAAGTTGCATCACTATGATACGAAATAATATAACAATTTAATGATAAAAATGCCTTCAGGCAATAGAAATATATTTTTCTCGCATTTCAGCTGTACGCCGGTGCGTACGTGCCTGGACACAGGTGCGCAGCCACGTAAACTTGGTTCCGAATAAGTATAAACTCTTTAAAAACATGAAGTCAGGTGTGTATTTAAAAACGCTGCCAAGAAAACATTCAAATGGTTGAAATTTGACATTCAAAGTATTCCAGAGTTATTTTTGCAGCGGCATTTCTTTTACCATCTGGTGACTAGTGATTAAATAGAAACTTTGAAATTTCCCACTCCGTCATGAAAAATCCAAAGCACTTGCTCTCCCCTTCCATGTCCTGCAAATTCGACCAGAGCTTGTTGTATGTAAAAGTGTGGTAATGCTCTCCTTCTCCCTCTTCTCCTCCTCCTCCCCCTCCTCCACAACTGCTTCGCCTTCGTCTTCAATTTTATCATACACTTCGTCAAAATCCCCTCTATCGTCAATATCACTTCCAATTTCCTGCACCACAACATCGTCATAATCACCATCATCATCATCGTCGCTATCACTGTCTTTGGGAACTTGAAGGCTATCGGGAACCAGCGACCTACCGATGTCTGCTGTTATGACACCCACTTTTTCGCGTTTTAACGTCCCCCTTTGATTGCTTCGACTTCCGCTTAGCAATGTACATCTCCAGTACAGCAACTTTCAGGTTTTTAATTTTCGTTCCCTGTATATGGCTTCGTAATCTTCGTAATCTTCAAAGCGTTTCCGCTTCTCTTCTCGGAAGGTTTGCACGCTTACTACTCTCCGCTCTCCGAGCAAATAAAATCTGTAATTTAAGATCCTTTCGCAGGATGGATTTCTCCTTCGGGAAAATCATGTACCCAAACCACATGACTCGAGAACTATCAGGCAGAACTTGCTGTGTATAGAAACTATTGAAACATCCCTTAAAAATCTTGAAAAAGATCTCAAGGAACACCTCAAAACAACCATACTCTCTTCTAGCCAGATTTTGACTGGGCGCAAAATTGCTCATGACTTTGACGAATTGTTTGAATTGCAATGCTATGAAAAGGGAATTAGACAGTGTACGCTCTGGACTAGTCGAGCCACCCTCAGTCGAGCTGCAGCAAACTTGCGAATCAGCGTTTAAACAATCATTTTCTACGACGAAAAGGAAGTCGCGATCAAGTAAACAGTATAGCAACAAGAGGAAGAAACTGAAAGATGTGAGGCGTTTAGGTAGAATGGATGAGATTTAAGAAAGATTACGGCAGAGCTGCCAGAAGGAAAGGCGTGTACAAAGAAGGTTTTACGCACAGAGATTGTCATCCCACTAGGAAAGAGACAGGATGTAGCCTTTTAGATGACACTGCAAAATCCGAACTTCGTAGGTTTTTAAGTTTTGCTGGGACTGAAAGTGGTGACGACGCACATTATGACGATGAAAGTGATGGCGAGGCAAGTGATGCTACTGCGGATGATGGCAATGAAAGTGACGGCGACGAAGCTGATGATGGGGTAGGTGATGGTGTTGAAAGTGATGGCGACGAAGGCGATGACGATGCAGGTGTCAGATTGCGTTGAAAGTGATGGTGATGAAGGTCATGGTGATGAAATTCATGGTGTCTAAAGTGATAAACTGTCATTTATATTTTTGGTTGTTACTGTTAGCCTGTCAAATCTTGAAAGTATCTCGAAAGTATATTATTTATGAGACCATGGTGGCGATTTGCTTTATTTATTACCGTATAACATAACGAGATGCATGTTTTCCAGCTTTTTACAAGCATTGTATAAACAAGGAAATACAACATTCCTCAATTTTGTTATCTGTTGTTTCATTATATTAATGACCAATCAAAACGATCTAAGTGATTCTTATTGAGTCCAAGCTTAGCTTCAGCAAACTAGACGTCGATAATGGACTATTTCAGCTATATTATGAAGCATGCGCACGCTCCTGTGAAGTGTCCACAACTGCCAGCATTCAAAGCGTGCTGAGTGCTGGTAGTGGTCGGACATTTCTTAGGCGGAGCACGCTTCATAACATAGCTAGAATGGTCGGTTGAAGTCGACCTATGTTAAGAAATGTATATATTTATATAAAAAAATATATTGTTAAAACAGGCGCCCAAACATTTGTCACCCTCCCTTAGCACAAGCTCAAAAATATATGACCCTCCCCAAATGGGAGCCCAAAAAACCCTTGCCCTCCCCCTAAATTTACCGGCCCCCCCCCCCAATAATTAATGACCGCTCCCTAAGTAAAATGTGTTTTCTCAACGCGTTATTTTGATTTTGTCCTAGAATCCCCACTCTAACGTCCAAATCTTGACTTTCCCCAACCCCCTCCCCCCCTAAACGTCCAATGGACGTTAAGCGGGGAACTTGTGAGTATGTCGACGGCCCCTTACATAGTGGTCTGCACGTTTGCACATTCGATCGAATCCGAATCTTGAAAAACTTATTCACCTGGTCCATGTAACCAAATCAAACAGACAAAACAATCTACACTTGTGTCCTCAGTTATTCTTTTCAAAACGGGAAACAGAGTCTTAATTCCCATTTTTACTGCCATTGTAGGGTCTCTCGTAAAATGTTTACTCCATCGTGTCTCGAGTGAAATGGACATCAGTTATATTTTTACCCATGACCCTTTGTGGGCCGTGACGCACACCGCCTGGAGAGTAGCCATCTTTTCTGGCACGTGTTGTGCATAAGCTTACGGTATTTAAAAGGATTGCGCTAGCTTTTTGAATAATTTAACTTTTTTCACTTAAAAGTTGAAATTCTGATTTGAATCTTTGAAAGGAAAGCGTTCGGGGAGCCGGAAAAGCGACTGTATAATTAAAATGACCGATCGATCGGCAGTTTTGGTCTCGAATTTGCGCCGCCATGAAGGGGGAAATAGGCTATTTTTAACAAGGAAAGTTTTTTTTTACCAAATCATTGGTTTTGTTAGTTTAAACAGATAAATCAGGAAACAAGCTTCGGCTTTTCCTACGCAATGTCTCCACAAGCCTGACCGTCGACATGGGCTCCTGCCGTGGAGCATTGTTTCGATCTGAGATAGCACATTACAGTCGAATAGATTCCACTTCTGTTTTAGTCGATATAACGCGTGGTCACAGGTTTCTCTTTCCAGAAAAAAGGGGGAAACAGCTGTTTTCTCTGTAACTATAATGTGCCGTTATTAATTTTATTGTTTTTATATGCAAACAACACAAATGGCATTAAAAAGAAAGAAAAGAAAGAAAGAGGGAAAGAAAGAAAGAAAGAAAGAAAGAAAGAAGAAAGAAAGAAAGAAAGAAAGAAAGAAAGAAAGAAAGAAAGAAAGAAAGAAAGAAAGAAAGAAAAAAAAATTAGAAAAAGAAATAAAAAAGGAAACAAGAATCGGTCACATGACTAAACAAAAAAGGCCCCAAAACCTTGCGAGGTGTTGCAGCGTTTATTTCTAAAGCTGAATGAAACAATGAAACTGCTTCGAAGTCAACGAAGTAGCACAAGTTTTGGCGAAAACATCTTCTAATTATTGGCTCTGAAATGCAGTACGTGTTTGATTTTTCTTGAAACCAGTGCCGTAATCATCGCTCAAACCGGGTTGAAACTGTACGATTTCACCATATTAGCTGCGGGAGTTAAACCGAACACGTTTGTAATCCATTCACAAAACGGCGCCATCATGTGCCCGTTTGATCGAACTGAAGACAGAATTTGAACTTGGAAAGGTAAGGGACTGTGCACTAATTAAATGGGGGGGGGGGGTTGGGAAATGGTTAAAATAAGGCTCAAAATTAAGTCGCACCTCCCTCTCACTAAGCGAGAATTAACTTTAACCTCCCCCCACCTACTGATAATATTATGGTCAACCCCCCCCCGCCCCCACCATCCCCTGCGTCCTCCCTGCATTCGGTTCCCTCATACTGACCTAATTTACGTGTTGGATGTCTTCCTCAGGCACAAAAAGTACTCTAAATGACTCTTCAACGTATGAGTTCTCTCCAACGACATCACTTGACTTTGATTCTGAAGTTGTGTCGTCTTCACACGAGTTATTAAATTCTTCATCTTCCAGAATCTCTGACAGCATTTCCACGTGCGTGGCTGAGAACTCCTTTAGTTAAATCAGCCTTGCTCCCGCTTATCTTGAGACCCTGTTGTTTCAATACATTTTCAGCTGGTTATTCGTAAGCGCTTCCACAACTTTTTCATTTTTCCAAGAAATATTAGATGGAAGAGCGTTCCTTTCTCTTACTCTTTTTTTCGCCTTTGCATCCAAGAACTCAAGGTGCTCTACATAACTTTTACAGGCAGTCTTTTCCACGCTGTACTGGGAACAGAACTCTTGCAAAGACCTTTCTTCTAGAGGAGGACAGTTTTCTCTCGTTGAACAATTTCTTTATCTGGACACTCGGGAGAAGTTTATAGCTTACTTTGCAAAGTGATTAAACTGTTCATATTTACATAGATCAGTTTATTGCTATTAAAGTCAAAAGTTGGGTTTTCCATTCTCTTTAATGATAATACAATGTAGGCTATCCTACATTGGCATCTTTCTTTTTCATTGAATAACATCATAGCGTCAGGTCCGTAGCCAGACTTTTCTGATAACCGAGGCAATTGTGAAAGCGCCGAAGGCGCGAGCTTTCAGGCGGGGTCTGGGGGGTCCGAATTCTAGACGCTCGGAAATGTCATTTTAAGCGTTTTCCTGGTGGTATTTTCCCCCAAACATAATCAAAATACAAACTAACTTTAACAGCATTCCTGGTGCCAATAAAGTAGAACTGTTTTAATATATTGCAGAGGCATTCCTTTCCTACTGCATGACAGACAGGAAAATATTATTAAATAATCAGCCAGTTCAGAGATCAAAGCACCTGGAGTTGAAATTTTCCCAGTTTAGTTCCAGTGTAAGTAGTATAAATGTTTGAACTCTAATAGCTCTTCTACCACTGTTCCAGTTGTCAAAAAGAGTGAAAAAAGTAATGCCCCCTCTCTGTAGTTGTGATTTTCCCCTATGCCCCCGCTCTGGTTTCCCAACCCCTCTCCAGGTAATTATTGCACAGTCCCTAATTTCTATGCAGTTCAGAAACAAGATTACTGTTGTGACGAACGTCAGAATTCACCATCTTAGTTTGTTAAACACAAAGCACAAAGCGCAGTTGTTCTCAGTTTAGAGGTTACGGACACTCAAACAACTTGGAAAGCAATTCAACTACTTTTACATGGTATTCGATTTGCATCTGAACATTTGGAGACTTTGGAACACAGAGCTACAACGATTGCAGGTAGACCAGTGCCAGTTTTGCGTGGTATAGCCGAAAAAATGTCGCCCTTCCTCTCTTCTTGGTAGTTTGTTCAGAAAGTTTAAGTTTACTTGTTATGATTGCTTCTTGATTTTCGTATAGTACTGACTCGCAATATAAAATGAGTGACAGTTATTATTCAATGCTTCTGTCCCATTTTACTGTGTTTTATTTTATGTCTTGTCTTGATATTTCGTAGTGGAAAGCCTTCCTGATGAAACCCTTCATTCAGTAAAATTTTAATGATCGACGCGACGATAAAAGAAACTATAAATTGTAAACACAACGCTAAATGCCTTAAAAATTAAATAAGTTGCGTACTACCTCGGCTACGCCTCGGGAGTCCACAACATTTTAACAGCTAGATGACGAAAATCGTGGGAAATTTGTTAAATTTCCAGTGTTTTGGAAATTGTGGTTGTGAGTGCGAACGGTTTTGATGATTCTTACATAGCAGTAGAAGATGAGGCAGATTGCAAGACCGACATTAACTGACGCCGAGACCAGGAATACAACACTATCATTCTCAGCATAGCAGATAAACTTGGAAGGATTAAACACCATTTTGTGCCCACTAAGCGTGTTAGGTAATGGATAACACATGGCACACATCCACGACACAAGAATCATTATCGTGGATTTGTTTCTGGTGAAGTAGCGTCTGTACTTAGCTGGTTTGACAATTTGAAAATACCTGTTCGCCGCCATCATAGTGAGTGTTTGAGTCGAAGCAACAGCCAGAAATACAGCCATCTATCCTTGGCATTGACAAGTTGAATCGCTAAAAGGCCCTGGGATGTTGCTAATACGCAGGGAACGCAGAGAGAGCCCCTAGAGGATGGGCTGTAACTAAAAGAAAATCGAAACCCGGTATAGGCAGATGTTTTTATTCGTCTTGAAGCTGTCGGATCAGTCGGTTAACATGTTGAAGTCGACCTTTAAATGTAAAAGAGTACTCAGTCCATTGGGTACAACGTATTACTCGTTACAGGTGGTTATTCAAATTGTCTGCTCATTGTACTTGGCTCGTAACCCATTTTAGCCTCATACCCAAACGTATGATCTTTAATTTAATTTGAATCTGTTCAACCTTTTAAATGTGGAAAACTAAATGTCCACCAGCACCGCGGTGCTAATCTGAGTTAAATTGGCTTTCTCAATTAAGTCGTGGCTACTGGCTAATGATATGAGAAACCAATTAAAAAAAGGAAGAGATCCGGATATTTGTTAGTTTTTTTAATGAAAAAAGTGATGTTTGAATGACAAACGAACTATTTGCATATATCCTCTTTCAGGTTTTAATGTCCGGAACTTAAAAATGGACAGTACTTTAACCTTAAAATTTCATTGTAATTGACGGAAACATCCGCGGAAACATAATTGACGGAAACATCCGCGGAAACGTTCATTGTAATTGAGGGAAACATTCGCGGTCTTTTTGCCTTTTACATATTAATAGTTATTGATACTTTAGAAGAAACCTGTGGTAGTCATAAGATATCCGCTAGCAGTTCGTATTTTGGGTTGTTTATTTATCGGTTGCAGTGTCGAACTGGATGCATTTGGTACGGAGAGAAAATTAGGAATCTGTCGGAAAAACATAGATTAAAGTCATATGGGTATATCTTGCGGTAGACTTCAACTGTCAGCACTTAATTCCTTTAATACTTGAATAATTTTAGTGATAGAAATGTACAGATGCACTTAATACCCTTTTTACATGAATTAGTCCGCCGGTTTATACAATTGGAAACAGCGTCCAGTTTTCAAACACAAAACCTGAACACCTTTTACATAATTTTATTTACGGCGTAAAAAAACTTTTATTGTTGTTAGAGCAGGAAGGAACATTGACTATCTACTTTTTCTAGTCTAGGAGCAGTCTTTCCTTATGTTAAAGAATAGTCGAGAGCGCTAAGAACACGCGATTGCGCGCGGATGTAGACTGCCGCATTTAATTGTAATACGCAAGCGGTGAGCTCCTTCAAGTTTACCACACGCGCGTAAAATGTCCATGTGGCAGCCTACCCAATCTCGTACCCAGAGTCCTCAGGCTTCCTGGTCAGCGGGCGGCGCCAGGAAAGACTCTGGGATAATGGAATTGTTACCGCAGGGATCCTGCGGTTAACGGTTCTTAGTTTTATTACAGTGAACAGCCCAGAACAGAGAAAAAAATCACATTTTTTTTATTACCCCAGAGTCTCTCCTGGCGCCGCCCGCTGACCAAGAAGCCTGAGGACTCTGGGTACGAGATTGCAGCCTACCTTCCAAGCGCTTTCAGATGTTCTTCTCTCTCGACTATCTCTCAGCAGAAGGAGGGAACGCTTGTAGTCTAACTTTTTCAAATACGTTTTAACAGGAAACGTTGTATCTTCTCTTAGTTGATATAACACTTAATGGTTACTTTACGGCTTTTGGACCTTATATGCTGGTTACATGTAGCTTTCCTACGTTAGTCTACTAGATTTGGGTCGATTATTAAAACGGAATTAAGATAGGGTATAACAAAACCGTGGTTTAACTCCAAACTAAACTGGTGACCTACTTTAAATAACTGCTCCCAAAACCAGATCTGACTTTGACCTTATTTGAATAATAATCGGCCTTTTAAGTTTATGGGGTGTGGCATTTCCCCTTCCTATTCGAATATCTAAAAGCAGTTTTAACTGCAGTTAATATTTTATCATTTGGACAGTGCTGCATCCGTACAACCATCCATGCCGGTTGCGTTCATTAATCTATATTTAGCTGTATGTCATCACTAAAAATCTTACATTAGGTCAGCCTGGTGATAATAATAATTTAATTCTCTGAGGGGTCTGTTTGGTAAAAACCTTGACCTGTTTCACGTACAGAAGAGTTTGTAATTACAATCAAATCTGTCAAGTTTCTCCCATGAAAACGCACAAATCAAAAGCTACATTCATTACCCTGGGGGAAAGGAGGGTGAGTTTGTAAAATAATTTGACGTTTCTCTTTAGCATTTAAACTTTTAAGAAATTTAAAGCAAAACTAAGCCTACATTTAACTCAATTCAAACTGACTAACAACCTAACATTAAACGTTTAAGGAAATTAAAGCAAAGCTAAATCTAAATTTATAACTCAATTTAACCTGTTTAGCTGCAAATATTTTTCGTCCATGGGCACAGTGTATCCTCCCCCTGCCACCTCCAATGGTGCAGCAATTGCTTGTGAGCGGCAGCATCTACATCGAAGAACCCTCAGGTAATCCTTTCGAAAGTTCTTGTTTAGCAGACCGTATATCATAGGATTCAGAACGCTGCTTATAGTGGCCAGAAAATTATACGCTACGTAAACCTCTCGAGGGAATATCCAACTGCCACAAGTCGTGTCCACAATGTCGATCACCAAAATGGGAGTCCAGCAAAGAAAGAAAAACACCACTATCACAAATATTGTGTGCGCTACCTTGATTTCTTCCACGTTTACCGTGCTAGTTTCAGTGCCAGCGTTTTGAAAATTGTTGTTGTGGCTGCGAAAAGTTTTAAAGATTCTGGTATAACTACAAAAGATGACGCAGGCGGGAAGCCCGACGTAAAGTCGACTGAAATCTACGGGGAACAATAATTTACTTAAAAGGGCAGGAACTGCCAACCTTTCTACATCATGATAATTTGCAAGTTAGTTGTCTAGGTAGTTAGTTATCTTATTTGTTATATAGAATTAACTTTTTATTATAATTATTTATTAATGTAGTTGGCTCGAAGATATTAGCACTTGAGTGCTACACTGTAAATTCGAGGGTAAATAAAGTTTATTGATTGATTGATTGATTGATTGATTGAAAGTATCATGATAAACACCATGAACGCACCGCTATCTACCTGAATATAGCAGAAAAACTTGGAAGGATGAAAAACCATTTTACGCCCACTGAACACGTAAGGTAGTGGAGAACACATGGAATAGAACCATGTCACAATAATCATGATCATGGTTTTCTTTTTGGTGAAGTATCGTCGGTACTTAGCTGGTTTGACGACTCGAAAGTACCTGTTGACCGCCATCAAGGTTAATGTGTGAACCGAAGCAGCAGCCAGAGTCATAGTATCCTTGGTATTGACAAGTTGTATCGCTAAAACGCCACTTAGATGTTGCTAATACGGTAAGACATAAAGGGCACGCGGTGAAAGCTCCCAGAGAGAAGTCCGAGATAGCGAGCGATGCCACGAACATATTAGGGATTTTTCGCAACCGACGGTTTAAAACCATGATCAAGAGAGTTATAAAATTTCCAAGGAACAAGAAAACCAAAAGAAGCGCATAGGTCCCTGATTCCAGAATGACTTTCGCTTCGCTCCTTGACTGTAACTCTTTCATCATGTCTGTCAGTTGCTTTTCTGTGGAATCCATTTTCAAGGAAGAAATTATCCACACTGTTCTTCTCAGAGAAGGGCTCTTTACGTTGGGCTGTAACTATAATGATATAAAAATTAGTTTTATTTTTAATTTTGTTAATTAGTATTATTTATATATTTATATTCTCGAAGTGAAGTTTTTTGTTTTTAGCTACTGCGTTAGGAAGATGGCAGCCTCTTCAGGATCTGATGGGTGCAATATCTCACTGCATACGGCAGGTGGTTATATTTATTTCAAAACATCAGCCGATTGTAATTCGTTGTCAGTCCCTTCAAAGACACAAATTATTCCTGTTCTGCTCTCGCTAACGTTGAAAATTAAAAGCTCGTCATTTTAAGTTGAAATGACCGTTTTAAGAAAACGATGCAATACATTCTTTACTAAGGTTTGGCCAGACCGCTTCAGATAAAGCTTCAGCTAGCTTCAAAATCAAAGCCAGAAGACACAAACAATGTGAAATCTAATTTTGCTTAAAAAATCGTTTAAACGACATAGTGCTTTACCGTTTGGGAGGATATTTGTTCTTTTCAAATCAATAGTGAAGTTCTTCAAGCTAGTCCAGAAAACTCTCATAATCTCTTTACTTTTGTGGACGTGCTACTCGTTTAACGATGTTCAACGACCAATAATCAAATAATTTGACAGGAAGACCTTTTGTGTGAGCAATTATATCAGGTTCAATTATAGCAAGCAACCCACGTAAGAGTGATTGAAAGCGCTCAGGGACCGATCGCAGGTGATATGACGATATATAATTACCAAATTAAAAACCTAGCTATTTCATAGAATCCAGGTTTCTACGCAGTAGAAGTTTGAATTGAGAAAATGTGGTTAATAAAATTAAAATACTAATTTTTTTGTTTCACTCTTAAGTTTCCAAAAAATATTATAAATTAGTAAGGAAAGGTTTTTCGTTTATACAGTGCATCTATAAGTTCCGTTCTATTCTAAGTTAACAAACTTATGATGAAAAGCCATGTGCTTTCTAGTACGAGAACAGGCATGCCGTAAAATATCTAAAGTGACCGTGGTCTAGATCGATCTGTTAACTTGAAAAAGGATATTTCCAAAGTTGTCTATAGCCTAAGGAGCTGATTTCTATACAGTCGAAATATTGTTTTACTGAACATAACAACATCACTATTAATAAATAGCCCTAAAGAAATTTGGTCTGAAATTTGACGTCCTCCAAAAATGAAAAAAAAAAAAACAAAAAAAAAGTTGGATGTACTTGATTCAAACAGGAAAAAACACACTGAGTTCTTGGGACATGCATTCTGCAACCCACGCATATTACAAAAATGCTTTGACGCGCATAATGGAGCTCAGCAACGAGCAACGCTCAATTTTTTCTAATATTAATTTGATCTCCATTACCCACCTTGGAGGACAATCGATCAGTGATGGTTTTGTCTTATGGTCCCGCAGGATTTGACCGGATGAAAACTGTTAAAAGGCCTACTTTGTAGGGTACGTGGCTTGAATTAATGCTTGTTGATTAAAAAAATAATTACTTAAATGGCAACCGACAATAATATTGCGCCATAATCAACTTAATGGTAAATTACCCAAGGTGAACGCCAAGCTGTATTTCTTTCTTTCTTTCTTTCTTTAATTTCTTTCTTTCTTTCTTTCTTTCTTTCTTTCTTTCTTTCTTACTTTCTTTCTTTCTTTCTTTCTTTCTTTCTTTCCTTCTTTCTTTCTTTCTTTCTTTCTTTCTTTCTTTCTTTCTTTCCTTCTTTCTTTCTTTCTTTCTTTCTTTCTTTCTTTCTTTCTTTCTTTCTTTCTTTCTTTCTTTCTTTCTTTCTTTCCTTCTTTCTTTTTATTTTTTTTTTATCTAACAGTTTTAGACAGTTAAGAATCTAAGAATAAGTTATAAATTTAAAGTTCTGAAAACAATAGAGAGAACAGACCTTGGGCAAAGTTTGACCGTACGCAATACGTTTCCTATTTAGTAGGATGCGCGGGAGACATGAATAAAGAAGCACGGTTAAGGTAGCTGAACACAGTTTGCGCACGCCTTACAGTTTCAGTTGCCGACGCTACTCAGTGCGCGCGCCAGGATTAAGGAAAGCAAGCATGCCACTGATAATTAAAAGTATTTTTTTCTATAGCCTGCTTAGTGTGAGTTGCGACCCTCTACATTATGAATGCTTATTTACCATTTTGCCAGTTATAAAAGTCCTTCTGCAAGAAATTTGATAACGCTATTGCTATAACTCTACAACTCTTTTAAAGCAAAGCTTATATCTAGCAGATCTTTTTAAAGGCCTTAAAAGACATGTCGTCTTTTAATTCTAGTCGTATCTTTAGCCGCCAATCGTGAACCATGGTACATTTAAAATTTTAAAGCATTTTAATTTCCGCTATCGGTCACCATATCTATTATAACAAGGAAGCGTGATATTGTAAGTTTAATGTTTCTTTTAAAGCGTCTTTGCCAATTTCTATTCAGTGTTTTTTTATTATATTTTATGGCTAAGACGATATAAACTTGAACTTGAACGGGAAGAGCATGCGCGCCACCGAAGAGGTCGGACGTATTCTGTAAGCGGCGTCGTCTTTCCCGTCCTCAACCTAATTCAACAATGGTTATTAATCCGAAATGCGACTCTTTCTTTAAACAAAACGTGATTCATGTCCAGCAAAGGCAGAAAACACAAAAGAGGCGACAGGGGCTCGATGGAAGAGGAGAGTAGTACAAGTATCGCCAAGAAACAAAACATGGCGGCACGTGCTGAGGCTAATTTGGATGAAAGCATTAAGAACGATGCCGACATTGCGCCAGAAGAAGAAGAAGAGGAGGAAGAAACAACTCTTGAAGAAATCAAATGCCTTCTTGTTGGGGTACAGCAAACCCTTCATGATATGCGAACGGAAAACCGGAAAATGGCGGCTGAAATTGCCGAATTGAAATCTTCTTTCAACAAGCACTCAACCGAAATAAGCACGTTGAAGAAAGCTCTAAAAAACGCACTCGATGACAACGACAAGTTAAGAAAGTCGGTGAATTCCCTTAAGGAGAAAGTAAATGAGCAGGAACGAAATATCGACGAACTCTATGGTCAGCAAGATGACCTTGAACAATACACGCGAAAACACGCGCTTGAAATACATGGTATTCCAGAAGATCTGTATACTGCAACGGATGACGTGGTAATCAAGCTCGGCGAACAATTAAATGTTCCCATCACGAACGAAGACATTGATATTTCGCATAAAATCTTCAGCGGAAAAAAACCAACCGAAGGGCATTATAGTCAAATTTATCAGTCACAAGAAAAAAGCTCAGCTCTATAGAAAGCGGACTGAACTCAAGAATGTAAAGATCTCCGACCTTTTCCCGGTCTGCTCGACTGCTGGTGTTGTACAATCCACGCGAATTTTCATCAATGAAAATTTAACCCAGTACAGGAGAGGAATCACGAAAAAAGCGAACAAGATGAAGAAAGATGAGATGATTCAGAGTGTATGGTCCATGGACGGTAAGCTGTATGTTAAAACTTCTCCAAGTGGAATGCCCGTTAGAATCTTTTGTGAAGATGACCTGAACACCCTGTAATTTCTATAAGTTATTGTTACTTATGTCGCTACGGAACTATTATTAGCACACTCTATCTTAGTCAACTAGAAATAAGTGAGGATAGGAGATGCTTAATGAGTCTTGCGGACTGCATGCAATTAGTTAATATCCTTGTAAACATGTTGCGTGATTCCGTGTTGTGTTTGTTATGCTATGTTTTTGTTTTCAATTTTTTTCAATTTACATATAAGAAATCTACGATGAACTCTTCTTTCATACACTCCAGCTATCATAGCGTTTTATACAGCTAAACCATGATCGTGCAAGGTAAATGCGATGTATTAACTCTAAACGTAAGAGGTTTGAGAAACCGTGTAAAAAGGAGAAGCATCTTTTGCTTTCTAAAAGATCAAAACTGCGATGTATATTTTCTGCAAGAGACATATTCTGAACAGAAAGATGAAATTATTTGGAGAGGTGAATGGGGAGGTGACATTTTCTTTTCACATGGATCATTACACAGTAGAGGAGTTTGTATTCTAATGAACCCCGCACTAAATTACACCTTTGAAAATATTCACAAAGACCAAACTGGCAGAATCATTTCGACTGATTTGTATTTCAACGAAAACAAATTTTCTTTGTGTAATGTTTATGTCCCAAATGACCAACGTCAACAACAAGCTTTTCTACATAATTTAAGCACATTCTTGATGTCCAACACCGATATTGAAAATCTTCTAATTGGTGGTGATTGGAATATTTCATTGCAAGCTATCGATAAAAAAGGTGGAAGCCCGTGGAAACCTACAACCTCTAGGGAACAATTGGTGACGATGATGGAGGAATTTGACTTGGTAGATGTTTTCAGAGCGAAAAATCCAAACAAAAAAAGCTACACGTACGAATCAAAAGCGCTTAAGCTATATTCGCGCCTCGACTTCTTTCTACTACCACAACATCTGATCCATTTGGTTGAACAGATAGAAACTCTGGTCTCAAATGCTCCGGATCATAGAGCAGTAAAACTTAAATTTAAGTGTTCAAACAATAGAAGAGGCCCAGGGCTATGGAAGTTCAACAACTCTCTCTTGGATGATGAAGAATATGTTAATTTGATTAGAGGAAGTTATTCTTCCATTAGTGAAAAATACGCTGGACAAGAAGACAAAAGACTGAAATGGGAACTAGTTAAATTGGAACTGAGAGGCCTTACAATTCCTTATGCCAAAAACAAGGCGAAAAATCTTCGTAAAAAAGAAAAGGATCTTCAAACGAGACTGAGTAATTTAGATCAACTCATTTCTAATAGTGTCGACAGTGCCCAGGTTAATTATCTGGAAGTGGTATATTTCCAGTTGAAACAGGAACTTTGTCTAATCTACGAAAATAAGGGAAAGGGTTCAATCGTTCGCTCAAAAACAAAATGGACCGAGCAGGGTGAAAAACCGACAAAATACTTCTTCGACTTAGAGAGACGGAATTATAATCACAAAACGATCAGGGAGTTAAAGTATCCGGATGGTACTTTAGTGACCAAAGAGGACGAAATACTAACACGGCGGGGCCAAACCACCCCCCAAATGGGTCATTTAGACTAATTTTGCTTCTTTTTCATATTTCTTTTCCAAACTTGGCAAAAAACCTTGGGTTGTCGCCCAATTTATTTTAAGTATGAGAATGACTTAAAAAACCAATTGTGACGTCATAATGGCTGACGTCACAAAACGAGTTAACTGAAAATTTCAAATTTGAAATAAAAAGTTATGTCATCTGAAAGAACTTGGCAAGGGGAGTAAAATGCTGAAAACCGTACCTCGCTAAGACAAACGTATCTTGAGTTATGGCAATTTAAAGACATTTAAAGTGTCCCCCCGGAACCATACTTTTCTTCTAAAAACAACCCTGTTGATCTATTTTGTACAGTTTTTTTCCATGCAAGCTAATAATCTGGTAAAATGGACTTCTTGTTGTTCCAAAAAATCGTATCATTTTAGATTTTAAGTTTTCGGCTTGAAAACGATAATATTAGCAAGAGCATAATTGATCACGTGACACTTAATTACGTCACAAAACTGGTTTGGGGGCTCTAGCTCTGGCAGGAAAAAAATTTTCCGAGTTTTTCTTTTTCATTTAGCTTCCGTCATTTAAGACATCTTATCTGCAACTTAAATGGTGTCGTTGACGCAACAAAACAACACTTAAATTCAAACGTATTACACAAGGGGGGGACCCTATTTTGAGACTGTGAAATTTTCAAAATCTAAAATGCCATATCTCATCCATTATTTATCACATCGACAAACGGTTTTCAGCATTCAACTCCTCTTGACGTGTTCTTTCTAAAACACCAGAAAAAATTTAGAAATTCTAAAATTTTATTTTAGAGAATAATATGACGTCACCAATTATGACGTCATAATTTGACATTTGGCATCACCATTCATGTCAAATTGTTTGGCACAAAGACCCATATCAAATTACCAAGTTTGGTAAAGAAATGATGAAAAGTAACAAAATTATTAAAAATTAACCAAAAAACGGGACATTTCATGACCCATTTGGGGGGTGGTTTGGCCCCACCGTGAAAGGAAATTGAAATATTTTACAATGATCTCTATACTTCTTCTACTAGTGTAGAAAATGCGTTATTCCAATCTTTCATCGCAAATTTAGAAATACCCAAACTTGAGGACTCGGTGAGTAGTGAACTAGAAGGTGAGATCACTCTTAGGGAGTGTAAAGATATTCTATGCACATTTAGTAGCGGGAAATCACCCGGCGAAGATGGATTTACCTGGGAGTTTTATAACTGTTTTTTTGATCTACTTGGTCAAGATCTTGTCGACTGTTTTAATGCTTCGTATAGAGCAGGTGAAATGTCACTCTCCCAACGGAGAGGCGTAATAACACTTATACCGAAAGAAGATTCGGATCTTTCTACACTTGCTAATTGGCGTCCGATAACGTTATTGAACCTAGACTATAAAATTGCATCAAAAATTATTGCTAGGAGACTAGAAAAAGTTCTAGCTCTTCTAATCAATCCTGACCAAACAGGCTTCATTAAAGGAAGATACATTGGACAAAACATTAGGTTAATTAATGACATCCTTGAGCAAACAAAGCTTCAGAACATTCCTGGTATATTATTACAGCTTGATTTTAGAAAGGCTTTTGACACAATTGAATGGGAATTTATACAAAGAACAATTGCACTGTTTAATTTTGGGGAATCCATTCAACGTTGGATCTACATCTTTTACACTAACACAGAAAGTGCAGTCTTGAACAATGGCTTCTGTACAAATTATTTTTCTCTCTCAAGAGGAGTAAGACAAGGTTGCCCTTTATCCCCATATCTGTTTGTTTTGGCAGTAGAACTGTTGGCGTGCAAGATCAGACAAGATAAAGAAATACAAGGTATAAAAGTTCTTGGTAAGGAGCTAAAATTAAGCCAGTTTGCTGATGACACCACCCTTCTTAACAGTAATTGTAATTCGGTAAAACAAGCAATCGCTGTGCTAGATAATTTTGGCGATATCTCCGGCTTGAAACTGAACCCGTCGAAAACCAAAGCTTTGTGGCTGGGATCGTGGAGACATAGAAAAGACAAACCCTTTGGATTTCAATGGCCTGAAAAACCAATCCGCGTGTTGGGTACTTTTATTTCTTACAACGAGAAAGAAAATGAAAAATCCAATTTCACGTTAAAACTGCAAAAGTTGAAGACCATCTTTGATGTTTGGAACTGCCGGAATCTTACACTATTTGGGAGATGCCTTATAACGAAAAGCCTTGGCATCTCGCAACTGGTACATACAATTTCTAGCCTCGATGTCCCCCGGGAATTCCTGGGGGCGGTAAATTCAACCTATTTTAAATTCATTTGGAAAAACAAAAAGGACAAACTTAAGCGTAAATTGATGATCTTAGATTATGACCAAGGTGGTCTGCGGGCTCCTAGTATAGATGTCTTAGCAAAATCATTAAAGTTAGCTTGGATTTCCAGACTTCTAACCGATGAGCCAACCTGCAGGGAATCTTGGAAGACGATTCCTAATTACTTTTTTGAAAAATGCGGCGGTTTAAACTTTCTATTACGATGCAACTACGACAAACATTTCCTAGAGCAGTTCGATCTGCCCCAGTTCTACAAATTAATTCTCTTGTATTTTCTGGAAATTAAGGAATCCTTTCCAAACCAGTCCGGTCAGGAATTAATTCTATTCAACAACAAAGATATTCTTATCAACGGTCGCACTATTTTTTATAGGGACTGGTTTGATAGAGGCATTTATCTCGTACGAGATCTTCTAAAATCAGACGGGAAGTTCCTTTCCTACACAGAATTTGTTCAAAAATATGATCTAAGATGCAACTTTCTCATTTATTTTCAAGTAGTTTCTGCAATACCCAGGCATCTTGTAGAACGTGCAATGTCTTACCCCGTAGACAGAGCAGGTTTGTTGTCAAGCACTATGTTTCACCTCTCCCCAGAGACCTCCATCAACTTAACCAAAATGAAAAACAAAGACTACTACCAGCTCCTTGTAAATAAAGAAAAAATTGAACCGAAGGCCACCTCTAAATGGGAAAGAGATCTGCAAGTTGGCCAAGCATCTCTACAACCTTTTTTTAGTCGCGTAAGGAACGTATGTAGAGATAATAAGCTTAGGGAATTTTACTTCAAACTCTTACACAGAATAGTAGTCACCAAAAAGGAATTATTTCTTTTTGGTGTGGCAGAGGACGCAAAGTGTCCATATTGTGAATTGAACGACTCCATAATTCACACTTTCCACAATTGTAATTGGAGCCAATTGTTCTTCGCAGAGGTGATAAAATGGTTTAATAAAGAAAATGCCACCTCTCTCACCCTTTCCCCAACTGAATTAATCTTCGGTAAAGACAAGGATAACATAAACAAAGAATTACCGGTAGATATTATTAGAAAGTTAAACTTCACCTTTTTATACGCGAAATATTATCTATACAATCAGAAATTATTAAATAGAGAGCTGTCATTAAATGAATTTTTAGTCAATGTAAAATTTAAATACAACTTCGAAAAATTTAAGTGTAGTTGAAGCGATTTACTAAAAAAGAGTGTATTGAAAGACGAGTAATAGTATTGTAATTTGTAATTTTTGAATTTAGTGTGTTTTTGAATTTAGTGTGCTAATAATTGTATTTGTATATATTTTTTTGTATATTTAGACGATTTGTTGTGTGTATTTTTTCCTTTTTTTTTTCTATTGAAATAAATAAAAATAAAAAAAAAATAAAAAAAATAAAAACTTGAACTTGTACTTGAAAAAATGCAACAGAAGTTCGTAATTTAATTCAACCTGTTCAACTGACGGAACATGATTTACCGCCGCGGTTACCGTGCTGGCCTTTCCTTCCACCATCACTGGTTCAACGATCCTTTTCGAGCGGCAGTAGCCACAGCGAACTGAGCACCTTCAGGTACTCCTTTTGAAATTTTTTGTTTAGGACACCGTATATTATTGGATTCAAGCCGCTGCTTATAGTACCCCAAAAGCTCTATGCCACGTAAGCCTCGCGAGGGAAGATCCAACTCCTGTGAATCGTGTTAACAATATCAATCAATAAAATGGGCGTCCAGTTATCTGGAAATTGTTGTTGTGGTTGCGAAATGTTTTAAAGATTCTAACGTAGCAGTAAAATATGACAGAGATAGGACTTGAAATCCTACATAAAATGTCACCAAAAAGGCTGTGAATGCACCGCTGTCGATCTGGAGATAGCAGAAAAACTTGGAGGGATGAAACACCATTTTGTGTCCACTGAAGATATAGGGCAAAGCAGCACATATGGAATAGAGCCATGCCACAAGAATCATGATCGTGGTTTGCTTTTTGGTGAAGTAGCGTCCGCACTTGGCTGGTTTGACGATTCGAAAAAAACCTGTTTACTGCCATCAAGGCCAATGTGTGAACCGAAGGAACACACAGTGTTACAGCCATGTTTCCTTGATATTAACAGGTTACATCGCTAAAAAGCCACTGGGAAGTTACTGGTACAGGTCCAGACAGAGGGCACGCAGAGAAAGCTCCTAGACAGAAGTCCGAGATAGTGAACGATGCCACGAAGATATTGGGGATTCTGTGCGTCCTACAGTTTAAAACCATGATCAAAAGAGTTATAAAATTTCCAACAAACAAAAATAACAATATTACCGCGAAGACTGCTGATTCCAGAATTATACTTTCGCTTTCATGCTCCTCGACTGCAGCTCTTTCAACATGTCTGCCAGTTGTTTTTTCTGTGGAATCCATTTGTTCTGACTTTGTCAATCGACGACCTTAAGAGCTTCAAGCAGTGAACGGGTTCCGTGAACATATGTAACTTTCATATGCAAAGCTCAGAATTGAAATTAATGCTCGACAGGTTTGCGAGGGTTTTCCGTTGATGTTAAAAAGTCAAACCAATCGGCTCAGCCTGTCAAGTAACAAAGTCGACTTTTAATACGAACGATTTCACAGTCCACCGATTAGGTGTCAATTAAATTCAAAGAGTTGGGACTAATACAAACCAAAATGTAACTTTTCTGTTTTTAAGACGATGAATGTAGGGGCTGCATCCGGGACCCTCTGGAGACTCAAGAGAGAGCATTCTGGTAGGCTCCGGCAATGAAGTTGGATCCCTTGTGGTAGCGTTAATTATCAAGTTACACGGCCTTATTGAATTTACAGATTAGTTATGATTATTCCATGACGATAGAGAGAGCCACCTTGATTGATTCAAAAGCGAAAAGGATTGTAAATTAGATCTGAAAACCCCTAAGCAAGGAAGTATTGTATAATTATTGTCTATATACATTGCGTAGCATAATGTAAAATTAATGAGAGGACTATATCCATGTGTTCAGAACAGTGACAAATTAACGAAAACGATTTCTGCATTCATTAGTACAAAAGGGAAAAATTCGGGACAATAAAACTATTTTGTTGTTTTATTTACAGTATTTTTGTGTTTTCATTTTTACAACTGGTAATAATTGTCCATCACGGCCACAACGGATGAAATCATTTCATGTCCATTGGGCAATTGTAAGGTAATAAAGCCCACATAGAAATGAACCAAGACACAAGAATCATGATCGTGGTTTTCTTTTGGTAAAAGAAGAAGAAAAAAAAAAACAGCGACGGTACTTTACTGTGTTGTCGGTTCGAAAATCCCCGTTTATTGTCATCAAGGCCAATGTTTGAACCGATGCTACAGCCAAGGCTTTATTTTTCCTTTGTAGCCTTCGAACTGGCAAACTATGACACTAAAAGGCCAGTTTTACGCAGCTCACTAAAAACCTTTAATAGAACAAGGGCTTCAGGAGGTTTTCTAGTAAGCTGCGTAGAACTAGGACTCCGTGGTTTTTCAAAATTGAGGGCGGTAAAGCAACTACTATCAAACTCGCTTAAAATTGGGAAGAAACAGGGATATTTGCCGGCAGAAGACGATGTAGAGATCAAAGACAAGGGACAACAGAACTGACAGTAGTTTGATAATTTTATTGAAGTTTCGACATCTTTCAGCGCTGTTTGCTTGAAAAAGGCTTCGTTGAGAACTCAAACTACGTGTTTCCTGTGGAAAATAGTGTTGATTGACCTGGCTACAACTGGTTTGATGCATTACATTGCAGAGAGTAAAAAAGCAGCGGGCAGGGACGGATGAGAAGGAGATTGGAAAACATCAACCAGTGAAAAAAAAAGGGAAGAAAGAGATGCTGAATTATGGGATAAAGACTTACACGACCACTTCTTCCGCTAAACACCAAATGGACGTAGTTACAGAAGGCACAATTTAAGAAGGTGACTGAGGGCTTGCTTATAGCCGCTCAAACCAGCTATTGAGAGAAAAAAAAGAAAGGTCTTAAATCGAGAACAAACACTGCCAGAAAGTCCACTCCGTCATATAGGATTCGTTCTGGGAGGATTTGAGCGATCAGTTTTGAACTCAAATCGAGGTATAAGTGTTTCTTTATACAAGATTGCAGTGATTCAAAAGTTTAAAGCTACTTTCCGTCAATATATGTTAAGTCTGAATCCACCGGCGAAAGGGTAAAAAAGAGGTAATGTTTTTTCTATTGCCTGGCTAATGTGTTTACTGCTGTTTCCACAATAAACGGTTCTACGACCGTTTGTGGGCGGCAGTAGCTGCAGCGAAGCACCTTAAGGTATTCCTTTTGGAACTTTTTGTTGAGTACACCGTAAATGATAGGATTCAAAGCACTGCTTGTAGCTACCAAAAAGGTGTACGCTAAGTAAGCTTGGCGAGAAAACGTCCAGTTCCCGCGAATTGTGTCTAGGATATCAATCAACAAAATGGGCATCCAACACAGATTGTAAAACACCACTGTCACAAAGAGCGTGCGCGTTATCTTAATCTCTTCCACGTTTACCACACGAAGTCCATCTCCAGTACCTTGGAAATTGTTGTTGTGGCTATGAACAGTTTTGAAAATTCTGAGGTAACAATAAAAGATGACGCAGGATGGGAGGCCGACGTAAACCGTTACCAAAAAGGTCGTGAATGTACCGCTATCGATATGAAGATAACAAAAATTCTTGGAAGGATGAAACACCATTTTGTGTCCACTGAGCAGGTAAGGTAATGAAGAACACATGGCATACAACCACGTCACAAGAATCATTATCGTGGCTTTCTTTTTTGTGAAGTAGCGTCTGTACTTGGCTGGTTTGACGATTCGAAAATATCTGTTTACTGCCATTAAGGCCAATGTGTGAACCGATACAATAGCCAGAGTTATTGCTACGTAGCCTTCGTATTGGCAAACAATGTCGCTAAAAGGCCACTGGGATGCCGCTAACGAAGGAATGCCCAAAGGACATGCAGAGATAGCTCCCATACATAAATCGGAAATAGCGAGTGATGCCACCAACATGTTGGGGATTGTTCGCATTTGTCTGTTTAACACAATGACTAAAAGAGTTAAAGTGTTTCCAAGAAATATCAATAAAAGTATAAGTATTAAAGCCGCTAATTCTAGGATGACTGTAGCTTTGTTTCTTGACTGTAATTCTTTCAACATGTCTTCTAGTTGCTTTTCGGTGAGATCCATTTTTTCTAGGGAAATTCGCGCCTTACTCTAAGCACATATGGTGTCTTCCGTTTGCTATAAACTTTATGTTTACAAAATACTCAAATTATTTTTTTCTAATTTCCTTTTAAACTAATAAAGAAACTCATAATAATCTCTTTTTCGTTATTAAAAAGAAACGTTTACAAAGGTTCGTTTTTTTGCTTTTTTCATGCAAAGAGAGGCACTTAAATGAACAAAGGAAGACTCCCAAAAGTATTGCAATTTCTTTTTAATAGCGGATGCGGTTTCAACATCATTTATGACAAATGCTTGTCATTGGCAGCTGTCTGACCGTCCGTGTCGGCTAGCAGTTGCAGTGCTGAGCACCGTACCTTCGTGACCCACTGAAGATTTTTGTCAACTCTTCATTTTTGACATCTTAACTGACTAAACTGACGCCCTGGTGGCTTCTGTTTTAACTGATGCAAGAGTGGAAGGTGAAGGAAGTGTCGAGGATCACGTTCGTCTTCCAAACACTAAGATTGATTGGTCAATGTCAGGGAATTCAAAAGCACCAGAAAGATATAAACCATTTTGAAACACTCATAAAGCCTCGTAGTGCATCACAAGCGAGTTACCAAACGGATTAACTTATAATCAGGCACAAGTGTTTTATAAAAATAAACTTCTTGTTTTCTTTTTAATAATATATATAAGATATTGGAGAAGCAAATTAAAGCAGCTTGCGAATTCCGAGCATGACATTGTTATATAAATTCCTCGTTTTAATATTTTCTATAACATAAGTACAAAAATATCCATTTTGATGTCATTTGGTTTCTTGTTCCATATCGTTTCAGGGCCATCTGAATGCTTTTGTTTAAATTCATCTTCAGGTGCTTCCTAGTTTTCTATAATTAGTTCCTGAAGTTGGAGGGAAAACAATGTTTTTAGTCAAAATGAAATCTAAATATTCTTTAAGAAAACATCCTTATTAAAAAAACAACAACAACAAAACAAAACATTCGGTTCCCTTTTGTCGTGAGACATTTCTTTTCACTGTAAACGGTCAAAAGTTGTATAAATTGTATAATGCAAACGTTGGAGTAAGAAAATGAATGTTTTTGATACGTGCGCTTACTTAAAACTTCCAAAGATCGAGACGTTTCAAGGCTGATGCCAGCTCTCAGCAACCCTGGGTCTTTACCATGCACTGAAGAAGAGGCAGCAGTCTTAAGATGTCTCATTGTTTGAAACTTTTAGTAGGCGCACGTATTAAAGGTCAAATAAACCCAAATTTTGATAATTCCGCTTTAGCCGTTTAAACGCGTCTTGACACAAAAAGAAATCATTATAAAGCCAAACTGGATCGAAATTTTCCTTCCTGAGACCTTAGAAGGAGTAATAAAGCCAAAAGTACGAAGATATCCGAAGGTTTCACGAAATCGTTTCTGAAATGACCGCGCGCTTAAATGGAAGGAATGGAAACAACCGCTGATTCTGTGACGTCACTGTTGATGAGCAAAGAAAGGTCAAGATCCAAAGGCGAGTGTTGAAGAGTATTGTTGTAATTTTTTGGAAAATTCTCTGTTTTCACCCGTTTTCTTTGCGTTGAAAATGGCCGAGGAGCTCAAACCTGTGGCATTTAACGTAGAGCCATACCAGTTTGAGCTAATTGCCACAGAATCGGACTGCAAAATCTCAGGTGATATTCGACCGACAGCAATGGCTTCGAAAGTAAACGACGGAATTGGTAAAGTTTAATGGCGAGCGTTTAAGCTTATTTATTCATTACACTGTAAAAGTTCGCCGTGTAATCGTTAATAAATGCGTTACCACTTTAATTGAGGCATTTTTGTTGTTCTTTGCAGCCCTTTTGTACACTTATCATGATCGATGTCTGTTGTTATGCCTTACTGACTAGATTGACTAGAGTAAAGCAAAGCTTCTTATACATGTATCCATTATGGTTCCTGTGTGAGTACGGTTTTCATCCTCGCGGCAACAGCGGCAGGAAATCCGGCTCAAATTTTGAACATAGCCGAAAACAGGGTACAGTTCTTGTTGAATGGAGAGAAAAAACTCCATGTATAGATTGGTGCAACCCAAATGAGTATGATTTTAAAGCCTTTTTGGTCTGAAAATGGTTGTTGACTTAAAAGTCAGGTCTGAAAATGGTAATTGATTCGGGGGTGACAGTTATGTTTTGTCAGTTCTCAAAATGGGTGGGAAAATTACACATCTGGTCCCAGTTGTTCAAAAGTTGGAAAGCGCTATCCACCGGATAAATCTCTATCCAGTGGATAACGCAATCGGTGTCCCTAACACTTATCCACTGGATAGTAATTTATCCGGTGGATAGCTTTATCCAACTTTTGAACAACTGGGGCCTGGTTCTCAAGATGGGTAAGGAAAATTACATGTTTGGTCTGACAGTGGGCACACTGAGAGCTGCTTTGTGGTTGAATTTTGTTTGGGAAAAGAGAAAGAAAAACCTCTGGGAGCAGGGGAGGAACCAGGGGACAAGTGGGGAGGGAAAATTACATATTTTGGTCCGAAAATGAATCACCTATAAATTGTGTTCATGAGAAAAGATCCTTCATTAATACATGATGAGATGTTGCAATGCTTATGAGGTTGTGTGCTAAATACTAGGATATTTGACAAAAGGTGACGTAAAAGTAGTAAAAGATCAAGGAACAATAATGAAATGACAATTACAAAAACCCTTATTACATGAATGAACATGATTACATAAACAGTATACCTTGTTAAGTTCTTAGCAACCTTGTGCACTTTATGACTCCTTTGATGTATATGGTTTAACAAGTATTGGGTTTACAATCAGTTGTACTACCAGTACAACATATAAGTAATATAATTGTTAGTTGAAAGCAAAAACAAACTCTCAAATTTTAGCTTAAACAAATCAAATGTGATTTCATTATTTCTAAGACTGTGAAATCGAGTTAATGTTGTTTTTCTACTGTCGTTACTGGTTAGCTAACCTGTTTGTTTATTTAATATAGATTTATTTTTGTAGTTGACATGTTTATTTAATCCCTTTACTGATGAGTTACCTTTTACTCATCTGTGTATCTTTCTTATGAGTCTGTTGTTTCCTCTTTCGTTCTCAGAACATGTATACAGTAATGTTGCTTATAGGCAATGCACCTACTGGATACGTATGAAGCTGGGACGACAAATCCCAATAGCCATTTCATCTTGTCTGGTTTTAAAAATGAGAGAGAGGTTCCCACGTAAAAGTGGAAACTGAAAGGGCTTTGAATATGTTCATGAACAGCTTGGCAGTCTTGCTAGATAATATTAACATCATATTTGGTTGACAGTTGTACTGCTCTTTGAAATGTTTCTAAACTTTGTATTTTCTTCAATTACTACAGAGTGATACTTAACCTAGGAGGTGAGAGGGGAGGGGCTCCTATAGTGTAGTGAAGGGGTCACCGTGATTACAATTCATGCTTTGGTACCACTTAGGTTGTTTGAATTAAAAATGACAGGGTTTCAAGGTACTATAATGTCAGAAATTCATGCTGGCAGCAACAACTTTTCAAGAGGTATTAGTACTTCTTGGAGTGACAAGGAACATATGCGATGCCCACAAAAGAAGTCTCCTTTTTTGTTTCAAACAACAATCAATTCCTTCAGTTTTTATGGGTCAACCATTTCCCCCTCCTAAAAGTACTTAGATAACAGCTGTACGAAGGGTGGACCCCATAATTATATTAAGTGATAAACCTGTCATAAACTTGATAGGGGCATGTTCGTCTTGATATATGTCATTTCTGCCTCCCCTAAAATCATGAACATGGAACAGCCTGGAACACCTGCTTCCCAGGGGGGTACTTTGAATATCAAGTGACGGGGATGATCGAATGGGGGCAAAAATCAAAACCCAAAAAAATCCCTAGGGCCTCCAAGGAACCCAAAAAATCCCAGGACCAAAAACTAACCCCCCAAATTCCCATGCTGAATTTTCGAGCCTCAAAAATTTCCAGAAAGGATTAACCCGCATGTCACAAGCGAAGTATTTCAAGAATTCACTACAGCAAAGGGGAATTCCAGTGAGGATAAAGCCGGGTGATAAACACGATGGATGAGAAATCAGTTGAATGAATTGAACCCTTGTGAAATACACCCGGGACACTTTGCAGACTATTGTATAGCCGGTTTTA
The DNA here is from genome assembly GCA_964017195.1 of Siderastrea radians. Taxonomy (NCBI): domain Eukaryota; kingdom Metazoa; phylum Cnidaria; class Anthozoa; order Scleractinia; family Rhizangiidae; genus Siderastrea; species Siderastrea radians. The sequence continues at coordinate 39,847,258 of OZ024892.1, forward strand.
TGAAACAGATGCAATGTAATGTGACACCATCGTTAAATATAATTAAAACAACCGCAAAACAAGTTTGGTTGTCAGTACTTAATATTTGCAGAACTACGCGGCCAGGATACACAGGCACTACCACAATTCTTCAGATTATTTTGAATACCCAAAAAATCTCTACTTAAATCAAGCCACCCAAAAAAATACTTGCCAAATTTTCCTACCCAAAAACACCCCGGAATGGAAAATTTCAACCCCCACCCCCCCCCCCAAAAAATCCTTCGATTATCCCCGTCACTTGAAATCCGGAGTACCCCCCCTGGGACCTGCTTGCCAGTGAAAAGCCATAACACTTAGAAACTAGGCCAGTTTATTAAATCTGGGCTTATGTTGTTGGTTGTCTTGAGTGTTGGCTTGTGAGAGGCTTAAGAAGGGCCTGCAGCCGCTGTGTGAAAGCGATAAAACTGAAATATTTTAGTGTGTGAAAAATATTACATTCAGAGCTCGAAATTTACGTTTGTTTATAATTATTGAAGCTTAATTTATGCGCCAAAACCCCGAGGTTATTGTTAATGCTTAGTAACTGCTATGGCTTCTAATTCTCAAATAAACTAACTGAAAGAGTCACGTGATGACGCCAAGCTAAGCGGACGTGGATCCGAGCTCTCTCCAAGAAACTTTCAAGAAAATGTTTCTTAATAGTTTTACTATGACCGCATGATAACCTTTTGAGTATATTAATTGTTGACAAGCGAATGTCTGCTCGATTGACAAGGTCAAAAGCAAAGCAGCGAACCGAAATGTCAGTTTCTGAAGCGAAGTTAGACGCAGTACTTGCAAAGATGGACGACTTGCTCGCCGCTAAAGACGAACAAGAGTCGAAGTTGAACGCCATCCTGCTGAAGTTAGAGAGTTTGGAAAAAAGTCAAAAGAAAAATGCTAAAGATGTCAGCGAATTGAAAGACAGTTATAAACTTTTAGACCACGATGTGACCGAGATTAAAAGCGCTATTGAAGAAAAGGCGAGCCGCGAAGAAATAGACGCCCTCAACAAAAAAATTGATGACCTGGAGAACAGGTCCAAGAGGAGCAACGTAGTCATATGGGGTTTAAAGGAAGGCGCCGAAAAAGACTGCAGCTCCGTAGAAAAATTCTTAAACGAAGAACTGTTCAGTAAGCATATGGGCCTCGAAAATATCGAAGTTCTGCGAGCGCACCGTACGAAGATCAACCAAGCAGCTACGAACGCTAGCGCTCCGAGACCAAGGCCTATCCACGTTTACCTACTTAGATATCCTGATAAAGGAAGAATTTTAAAGGCTGCATCGAACACCCTGAAAGATAATCCTTTCTGTGACAGCCAGATATTCATATCCGACGACGTGTCAAAAGCAGTTCGAAGTGAAAGAGCCAAACTAAGAAAAGACCATTTAAAGCAACTTAAAGAAAGAGAAGGAGTTCAGTTCGCGTTCATCCCATGGTCAGTTCCCGCGCAGATATTGTATAAGCAAACCGATTCTGAAGGTCTCAAGTCCTTTAAAATCAGGCATGAGTAGTCCTTATGTTGCTGTTTTGTTGTCATTATGAACTACGTAATCATAGTTAAATAAACTGTATGATTTATAAGTTTCGTTTACAATTCAGCGCAGGCAAAGCTGTTTGTCACTTTTAATAGCATAGTAAAATACAATCATTTGCTATGGAGATCTCGGCGAAAGTGTGCAGCAACCAAGATGGTAAGTGCGCTTTCGTTTGTTTGTGTATTTTGTGTGTTGTTTTGTGTCTGTGTTGTACTTCTTGTTCAAAACATAAATTATTCTCTTACTACTTTTGCATTTGTTTTGCTATTTTATTCATATTCCGGGCAAATAGCACCTATTAATGTGATAACGCTTAATTATTTTTGCATTAAAAATGCATAACTCGAAAGCTAAGCCTGAAAGCATCAAATTGCTTTCCTTGAATGTTAGAGGCCTTAGCAACTTTCACAAGCGCAGAGCAATTTTTTCCTGGTGTAGGAAGCAAAAAGCCGATTTAATATTTTTACAGGAAACTCATTCCACAGCAGAACGACAAGATCAGTGGCGAAAAGAGTGGGGCGCTTCTGTTTTATTTTCACACGGGAGTACAAATGCTAGAGGTGTTGCAATTCTTATGAGGAATGGTTTGAACATTACTATTCAACTGAGTGAAATAAGTTCAGATGGCAGGTTTATTGTTATAAAAGCTGCTATTAACAATGAGATATACACAATTGCAAATATATATGGTCCAAACAAAGACGCCGAAGCTGTTAAATTTTATCGTAATTTATCAAAATTGTTAAGAAATGATGAATTTGGTAATGAAGAAAACATTATTATTGGTGGCGATTTTAATTGTCCTCTTGACATCACACTTGACAAAAAAGGCGGTCTACCGATTCCTCGAAAATATGTAATTAACTCCATAGATGAATTGCAAAATGAATTCAGTTTACACGACATTTGGCGCCTAAAAAACCCAACATTGCAAAGCTTTACCTGGGGGCGTTGTTCACCTTTTGTATTTTGCCGACTAGATTACTGGCTAATATCTGATAAATTACACGATTTGGTAACTAAGGTCGATATCATACCTTCGATCAAAACAGACCATTCCGCTATATTTCTAGAGCTTGAAGAAATCGAATCAAGTGGAAGAGGAGCTGGTTTCTGGAAACTAAACACTTCTTTATTGGCAAATGAAAATTATAAACATATGATAACAAACAATTTACCGACCTGGCTGGATGCAGGTAAAGATATACATGATCCCAGACTTTTGTGGGATTGGGTCAAGTTTAATATAAGGTCAAACTCCATCATATTCTCGAAACAAATAGCTACTATTCGACGTAAACAAGAGGAGGAATTGAATAAACGTTATCAGGAGGCATCCCGAATGTTTCAAACAAATCCTTGTAATAATACGCGCTTGGAACTAGAAAAATGCAAGCAGGATCTTGAAGCACTGTACGAGGACAAAGTAGAAGGGATAATACTACGCGCAAGAGCTCGATGGCACGAACACGGTGAAAAAAATAGTAAATATTTCTTAAATCTCGAGAAACGTAACCATGTTAAAAAGCACGTAAGAAAGCTGCACATTAGCGGTGTAATTTCTACTGACCCCTTTATGATTATGGATTCACAACGCCAATTTTATAGGAATTTATATTGCAGTAGAAATGTTAATCTAGATAATGCAGAATCATCGATTTTCTTTGATAGGCCAAATTTACCCAGTATTTCACACGAGTCAAGAACAATGTGTGAAGGTAGAATAACTGCGGAAGAGTGCCAGAACGTTCTCAAAACTTTTCCAACTGGAAAAACGCCAGGCAATGACGGGTTACCCATTGAATTTTATAACACTTTCTGGCCGTTACTTAGTGATACTTTGATTAATTCCTTTAATGAAGCTTTTATGAAGAAGGAAATGTCCCCATCCCAGAGACAAGCAGTGATTACTCTTATTGAGAAACAGGATAAGGATAGGACTTACTTAGAAAATTGGAGGCCAATCTCCTTAACTAACGTCGACGCCAAAATCGCGTCCAAAGTTATAGCGACCCGTATTGTGAAAGTTTTACCGGAAATTATTCATAGCAATCAAACTGGGTACGTTTCAGGTCGCTACATAGGGGAAGCCGCAAGATCAATTCTGGACATAATGGATTACACGAAAACGTATGATATTCCTGGATTGCTACTTTTTATAGATTTTGAGAAAGCTTTCGATAGTCTGGAGTGGAATTTTATGTTCAAATGCTTAGAAGTCTTTGGATTTGGTCCCAGTCTTACAAGATGGATAGAAACCTTTTACAGTAACATAACAAGTTGTATCATCAACAATGGAACACTTTCAGCTAGTTTTGAAATAAATCGAGGTGTAAGGCAGGGAGACCCCCTTTCCCCTTATTTGTTTATTATTGCTGTGGAACTATTAGCAGTCGTTATTCGCTCATGCTCAGAAATAAAAGGAATTAAAATAGATTCAAAAGAATTCAAAATGGTGCAATATGCAGAGGACTTAACAGCTTTTGTGTCAGATATCAGATCTGCTCAATACCTTTTTAAGTTACTTGATCAATTCGAAAAATGCTCTGGCCTAAAGGTGAATTATACAAAAACCGAAGCAATGTGGATTGGTTCCTCCCGTAATAACACCGAAACACCTCTAGCATTGAAATGGTGTAAAACTGTAAAAGCATTAGGGGTTCACTTTAGCTACAATAATGAAGAATCAGTGCAGAAGAATTTCTATGACAAGCTCAGAGGAATCAAATCTCAAATACGCTTGTGGAGTTGGAGAGGCCTCTCCTTGTTTGGTAAAGTCACAATTATTAAGAGTTTATTACTTCCTAAGGTTCTATAGACTTCGTCAATTCTTCCTTCTCCTTTGGAGTTCATAAAGGCTCTTCAAACGATTATATATAATTTTCTTTGGAAGGGCCCTGATAAAATCGCCAGGACAGCAGTAATAAATGATTTCGAATTTGGTGGCTTAAAGGTAACTGATCTTGCAACGTCAATTATGTCACTCCGACTTTCATGGATCGGAAGATTTTTAAGCGATAACTCTTATCCCTGGAAAGCCTATTTATTACATTTACTAAAACCTTTTGGTCAAGAAGTGTTTCTTTATTGTGATTATAATATTAACGACTATAACATTTCCCCAATATTCTATAAGGAGATGTTACATTGGTGGTCAGATTTTCGTTCTAGGTTTGACCTTGCAAGTCTACGTGAAACAATTATCTGGAACAATCATAATATTAGAGTAAACGGTAAACCTATATTTTATAATAATTATAATAGCGCAAACATTGTTCTCTTAAGCGACTTAAAATTTGATTTGAGCAACACAGAGTCCTTTAACCTTGCAAAACAAAATGGTTTAAGGGATTCCAACTTTCTGACCTGGACTTGGTGTGCGTTGCGCTGTACCAAGTCATCTTAGAATTCGAAGCCGCGAAGTTAATAGAGATCATGTCAGATCACTGCAATTTAAAATCGGTGACAGAATTTTTGATCCAGCACTTAGTAAGTCTAGGGATTTTTACGGGCTGCTTATATCCAGTAAGGCGACAGAGTCCAGAGGCTTCATAAAGTTGAAATCAAAATTTTCTATTGATGATGGGGAAGCAAAAAAGGCTTTCTCATTAATAAGGTCTTGTATCTGTGAAACATATGTGCAATGTTTTCAGTTTAAAATACTGAATGACATTTTATTCACAAATTCCCGCTTAGCTAAGATAGGTGTAATACAAAGCGATCTTTGCACTTTTTGTAGTACTTGTCCGGAAACAATCGATCATTTATTCTTTTATTGTGTTTACTCACGTGCATTTTGGGAAAAATTTGAATCTTATTGGATCGCAATTGCCAAAGAACAAAGGAAACTCGAGTTGAAGACTATTTTAATTGGCGTCACAGATACTAAATGTCCTCTGTTTAACTATTTAATCGTTTTAGGTAAGCTACATTTATGGAACTGCCGTAGGAATAATATCCTTCCTTTTTTCTCTTCCTATAAGAAACTAGTCAAAAGAAAATATGAAACTGAACGTCACATTGCTGCTAAGTATAATAATGTGAAGATGCTAGAGGCTAAGTGGAAACCCGTTTCGAATTGCAATTTGTTAGGTACATAGGTGTGTAACCGGAAACAAACTGTATAAAAGTAGTGTTAAAATCGCAGTCTAAGGAAGTAGTGTAGTATAAGTAACGTATCGTAAGTAGTATTGTAAATAGTGTATGCTTGTTTTGCAAGTAGTGTTTTTTGTGTTGCAATAAAAAAAATTAAAAAAAAAAAAAAAACTGAAAGAGCTAACAACCACCAGAAGATACAAGCTAGTCATAGTTATATTGAACAAAATGCAAAATTCTTACCTCTAAATTTCTACGTTGTGCAAATGCTGAACACGCAATTGGAATTCCCGTGTGAAGTTGCTCCGTTCTCGGGCGAACATGGATGGTTTATACCGCTGTAACTTACAGCTCAAAACAACCTCCACAAGCTCGGAAAACCGGCAAAAACAGAGCAAACACATAATAGGTAAGGTTCTTCAAACAAGTTTATTACAACCAAAGGACACCGTAAAAATAACTATGGTGACCAATAAGTACACTTTCACACGCAGTGTTAATATAGTTGCAATGCCCTAGAAAGTTATGGTGTGTACAACATATTGCCCTATTTAAACTTTTTGAGTTTAAATGTATTTGAATAAAACGATTATAACAGAGACAAAATTATTAAATTTGACTTAAAGCAGATAGCACCGGGTAGCTCTACTAAACGGCTTTCGTATGAACGGTAACACTTAATTGCGATTTCACAAAAGAGTCTGAAATGTTAGAAACACCTTCAATAAAGAGCATAATGATCACAGTTACGGATTTCATTAACAGGAATAATGTTAAGAACCACACTTTATAATTATTTGTGTAACTCAGGGGCGAGGCAGCGACATTTTTTCCTTCCTGCTACGGGTGTATTCGTTTCTCTCGAGCTCTTAGCTCAACGATGAACGGTTCTACAGTACCTCGCGAATGACCGCAACGGCAGCGAAGTATTTTCAGATACTCTTTTCGCAAGGTCTTGTTCAGCGCCCCGTATATCATAGGATTCAAAGCGCTGTTCATAGTAGCCAAAAAGCTGTATGCTAAGTAAGCTTCACGAGGGAAGGTCCAACTCCCGTGAACAAAAACATCAATCAACAAAACAGGCACTCAACAAAGACCAAAAAATACCCCTATGACGAACAGTGTGCACGTCACCTTAATATCCTCGACGTTTACCGTGTGTGCCAGTTCCATCTTCAGTGTTTTGAAAATTGTTGTTATGGCTGCGAACCGGTTTGAAGATTCTAACATAACAGAAAAAGATAACGCAGCTTGGAATCCCGATGTAAACTGTATCCAAAAACGCCGTGAATGCGCCGCTATGGATCTGAAGAAAGCAGAGACATTTGGAGGGATGAAACACCATTTCGTGTCCGCTGAGCATGTAAGGCAACGGAGCACACATTGAATAGAACCATGAAAGGACAATCATAATCATGGTTTTCTTTTTGGTGAAGTAGCGTCGGTACTTAGCTGGTTTGACGATTCGAAAATACCTATTGACCGCCATGAAGGCCAATGTGTGAATCGAAGCAAGAACCAGGGTCACAGCTACATATCCTTGATACTGACATGTTGCATTGCTGAAAATCCACCGAGATGCTGCTAATGTAGGGAGACCTAACGGGCATGAAATTAGAGTACCCAAGAAAAAGTCCGTGGTAGCGAGCGATGCCACAAACATATTCGGAATTGTCTGCATCCGACGGTTACGAACCAAGACTAAGAGAGTTAAAAAATTGCCTACAAACAAAAAGAACAAAATTATTGTGAGGGAAGATAATTCCAGGATGACTTTCGCTTTGCTCCTTGACTGTAACTCCTTTAACATGTCTGCAAGTTGTTTTTCGGTGGAATCCATCCAAACGGTATAAATTGTCGACCTTTGTTTGTCCTAGAGGTTTAAGCCGAGTGAATGACCCAACTGGATAATAAGTAACTGTAACTGATATCCCATATAAGTACTCGATAAATTAACGGGTGTTTTCATTCATCACTAAAATGATTAACCAATCATCTAGTGCCATTAATTTAATAAAAGCGGAAGTTTTTCTCAATTTCTTTTTTGAGTTTCGATATTATGTCCGGCTAACAGTTCCTATAGTCTTCGGTTGTTGACCAGCTGGTAAGCTGGATAGCTCGGTAGACGAGGAATTTCTCTTTATTATAAAATACAAGACAAGTTGACTGTGACATCTTGTTTTGTTCTAGGTACAAATAAATGAAAACGGATCAGATATATGAATAACTTAAGAATTTCGAGAACTGATTCCTTGTTTTCACATGATGCTAACAGCTACTGAAAAAGGAAGAATTAAATAAGCTTCGAGGGTTTTTGAGTGTCAGATGACAATAAAATGATGCACACCCTGCTAAGCTAGTCACTTAAGTTGTAATTTTTGACCACTTTGTGACATCTCCAGTGAAAATTATTTTGTAACTTCCGTTTCAACTAATGTAAGAAGTTTGAGAATTCACACTTGTGTCAATTTCCATTTCGTTGTTCAAATTCTTGTGACAACGATGGGATCACAGCTCCTGCACTGAAAAGAAAAATTGACGTTTTGTCAAAAATTAACAATAGTTGTAAGTTAAGCGCTTGTGAAAAGTGGTAGCACATCACAGCCAAATAAATTCTACTTCTGTTTTAGTCGATATAATGCGTGGTCACAGATTTCTATTTCCATAAAAAGGCGAAACAGCTCTTTTCTCTCGGTCAATTGCTAACTGATCGAAACAATAAATGTGCCCTTGTTAATTTTATTGTGTTTAATATATGCAAACAACGCAAATGGCATTAAAAAAATGACAAAAATTACTGTTTGGAAGAAGCTGTAGGAGACCTCGAGACGACAACTTTTCACACATATTTTTTTTCTTCTAAGTATAAATATGTGAAAAATGTATCCTTTTCGAAGTGCAAATAAATGAAAACGGATGAGAACCACAAATACCTTTAACTTCCGGGCAGCTTGTGTCCACAAGGCCCTAACAGTTACTAAAATGGAATGTATCTGCTTCCTGTCTTTTTTTTTCTTTCAGTTAAGTGCCTGTTGACATTCGGATTGCATGCACACCTTGTCGTTGCCAATAACTTTTTCCCAATTCGTAATTTTTAAATACTTTGTGACGTTCTTATCGAAAAATATTAATGGTTTCGGAACTTTGGTAGGCGAAGTTGTCAAATTCCACTTTCTTTGTTCATTAACCCTTCTGACAACATGAGCTAATAGATCTCGGGCGGGATTGGGAAGGTGAAGTTTTCTCAAAAACTAACGATCGTAAGAATACGTTTTTTAAGTCCTCGTAAAAAGTCATAGCACATTTGTCGAATTCATTCGATTTTCTGATTGTTTGTTATTTTGTTAAGTGAGGGATTTTCCTTCACGGTAAACTTTCCAAGTGACCCTGTTTTCCCCAATCTTTTAAATGAATAAATTTCCTTACAGTTTTAAATTTTATAAACGTAAATGCCCATAGAGAGCCTAAATTCGGTGTAAATTCCCAATCTCATCTTGATGTGCCCATAATAAAGTTTTGGAAGTTCAGCTGCTTTGCAAACAAGAAAACAATTGCAAGTGACTGCGTCCTACATTAAGGTGACAACCGGCCTCAAGTATGATAGAAGACGGCTACAACCTGCAATTAGTCTGTTTTAGTTTATTACAACCAAACGACACAACGCTATAACTATGGTGACAGACATCTATTATTGAAATGAGATCCCTATTTAACTGTGACCTGAAGCAAGATTTGATTATGCTTTGGAAAATTGAATTACCCTCCTCTGCTCCTTTTTCTCATGGGTGTTGTTTAAAAACAATATTTGCTACAGTATAATCAATCTAATTTTTTAAAACGGTTAAATAAAATTATTTCGCTCCCAGGAAAGTGTGCAGATGCCACTTACGCAGATCACCGAACACTGATATAAATGTGCTGTGTATGAATACAATTTGTTATTACTAACAGCAACATTCCACATGTAAATTATTTACGCCCAAATTCTCATTTACATTCAGAGAAAATTAATTACACACACAAGGTAAAATTGAAATTTCCAGCCGAAGACACCAAAGCAACTGCAATAACACCTTGTCAAGAGAATAAAAAACTAAGCACGTTTGTTCATGTCGAGGAATCTATTTAGAAAGACCAACCAAGTCTATATCAATGTGCTTTTGTTTACATAGCTCAAAAATTATTTTAAACCTTTTTCCAATATCTTGCTTAAAGGCAATTACGAATACGGGACTAGCATTTAAGGCAAAGTCCAAATAATTAAGTCGGCTCGTCAGTTTAAGCGAGGGAACCGAGTAAATAAACATCACCTTGAAACTGGAACAAGACACGAAACTGGCATGCATTGAAACATGAAAAAGCTGGATGTTTTAGCGTCGTTATAACTTTCTAACCGAGCCAAACAGACGACTGTGGAAGTGCTTTTAAATTTTGTAGTCGATAGTTAACAGTAGTTAACAAAACAGAAATGAATTTTACAGCTATTTGGGAAATGAGTTCACTTACAAAGAATTGGCGGGAAGATTTGTTGCACTCTGTTTATCAGCTTGCATGTTTGACTCGTCAAGTGCGAAGAATTAAATCTCAGTTCACTCTGAAAACCAAATTAAAAGTGTTAAAATAATTTTCTTCTTAAATATGGTTTTACTCGAAGCTAACAATCAAGAAAAATATCAGATAACTCACATTATACGTTCGCACTGCTCCACGTTCTCCCTTGAACTTCAAAACTCGCGTTCTGGCGTCTGCGACTTGAGCCCGAAAACGTGATGACATGCGCAGTAAGCATGATCTAGTTCTTGAGACTTCCGGTTGACGTTCGTGACATCACCGACGTCTGGTGCTTAAGCTCTCTAACGACATCAATCAACAAAACAGGCACTCAACAAAGACCAAAAAATACCCCTATGACGAACAGTGTGCACGTCACCTTAATATCCTCGACGTTTACCGTGTGTGCCAGTTCCATCTTCAGTGTTTTGAAAATTGTTGTTATGGCTGCGAACCGGTTTGAAGATTCTAACATAACAGAAAAAGATAACGCAGCTTGGAATCCCGATGTAAGCTGTATCCAAAAACGCCGTGAATGCGCCGCTATGGATCTGAAGAAAGCAGAGACATTTGGAGGGATGAAACACCATTTCGTGTCCGCTGAGCATGTAAGGCAACGGAGCACACATTGAATAGAACCATGAAAGGACAATCATAATAATGGTTTTCTTTTTGGTAAAGTAGCGTCGGTACTTAGCTGGTTTGACGATTCGAAAATACCTGTTGACCGCCATGAAGGCCAATGTGTGAATCGAAGCAAGAACCAGGGTCACAGCTACGTATCCTTGATACTGACATGTTGCATTGCTGAAAATCCACCGAGATGTTGCTAATGTAGGGAGACCTAACGGGCATGAAATTAGAGTACCCAAGAAAAAGTCCGTGGTAGCGAGCGATGCCACAAACATATTCGGAATTGTCTGCATCCGACGGTTACGAACCAAGACTAAGAGAGTTAAAAAATTGCCTACAAACAAAAAGAACAAAATTATTGTGAGGGAAGATAATTCCAGGATGACTTTCGCTTTGCTCCTTGACTGTAACTCCTTTAACATGTCTGCAAGTTGTTTTTCGGTGGAATCCATCCAAACGGTATAAATTGTCGACCTTTGTTTGTCCTAGAGGTTTAAGCCGAGTGAATGACCCAACTGGATAATAAGTAACTGTAACTGATATCCCATATAAGTACTCGATAAATTAACGGGTGTTTTCATTCATCACTAAAATGATTAACCAATCATCTAGTGCCATTAATTTAATAAAAGCGGAAGTTTTTCTCAATTTCTTTTTTGAGTTTCGATATTATGTCCGGCTAACAGTTCCTATAGTCTTCGGTTGTTGACCAGCTGGTAAGCTGGATAGCTCGGTAGACGAGGAATTTCTCTTTATTATAAAATACAAGACAAGTTGACTGTGACATCTTGTTTTGTTCTAGGTACAAATAAATGAAAACGGATCAGATATATGAATAACTTAAGAATTTCGAGTACTGATTCCTTGTTTTCACATGATGCTAACAGCTACTGAAAAAGGAAGAATTAAATAAGCTTCGAGGGTTTTTGAGTGTCAGATGACAATAAAATGATGCACACCCTGCTAAGCTAGTCACTTAAGTTGTAATTTTTGACCACTTTGTGACATCTCCAGTGAAAATTATTTTGTAACTTCCGTTTCAACTAATGTAAGAAGTTTGAGAATTCACACTTGTGTCAATTTCCATTTCGTTGTTCAAATTCTTGTGACAACGATGGGATCGCAGCTCCTGCACTGAAAAGAAAAATTGACGTTTTGTCAAAAATTAACAATAGTTGTAAGTTAAGCGCTTGTGAAAAGTGGTAGCACATCACAGCCAAATAAATTCTACTTCTGTTTTAGTCGATATAATGCGTGGTCACAGATTTCTATTTCCATAAAAAGGCGAAACAGCTCTTTTCTCTCGGTCAATTGCTAACTGATCGAAACAATAAATGTGCCCTTGTTAATTTTATTGTGTTTAATATATGCAAACAACGCAAATGGCATTAAAAAAATGACAAAAATTACTGTTTGGAAGAAGCTGTAGGAGACCTCGAGACGACAACTTTTCACACATATTTTTTTTCTTCTAAGTATAAATATGTGAAAAATGTATCCTTTTCGAAGTGCAAATAAATGAAAACGGATGAGAACCACAAATACCTTTAACTTCCGGGCAGCTTGTGTCCACAAGGCCCTAACAGTTACTAAAATGGAATGTATCTGCTTCCTGTCTTTTTTTTTCTTTCAGTTAAGTGCCTGTTGACATTCGGATTGCATGCACACCTTGTCGTTGCCAATAACTTTTTCCCAATTCGTAATTTTTAAATACTTTGTGACGTTCTTATCGAAAAATATTAATGGTTTCGGAACTTTGGTAGGCGAAGTTGTCAAATTCCACTTTCTTTGTTCATTAACCCTTCTGACAACATGAGCTAATAGATCTCGGGCGGGATTGGGAAGGTGAAGTTTTCTCAAAAACTAACGATCGTAAGAATACGTTTTTTAAGTCCTCGTAAAAAGTCATAGCACATTTGTCGAATTCATTCGATTTTCTGATTGTTTGTTATTTTGTTAAGTGAGGGATTTTCCTTCACGGTAAACTTTCCAAGTGACCCTGTTTTCCCCAATCTTTTAAATGAATAAATTTCCTTACAGTTTTAAATTTTATAAACGTAAATGCCCATAGAGAGCCTAAATTCGGTGTAAATTCCCAATCTCATCTTGATGTGCCCATAATAAAGTTTTGGAAGTTCAGCTGCTTTGCAAACAAGAAAACAATTGCAAGTGACTGCGTCCTACATTAAGGTGACAACCGGCCTCAAGTATGATAGAAGACGGCTACAACCTGCAATTAGTCTGTTTTAGTTTATTACAACCAAAGGACACAACGCTATAACTATGGTGACCAATAAGTACACTTCACACGCAGTGTTAATATAGTTACAGTGCCCTAGAAAGTTATGGTGTGTGCAACATATTGCTCTATTTAAACTTTTGAGTTTAAATGTATTTGAATAAAACGATTATAACAGGGACAAAATTATTAAATTTGACTAAAAGCAGATAGCACCGGGTAGCTCTACTAAACGGCTTTCGTATGAACGGTAACACTTAATTGCGATTTCACAAAAGAGTCTGAAATGTTAGAACCACCTTCAATAAAGAGCATAATGATCACAGTTAAGGATTTCAAAAACAGGAATAATGTTAAGAACCACACTTTATAATTATTTGTGTAACTCAGGGGCGAGGCAGCGACATTTTTCCTTCCTGCTACGGGTATATTCGTTTCTCTCGAGCTCTTAGCTCAACGATGAACGGTTCTACAGTACCTCGCGAATGACCGCAATGGCAGCGAAGTATTTTCAGATACTCTGTTCGCAAGGTCTTGTTCCACGCCCCGTATATCATAGGATTCAAAGCGCTGTTTATGGTAGCCAAAAAGCTGTATGCTAAGTAAGCTTCACGAGGGAAAGTCCAACTCCCGTGAACAGTGTCAACGACATCAATCAACAAAACAGGCACCCAACAAAGACCAAAAAATACCACTATGACGAACAATGTGCACGTCACCTTAATATCCTCGACGTTTACCGTGCCAGTTCCATCTCCAGTGTTTTGAAAATTGTTGTTATGGCTACGAACCGTTTTGAAGATTCTAACATAACAGAAAAAGATAACGCAGCTTGGAATCCCGATGTAAACTGTATCCAAAAACGCCGTGAATGCGCCGCTATGGATCTGAAGAAAGCAGAGACATTTGGAGGGATGAAACACCATTTCGTGTCCGCTGAGCATGTAAGGCAACGGAGCACACATTGAATAGAACCATGAAAGGACAATCATAATCATGGTTTTCTTTTTGGTGAAGTAGCGTCGGTACTTAGCTGGTTTGACGATTCGAAAATACCTGTTGACCGCCATTAAGGCCAATGTGTGAATCGAAGCACAAACCAGGGTCACAGCTACGTATCCTTGATACTGACATGTTGCATTGCTGAAAATCCACCGAGATGTTGCTAATGTAGGAAGACCTAACGGGCATGAAATTAGAGCACCCAAGAAAACGTCCGTGGTAGCGAGCGATGCCACAAACATATTCGGAATTGTCTGCATCCGACGGTTACGAACCAAGACTAAGAGAGTTAAAAAATTGCCTACAAACAAAAAGAACAAAATTATCGTGAAGGAAGATAATTCCAGGATGACTTTCGCTTTGCTCCTTGACTGTAACTCCTTTAACATGTCTGCAAGTTGTTTTTCGGTGGAATCCATCCAAACGGTATAAATTGTCGACCTTTGTTTGGCCTAGAGGTTTAAGCCGAGTGAATGACCCAACTGGATAATAAGTAACTGTAACTGATATCCCATATAAGTACTCGATAAATTGACGGGTGTTTTCATTCATCACTAAAATGATTAACCAATCATCTAGTGCCATTAATTTAATAAAAGCGGAAGTTTTTCTCAATTTCTTTTTTGAGTTTCGATATTATGTCCGGCTAACAGTTCCTATAGTCTTCGGTTGTTGACCAGCTGGTAAGCTGGATAGCTCGGTAGACGAGGAATTTCTCTTTATTATAAAATACAAGACAAGTTGACTGTGACATCTTGTTTTGTTCTAGGTACAAATAAATGAAAACGGATCAGATATATGAATAACTTAAGAATTTCGAGTACTGATTCCTTGTTTTCACATGATGCTAACAGCTACTGAAAAAGGAAGAATTAAATAAGCTTCGAGGGTTTTTGAGTGTCAGATGACAATAAAATGATGCACACCCTGCTAAGCTAGTCACTTAAGTTGTAATTTTTGACCACTTTGTGACATCTCCAGTGAAAACTGTTTTGTAACTTCCGTTTCAACTAATGTAAGAAGTTTGAGAATTCACACTTGTGTCAATTTCCATTTCGTTGTTCAAATTCTTGTGACAACGATGGGATCACAGCTCCTGCACTGAAAAGAAAAATTGACGTTTTGTCAAAAATTAACAATAGTTGTAAGTTAAGCGCTTGTGAAGAGTGGTAGCACATCATAGCCAAATAAATTCTACTTCTGTTTTAGTCGATATAATGCGTGGTCACAGACTTCTATTTCCATAAAAAGGCGAAACAGCTCTTTTCTCTCGGTCAATTGCTAACTGATCGAAACAATAAATGTGCCCTTGTTAATTTTATTGTGTTTAATATATGCAAACAACGCAAATGGCATTAAAAAAATGACAAAAATTACTGTTTGGAAGAAGCTGTAGGAGACCTCGAGACGACAACTTTTCACACATATTTTTTTTCTTCTAAGTATAAATATGTGAAAAATGTATCCTTTTCGAAGTGCAAATAAATGAAAACGGATGAGAACCACAAATACCTTTAACTTCCGGGCAGCTTATGTCCACAAGGCCCTAACAGTTACTAAAATGGAATGTATCTGCTTCCTGTCTTTTTTTTTCTTTCAGTTAAGTGCCTGTTGACATTCGGATTGCATGCACACCTTGTCGTTGCCAATAACTTTTTCCCAATTCGTAATTTTTAAATACTTTGTGACGTTCTTATCGAAAAATATTAATGGTTTCCGAACTTTGGTAGGCGAAGTTGTCAAATTCCACTTTCTTTGTTCATTAACCCTTCTGACAACATGAGCTAATAGATCTCGGGCGGGATTGGGAAGGTGAAGTTTTCTCAAAAACTAACGATCGTAAGAAAACGTTTTTTAAGTCCTCGTAAAAAGCCATAGCACATCTATCGAATTCATTCGCCTTTTATGTCTAAAACTGCATGATTTTAGATTTCCATTCATAAAAATGAAAGAGCTGTCCTCTTGGTTCAACAGATGGCTGATTAAAATATAAATGTGCCTAATTGCTAGATATATTGATTTTATATACAAGCAATACAAATGGAATAAAAAATAATTTATTTTCCCTCAGTCTCCTCTAAAATATGTTTAATGAAATAATAAACAAGATCTCCAAACGAATCTTGCTAGCGTGTAGTACAGCATTTTCTGCTTTCTCACCTTATGGAATTTCCAAGTAAAAATATTAACGTTCAAAGCACGCCTGACTTCTCAGTCGTTTCGCTACAAGAATTTTCTAACAAATATTGCCAATAAAGAAGCTACATGTAAGCTTGGAGTGTCATCTTGAAATGCCGTTTGAAGAATTCAGCTGCGAGATGTTCAGAGATAAATGTCCAGGAGGAGCGAAAACCAACAGCCGGTATCATGTTAGGTTAAAATTTGGTGGCCTTGTTATTTGGACCTTTATCCATTTCTTCGATACAAAACACGTTGCTGGTGAAATCTATATTAGGACAAACATTCTCTCGACCTAGGTTAAATTGGTTATCCGCGTTTTACCTGGGCAAAATATGTACAACCTAGTTTTGGTTCAGCTGCCTGAAAAGGTATTTTCTTTATGGGATGTGGTTAAAAATTTGGGGCGTGTTTTTTTTTTTGTGGTGGGGGGGGGGGGGGAAGGGAGGGGATCTGAAAATAAGAAAACATAAAACAAAAAACGATTCTATCGCTTAGCCTCCCCCCTCTCTAACCCTCATCCAGTAGCTCAATCTAGGAAACCAAAGCAAATAGCAACCGCCAGTCATCGACAGTCAAACTAAATACAAAAAGCAGTTGAAAGTTCCCAAAAGCAAAAACGTAAACATGTGACAATCTAAACAGGCAAAGTTGATAAAACAACACCGCTCCCGACCCCGATGCAATACTACGCAGAATGATTCACATGGAATATGATTATGCAAAAGTGGTGCTACAAACAGATTTAACAAAAAAAAGATGGCGCCAGAACAAATATTCCGTTTGACTATACCAAGAAGATACCATTTTCCGCAGTATCATGGCAAGCATTTTTTCAGTAATATAAAGTCTAAACTATAAGAGCACATAACTGATTGTTATTTTATTGTCCCCCAAAGCACAATAAAGCACACATAAGACAACCAAAGATGCTTCCTTTATTGAAAAGACTCCATTATCTGAACACTATTAAGTGTGGTTAAGAAAAAGGAAAGACCAATTTTTATTACGAAAAACAGGCAATTTCCAATTGCTTGGCGTTAAGACCGCTTTGCTTTATTCCGAGCCCCGCATCTGCTTCTTTTGACCAGCGAATATTTGAAGTTTGTAAGATACGTTAAGACCTTAAAATCATAACGAAATTTAATATAAAATGAACCTAGATTCGTAATTTAATTCAACCTGTTCTTTCAACCTGATTACTTCTGTCCATGGGCACAGCATCACCTCTCCCTGCTACCTCCAGTAGTGCTACAATGGTTTGTGAGCGGCAGTATCTGCATGGAAGAACCTTGAGGTACTCCTTTTTAAAGTTATTGTTTAGAACACCGTATATGATAGCATTCAAGGCGCTGCTTATGATGCCCAAGAAAGTGTATGCTACGTAAACTTCGCGAGAAAAGATCCAACTCTCGCGAATGTTTCCACTTACGTTAAATGGCGTTTTAGAAACAGGCCAATTGAAAGAAGTATGGGATATTTTCCGCGGTACATTTCCAGTTGTTATCATTGCGAAATTTTCTTGCCTTAATTTCCACTTCCTTAGTTGCTTTAAATTTGACGATATTAGTTTAAGTTTATAAAATAAACTGTCGGTGTTTTTCAACATTTAAAATTTTAAGAACATTGAAGGAAAACGAAACCTAAATTTATAACTCAATTCAACCTGTCCAACAGCAAATGATTTTCATCCATTGGCACAACATAGCCTTCTCCTACCACCTCCAGTGGTGCTACAATGGGTTGTGAACAGCAGTATCTGCATCGAAGAATCTTCAGGTACTCCTTCTGAAAGCTCTTGTTTAGCAGACCGTATATGATAGGATTCAAGGCACTGCTTATAGTGCCCAAGAAAGCGTACGATATGTAAGCCTCGCGAGGGAAGATCCACCTCCCGCGAAATGTGTCTACGAGGTCTATCACAAAAATGGGCGTCCAGCACAGATTGAAAAACATTATTATCACGAATATTATACGTGCTATCTTAATTTCTTCCACGTTTACCGTGTTAGATCCGTTACCAGTGTTTTGAAAATGGTTGCTGTGACTGCGGACAGTTTTGAAGATTCTAAGATAGCAGTAAAAGATGACACAGGATGGGAGGCCGCCAAAAACTGTTACCGAAAAGGTCTGGAATGCACCGCTGTCGATCTGGAGAAAGCAAAAACCCTTAGAGGGATGAAATACCATTTTGAATCCGCTGAGCATATAAGGTAATGGGCAACACATGGCATATAACCAAGACACAACTATTATTATGGTGGTTTTCTTTTTTGTGAAGTAGCGTCGGTACTTGGATGGTTTGACGATTCGAAAATACCTGTTCAACGCCATCAAGGCCAATGTGTGAATCGAAGCAACGGTCAGAGTAACAACTATGTATCCTTGGTATTGACAAGTTGTATCGCTAAAAGGCCACTGGGACGTTACCAATACAGAAAGTCCTAAAGGACAGGCAATAAAAGCTCCCAAACAGAAATCTGAGATTGCAAGCGATGCCACGAACATATTCGTGATTGTCCTCATCCGACGGTTCAAAACCATGACCAAGAGAGTTATAATGTTCCCAACAAACAAAAAGAACAAAATAAGCGCATAAGCCCCTGATTCCAGAATGACTTTTGCTTTGTTTCGTGACTGTAACTTGTTCATCATGTCCGGCACCTGCTCCTCTGTATGATCCATTTTCAAGGAACGAATCATCCACCCTTTTTTCTTGGATTACGGTTTTGTGAGTTGGCCAACTGTAACTACAACGACATTGCAATTAGTGCTCAACAGGCATGCAGGTGTTTTGATTTGTGCCGACAGGCTCAGCGTGTCAATGTTGCGGTGGACCGAGATTATATAAAACATTTTTGGTGTCTTTACTTTCGTCAGTTCATGTTAAACAATAAAAGGACTGAACAAATGAATAAATTGGAGGCCGCACTTATCTCGACGTTATCTAAAACTCGCGGAAATATACGATATCAGCTATAGTGAATATTGACCGTTCTTTCTCTACAATATAAACAATCCTTTGGGAATTTTGCATTTGGGCATTGTAATTAACACAGTAAAATTAACGAAAAGTGGGTCTGAATAGAAGTCGAAGAATTAAAAGTTTTTTAGTCGTAAAGCATCTGCCAAATGGCTAACGAATACAAAAATGCAGAACGGATTAGTGATCTTGACAACGAATGTCACCGTTTCTAATGAAACGAAAAGTTGTAAGTACCACTTGTATATACAAAAAATTACAGATGCATATAAAACCATATTAAAGCAGGACAGCTCTTCATACAATTGGAAACAGTGGCCTGTCTTCTAAAAGAAACAACGGTTTTTGGGCACGTTTTCACCAGCCAACGGAAGTCTTAAATAAACAAGCGTATATAGGTGTTCCTACTTTGCAAATGTATATTCACAATTAATTAAAACGTCAATGAACAGTTGCCAGTATTTATATAGAAAAAGCTTTAGCAGAAAATGTTTTTGCTATAATTATAATAGTTATTAATATTCTAAAAGAAAGAGGACTAAGTTTCTATGTGGGTATTTTTTTTTTGCGGGGGGAGGTGGGGCTGCTATATACTATATACATGTAGTTTTCCTTAATAATCTTACCTTATTGTCTTTAAGTTTGAGTGTTTTTTTAAATGGGTGTGACAGAGCTCCCTATTTGATTAGCTAAAAGCAGTTTTGCTGACGGCAGCACAATCATTCATACCGGCTACAATAACCGCTTTCACGTGTAGGGCACAAATAAAAAACTAGATTAATTATCTTCTGTTGACTTCTTTTCGACGTATGTTTGTTTATATTCTGTATTAGCATTCATCTTATCATAGTTACTCGAGGGACTGGTTATGAAACTTTGCAAGTTTCAAAGGCCTTAACAAAGGTGTTGCAATTTATGTTGAAAGTACTACGACAGTGCACAATCTTTTGTTTTACGTTCGCACACTATGGCTGAATAACTTAACAGTGACATTCTTATTGGTTAGTTGCTCATGCAAAATTCAAAACCTGTTGTTGTTTGTGCACCGTCAAGGCTAAAAAACGGTAACAGAAACATAAAACAAAGGACTTAGCTGAACTTCATAACCAGATTCTTTTATTAACTATGATCTTATTTAACGAGCTTCTCAGCTTGTTCGAAGAATCTTAACATCGCCCGTGTACCAAGGGGTTTTTACTTACGGCAGGACGGTTAAGTTCTTCCCCTGGAAACTTTTCACTCGTGTAACAAAAACATAATGAAACGCTACACCACCCTGACATGTACTTACTAGATAGATGAATCGAGTAAGTAACTTATATGACAATGCCTGGTCTTTCCTCTATTGTGCGCAAATAATGCAAAATTTGACTTTAAAATTAAAACTTTTGAACTCCTTTTAACTTAACACTTAAACATGAGCGTTACAATATCGATTGTGCCATGATATTAAAAAATTATGCCCAAGTACTCTAAGTCCCTTGCTTAGTTATTGGACCTGTTATCACTTGATTCTTATTATTTCCTCCCTTCTCCTACTTTTTCGAAACTTTATCATTAACGTAAATCTACTACGTAGCCTACGAAAGCTGCTACATTCCTGCCAGTATAAATTTCTACCTGAATGAAAGAGATACATTTTAGGGTAAGATTTTGTAATCGTAGTTTTAAGAATTCAACTCTACGGAGGACAGCATTTTGTTAGACCTCAAAGACTCCTTTCATTAGTAAAATTTGAAAAAAAAGATCGCTGATATGTATTCTTTTTTTGAATTGTAAAAGTCTGAAAGCACGAAGTGACAAAATCACCTACTAATTTCGATTCTACTATGTTAAGCAATCCCAAGGAAAGCTTAAAACCCAATATTGTTATTTGAAAACATAGACCGGTAATTTGAGGGGCTCGACAAATTGTGCGTATCAATCGGAAAACTACAATAGCACAAGATGGACCAGACTGAACTCTAAAAGTAACGTTATAAAGTGTACACGTGGTTAAGAAACAGGTAAGATCAAGTTCTATTGCAGGCGATTTCCAGTTCCTGGGCATAGGCCGCTTTGTTTTATTCCGGGCCACCCAACTACTTCTTTTGACGAGTGGATATTTGTAGTTTATGAAATACGTTTCAAACCTTAAAATCTTAAATAAAATAACAAAAAAATAAAAATAAAAATAAAAATAAGTAAAAATGAAACCTACATTCTTAACTCAACTCGGCCCCTTCAAGTGCAAATGATTTCCTTTTACGGAGTCGGTGTCTCCTCCAGTGGAGTTACAATGATTCGTAGGTGGCAATATCTAAATCGTTCGCAGAATCTTTAGGAACACCTCTTGATATTTTTTGCTTAGCATACCATAAATCAGAGGATTTAAGGCTCTGCTTGTAGTGCCCAAGAAGCTGTCTGCCATGTAAGCCTCAGGGGAGAAGATTCAACTGATCACGGTGGGGCCAAACCACCCCCCAAATGGGTCATGAAATGTCCCGTTTTTTGGTTAATTTTTAATAATTTTGTTACTTTTCATCATTTCTTTACCAAACTTGGTAATTTGATATGGGTCTTTGTGCCAAACAATTTGACATGAATGGTGATGCCAAATGTCAAATTATGACGTCATAATTGGTGACGTCATATTATTCTCTAAAATAAAATTTTAGAATTTCTAAGTTTTTTCTGGTGTTTTAGAAAGAACACGTCAAGAGGAGTTGAATGCTGAAAACCGTTTGTCGATGTGATAAATAATGGATGAGATATGGCATTTTAGATTTTCAAAATTTCACAGTCTCAAAATAGGGTCCCCCCCTTGTGTAATACGTTTGAATTTAAGTGTTGTTTTGTTGCGTCAACGACACCATTTAAGTTGCAGATAAGATGTCTTAAATGACGGAAGCTAAATGAAAAAGAAAAACTCGGAAAATTTTTTTCCTGCCAGAGCTAGAGCCCCCAAACCAGTTTTGTGACGTAATTAAGTGTCACGTGATCAATTATGCTCTTGCAAATATTATCCGTTTTCAAGCCGAAAACTTAAAATCTAAAATGATACGATTTTTTGGAACAACAAGAAGTCCATTTTACCAGATTATTAGCTTGCATGGAAAAAAACTGTACAAAATAGATCAACAGGGTTGTTTTTAGAAGAAAAGTATGGTTCCGGGGGGGACACTTTAAATGTCTTTAAATTGCCATAACTCAAGATACGTTTGTCTTAGCGAGGTACGGTTTTCAGCATTTTACTCCCCTTGCCAAGTTCTTTCAGATGACATAACTTTTTATTTCAAATTTGAAATTTTAAGTTAACTCGTTTTGTGACGTCAGCCATTATGACGTCACAATTTGGATTTTTAAGTCATTCTCATACTTAAAATAAATTGGGCGACAACCCAAGGTTTTTTGCCAAGTTTGGAAAAGAAATATGAAAAAGAAGCAAAATTAGTCTAAATGACCCATTTGGGGGGTGGTTTGGCCCCACCGTGGATGTTTTACTTTTTTCATCAGTACCTACCATTTTCAGTAGCTGTAGACATATCCCTTACGTACATTTTGAAACAAGTTTGGTGACATAGGTTTCTATGGTTACGAGTTATGACGTTATAAGTGGTAGGTAGTCAAGCCATTTTTGAAAAAAAATGCATGTTTTCACCTTTTTCCATGGCAAAAGCTTAAAATGTCGACAAAAAGCACCAAAGTGTTTAATTATGTCATACTCTACATGTATAGCATCAAAATTTTTCAATTTCCTCTTTTTTATCACTTCTCATTTAGGCTGAAATCCAAAATGGCGGCCAAGGTGGCTGCCGTCTTGGAAAACGTCACGGACCCTCAGCAGCGCCACAACCCATAATATATACCTCATCTTATAGAGCACATCATAGGCTGTCTAATAAAGGCAAAATCTATTCGGAATATTGTAACACAACAAAAAGCCAGGGGATGAGTTTGTACCACAGTGGGGGTGTGACTTCGCTTGTACGTCCGAGGATTAAGATGGCAGTAAAAGATGACGTATGCATATGTATACGTATGCATGCTGGAAGCACGACGTAGACTGTCACGATAAATGCCGTGGATGCGCCACTATCCATCTGAAGAAACCAGAAGCATTTGGAGGAATAAAAAACCTTCCTGTGCCCATTGAATATAAGGCAACCGAGCGTACATGGAATAAAACCACGAAACAATAATCATGATCATGGCTCTTTTCTTGTTCAAGTAGCGTCGATACTTAGCTGGCTTTCGACCCGAAAATACCTGTTCACAGCCATCAAAGCCAATATGGGAACTTCAGATTTGAGTAGGAGTACAAGTACGAGTTTTCAATTCCAGTTTGCAGGCTTTACATTGTCACATCACATACCAATCTCAATTCTGGAGCTTCCTTCTTCACTAGTAAACAACACAATGGAGTGAGAGCTCTGGAAAAGTCTCTGTTTGAAATTCAAAAGTCGTACTCGTACTCAGTTTCGTACTCGTAGTCCGATCTAAAGGCCGCTAATGTCTGAATTGAAGCAACAGACTGAGTGTCAGCTATATAACCTTGGTATTGACAGGTTGTATTGCTAAAAGGCCATTTGGATTGCAATAATGCTTGAAGACTTAAAGGGCATGAAATAAAAGCCCCCAATACAAAATCTGTGGTTGCGAGCGATGTCGTAGCGAAGCTCCCGCGTGCGAAGCGCGCTAGCGGAGCTCCACGGGTAAGGAAATCTGGTAACCTATCCTTGCGAGATATTTTGGTTCTGACGTAAGCGTACATCCGTATAGACTCTGGGAGAGGGGGATGGGAGTCCCAAGGCAACCCGATTGGGAGAGGAGAATACCATCCTTTCTTGGCGGAAAATCACGTGGTGCTTTTGGGCAACCGGCGTTTTTCTTGGCGGGAAATCGCAAGGCCATCGTCGCTTTTGAAAAAGAGATTTCTTTATAAGCTTAAGCTTATTTAGCAAAACGATTGTTCGAGAGTACTGAAAGAAGTTTTAAACTTGAGAAAAAACATTTAATATCTATAAATGGAAAGACACATTGCAAAAGAATACTCAGTTGTCTTTTTGGTGGAAGGCAAAAAAGTCAAGTTACGAAATTTGCCTTCAACGACTCCATCTTTGTTTTATTTACGGCGGAGAGCTTGTCCTGTTCTGAAACACAACCGAGTAAGTGAAGTTTATCATTTTGAGCATTACGGTCAAAGAAATTACGTTTTGAAATGGGAATTTAATTTATGTCATTAGAAATGGAAAATGGCTTTTATCTTACGTTGATGTTTACTTTTAAAAAAAATATTAGAAAACACGCTCAGATTTGAGACGGATGCAGTCTTGAATATTTCGCCATGTGCTCAGCGTAGCTTGCGTGGATGCACCCACGATGCAGGGGGTGTAAAGCGAATTTCATTTAAGGATTAACTTACGGGTTTTTTCAAAACTGATTTCTCTGTCTCTTATTTTGTGTTTGTTTATTCATAACAGTAGGTCAAAGCACAGTGGCAACACAATAGCGTCTAATTTGCACAGTGAGATGTCGGCAAATATTTGTTTTCAATTTTGAACGTCGGGCCCATTTCTTTAGGCAATTGTCGATTTCCCTGTCCTAGAAGATTTCAATAGTAATAATCTTTTAAGCTGAGCAGTTGTCGGTTTAAAGCTATTTTATTCGAAAAACTTCCGAAAACAGTTTTATGCGTTCCTCAAAGCGCCCGTTTTTATATACTTTGCAGCCGCAAAACTTATGCCATAGTTTAAAGCATGTTTTGGTTTCTTTTGTTTTCAATCTCGATGGTTTCCAGTTAGAAATCAAATAAAAAGTATTCAAGTAACTATAGGCGAAGCAGTTCTTGGTTTAAAGCTATTTTATCCAATAAGCTTCCGTAAACAGTTCTGTGTGTTCCTCAAAGCGCCGGAATTTATATATCTTTCGCGACCGCTAAACTAACGCGATATTTCCTCAGTAATTCACAGTTGCTTCGAAGGTCCCAAAAGCCTTTCGTTCGGGTAATTTTTCCGCATCCGTCGGTTTAAACCATGAACAGCAGCATCACAGTTTCCATCAAACATTAAGAAGATAATAATAGTGAAGAACCTGATTCCAGAATGACTTTCGTTTTGCTTGTTGACTTCAACTCCTTCCACGTGTCTTTAGAATCCATCTTCAAGCAATATAATATCCTCTCTCTTCTTCTTAGTGGACATCGACGGTCCTATGAGTACGGCTTTTAACTATAACAAAATCGAAAATCAAATAGCGCTCGACAGGTATGACGTGCCTTTAATTGGTTACGTTGCGGATGATGAATAAATTGGTTCAGCGTGTTAAAGTCATATTTTAAATGTAGACGATTACTCAGTTATCGTATATAACAATCCCCCGCTATAACAAATTTATTTCCCAGTCCCTTGGCACTTCGTTGAATCGATTTTCCACTGTAATATCTCTTTTTTTCTAACAAAAAAGTCGGCTGTTTTTAGAATTGGAAATAGAGTACAAGTTTCAAACAAAACTTAAAAAGCTCCTTTTACATGGTTTTACTTGCGATGTAAAATGTAGTCACACTGAGGTACACTTAATTGTTAATATAGTAGGAATGAACACTAACCATCTGATTTTTCTAGACCACGAGTAGTCATTCCTTACGCTAAAAAAATAGCCGAACGAGAAGAACAGGCGAATGTGCGAGCAAGTAGTCTGCCGCACTCGCTATTCTCCTCAAAGCTCACCGCACGCGTGTGAAATTTCCACGAGGCAGCCAAATTCTGCTCGCGTTCGCATGGTCTTCTCTCGAGTATCTCTGATCAGGAGGGAATGCACCTAGTCTAAGTTTTTTTTAATACGTGTAAATCCTTTTAGTTGATGTAATACTGAATGGTTACGTAATGGTTCTAAATAGTTAAAAACAAGTATTATAGCTGAGTTTAAGTGGGTTTTCTGGAATTCACATGCTATTTACATGTAGCTTTCCTACGTAAGCTTACTGTATTTGAAACGATTATTTAAACAAAATTTAGACAGGGTTTAAAAAACCGAGGTTAAACTCCGAACTATACTGGTATATACCTGTCGTTTACTGTAAACGACTGTTAAACTAGCAGAGACTGGCCTCCTTTTGACTAGTTTTAGACCTACTTTAAATAACTGCTCCCTAAACCAGATCTGACCTTGATCTTTTTTAAATAATCCAGCCTTTTAAGTTAATGGGGTGTGGTCACTTCACTTCCAATTTAGATATCTACGCAAAAGTGGTTTTGACTGTGGTCAGTTTTTTCACATACGGACAATGCAATTAATCAATATATATATTTAGCTGTATGCCAACACTAACAATCTTACATTATTTGTCTACCGTTTACTTCTTTTTCACGTTTTTGTTCATTGTTGTTATAGAGCGGTGTTATTACTCTGACTAATCACAATAAAAGCAACAACCAATCAACCAATCAAAACTCGAAGCAAATATATCTAGCCGGCGCCAAGCGCGCCAAGCGCGGGAAAACAAGTGCGAGGAAGTCATGATTGATTGTGGATTTACTCTGAATTGAGAGAAAGTAGCACGTACAAGAATTTTCAAAAACTCACAAAGCGTAGTAAATCTGAACCACAGCAATCGCAAATTACCTTCGACACTCAGTTGAAAACAGTTCTAATAATCATCTTATTTTCTGAGGGTGATTGATCTCTTCCTAGGCACATACAGAACGGTCTGTACTCATAGTAACATCAGTCAAGATATCCCCATTGAAACTTCCCTTATGGATAATAAAAGCAGAAATCAGAAGCTACATTACCCTAGATACAACTCATTTAAAACCAGAATTTAATAACTTGATATACTATTGATCATCGTTTCTCATGTGACTAAGGACATTTGAATTCGCTTATGACTGTTGCTGGTCAATGACTCGGGTACTCTGGGGGGAAGGTGCTCGCTTGATGTTCAGTAGGACGGGATCTGTCATAGCAATATAGAAATCTCCTATGGATGCCAGAGACTCAACAGTATTTGTGCCAACGGTAGGTTGTTTATTAGCTCGTAATTACTTCACGTTAGGGAAATAACTAAAGAAGTAGATTTTAACGTTACTGGCGTCTCCATCGAACCCTGTCGATTGATCATGAACCTCTGTTGGCAAGTGCTGCCCCGTCGGGCGTAACCGAAGAACTACTTACAAAGTACTTGTACTAACTAATGCTAGTCTCGACAAAGATGATGTAATATGTCGTCAACTAATCCTAAAACTGTTCTTGGTTAAAAATGACTGATCTAATTATTACTTTGGGCTGTTCAACCATAGGCAAGACAGTTATCGCGTTGAAGGTTAACTACAAACAACTTCTGTTGGTTCACACACTAAAGAGTTACACTAAACTTTAGGTGAAGAGGTGGCCTTACATGTTTAGTTGACTTCTACAAACTCATGAAAGATGTGGTTGTTGATCGTGGTCAGTAAACTTAAGCCTTGTCCCACAGCTGATAGTGACCAGTGGCGTTAGCATGTTCTGAAACAGCTGAAGTCTGATAGCGTGATGGGCGTATGTCTCCGTCGTGTTCCTTAATCCGTTCATGCATAGACCTTCCTGTTTCCCCAATATAGACTTTTCCACATTCGCAGGGAATCTTGTAGACTACTCCATCCTGTCTATTTGGGTCGATAGCGTCCTCAGGTCGCACTTAGTCTGATCTAAGTGTTGTGTCAGCGGCGAATTAGATCCTCTGATACCCCTTTGATATATGGTAGAAGCGCGGCGCAGGTTCTCTTCTGGCTGTTGGTCTCTTGGCTTTCGTGATGTTTCTTACAAACGAATACGGATATCCGTTAGAAACGAGAACAGATGGAAAGTGTCTCTTTTCTCTAGAGATAACTGATGAGGTGTTTGGTTCGATCGTACAAGTATTTACTTAAACCGCGTTTCATCGATTGGGGGTGGTGTGAATCGTAGGCAAGGTATTGATCAGTGTGCGAGGGCTTTCAATAAACACTAGTTGTGAGGCGTCCGTCTGAATCCCGTGTGACCAATGTGTCAAGAAAGGAAATTGTTGGTCGGTTGTTGACTATTGAGATGTTGTAGGGCCGGAATTATCAACATTTTCTCGACTCAAGAAGGTGAAGCTGTCATCTACCCAAGCGCTTCCAGATCTTGGGTATACAGGGAGCGGGTGATAAAGCTTGTCGTTAACAAACCTTCATGTAGTTTGCGATAAAAACCACTGATCGATTCCAGCGAAGAAACATCAACAAATCCTTTCCTCACACTTAGTTTTTCTTGCTGCAAACGTACTGCTGTGATGGAACATTTGTCTTGTATACATGACTTTGTTGGGGAAGTGTTAATTGTAGGCAAAAATGGTGAAATCACAAGTTGTCACAACCATAAAAGAAGGTAATTGATACTTAAACCTATTCAGATCGGGAGTGGGGCGGGGGCGGGGGAGAACTGCCTTCACGTGCACGGACTCTGGACGTTTATAACTTTTTCAATATGCGAGCTTAGGCCACCAAACTTGATTTCCTGAAATTTATTCGGCAACAATTTGGTTAAACATTTTGATGACCATCAAATTTGAGGTTACCATGGAACTTTTTTCAAAAATTGGAATTTTCCTTATTTTAATGAACAATTATAATGTTAGTGACGCAACTTTTACATTTTTTCTAGGTCATGTCAGTGTTTTTGGTTTTTGATTACTGTCTCATTGTAATAGCTTAAATATCTCAGAGTTAAGGAGGGGGAGGAATCCTCTACTTCCCAGAAAACCCGCCTCCCCGCCCCCCCCAAAAAAAACAAAAAAAAAACAAAAAAATCAGTCTGAATTATAAGGGTTAAATAGGAACTCGAATAATCTAAAACTTGCCATTTCAAAAGTGTTTTAAATGGAAAATGTATAAAATTTATACAATCACAACAGTGGCCTAGTAAGATGAATAATTATGTACATGTATATTCTTTCTTCTGGAAAGGACTTCCAGCGTAAACAAGAACAAATAATTGCTAAAGGTGTCTTAAATAAAATGTTGCATGCTCAAAAAATAAGCTAGAATAAAGACAATTTTTGGTAATGGTTGCCAAGAATGGTGGGAGAATATAAACAATGACAAAGAGTTTTGTCTGATCAAGTTCTTTTCTGTGTCGCCTAGGCCTAAGAACCCTGCAACCAACATTGGCCGATTTGGAACTCTCGTGAGGTTTTGTAGCAACAGTTGAGATTTTAAAACCAACAGCTAGGACAAAAGAAACGAAAGCTCGAGACCTGAAAACAGTGCAATTGCTAGACACCTTCCTGCAAGTATATATAATTTCTGCTTAAATGAAAGAGATAAATGTTAAGAAATACGAAAAACGTAGTTTTAAAAAACCCACTGGTATTTCGTCATATTTGGAATACTCGTTTACTCAGTAAATCTTCATCAAAATTTCACTTTATAAGTACTTTTTTAGATGTAAAAATCTTCTCCATTAGACAATTCCTAAACATTTAAAAAACCCAATATTGTGAAAAAACACGGGCCGGTAATTTGAGGGACTAAGAGCAAGCTATACGTGCGAACCCGAAAACTGTGAATTCTCCCTGGCAAACTCGCTTATTAATTCTTAAAGTGCGTTTTAGAAACAGGATCATTCAAAGAAATGATTCCTTGCTGCTTCTGGACCGCGATTTGAGCAGACAGAAGCCAAAACAGCAACATTGCCTAAGAAAGGCAGTGTTTTTGGAAAAAAGGTTGGAAGTGAATGAGTTAAAAAATAATTAAACAAGTTTCAGGTGTCTTTCTAATATTTTATCTTTAAAGAAATTTAAAGCAAAATTAACCCATTAATTCTTAACTCAATTCAACCTGTTCAACTGCAAATTATTTTCACCCATTGGCACAGCAAAGCCATCCCCTGCCATCTCCAGTGGTGCTACAACCCCTGCCATCTCCACTGGTGAGCGGCAAAAACAGCATCGAAAAACATTCAGGTACTCCTTTTGAAAGTTCCTGTTTAGCACACTGTATATCATAGGAATCAAGGCGCTGCTTATAGTAGCCAAGAAAGAGTACGATAAGGAAACCTCGCGAGTAAAGATCCATCTCCCGCGAATTGTGTCCACGAGGTCTATCACCAAAATGGGGTCCAAAACAGATTGAAAAACATTACTAGCACGAATATTGTGCGTGCCACCTTAATTTCTTCAACGCTTACCGTGCTATATCCAGTACCAGTGTTTTGGAAATTGTTCCTGTGACTGCGAACAGTTTTGAAGAATCTGGTATAGCAGTAAAAGATGACGCAGGTTGGAAGCAAGACGTACACTGTTACCAAAAAGGCGGTGAATGCACCGCTGTCAATCTGGAGATAACAGAAAAACTTGGAGGGATGAAACACCACCCTGTGTCCTCTGAGCGTGTAAGGTAATGGAGAACACATGGCACATAACCACGACACAAGAGTCATGATCGTGGTTTTGTTTTTGGTGAAGTAGCGTCGGTATTTAGCTGGTTTGACAATTCGAAAATACCTGTTCACCGCCATCATAGTGAGTGTTTTTGAGTCGAAACAACAGCCAAGAGTTACAGCCATTTATCCTTGGTATTGACAAGTTGAATCACTAAAACGCCACTGGGAGGTTGCTAATACAGTAAAACATAAAGGGAACGCAGAGAAAGCCCCAAAACAGAAATCCGAGATAGCGAGTGAAGCCACAAACAGATTCGGGATTGTGCGCATCCGACGGTTTAACACCATGACCAACAGAGTTACAAAGTTCCCAACAAACAAAAAAAACAAAATAATTGCGAAAGAGCCTCATTCTAGGATGACTTTCGCTTCGCTCCAGGACTGTAACTCTTTCATCATGTCTGTCAGTTGCTTTTCTGTAGAATCCATTCTCAGGAAATAAATCATCCACCCTTTTCTTCTTAGAAGTTGGGCTGTAACTACGAGAAAATCGAAACCCGGTATAGGCAGATGTTTTCATTCGTCTTGAAGCTGAAAGATCAATCGGTGAACATGTTGAAGTCGACCTTTAAATGTAAAAGAGACTGCTCAGTCCATTGGTCTTACTCGTTACAGGTGATTATTCAAAGTGTCCTCTCATTGCACTTGGCTCGTAATCCATTTTAGCCTCATACCCAAACGTATAATCTTTAATTTAATTTAATCTGTTCAACCTTTAAAATGTGGAAAACTAAATATCCACCAGTACCGCGTTGCTAACCTGAGTTAAAATGGCTTTCTCAATTAAGCCGCAGCTACCAGCCAATGATATAAGAAACCAATTAAAAAAAGAAGAGATCCGGGTATTTGTTAGTTTTTATGAAAAAGATGATGTTTGTATGACAAACGAACTATTCCCTTATATACCCTGGCGTCCAGGTTTAATGTCCGGACCTTGAAAATGAACAGGACTTTAACCTTAAATTTTCATTGTAATTGACGGAAACATCCGCGGACCAATAAAACTGACTGACTACTTCAGACGAAACTAGTGGTAGTTATCTGAGATATCCACTAGCAGTTCGTATTATGGGTGTTTATTTATCGGTTGCACTTTCGAACTAGTTGCATTTGGTACGGAAATCAAATTAACAATGTGTTGGAAAAACATAGGTTAAAGTCATAGGGGTACATCTTGCGGTAGACCTCAACTGTCAGCACTTGATTCGTTTATTCTTTAATAATTTTAATGATCGAAATGTACAGATGCACTTAATACCCTTTTTACAAGAAAGAAAGCCGGTTCATACAGTCGGAAACAACGTCCAGTTTTCAAACACAAACCTGAACGCCTTTTACATGATTTTATTTAAAACACTTTTATTGTTTTTATAACAGGAATGAATACTGACTATCTACTTTTTCTAGTCTAGGAGCAGTCGTTCCTTATGTTAAAGAATAGTCGAGACTGCGAAGAACACGCGATTGCGCGCGGATGTAGACTGCCACATTTAATAGTAACACGCGAGTGGTGAACTCCTTCAAGCTTACCACACGCGCGTGAAATGTCCATGCGGCAGCTTACCTTCCAAGCGCTTTTAGATGTTCTTTTCTCTCGACTATGGTTACGTTATAATGGTTGTTAAAAGATTAATAGAAAGAATTCTATAGCTATGGTTTTTGTATGGTTTTTGTATGCTTTTTGGACTTTATATGCAATGCTATAAATATGTAGTTTTCCAATGTTAGCCTACTAGATTAAACGAAATTTAGGCCTTGACCTTGTTTGAATAATAATCGGCCTTTTAACCATCGGACCAATCACAGCAGAAGTAAACAACACAATGAACTAGTCATAACGGCGAAGCAAATACGTGCAACCAGCAACCAGTTGCGGGAAAATGTGTGCAGGGACGTCACAATCGGTTTCGTTTTTAATAATAATAATAATAATTAAAAACAATATTATAATTATAATAAGAACCTTCCCAGCATGCTTTGCACCTGAAAATTTTTCAATGCTAAATAACTTAGTTAACTTGTAGTCGAAGGGGACGCTGTTCCATGTGGTATTTACAGCTGCGTGAAACTTATCCGTCATATC
Organism: Siderastrea radians; assembly: GCA_964017195.1. Lineage (NCBI taxonomy): Eukaryota > Metazoa > Cnidaria > Anthozoa > Scleractinia > Rhizangiidae > Siderastrea > Siderastrea radians. The sequence continues at coordinate 39,880,005 of OZ024892.1, forward strand.
AATGTCACGGTGATGACGTCATTAGTCACGTGACTATGGCAATAAAAGATGTTTTAGCTCACTGCAAGAACAGGCTTCTATAAAATACAAAAGCAGATAACGTGCCCTGATGGTCATTGGAATGAGCAATTTGGAAATTACCAGTTGACTTCTGGCATTCGAAAGTTAAGGTGGCTCTGTACAGGAGCATTTCCCAGGGGACTGGTAAGGAGTCTGTAGCTATGGCAGTTTAAGGCGGAGAGAAGCAAGCTTCCGCTGGTTAATAGAACTTCACATAAAAGTAACGTCCATGATAACCTTGTTGTTGTGACGTCATCGGTCACGTGACCAGAACACAGAGAATATTTCAAATCACTTTAAAACTGCATTAAGCTCAATAAATCCATAATTTCTCCCAGTCATATTGCGTAAAAAAATGGAAGTTATTCAAAACGACCGTTATTACTTTTTCTTTTGAAAAAAAAAACGGAATAAAAAATAAACCTGAGCTTTCTTACAATCCCCCGTTTTGTGAGGTTTTAATATAAATGTAAAAACGAATCCACGTATTTGGTTTCAGACTATACTCTTTCAAACTACTTTAACAGTTTTTTTGAAAAAATTCGTTTTCATATAGCTTAGGGATGTGAATTTGCACGCACGCGGAGTACTGGGCAGCAATGTCATGGATTTTTGAGGGAGACTGGTGCCCTTTTAGGCGCGGGCGCACAGTTGAAATTACAAGCTGTCTCGTACTTGGCGGTATATACTCCTACTTGGCAGAAGAATGGGTTGAGGAGGTGTTTTTCCTAGCTTTCTGTCGCGTATTTCCACTTAAGAATTGTTAATAGTTTCTCGGAAAGTGGACAACACTTCACTTTTCGCTGCATTGCTCCGACATTTTGGTCAATTGTCAAGTCAAACAGGCTACAGTGTCAGGTACGTGTAATGACTTTTGTTGTGAAATATGCTTAGTTGAGCTCAGTGAACGGCTGTTTAGAGCTCTTGCAATCGATCATTAGCTTGATGTTTCTTATTTATCGTTAGTCCAGTGCTTAAATAATTTAATTTTCATTCCGGAAGTAAACAACCGACAGAAGTAGTTTTTGTTCACTCGACTGCAAAATCATATATTATTTGTTCGCCAAGTAAAAGGGCAACAAAGCATCCTTTTTGTTTCAGTAAGCTTTAATTACTGTGTTGCTGTTAAAATTAATATTTCAAACGGTTCTTGCTTAAAGCAGGAAACCCAGGCTATTCCCCAAATGTTGGTATTGGCAGATAAGCTTAAATTCTTTTGTGTAGCATCATTTAAGTGTTGTTAACCTCTCCCACTCGATTGTTGATTAGCTGGGCTTTTCTTGACTGCTTGCAAAATATTTATATATGTCTAACGTGCTATGAATGTTTGTTATATCAAGTAACGTTCAAAAGCATTACAGAATCTTGTCTTTTAAACAAAACGTTTGGATTATAGTTTTGGCATGTTTTGATCACAAACAACAAATTTAAATTTCGAATAAGGTATAACTTTTATTACAGATTATGAGTTGATCACTTTTGGGAAAATACGTTTAAGATAATAGAGTTAAAAGAAGGTGAATGTAAATTTGTATATATCTTTTTCTCAACTTTCACCGATTATTCCATAATTTGCAGGGTTAAAAATTAACTTCAGCGCTTGGTTGCTGTTCGGCTAGTATCCTTGATTTCTTAGTGGCCCAGGCCAAAATAAAGTGGCTTTTAATAAACCCCCCTCAACCTGGGTGAGAAACAAGTCCTTTATCGAGGGATTTTGCCAGTAATCATGTGAGAAAAAGTACAACATTGAACTATGGGTACGTCTGGAAACACGTGTCAGTAAAAATGAAATGGCACCTTCATATATTGCGGATTGATCTAAATACTCCATGTACTCTCAGAATGAGAATTTTGATCCGGTACCACTACAGGGGTGAACTCACACAGGTATGGCTCACAATGTCATGAGAAATTGTGCTGTAATCACATAAACAAATACAGAGAAACAAGAGGGAACTGGGATGAACTTGTACCAGAATGAAAATCGTGCTGGTGTCATGTAAACTAAAACACCCCATTAGACTAAAGTACAGCAGCTCTCAAGGATGTTTAACAACATCCTCAGAGTCCCAGGAGGCGTAACGCCCTGATTTCATGAAAGCAGTGCAAACTCAGACTGGTATGATTCTGTTTACATGAGATTTGGTCGGAAAGTCAGACTGGCATGAAGTGTTTACATGAGACCAACCATACCTAACAATCCAGTTTATCTATTATCCTCCAGCTTGGAATGCTTCAACGCCACTAAATTAAATGTGCATGCTCAAAACAAAAAACTCAGACCAGTTTGAACTCGATTCATGTTTACATGGTTCCCCAGTCTGTTTTTAGACCGTTGTGAGTCATTCATATCAGTTCAGCAATGGCAATGGTAATCAAACCAGCCCAAGATGATAATTATTTTATATCGGCTCCACGTTTTTTATTGCCTTCGTGTAAACAGAAGCAAGCGCTAGTATGGAGTTGATCTGAAGTTGTACCGTCCTAAGTTGGTACCATTCTCATAGAAGTACGAGCAGTCTCTCCATTTTCTCTGGTGCGTGCACACCGTTTGTCCATACGTATGTACGTTGCCCTGGATGAAGTTGCATTCATACAGCTATTTCAATTAACGTTGTCGTATGAAAGCTTAAGCCTATGCGACAAGACCGCAGGGTAATATGGGATTTTTATGCCTAAGTTCACCAAAATTAGCAGTACCTTTCTTGCCGTGCAATGGCAAAGCATGTGGAAGAGTTTTCATAGTATGAAAATAAAAAAAAAAGCCTGAAAGAATTATTTTCAGATAGAGTTCTCGTTTAAAACATAGTTTTTAATCTCACTGATCTTTTTGCTTACGCGGGTATTAAATTATGTGGGTACACGACACGTGGAGCACGTGCATGGTATGTAAATTTGAAGTAGGAAAAACAGCATCATGAAAAATATGGAACATGAATTTCCGCACATCATAACAAGTATTAACAACTGAAAATGAAAAGCCGAATCAGGATTGCAGCTGACAATAATCGGATGGTGCCCATTTATCACTTGCACTAAAAAATCTGAAGTTCCTGACCAACTGCTGACAGCCGTAAAACTAAGACTGATTTGCAACTACCTACACTACCCTTCGCTCTTGTCGTGTGAGCTTGAAATGATCCGACAACGTTAATGATGATGATGATGATAAACTTTATTAATGTGTCAAGGCCACATAGCCTGGGAAAATCCCATACTAATTTGGGGACACAATTAATAGATATTAAAAATATGTAGCTGTATACAAAGTGTCAAGGTGTCCTTGAGTAGTAACATGCATGTTCTGGTAAAATAACAGACGGCATGTAGTTCTAACCCTTAAACCTTTTCTGGGGGCTACAAGTTGAAAGGATATATACTTCCATGGACGTTTTACTCTCTAAAAAAAAAAGATCTTTACGGGTAATGAGCAATACTTTTATGAACAATAATGCAAATTTTTGAAGATTCCTTTGTCTATTGTTTCCTCGAGGAGACTGATTAGAGAAAGAAAACCAAACCAAACCAAATATAGATGTTTGTCTGTAAAGCCTTGGAGTAATGTTAGAATTTTGAGTTATCTAACGTGTCGTATTAGGAAGTTGCTGGACTATGAACAAGATCTTTGACATGGCGATTCCATCCAGGTGACAAGCTGTGCTTGTTCTGCGGCATGAGCTTAGTCCTTGCGAGCTCCTCAGTTAGGCTAGCCTATGTCTAAATATTACTTTGGTGTCACCAAGGGATTAAAAACCTCCAAAAAGCCATGGGCTTACTATTGGCAATTAAGGTAATTAGAAATCTGCATTGTTTTCCTTTCCAGGTTTTTATTCCATCAACCTGTTGTCAGGAAAATATGGCAGTTTATTATAAGGCTTTGGTTAAGAAATGTGTCTGAGCTCAATTCCCAGACAAACATCAATTCAAATAAAAATTTGAAGAGCAGTTTTGAAAAAAGGTTATATATTCTTTGTCTTTTTCTGCTAAATCTTTTGACGTGATTGATTAGTTTGACTGTAAGCACCTTCATCAGAAATTCATAAGGAATTGAACAAGGTTCTGCATACAATTTATGTTCCCTCAATACTACTCAGTGGTTGATGTGTGAGGATGGAATGACTCCTGGAGTACCTCTTAGAAGTAAAAGTAACTTGGAGCTATGCCCACAAAACAATACCTTGGACCCTTTCAAGGCTTTACACTACTTCAAAATATCTGATGAACACACCCATATCTGATGAACGCACACCGTCACCATCCCAGGAATGAAGATTCAGACCTATTTGATTGAATTCACTTTATGGGGAAAACTATTAAATGATTACTGGACCATTTGTTATTCCCATTGGCAACACTTCTAAGTCACGGATTGGTTAAATGATTGATTGATTGACTGATTGATTGATTGATTGATTTTTAACTTTTAATTGGCTGATTGACGGATTCATCAACTGAGTGGTTGAGTGGTTGATTGCTCGACTGATTGGTAGTTAAATAGGTAAATGAATTGATTCACCTGAGATAAGGTGAACAAAAATTGTTTAAAAACTTAACTAAAAGATTTTTTTGTGTGAGTGAATCGGCTTTAGCTTTGCTAATTTAATAAACCGACTCAGCCATAATAAATGCACAGCCCACCACACAAACAGAGGATGGTAAGCCTGTGGGGAAATGTAAAAATCTAAAAACACGACTTATGATCAAACTCAGCTTTTGCTTTCAAAATATTTGAGACAAAAACAACGGGCAGGTAATTTGAGTAGCTCGGAAGCGGAGGGTACTTGCCAACCCGAACACAGCGAATTGTGCATTGTTTATAGGAATATGCAATATTACTGACAGTCTTGGAGGGGGCAATGCAGGTTTAAGAAAAACGGACAATTTCCCTTTGTTATCCTTGGGATGTCTCGTTTGGCTTAATTTCGAGCGCCTCAGTTACTTCTTTAGACGGTATTTCAGTTTGTAAAATAATTTGACTTTTCTCTTTAGCATTTTTAAAGAATTTTAAAGCAAAACTAATCCTAAATTCAACTCAATTCAAACTGACTAACAAGCTAACATTAAACTTTTAAGAAAATTATAGCAAAACTAAACCTAAATTTAAAACTCAATTCAACCTGTCAGAGCTGCAAATGTTTTTCGTCCATGGGCACAGTGTAGCCTCCCCCTGCCACCTCCAGTGGTGCTGCAATCGCTTGTGAGTGGCAGCATCTGCATCGAAGAACCTTCAGGTACTCCTTTCGAAAGTTCTTGTTTAACAGACCGTATATCACAGGATTCAGAGCGCTGCTTATAGTGGCCAGAAAGTTATACGCTACGTAAACCTCTCGAGGGAATATCCAACAATCACAAGTCGTGTCCACAATGTCGATCACCAAAATGGGAGTCCAGCAAAGAAAGAAAAACACCACTATCACGAATATTGTGCGCACTACCTTGATTTCTTCCACGTTTGCCGTGCTAGTTTCAGTTCCAGTGTTTTGGAACTTGTTGTTGTGGCTGCGAACAGTTTTAAAGATTCTGGTATAACTATAAAAGATGACACAGGCGGGAAGTCCGACGTAAACCATCATGATGAACACCATGAATGCACCGCTATCTACCTGAACATAGCAGAAAAACTTAGAAGGATGGAAAACCATTTTACGCCCACTGAACATGTAAGGTAGTGGAGAACACATGGAATAGAACCATGTCACAATAATCATGATCGCGGTTTTCTTTTTGGTGAAGTATCGTCGGTACTTAGCTGGTTTGACGACTCGAAAGTACCTGTTCACCGCCATCAAGGTTAATGTGTGAACCGAAGCAGCAGCCAGAGTCATAGCCATGTATCCTTGGTATTGACAAGTTGTATCGCTAAAAGGCCACTTAGATGTTGCTAATACGGTAAGACATAAAGGACACGCGGTGAAAGCTCCCAGAGAGAAGTCCGAGATAGCGAGCGACGCCACGAACATATTCGGGATTTTTCGCAACCGATGGTTTAAAACCATGATCAAGAGAGTTATAAAATTTCCAAGGAACAAGAAAACCAAAAGAAGCGCATAGGTCCCTGATTCCAGAATGACTTTCGCTTCGCTCCTTGACTGTAACTCTTTCATCATGTCTGTCAGTTGCTTTTCTGTAGAATCCATTTTCAAGGAAGAAATTATCCACACTGTTCTTCTCAGAGAAGGGCTCTTTACGTTGGGCTGTAACTATAATGATATAAAAATTAGTTTTATTTTTAATTTTGGTAATTAGTATTATTTATATATTTATATTCTCGAAGGGAAGTTTTTTGTTTTTAGCTGCTGGGTTAGGAAGATGGCAGCCTCTTCAGGATCTGATGGGTGCAATATCTCACTGCATACGGCAGGTGGTTATATTTATTTCAAAACATCAGCCGACTGTTATTCGTTATCAGTCCCTTCAAAGACAGAAATCATTCCTGTTCTTCTCTCGCTAACGTTAAAAATTAAAAGCTCGTCATTTTAAGTTGAAATGACCGTTTTAAGAAAACGATGCAATACATTCTTCGCTAAGGTTTGGCCAGACCGCTTCAGATAAAGCTTCAGCTAGCGTAAAAATCAAAGCCAGAAGACACAAACAATGTGAAATCTAATTTTGCTTAAAAAATCGTTTAAACGACATAGTGCTATACCGTTTGTGAGGATATTTGTTCTTTTCAAATCAATAGTGAAGTTCTTCAAGCTAGTCCAGAAAACTCTCATAATCTCTTTACTTTTGTGGACGTGCTACTCGTTTAACGATGTTCAACGACAATCAAATAATTTGACAGGAAGACCTTTTGTGTGAGCAATTATATCAGGTTCAATTATAGCAAGCAACCCACGCAAGAGTGATTGAAAGCGCACAGGGACCGATCGCAGTAGCCTCCCACGCAGTCGTTTTTAGGAGAGTCGTATTTCACTCCCCTCCACAAACGCCTGCTTACCGGAGATCAACATTCCTTTCCGCAGCTTAGCCAATCACATTGAACCTACTCACGTCCGGTAGGTTGACCTTGACCGCAGGACGCTTTTGCCGGGAATGGAGATGAACAAGAGAAAATAGCATGGCGGAAACAAATGATCTTGATAGAGCTGTTAGCACCGCGTGCTCAAAGTTCAAGATTTCTCGGTTAAATGCATTCCAGATGAAAGCAATCTCCGAATTTGTGAAGGGAAAAAGCGATATCTTCGTTAGTTTACCGACTGGCTGTGTTGACACTGGAGTTGACGTGGAGAGTGGAGCGCTAAACGCTTGTCTTACGAGCTCAGCACCCGAGTACTGTGGCGATGTCCATGCCAAAGGATTTCCGAAAAATACAGTTGGACGCAGGCGTTTGTGCGGGGGAGTGAAATACGACTGCGTGGGAGGCTACGATCGCAGGTGATATGACGATATATAATTACCAAATTAAAAACCTAGCTATTCCATAGAATCCAGGTTTCTACGCAGTAGAAGTTTGAATTGAAAATGTGGTTAATAAGATTGAGATATTAATTTTTTTGTTTCACTCTTTAGTTTCCAAAAAATATTATAAATTAGTAAGGAAAGATTTTTAGTTTATACGATGCATCTAAGTTCCGTTCTATTCTAAGTTAACAAACTTGTATGAAAAACCATGTGCTTTCTAGTACGAGAACATTCATGCCGTAAAATATCTAAAGTGACCGTGGTCTAGATCGATCTGTTAACTTGAAAAGGGATATTTCCAAAGTTTATCTATAGCCTACGGAGCTGATTTCTATACAGTCGAAATATTGTTTTACTGAACATAACAACATAACTATTAATAAATAGCCCTAAAAAAATTTGGTCTGAAATTTGATGTCCTCCAAAAATGAAAAAAAAAAGGGCTGGATGTACTTGATTCAAACAGGAAAAAACACACCGAATTCTTGGGACATGCATTCTGCAACCCACGCATATTACAAAAATGCGTTGACGCGCATAATGGCAGTTCATCGAGCTCAGTAACGAGCAACGCTCAATTTTTTCTAATATTAATTTGATCTCCATTACCCACCGTGAAGGACAATAGATCAGTGATGGTCTTGTCTTATGGTCCCGCAGGATTTGACCGGATGAAAACTGTTAAAAGGCCTACTTAGTAGGGTACGTGGCTTGAATTAATGCTTGTTGATTAAAAAAATAATTACTTAAATAGCAACAATGATATCGCGCCATAATCAACTTAATGGTAAATTGCCCAAGGTGAACACAAAGCTGTATTTCTTTGTTTCTTTGTTTCTTTCTTTTTATTTTTTTTATGTAACAGTTTTAGACAGTTAAAAATCTAAGAGTAAGTTATAAATTTAAAGTTCTGAAAACAACAGAGAGAACAGACCTTGGGCAAAGTTTGACCGTACGCAATACGTTTCCTATTTAGTAGGATACGCGGGATACATGAATAAAGAAGCACGGTTAAGGTAGCTGAACACAGTTTGCGCACGCCTTACAGTTTCAGTTGCCGACGCTACTCAGTGCGCGCGCCAGGATTAAGGAAAGCAATCATGCCGCTGATAATTAAAAGTATTTTTTTCTATAGCCTGCTTAGTGTAAGTTGCGACCCTCTACATTATGAATGCTTATTTACCATTTTGCCAGTTATAAAAGTCCTTCTGCAAGAAATTTGATAACGCTATTGCTATCACTCTACAACTCTTTTAAAAGCGAAGCTTATATCTAGCAGATCTTTTTAAAGGCCTTAAAAGACATTTCGTCTTTTAATTCTAGTCGTATCTTTAGCCACCAATCGTGAACCATGGTACATTTAAAATTTTAAAGCATTTTAATTTCCGCTATCGGTCACCGTATCTATTATAACAAGGAAGCGTGATATTGTAAGTTTCATGTTTTCTTTTAAAGCGTCTTTGCCAATTTCTATTCAGTGTTTTTTTTTTTATTTTATGGCTAAGACGATATAAACTTGAACTTGTACTTGAAAAAATGCAACAGAAGTTCGTAATTTAATTCAACCTGTTCAACTGACGGAACATGATTTACCGCCGCGGTTACCGTGCTGGCCTGTCCTTCCACCATCACTGGTTCAACGTTCCTTTTCGAGCGGCAGTAGCCACAGCGAAGCACCTTCAGGTACTCCTTTTGAAATTTTTTGTACCTGAAATCAAATGTCGGTATTCGACTGCAGACCTGTACGCACAAATATATGCAAATATGCTAATTTCTTCCCGCTGTTCTCGTCTCATTGGGCAATTCGCACAATAACGCGAACATGGCAAAAGCTACTGTGTTGGGGTGCGACGTTTTATGTTTAAAGCGTGGCTATTTGTTCTTGCTCACCGTGCACGCCTCCCCGACACAGTAGATTTTGTCTTGTACGATTTATTTAACATATTTGCATATATTTGTATGCAGAGGTCGACGGTCGAATACCGACATCTGATTTCAGGTACAAGAAGCTCAAACTATTGCCGTTTATGGTGACAAATGTTGGGAAAGATGGAACTTTTCCGGCGTATAGTTGTTTTTCGACTATGGGTTCATTCAGGTTTGACGAAATTATGAATGGAAATGGCGCATTTCAAGAGATATAGATCATTTAAATGCTTGGTGCGAGTGAATTGTGTATCACCTTTCATAATTATAATACTAATTAGGAGAAAAAATAAGAAAGACGGTTATTCTCGCTCGGAGAGCGAACTTTTGTCCTAGATAGCAAGTACGTAAGATACAAACAAGGAAACACTGTTTATTTCATAAAATTTTATTAATTTGCAGTCATAACTCAAGCTTTGGTTACCTGTGGCCCCACTTTAAAGATGTTCACAAAGTCATGATCAAGGCTGCCAAGAAAGCTTTTCGTGCGATCCTTAGTAACGCGGCACCAATGACGAAGAATTAATGACGATGTTTATAGGAGTTAAAGCCCTACTAAATTCTCGCCCTCTTACGTATCATTCCTCTGACTCTAAAGATGCCCCTCCATCGACACCTAACCACTTCCTCCACGGACAAGCAGGAGGCTTATCTGCACCTGAATCCGTCGATGAAGTTGCTTTCAATCCGAAGAAAAGGTGGAGAAGAGTTCAAGAACTGATTTCTCATTATTGGAAGAAATGGTTAAAGGAGTGGCTTCCGTTGTTGAACGCCCGTTAAAAATGGAACGAAACCCGGCCGGATCTCAAAATCAGAGAAGGTGTCCTCGCCATCTCACCCGAAAGTCTCAGAGCTAATTGGCCCCTTGAAAGGGTACTGGAAGGTTTCCCTGAACAGGATGAACATGTTCGAGTGGTGAAGCTTCAAGAAAGCAAGGAGAACATCGTAAGGCCGATTTCGAAATGCGTTTCACTGGAATCCATTTAAGGCTCAAAGTCTATTTAATACATTCACCGGAACAGTGACCGAGTTGAAAGTCTGTTTAATAAATTCACCGGAACATTGACATTGACATTGACATTGACATATCAGCATTATCACGAAAGGGGAGAATGAACAAAAGACATTACAATTAAATTTTTTTCACAAGTTCGTTTGAACAATAGCTTTCAGTAAAAGAAAAGCAATCCCACTTGACTAATGAAATCTGCATAAGGTAAAAGAATTTTTGGAGCTGTGATCGAGTTCGTAGCATTTCTTTCGCATTGTTAAAGTTGTAAAAGGTTCTAATATGAGTTAGTAAATTGAAAGTGTTTAACCTTCCTTTTTGGGTACCTTTTTTTTTTGGCTTTTTGTTCGGCCATCCTGTATAATTCAGCAGTGACCGCTTTTTGGCAATAAGCAAAAAAGAGTAATATATCGCCAACAAATGTAGCTAGTCAAGAACAACTCATCTCGATAGCAAAATTAATGCTCAACGAACCAAATTGAACATTATTAAAGATGCAGATCTGCTGATATAATCATTCAGTGTTCAACGGAAGCACAAAACAGCACCTATGTTGCCTTTCGCCACAATTTCTGTTGAGAAATTGGTGAACAAACTCTTCCACAAATGAATTTGATTCGGCCACACTTAGAAACTCGTCCACATAGACGAACGAAAGAGATTCTTTTGAGATGGTTCAACTAAAGGTACAAGTGAAACACCTCCAGGTGGATTGTTTGCTATCCCTAAAAGCCACAGTAGTAACAAGCATCTGACATCTCACTCCTGATGTAACTGAGAACATAGCCGACGTTTCGCGAGGTCGCCACTTGAGCCCTCGTGAAACGACTTCTGATTGGTTGAAACGAGAGGAAATTTCGTTTCAACCAATCAGAAGCACTACCCAGATCTGGGTTATGACACGTCATCAATATGGAATTTCTGCGCTCGTTACTCAGACGTCGTTTTGCGAGGGCTCAAGTGGCGACCTCGCGAGACGTCGGCTGTTTTATCAGGAGTAGGTGTAACTACTTCATCACACACGCAGATCATGAGAGTAATGGAAATGATCACTCATTACAACAGTATCGCAATCAAAGATGGATGGCAGTCGAAAACGAAATTGCCGCAGACATTGCGGATCAATTATCTCCAATGTGAACGGCTCTTTACACACTATGCTGTATAGACTATGCTGGCGAGTGCACCGTTAGTTTTTTTGTTGTTTCCTTATGTTTCACTCTAAACCAAGTATAGTAAATTTTTCCTGCCGAAACGGATAATAATAGATTGTTTATATAAATTTGGAATCGCATTCTCTTCAAACACCATACGTTTTTTATTCAGCTAGTGCAAGGCTTATTCGTTCGGCACTGTATAGTTAATAACATTGATGCAGACACTCAGCCATTGGGATTACTAGACCACGTAAAACATTTCCAAATCCTGTTAGAGTGAAAAACAACTCGCAAAATTTGTTTCTTCTGACATGTTTATCTCTATAGAATGGGGAGCATTGTTCCTTTTCAGACAAGGCTTTTGGACCTAATCAGGGAACTGGAGAGAGAATTCTTGTAGGCCCCAAACAAATGAAGGAACGTGGATTCCTTGTAGCAGTGTTAATAATGGTATCATTGAATTTAAAGATACGTCATCTCAGATTTACCAATTTAGATTTTTTGACTATTCCATGACAACAGAGAGGGCCACCTTTATTGACTCAAAGGCTCAAAGGATTGCACTAGACCTGAAACCCCCAAAACAAGAAAGTAGTGTATATACATTTCATAGCATATGTTAAATTCCTAGCACTATGTCCAAGTGTTCAGGACATTGACCTTTTGTAACGAAAATCATTTATACATTAATAAGAAAGAGCGGAAAGCTCGGGACAATCAAACTATTTTGATATTTCGCTTTTAGTATAATTTAGTGTTTTCATTTGTACCACTGTTAATCATTATCCGTCATGGCCACAACGTTTGTTGATCAATCACGAATTTTCTGCAGTGAAGAGCTTACAAGTACTCTTTTCAAAATGTACTGTTCGTTAGAGCGTAGATAAAGGATTAAATGCATGCACTGCTTACAATAGCCAAAAATGTGTACGAAAAGTAAACTTCACAAGGATTTAAAGCGCTGATGGTGGCAGCCAAAAAGGTGTACGCTAGGTAAGCTTGGCAACAAAACGTGCAGCTTCCGCGAATTGTATCTATGATATCAATCAAAGAAATGGGCATCCAACACAGATTGAAAGTCACCACTATCACGAATAGCGTGCGCGCTACCTCAATCTCTTCTATGTTTACCGCGCTAAGTCCATCACCAGCACGTTGGAAATTGATGTTGTGGCTACGAATGGTTTTCGAGATTATGAGATAGCATTAAATGATTGGAGGGCGACGTAAACTGTTACCAAAAAGGCCGTGAACGCAGCGCTATCGATTTGAAGATAACAAAAATTCTTAGTCTCTGTAAATATAAATTGATAATTATATACGTAGTTTAATAGTTTAATAGTTATTTTATGTATATGTGTCACAGTTAATTTTATATTTTTCATTGTTATTTTAGTTATCTTATACTGCAGTTACCTTTTTATTGTTCGTTAGGTATCCCCTATTAGCAGGGAGATTTCCCTCTGCTGGACAGTTTTGTCACGTTAATAAAGTTTCTATTTTATTCTATTGTATTCTATTGTATTCTATTCTATTCTATTCTATTCTATTCTATTCTATTCTATTCTATTCTATTCTATTCTATTCTATTCTATTCTATTCTATTCTATTCTATTCTATTGCCGGTTTTCACTGTCACGCCATCAAAAAATAAGTTCAAAACCATTCCAGAAGCTAAGAATTTCAAATGTTACAAAAGAGTAAAAAAAAAAACAATTTCTTCAAGTCTCAGGTCTGTGCACGGTACAGCGGTGTTGAGTTATATGCCGAAACGTTCCACGGAAATTTATAGAGCTCAGTATGCAGACGCCATATTGGTGTCCTTCCGAGGGACACCAACATGGCGGCCGGAAATCAATGAAAACATCTGGAACTCACTTTTGCTGTGAGAGCGATTACTTTCCGGCTCGTGAGCTAGTATACATAATGTGCCGATAAATTTGAAACTTCAACATGCATCCCCCCGGGCATACCCGGGCATTTGACTGCACCGTGCCCGGGGAGGGGGGAATTTGAACGTTGCGTTTGAAGGGTGGGGAATTTGAACCCGATTTATCTCTTGTTTTGACGTAATACACCCTGAGGTTTTTTCATTTTTTGTAGTTTGACGGATTTACAAGATAGAATTTCGCCTTTGTTAGTGAATAACTCTTTCAAAAGGGTCTTTAAAAGAAGTTTGAAAGTGTCATTATGGCATATCTCTTTGGTGGGACATTTGAACGGCTTTTTTGCCCCGAGGGGAGGGAATTTGACCAAGCCAATCTTCAAAAGTTCAAATGCACGGGGGATTGCCCGGGGGGGATGTTGAACTTTCGAATTGATCGGTGCATAAACATAAACACCTCGCATAATACTTAAAGTGTTCAAACTGCCAAAAATCAAGAGAAAAGACCTTTTTTTCAAACGAGACGGCTTTGTCAAGGAGCCATATTAATGTCACGTACTGGGCGCAATTTCGAAAATTCAAGAGGCTGTATTTTAAACACAAAGGATGATACCAAGCTGGAAACTTGTGAAAAGATATATTTTTAAGTGCATTTCACGTGCAAACCAGCAATTCTATTCTATTCTATTCTAGTATTCTATTCAAAGCTTCCATAAATTAACAATATAGTATAAGTACGAAAACCGCCAGTTCTAGGATGACCACTATAGCTTTGTTAGCTTTGCTTCTTGACTGTAACTCTTTCACCATGTCTCCTAGTTTTCGGTGAGATTAATTAGTCTTTTTTAACTAGGGAAATTCGCACCATTCAGTCTTATAACTCTAAGCACACACGGTTTCTTCCTTTTACTTTAATAATTAAAGAAACTCGTCATCCAGTTCTAACTGTTGAGTCTGTGTATGAAATCTTGTACTGTGACCATATGAAAAAGAAAAAGCTTTTGATTGGTAATTTCATCACAGTCCGATTTTTTAAATATGTTTTCTCGTCGAACATTCGTGGAATTGAAAGCATTAAGTCGTGATTTTTCTAAAGTTTTATACAAGGAACTCAGATTTTGGGTCCTTCAATTCTGTGAATGTGGTTTGTCATCTAAAGCATAAGCTGCCAAAGTACCGTCTAATATTTTGTAAAACGAAAACAAATTCAAATAAATTAAAAACAGAACAAAACTAAAGCAAAAACAAACGCTAAAGTTACTGTTAGTACCTGGTTCAGTCTTCTGTGAAAGCCTTAAGTTGAGTTAGCAGCTGGAGTAGAATGCTCCCCATGATAACGGAGATCTTAAAGACTGAATGAAGTAAGTTAGTGTATGAAGTATTTCCGATACAAAACAAACAGATAAAACGAATATGATAATCATGTTAAATTAGCTGTTTATAGACCAAATAACATGACATGAACTCTATTCCGGTCAGATATTAAATTTAAGTCAATTTAACAAAAAGTTTAAAAGTAGGGGGAAGGATTTATTTTTCTGAGGTATGGTAGAAGACTGAAATTATATAAATTTGTACTCACTTTTTTTTTAATTCACCAAAAAATACTCCTTCTGTTGCTAACATTGTGAGTTTAGAAAACTAACTTGGATAATGAAAACAAATGCAAAGAATATATAGTTTACATAGCTGTTAAGTTATTAACGTATTAATGAAAAACGATTCCACATACATTCTCTTTGCTGTATTAAGATACTGTGGCCAACCGATTTCTTTTAAGGAAAAAAATGAAAATGCAAAAAGTGACGTTTTTACATATAAGATATTAAAAGCAAATCTCAAAATATGTGATCTCATCATGTAGACTTTCACAAAGAGTAACTAAATTGTTAATATCTGAATATTAAGAATAAAGATCACTGGGCAGTCTTCTATCTGACGATATCTCCTAAAGAGGTTTAAGAAACGGCTACAGTTGGTATAATGTTTAAGAGAAGGCCGACCTTGATAACCACATGCGGTCTTGAAAAACTACATGTCGAAGTGTTGCCTCATTCAATCACTAAAACTGAGACGAATGATAAATGTTGAAATAGCTGTTGGCATTCAGAATTGCTTAACCTAATGATAAATCATTTGACAAGTAGCTGCTTTAACTTAATATTTCAAATTGTTCAAATTGAGCATCCAGATAAAATTTACTGTGTAGTTGTCAAATATGGTTGTGACCTTTTTAGATATTCTTCATAGGCAATACATCATTTAATGCTAATGATAATGATTTGTCAGAAACAGGCCAATAGCAATGGCATATGTAGGTGCCCTTCAGTTACCAGAAAGCTTTTGACACCAAATTTTCCAGACATGACAAAAAATAATACACAGTAAAACAAATGCAAAATATGTTGTTTTACCACGTTCCGTCCGCAGCCTCTGAACTGAGAACAGATACGTTTTGTGATTTGTGTTCGTTTCCACCCTCGCAGCTACACTGGTGAAATCTAACAGCTTCAATCCGCTTTGGACGATAAATACATTACTTGTTCAGGAAACATGAAGACCTGTACCACATTTTAGAGCCAATAATGTCAATAATATTCTCGGAGCAGTTTCACTGATTCAATCAGCTCAGTTGCAAAGAAACTCTGCAACACTTCGTAAGGTTTTGGCTCCTTTCTAATTCTTTCAGTCGGTGATTGATCACTGTTCCTCCTTCTCTCGTTCTCTTCTTTTTCTTTCTTTTTTTTTTTCTTCTCTCTCGTTTTTTTCTTTTTAAGGTAACTAGTGATTGAGTCTTGAATCAACTGCGCATTCTAATTGCTTATCACAAATTTTAACGAAAGTGAAATGCAGCATCCTGCCGCAATATATATTATTATATAATCATCTGAATACTTTTGTTTAAATTTCACCTTTAGTTGCTTCCTAGTTTTCGCAATTTCGTTCCTAAAGCTCGAAGAAAAAATAATTTCTTAAACAATACAAAATCCGAATATTTCTATCAAAGAAAACACTCTTAACGATTTGGATCTCTTATGATTAGAGACATTTCTTTGATTGTATTCAGTAAAAAGTTGAATAAACTGTGAAGTGCAAATATTGGAGTAAGGAGATGAATGTTTTTCATACATGCGCTTATTTAAAAGTCCTAAAGAAGCAGACATTACAAGGCTGCTGCCTCTTCTTCAGTGGTAAAGACCCAGCCTTGCGTCTTTACCACTGAGCTAGAGAGGCACCAACCTTGAAACTTCTGGTTCTCTGGGCTGTTAGTTCGCGCACGTATAAAAAACGTCCATTTCCTTATTTCCTTGAACTGCTTTTAAAATGGAAGAGAGAATTTCCAATCTCAAATTTATGATTTAAAAAACATGGCGAACTGATTTCCCGGAAGAAATGGTCAGCGCGTAACAGAAGATGTTCCCTTTATTGAGATATGGATTTTTCGTGTAAACTTTCCAAGCGAACCTGTTTTTCCTAATCTTTCCAATGAAAGAATTTCCTTACACTGTTTATATTTATAAACTTAAATACCCATAAAAAAGTTTAATTTAATGTAAATTCTCAGTCTCACCTTGATATGCTCATAATTGGGGCTTTGTAAATTCAGCTACTCTGCATACAAGAGAACAATTACACTTGACTAATTAATTTATTTGTTTATTTATTTCTTTATTTGTTGATTTATTTATTAGGGTGACAACCTCAAGTATGATAGATGAGAGTTACATCCTATCATAAGTCTCTTATAGTTTATTACAATGAAACGACACCGTGAAACGTTAACTATGGTTACCAATAAGTAAACTTGCTCGTGCAATGCTAATATATATACATATATATATATATATATAATTACAATGCCCTAGAAATTAAACAGCATATATAGTATGTACAACGCATTGGTTCATTTCAACTTTTTTAGTTCCAATATATTTCAATAATAAAAACGATTTTAACGGAGACAACATTTTTGAAGAGCCGTAGCGGCAGCGAAGTATTTTCACTGATACTCCTTACACAAAGTCAGCGTCCCGTATATCATACGATTGAAAGCGCTGTTTATAAAAGTTTAGAATCACGTTCCATCAATTTATGTCATGTTTGACTCCGGCTAGGGACAAAAGGGTAAAACACAGCTGCAACGAAGCATCTTAAGGTATTCCTTTGGAAACTCTTTGTTGATTACGCCATATATGATGGGATTCAAAGCGCTGCTTATAGTGGCCAAAAAGGTGTACGCTATGTAAGCTTGGCGAGAAAACGTCCAGCTCCCGCTAATTGTGTCTATGATATCAATCAGCAAAATGGGCGTCCAACACAGACTGAAAAACACCACTATCACGAATAGCGTGCGTGCTACCTTATTCTCTTTCACGTTTACCGCGCTATGTCCATCCGCAGCACGTTGGAAATTGATGTTGTGGCTACGAACAGTTTTGAAGATTCTGGGATAGCAATAAAAAATGACGCACGATGGGAGGCTAACGTAAACTGTTGCAAAAAAGGCCGTAAATGCACCGCTATTGATATGAAGATAACAAAAATTTTTGGAAGGATGAAACACCATTTTGTGTCCGCTGAGCAGGTAAGGTAATGAAGAACACATGGCGTACAACCACGTAACCAAAATCATTATCGTGGTTTTCTTTTTTGTGTAGTAGCGTCTGTACTTGGCTGGTTTGACGATTCGAAAATATCTGTTTACTGCCATTAAGGCTAATGTGTGAACCGATACAACAGCCAGGGTTATTGCTACGTAGCCTTCGTATTGGCAAACAATGTCGCCAAAAGGCCACTGGGATGTCGCTAACGAAGGAATGCCCAAAGGACATGCAGGGATGGCTCCCATACATAAATCGGAAATAGTGAGCGATGCTACCGACATGTTGGGCATTGTTCGCATTCGTCTGTTTAACATAATGACTAAAAGAGTTAAAGAATTTCCAAGAAATATCAATAAAAGTATAAGTGCTAAAACCGCTAATTCTAGGATGACTGTAGCTTTGTTTCTTGACTGTAATTCTCTCAACATGTCTTCTAGTTGCTTTTTGGTGAGATCGATTGTTTTTTAGATAAATTTCGCGCCTTACTCTAAACAATCATCTGTATGGAGCAAGACTTGCATTGGACTGATTGCTCTTTTACATTTAAAAGTCGACTTCAACATGTTAGTCGATTGGTCTGTCATCTTCAAGACGAATGAAAACACCTACCTATACCACCTTTCGATTTTATTGTACTTACAGCCCGGCTTACAGAACATTCCTCTAAGAATAAATGGGTGAATGATTTATTTCCTGAAAATGGATTCTACAGAAAAGCAACTGACAGACATGATGAAAGAGTTACAGTCCCGTAGCGAACCGAAAGTCATCCTGGAATCTGGTTCTTTTGCAATAACGGTATATCTTTCTGGTAGTTTGAATTCCCTGAAATTGACCAATCAATCTTCGTGTCTGGAAGACGAACGTGATCATTGACACTTCCTTCACCTCTTGCATCAGTTAAAACGGAAGCCACCAGGGCTTCAGTTTTACTAAAGAAGTCAGTTACGATGTCAACAATGAAGAGTTGACAAAAAAAATCTTTAATAGGTAGCTGACACAGACAGCTGCCAATGAAAAGCATCCAACGTGTGCCGGGTGCTAACCTCAGAGTTAGTCTTTTTCAAATTAAAAGTCACGGCTACTATGAGAAACCAAACGAAAAGACGAGATCCGGATGTTTGTTAGTTTTTTATTAAAAAGAATTATGTTTGAATGACAAACGAGCTATTTCCTTATATTCTCTTTCAAGTTTTATTGCCTTACCTTGAAAATGGACAGGACTTTAACCCTAAAATTTCATTATAATTGCGGAAACATCCGCGGACCAAAAAACTGACTTTTCGTCTTTTACATATTAATAGTTGTTGTTCATTTAAGTGCCTCACTTTGCATGAAAAAAGCAAAAACACAAATCTATGTAAAATCAGTTTTCTTTTTAATAACGAAAAAGAGATTATTATGAGTTTCTTTAATTAGTTTAAAAGGATATTAAAAAATCATTTAAGTATTTTGTAAACAGAAAGTTTAAAGTAAAAGGAAGATACCGTAGGTATTCAAGTTTTCAGTTCATTTTACAATCTTCAATTTAATTTGAATCTGTTCAACCTGTTAAATAAAAGGTGCACCTTTTGAATGTGGATAATCAAAATGTCCACCAGGTCCGCCGGGGTTCTAACCTCAGAGTCTTTTTCAAATTAAAAGTAACGGCTACTATGAGAAACCAAACGAAAAGACGAGATCCTGATGTTTGCAAGTTTTTTTTTAATTAAAAAGTTATGTTTGACTGACAAACTAGCTTTTTCCTTATATTCTCTTTCAGGTTTTATTGCCGTACCTTGAAAACGGACAGGACTTTTACCCTAAAATTTCGTTGTAATTGATGGAAACATCCGCGGACCAATAAAACTGACTTTTCTTCTTTTACATATTAATAATTATATTAATAGTTGTAGTTACAATGACGTCCCAGCTGTTCATACAATTGGAAACAACGTCCAGTCTTCAAACACAAACAACCTATTTTACATGATTTTATTTACGGTGTAAAAATTTAGCTACAATTAAAGGGACACTGTCACCAATTTTAAGGATAACTTTGAAAAGCTAAAAGTCATATTCTAATCAGAGGAAGCCTAAAAATAGTGGGTCTGCACATTTGACCCCAAACCGTAAAAATCTCCGTGACAGTGTCCCTTTAAGCACACCTTTATTGTTTTTATAGTAGGAATAAACATCGACTATCTTCTTTTTCTAGACTACGAGCGCCAGCTCCTTATGTTAAAGAGTAGACGCCTGCAAAGAACATGGAAACACGCTCGGATGTAGACTGCCGCGTTTAATCTTAACACGCGAGCGGTTAACTCTCTTTCAAGCTTACCACACGCGCGGGAAATGTCCATGTGGCAACCTACCTTCCCTGCGCTTTCAGATGTTCTTTTCTCTCGACCTTCTCTGAGCAGAAGGAGGAAATGCTCGTAGTCCAACTTTCTCAAACACGTTTTAACAGAATACGTTGTATCTTTTCTTAGTTGATATAATAGTTAATGGTTACCTTATAATGATTGATAATAGTTTAAAAGAAAAAAAACTGTAGCTAAGTTTGTACAGTTTTTGGACTTTATATGCTGGTTACATGTAGTTTTCCCACGTTAGTCTACTAGATTTGGACCGATTAATAAAACGAAATTTAGATAGGGTTTAGCAAAACTGTGGTTTAACTCCAGACTAAACTGGTGACCTACTTAAAATAACTGCTCCTAAAACCAGATCTGACCTTTACCTTGTTTAAATAATCGTTTATAGGGCGTGGTCTCTCCTCCTCCCTCCCCTCCCTCTCCCCTTAGATATTCGAATATCTAAAAGCGGTTTTAACTGCAGTCAATATTTTTCCATATTTTTCAATTGTCTGGGGAAAAACTAATCGTCATATGACGATGAGTTTTTCACCTAGGACATTTTGAATTCGCTAGTACCTTGGCAGGTTAATGGCTTGTGTACTGTGGAGGGAGGGGGGGGGGAATGCTCGCTTGGTGTGTTGTAGACGGGATCTGTTACAGCAATGAAGAAATTTTCTATGGACGTCCAACTTTTGTTAGTTCCCACACTAAGGCGTTGCACTAACATACAGATAAACGGGTGGCTTACATGTTTAGTTGACTCCTAAAAACTGAATGCAGTCGACTTTCGTTAGGTCGAGAAAGGACCCTGATGTCAAGTTTAACATCCCTCCAGTGACTAAAGCCTTTGCTCTAGATACTCTATTGAGTCTCAGCCCAAATAAGGCCACAGGTGTGGATAAAATCAGTGCTAGGATGTTGAAGATAGCTGCGCCTATTATTGCTCCTTCCTTATGTAAACTGATGAACTGCTCAATCCGGGCTGGGGTTTTCCCTCAGAGGTGGAAAACTGCCAAAGTCCGTCCACTTTTCAAATCAGGGGATCGGAGTGATGTCAATAATTATCGCCCGATATCTGTGCTTCCTGTGATATCAAAGCTGTTGGAAAGGCATGTACATAGTGCATTTTATGCATATTTACGTGACAATAATCTGCTCTACGTCGGACAATCAGGCTTCCGCGAGTATCACAGTGCAGAGACTTCTCTGATCAGTCTAATGGATAAGTTGTTATTCAATCTCGACAACAATCGGGTCACTGGTATGGTACTAATCGATTACTGTAAGGCGTTCGATATGGTTGATCATCCCGTTCTCCTGGAGAAGTTAAGGATTTACGGTGTGTGTGGTGACACTGAGAAGTGGTTCAGATCCTACTTAAGTGAAAGACAGCAGATGGTATTGGTTGATGGTCATGCCTCAGATTGCGCAATCGTCCCCCACGGCATTCCCCAGGGGAGTATACTCGGTCCGCTCCTGTTTGTTGTATTCATTAACGATCTTCCCCTACACACGCAGTCCTGTGGTGATGTTCACCTAGAGCTTTATGCAGATGATACTACACTGACGGCATCCGCGGATATCACTAACGCTTTACATGAGGTGGAGCATTGGGCAAATGCAAACAAACTCCCGCTCAATGAAAAGAAGACTAAAACCCTGCTCATCACTGGCAAGCGGCTGCATGATAAGCTCGAACCCTCTAGTAGAGATCTTGGGGTGCAAACCTCGAGTGGACACTCTCTTCTACAAGAACCCTCGGCCAAAGTTCTTGGTCTAGAGATAGATAGTGAGCTTAGTTTCTCTACTCATGTTGATAGCATTTGTAAAAAACTAGCTAGTCGGATTGGCATTCTTAACAAGATCAAGATTAATCTTCCTTTAAGCCAGCGCATATTATTTTACAATTCAATAATTAGGCCAATTTTTAATTATGTAAATGCCGCATGGCTTGAACGCAGCAGTAAGGAAAATGTAATTAGACTTTTACGCTTGCAGAAAAGAGCAGCGCGAATCATTTTGGATGCGGGACCATGGTCACCATCAGTCCCTCTTTTTAATAGACTTAAGTGGTTACCTTATTATCAAGAATGCGAAATTGCGAAATGCTCGTTAGCTTTTAAGAGAATAAACAATGAAGTTCCACAATACATATCGGAGAGATTAACTTTAAATAGCGAAAGACGTTCAAGGACAACACGATATTGTAATCTTAATTTTATTTGTACCCGTTTTAATAGAAAAACGGAAGGTGGAAGCACATTCAGCGTAACCACGACTACACTTTGGAACTCGCTACCTATTACTATCCGGCAAAGCTCATCTGCAATGGCCCTTAGAAATAGTCTTAGGAAACGGTTTTTAGCTGGCCAGAAATTTTTGCGCCATTTTTGTCCATAATTTTATTCTTATAATTTATTTATTCTTTTAGTTTATTAGTTTATTCATTTATCTATTTTATTTATCTATTTATTAATTATTTGTTTCTTCATTTACTTATTTTCTTGATTATTTATTTATTTATATTTTTAAATTCTATCTACTCAGTATTATATTGTAAATAGTTACGTGTATATATTTATGTATTTTTAATATTTTATAGTTTTAGTACAGAGGGACACAAGTTTATTAGTATGTATATACTATTATGTGTTTTACCCTCTTTAAATAAAGGCTTACTTACTTACTTACTTTAAATATTGAAGAAACGTCAAAAAATCCTCCTCTCACACTTAGTTTTCTTGCTGCAAACATACTGCGGTGATGGAAAAACTGTCATCTATACCTAACTCTGTTGGAGAAGTATCAATTGCAGGCATAAATGGAATATTTGCTTGCAAATAGGATTTT
The DNA here is from genome assembly GCA_964017195.1 of Siderastrea radians. Taxonomy (NCBI): domain Eukaryota; kingdom Metazoa; phylum Cnidaria; class Anthozoa; order Scleractinia; family Rhizangiidae; genus Siderastrea; species Siderastrea radians. The sequence goes on from OZ024892.1 coordinate 39,903,239, forward strand.
TATGTTTTTTTCCTATCCACTTTTGTGTAAATTATTTTGTTGCGTTACGGGTTGCGTGACATCATCCGGGCATATGCTGAGGAGTCATGACACTAAATCAAAGGATACCCCCTCTGGGGGCATGCGTTACTATTACACAGTCGAGTGCTTTCGCGTCATTCTATTCTTTGACTTGCTGGGTGAAGAGTGTTTTTTCCTCGTTCGACTTTTAAGAGGTAAGCATTTTCAGTCTGTTTTATTGTATACGGTTCTGACGAGCTGCGAACACTTTTCCTGTTGTTCGAAGTCTCTTAGAGTGATTAATTTACTTTTTACTCGAACGATTCGCAATATTGCAGCTCGTTAGTTCGTTCATCATTATGGCGGCAGCTATTCCAGCTGTTCTTGTTTTGGGCCATTCTTTTGTAAAGCGTCTTAAACGCGATTTACATTCTCAGTTTGACCCCCGGGCGGTTCGTAGTTTTAACCTTACGGGTACTGCGACTGTTCATTTGCACGGTGTTGGCGGACGTACTGTGGCAAAGCTTCGGTCGTTCGACCTCCACGTGGTTGAACAGATTGCTCCTGATGTTGTGCTTCTCGAAATCGGGACTAATGATCTTGTGGATGCACGTCCTGAGGTTGTTGGCTCTGAAATCGAGAGCCTTGTTTGTCATCTATTGGAGGTTTATAAAGTTCCTGTCGTTGGTGTTTGCCATGTCATTCCACGTGGTCAATCACACAACGAGGCGGCTTCTTTTGCGGAACGGGTTGAAATTCTTCAACAATATCTTGAAGTTGTCCTTTCTCCAATCCCTAAAGTTTTTTGTTGGCTTCACCAAGTTTTTTCTCACCCAGGGAAGGATTTTTATATGCCTGATGGGGTCCACCTAAACCCAGCTGGTCAATATCATTTATATCGTAGTTACAGAGGCGCCATTTTGCGGGCCTTGCGCTTGCTTTGATATCTTCACACATTCCCTGCATGTTTGTAATTTTTTCACACATTCCACTCCTCGCCTTTTTACGAGTTATTAACTTCAGTCCAGTCATGGGATTTTCTTTTAGGGTTGTAGCATTCCTTTATTTTATGTTCTTATTTTATTGTTTTGGTGATTCATCTCCAATTTTAAGATTTTTTGTGGCTGGTCCACTTATTTCGTATATTTTGTGTTAGGATTCGTCCTCCACATTTTTGATAGAGGATTCGTCCTCGACTTAATGGATTCGTCCATTGTTTTAGTGTGGATTCGTCCACCGTATTTGATTTATTTTGGCAGTATAAGGAAGCTGCTGCGTCGACTGTTTGTCTGACAGGCATTCCTTGCCACTTATTTTATTTTTGTGTTGGGATTCGTCCTTCACATTTGTTATAGAGGATTTGTCCTCAGTTTAATGGAGTTATCCATTGTTTTAGTGTGGATTCGTCCACCGTATTTGATTTATTTTGGCAGTATAGGGAAGCTGCTGCGTCGACTGTTTGCCTGACAGGCATTCCTTGCCACTTATTTTATTTTTGTGTTGGGATTCGTCCTTCACATTTGTTATAGAGGATTTGTCCTCGGTTAAATGGAGTTATCCATTGTTTTAGTGTGGATTCGTCCACCGTATTTGATTTATTTTGGCATGATCAGGAAGCTGCTGCGTCGACTGTTTGTCTGACAGGCATTCCTTGCCACTTATTTCTATTGCTTTGGGGATTCGTCTCCAACTTTATGGTTTTGGTGGCTACCCCACTTATTTGTTAATTTTCTGTTGGGTTTGGTCCTAGGGATTTGTCTTTATAACCTTGCCACTTCTTTTGGTTCTGTCCCATGACTGGTGCTTTTCATCTTTTTAATTTGTCATAGTTTTGTTTGGGTAGTGTCTGGGGTGTTTTTCATGTTCCTTTGCAGAATCAAGAATGCCTCCGAAGCGCTCTCAACGTTTACGCAATCCTTCCGCACAGGCAGTCGAGATAGCCGCTGGTAGTGCTCCGCAGCGACGAAAGCGTGTGGCCTCGCAGCCCGCCGTGGACACCCAGCGCAAGAAGTCCAGACGTGGTACCTTGGCACAAACCTCGGAAAACCGAAGCCCCCCTGCCAGTGTTGAAACCGACCAGTCTGCTTCCTCGTCAGGTGCTGCAGCAGGAGGGCCGCAACCCCTCTCTCTCCCTCAGGGAGTTTTAGACCAAGTGGTCGCTCGAGTGGCGGATGAAGTTACGAGACGTCTTTCGCCCCCGGAGGACAGTGGTAGTTCTAACAGCAACGCCTTGGTAACCAATGCCGCATCTGAGTTGCCAATAGTTTCCACTCCATTGTCACCAGCTGGAGCCATACCAGTGCCTGGTGTTGCAGTTTCCGCCTCCACGTTGGCTGGAACCATTTTGCAGAGTTCTGTTGGCACCACGCAGGCTTCTTTGTCAGGTGAGGTGCAGATACCTGCGCAGCTGTTCACCTCCCCCAGTCTTCCAATTGACGCAAGGGTGTCAGAGAAGATTCGGTCCAAGATTTGGAATAATGAGTTTTTTGATTTGCTATCCAACCCAGTTTTTGAAGATAGATATCAACTGACACTATCTAATTCTAGCACACAGAAGTTTCCAGCACTATGGGTAGAACCACTTTCTAGGGCCAAGAAGCACATGTCAATTGAAACCTGGTTGAGTTGTTTGCATATTTTTGTTGGGGTGTATACTAGTAGGTTTCCCCATGAGGCCCCCGCCCTCATGAAATACGGGGAAGTGGTTCAGGATTTGGCAGCCAGGGGTGGGAATTGGAAGTTTTATGATGAAAACTTTCGATTTTTAAGGCAGGTACAACCTGCTTCATTCCCATGCTCATTCCCGGGCTCAACATTCTGTTAAGCAGCAAACAAATGCTGCCAACCCGGGGCGTGCTAATCCCCAGGATCGGGGCACCCCTAAGGGGTATTGTTTTAAGTTTCACAAAGGAATGGAGTGCATTCCTAATTGTGCTTAGAAGCATTTGTGTTATAAGTGCCAGGGTTCGCATCCGGTCAGTCGGTGTAATTTTCGTGGCCAAAGTAGAGTCACTTCAAACAAACCCCTGCCTGCCAAGTCCCAACCTAACAAATCTTAATTTGCCAACGCCTGTCATTGTTGAGAGGTTAGAATTTTTCCTTTCTGGGTACACCCATTCCATTGCAGAGTTTCTTTCTTTGGGTTTCAGAGAGGGTTTTCCTTTGCATTATGTCGGTAGCCCTAGTTGCTCCGATGCAAACAATTTAATTTCAGCGTCTGAAAATCCTGAGGTAGTAGATGCTAAAATTCATAAAGAGCTCGAGGCTGGTCGTCTTGCAGGCCCATTTATGACGCGGCCTCTCTATCCATTTCGGATTTCTCCATTAGGTGTCGTTCCGAAAAAGACTCCTGGGGAATTTAGATTGATTCACCACTTTTCCTATCCCCGGGGTTCATCTGTTAATGATGGCATCGCTCCAGAGCATACTAGTGTTTCGTATGCAACTATTGCAGATGCCATTTGCAACATTAAGGCTGCAGGTCGGGGTTGTTTTTTAGCCAAAACTGATGTAAAAAATGCCTTTAGGATTATTCCAATTCGCCCTCATGATTATGGTTTGCTTGGCATGCGATGGAAGAATTTATATTATTATGATCGTTGCATGCCTATGGGGTGCTCTAGTAGCTGTAAAACATTTGAAACTCTCAGTACTGCAATGGAATGGATTGCCCAGACAAAACTCGGGATAAAGCATATCATTCATTTACTTGATGATTTTCTTATTATTGCTCAATCTCGATCATTATGCCAGGATCAGTTACGTTTATTTCTTGATCTGTGTTCATACCTTGGCATTCCCATAGCACCGGAGAAAACCTGCGGTCCTGCAACTACATTGTCCTTTGCTGGAATAGAATTGGATTCTGTTTCCTTTGAGGCCCGCTTACCTCTGGACAAAATTGACAAATGTCTCAGTGTGATTTATGACATTCTTACGCGTAAAAAGGTTACATTGAAAGAACTTCAATCTTTGACTGGCCTGTTAAATTTTGCCTGCTCTGTTGTTGTGCCAGGTAGAGCCTTTTTGCGTCGATTGATTGATCTCACTATTGGTATTCGTTCACCGTATCATTATATTAAGTTGAATCGTGAGGTTAAATCTGACTTAAAGCTTTGGCAGTCTTTTTTTTGCCAGTTTCAATGGGCGGTCCTTCTTTCTTGAGGACGTCTGGGACAGTTCAGATAAACTTGAGTTGTATACTGATGCGGCTGGCTCGTTAGGTTTTGGAGCAGTTTTTGGCAGGAAATGGTGCTATGGGAAATGGCCCAATAGTTGGTTACACCAAAACATTGCGATGCTTGAATTTTATCCAATTGTTTTAAGCTTACATCTGTGGGGTCATACCATGCAAAATCGTTGTATACTGTTTCTGACTGACAATGAGGCTCTTGTTTATGTGATTAATAAGCAGTCCTGCAGGGATAAGAATTTGATGTTTTTTGTGAGGAAATTAGTGCTAATTTGTTTACAACACAACATACTTTTTAAGGCCAAACATGTTAGGGGTGTTTATAACACATTAGCAGATTCTTTGTCTCGGTTACAGGTGGATACATTCAAGCGTTTGGCACCAGTCCACATGGAAGGGGAGCCAACAGACATTCCTGTGCATCTGCAGCCTCAGAATTGGCACCTGTAATTTCAACATTATTGCAGTCCAGTCTGCAACCTTCCTCGCTTCCTACTTATCGTCGGGCTTGGAAGCTCTTTTCGAATTTTTTACATGTGATTCTACCCGGCATTTCTGCCACCCTTCCCATTTCTCCCCCTGTTTTGGCCCTTTTTATTGCCAACATGTATGATCGTCATTATGCTCCTTCAACCGTGAACACCTATGTCTCTGCTTTAGGCTACTGCCACAAGCTTTCAGGACTTTCTGATCCCACTAAGGTCTTTTTTATTGTTCAAATGCTTAAGGGTTATGGAAAGCTTGGGTCCCGTCTGGATAGTAGATTGCCAATTACCTTACCAATTCTTCATAGGCTTTTAGATTCTGCTGTTCAATTTTGTCATACACCATATGATACTTGTCTCTTTCGGGCCATGTGCTCACTTGCATTTTTTGCTTGTATGAGGGTTGGCGAGATCACTTTGGCAACCACAAATGGGAGGGGTTCTCTTATTCACCTTCACCAACTTACGCAGTTGGTGGATGCAAAACAGGGGGTTATTGCTTTGAAGTTTACCTTTCTTGACTTCAAGCATAATTACAATCAGAGACCATTTTCAGTTGTTATTAATCGTCGGAACCATTTTTGTCCAGTGCAAATCATTTTGGATTATTTGTCTCTAAGGGGGCGTATGCCAGGCCCCCTTTTTTGTTTAGTGGATGGCTCCCCTGTCTCTAGGGCTCTGTTTATTGACAAGCTTTCCATGGCCATTAAATATTGTGGGCTTGATCCTTCGCGTTATAAAGGTCATAGCTTTCGTATAGGGGCTGCTTCTTTTGCTGCGGATGCTGGAATGTCTGATGCACAGATTCGGGCTTTAGGGCGTTGGAAGTCCAATGCATTTCAGAAATATATTAGGATACCTTCATTATCATCATAGTTAATTAATCTAAGGTAAGGGGCAGCATCCGGCGGGGGAGGTTGCTGCTGTTCCTGCCATACTCTGAACTGATTAACTGATTAGCAAGGGCAGCAGTTTTCATCAGTTCAGAGTAGGGTACCGGTAGTAATTTTTATAGTAATTTTTATAGTTTATTTTAACTTATCATTGGACGGGAACTGCTTGCAGGGGCAGCAGTCTCCTATTCAATATAATTCACAAAAGGGCTGGACCCTCTGTACTGATTAACTGATTAGCAAGGGCAGCAGTTTTTATCAGTTCAGAGTAAGGTACTGGTAGTAATTTTTATAGTTTATTTTAACCTATCATTGGACGGGGACTGCTTGCAGGGGCAGCAGTCTCCTGTTCAATAATTCACAGTAGTTTTTCCACATTAGGTTCATAATGTTGCCTAGAGCTGGATATTGATTTATGCTTTCGTATATTATTCAGCGTTGGGAACTGATTGGCAAGGGCGGCAGTTCCCTTCTCTATAGGTTTATGTGTGACCAGTTGTTTAGGAATATTCTTTATGACCAATTATATTGTTTGGTACCTTTGTTCTCTGTTCGAGGGAAGGTGGAGTCTGCTTGCACGGGCAGCAGTTCCCCTTCTGTTTTCCTTTTTTTCAGTGTTGCATTTCCTTTGGGTGGGGCGAGCATCAGGATTCTAGAGCATCCTTATGCTTTTGGCGTTTTTGAGTGCCCTCACCTTTACTGGGCCAGGAAACATTTTGCTATTGTTCAATGTGAATCGATAATCATTTCAAAACAATTATTTTATTAAAGCGGCTATGGGCCTTTGTCCATAGCCATTACACTCCAACATTGGTGTGTTGTGTTCCATTAAGGTTTTGGGGCCCAGCAAACTAGCTTCAGGATATGCAGCATTGAGTCATGTGTTAATGGGATGAAGGGGAAAAAACATAAAAGGTGAAATCGCAGGTTATGTAACAACAGCAATCATTACTCCAGCTATGAAAGAAGGTAATCAATACTTAAATACTAATCCTAATAATCTAAAACATGCCAATGCGATATTAAGTTTCTTAAATGGCAAATTTATACAATTTACATACAGCCTCAACAGTGGCCAAGTAAAATGAATATAGACATTGTGTAAGGCTTACTGCAGCCCCTGTTTTGTCTGTTGTAAAATTATGTATCTTGTGTATTGAAACCCAAATCACCCTTTGTCCCAAGGAAAAAACGGACCAAAATTATGGGCAGGATTAGAGGGAAGGCTAGAAAAAATATATATATATATATAAAACCTCCATCCCAAGTTACCCTCCTGCTTCATCGATCGGACCATTAAAATACTTCACAACACTGCTGACGTCGCTTCTGGAACGAACAAATTAGCTACAACAAAGACAATTTTTGGTGATGGGTGCCAAGAACGTTGGGAGAATACAAACAATGACAAAAATCTCCATGATGTTCTTTTCTATATTGCACTAGAACCTTGCTACGAACATTGGGTAACGTGGAAGCTCTCGTGAGGTTTTGCAGCATGGTTGAGCTTACAAAGTTTTGGTCAAACAAGCCAAACAATGGCTATAAGTAGAACTGAAAACAGTGTAGCTGCTAGACACTGGAGGAAAAACAGGGTGGAATAAAAAATTACGACTGATGCTAAACTCCTGCCAATATGTATCTCTAGCTAAATGGAAGAGATTACGTTAGGAAATACCAATTTGTAAACGGTCGTCCAGTGAGGAACCCACTGGAACCCCCCTTTAATCAGTACATCTCAAGCAAAATATCGCCTGGTAAGTTACTTGTAAAACGTAAAAATTTGAAAAAAGGAAAAGCCAAACTCAGGTTCTGCTCTCTACTCTATTAAGTAATTTCCAAAATATTTGAAAACAAAAAAACCTGGGCAGGTAATTTGAGTAGCTCGGAAGCGAAGTGTACTTGCCAACCCGAACACAGCGAATCATTGCCCATGGTAAACTCGAAAAACTCATGCAGGTTCATTCATGGGAATATGCAATATTTCTGAGACAGGGATCAGTTCATTTTGCAGTTTTAAGAAAAACAGGTAAAATTTCCAGTTATAATATCCTTAGGATATCTCGCTTTGCTTAATTTCGAGCGCATCAGTTGCTTCCTAATAGACGGTGTTTGTAGCTTGTAAAATAATTTAACCTTTCTTTTTAGCATTTAAACTTTTAAGAAATTTAAAGCAAAATTAAGCCTTAATTCAACTCAATTCAAACTAACAACCAAACACTAGACTTTTAAGAGAATTTAAGCAAAACCAAACCTAAATTTATGACTCAATTCAACCTGTTCAGCTGCAAATGTTTTTCGTCCATGGGCACAGTGTAGCCTCCCCCTGCCACCTCCGATGGTGCTGCAATCACTTGTGGGTGGCAGCATCTGCATCGAAGAACCGTCAGGTACTCGTTTCGGAAGTTCTTGTTTAGCAGACCGTATATCATAGGATTCAGAGCGCTGCTTATAGTGGCCAGAAAGTTCCAGGCTACGTAAACTTCTCGAGGGAATATCCAACTGCCACGAATCGTGTCCACAATGTCGATCACCGAAACGGGAGTCCAGCAAAGACAGAAAAACACCACTATCACGAATATTGTGCGCGCTACCTTGATTTCTTCCACGTTTACCGTGCTAGTTTCAGTGCCAGTGTTTTGGAAAATGTTGTTGTGGCTGCGAACAGTTTTAAAGATTCTGGTATAACTATAAAAGATGACACAGGCTGGAAACCCGACGTAAACTATCGTGATAAACGCCGTGAATGCACCGCTATCTACCTGAACATAGCAGAAAAACTTGGAAGGATGAAAAACCATTTTACGCCCACTGAACATGTAAGGTAGTGGAGAACACATGGAATAGAACCATGTCACAATAATCATGATCATGGTTTTCTTTTTGGTGAAGTATCGTCGGTACTTAGCTGGTTTGACGACTCGAAAATACCTGTTCACCGCCATCAAGGTTAATGTGTGAATCGAAACAACAGCCAGAGTTATAGCCATGTATCCTTGGTATTGACAGGTTGCATCGCTAAAACGCCACTGGGATGCTAATACGGTAAAACATAAAGGACACGCAGAGAAAGCTCCTAGACAGAAGTCCGAGATAGCGAGCGATGCTACGAACATATTCGGGATTTTTCGCATCCGACGGTTTAGAACCATAATCAAGAGAGTTATAAAATTTCCAACGAACAAGAAAACCAAAATAAGTGCATAGATCCCTGATTCCAGAATGACTTTCGCTTTGCTCCGGGACTGCAACTCTTTCATCATGTCTGTCAGTTGTTTTTCTGTAGAACCCATTTTCAAGGATTTCACCTTTCTTCTCAGAGAACGTTGGGCTGTAGCTATAACAATATAGAAATTAGTTTTATTGATTTTGTTAGTATTATTTTTTTATTTGTATTATCAAAGGGATTTTTTTGTTTTTAGTTGCTGCCTTAGGAAGAGGGCAACTGCTTCAGCATCTTTAAGGTGATTTTTAAATGAGAAAGGGAACTCTCTCCACTGCCTGCAATATCTCGCTGCATACGGCAGGTCTGGTTACATTTATTTCAAAACATAAGCTCATTGAATTTCTTTATCAAAGACACAAATCATTCATGTTATGCTCTTGCTAACTTTTAAAATTAAAAGCTTATAATTGAAACTTGGTATGAGAAATTAAAGTAAACGATGCAATGCATTCTTCACTAAGGGCGCGCCAGACCGCCTCAGGTGAAGCTTCAGCAAGCATAAAATTAAAACCAAAGGCAGAAGAAGCAAAGAATGTGTATGTATATGTATATGTGTATTCTAATTTTTCTTGACCATTGTTTAAACGACATATAATGTTGTACCGTTTGTCAGGAGACTTGTTCTTTTCCAGTGAGTGATAAAGGTTGCAAGCCAGTCCACAAAATCTCCCACAAACTCTTTACTTCCGTGAACGTAATTCTTGTTCAATGAGCCATCAGATAACTGACGAGGAAGACCGTTTGCATGAAAGAAGAACATTCAGGGCCCGATGACAGGTGATATGACAAATTACACTTATACCAAATTAAAGATGACAAATATATTATAAATTCGTAAAGAAAGGGGTTCAATTTATCCGATGCATCGAAGTTCCGTTCTAAGGTTTGGAACTGGTTTTAATAATAAACTTGTACGAAAAGCCGTGTCAGTTTTCTTTTACAAGCGAGAACACGGCAAAGCGCAAAAACTGTAGAGTGACTGGTCTAGATCGATATCTGTCAACTTGAAAATATATTACTTTTCGAAGTCGACTGCCTACGGAGTTGATTTCCATACGGTCGTAATGTTGTTTTACGAAGCGTAACAACATAACTGTCAAAGAAAGCCGTAAAGAACTATTCTTAAAAATTATTGATCGGAAATTTGATGTCCTCCAAAAACGAAAAAAAAAAAAAAGAAGAAGAAGAAGAAGGTTAAATGCACTCGATTCAAACAGGAACACAAAAAAAAAAACACTGAGTTCTTGAGACACTCATTCTGCAACCCGCGCAACTTTCAAAATGCTTTCAACACGCATAATGGCGTTCATCGAGCTGAATAGCGCTCAACGCTCACGTTTTTTTTTCTGATCTTAGTTTGATCTACATAACTTACCGTGAAGGACAATCGGATCAGTGAAGGTCGTGTCTTATGGTCCCATAGCATAGGATTTGACCAGATGTTTACTGTTGAAAGGCCTACTTAGTAGGGTAGGTGGCTTGAATTAATACTGGTTGATAAAAAATTATCATATTAATAACAAGAATAATAGGGCGGCATAATCAACGTAACGGGAAATTGCCCATGGTAATGTCAAGCTCATTTCTTTATTCCTCTATTTTTCGTTTTTCTGTGTTGACTTAAGACAAATGAGAATCTAAGAATAAGTTATAAATTTACAGTTCTGAGATCAACTAAATGATCAGACCTTTTGCATAGTTTCACGGTAAGCAATATGTTTCATATTTAGAAGGGTAAATACATGAATAAAGAAGCACTGTTAAGGTAGCTGAACACAGTTTGCGTACGCCCTACGGTTTCAGTTACCGACGCTATTCATGTGTGCGCGCCAGGACTGAGGAAAGCAAAGATGGCGCTGATAAAGAAGTTTATCTTTCTATAGCCTGCTTAGCGTAAAGTCGCAACCATCTACATTAGGAATGATTCATTTACCATTTCGCCAGCTATAAAAGTGGCTAAGGCCTTCAATGAGTAGCTTGCAAGAAATTGGATAACGCTATTGCTATAACTCTATAACTCTATCAAAGCAAAGCCTATTTGTAGCAGGCCTTCTTTAAGGCCTTAAGGACGTTTGCGCGAAAAACGTCTACAACACAGATATTTTCATACTTTGGCTACAGTCAGATAATGAATTACCTATGTCAGAAATGCAAAAAAATTGGGGGGGGGGGGTCACCGACTTCGTTTTCGAAATAAAGCGCGTGGAAAACTACCCCGATTTTGACAAATCGGTCCTCGTAACTCGACATGGCCTCAGTGCTTCTTAGTCAAATTTTATTTAAGGGGGTGTGTCAAGTAAATAATTTGAACCGGTGTCATCCTTTTAGTTAAACTCAACCTCTAAGATGGACTTTTGCGAACACCGTGCAGCTACAATAATAGCAGAATTCGATGATGCGAGGGCAGAAAAATTGACAAAAATCAAACTTCCACACCACAGATTTTCTTTAATTTTTCACTAAACGTAGGTAATCGACAAAGAAAGTGATCTATCAAAAGAAAATATGGGGTCACCGAACAATTAAGAGAGTTAAACTCGTACATAGATATTTAAATGCCCAGTAGCGCATATATCTCCACATTTCTTCAACAGCGCGCGCGCTCAATGCATGACGTGGCTTAAGCTTATATTAAAAGTGCTTGGAACTGTATTTAAACCTCGCTGATTACTGTGGTGAAGCGAGTATTCTTCACGAAAGATAAGAGAGTATCCTGCACTGGTTAAATATTTTCCCCGTCCTTATTCACATTCATGCAAAATCTGAAGAAAAAGTTGACTCACGGAGAGGAAAACAGCTGAGTGCATGAAAGTCTTCTTGCACTTGCCGGGCGGAGGACAAAGCAATTCTCCATTTTCAAAGCTTTAAAAGCCTTATTTAGTCTGTGTTATTCCCAATGGCCACTATTCTGATCCAGGTTAATTTTCTGCTAGAAAAAACTGCTGAAACAACGCGCTTTTTTATTTGAACCAAAAACAAGAGCTAAATTTGCTGTTTCCTCAGTGGTCTGAATGTTGTGTTGATTCTTCTCGTCAATAATTCTCAACCGTTTGTTAGCATTACTGACTTCGTTTATGACCCACTGAGAAACGCCTTCCAAGACAAACACATCTGTAATTCTTTATTATTCAAGCTCAGAAGGAATTAACATTGAAGAACATTGAAGAGCCGACTGAGAAACCCACAAATTCTGACTTGAAACTGAAGTATTATTACACGGTTCTAGCGTTTATAATTCTTGTTTCACTGAAGACAAACTACTGCTCATTTGGTCAAGCATTTTGCCATAAATACAAAAATTAAAGCAAGATGAGACAGCGTTTTGATATCGCTGACATCATTATTAAGACTGAAATGGTGATAAAGTGGAAAATTGAAAAGAATAAGAATACAAATCTGAATCCATGAGCATATCAATCAGTCGGGTCTAAACAACGGATTACGCACGGATTTAGTAATAGCACGACGGCGAAATCGTTGTCGTTGTCGTGTTTGCTGAGAGCTAGTCAGTTTCCCCATCCCTTCCATGCTCACGATATTTGAGAGACAACTCGTCCAGCCGACTTATAATATTGGCCCTTACCTGTACTCGGCGACCCGTCACAAACAATTCTTAAAATAGATGTCACCCAAATTTAATAGCGAGCGCGTAGTTTGTCCTGATAAATATTTTTTAACGGTCTGTGCTTTTTCTTCCATGTTGAGAGCAGCCGCTTTTCGAGGTGATCGAGGCCCTGAGTAGCCCACTGGCCAAATGCCGAAAATCGCGGGCTCAGTCTTTTCTCGGAGAAAAGATTTCGCCATCAAATGGCACTTGTTCCCCCGACTGAATTAGCGCGAACGTCCTTGAGGTGATTCCATTCAATTGCATTGCGCATCCTTTCTGCGCATCATTTATTGCGTGATTAGAGCGCGCACGAGCGCGCGTGCGTTCGGAACTTGATAGGTTTTCTATGGAAGCTGAGCTGTGCAGAGAAATAAATGGTCGTTTTCTCCCAAACGAACTCGGTGACCACTTTTTTATTCCATTTATTTAAGGAAAATACGACTTTACATGATATATTCAAATCTGAAGAATTTTTCATTATTCAATTTTGAAATATTCCGGTTGATTCACTGTTACAGTCAGATTTTAGGCGTTTCACTGGAACCGTGCAGACGCTCCATTTGCCTATTATTTCAAATTAGTTTCATTGTTATGGCAATTTTAAGACGTTTTACTGTAACATTGTACTTCTATCATAAGACTAATGCTTATATTTCATTGCCAGTTATAACTTTGTTAAAGTAATGGGTGTCTCTAGTACAAGGATAAGTTTTTTAACATTGCTGTCTAAAGATAGCAAACTACCTATATACTCCAGCCCCGTAGCGTGAAAACGGTGACACGGTGACCCCCTCTTTTATTTTATTTTTTGAATGTACTAGGTGTAATTAGTAACTCTTCAAAGTTTCAACGAATTCTCATTACAACTTCTTTTTCGATGGAATCACCTTAAAAGACTTGTCCTCTTTTAATTCTAGTCGTATCATTAGCCTCCTATGGTAAACCATGGTGCATTTAAAATTTTAAGGTACTTTAATTTCCGCTGTCGATCATCATATCTATTACGACAAGGAAGCGTGATATTGTAAGTTTTATGTTTTCTTGTAAAGCGTCCCTGCCAATTTCTATTCGTTTTTTTTTTTAATTTTATGGCTAAGACGATATAAACTTGAAATTGAACTTGAAAAATGCAACAAAAGTTCTTAATTTAATTCAAGCTGTTCAACTGACGGAATATGATTTACCGCCATGGTTACGGTACTGGCCTGTCCTTCCACCAGAACTGGTTCAACAATCCTTTTCGAGCGGCAGCAGCCACAGCGAAGCACCTTCAGGTACTCCTTTTGAAAATTTTTGTTTAGGACACCGTATATTATTGGATTCAAGGCGCTGCTTATAGTGCCTAAAAAGCTCCATGCCACGTAAGCCTCGCGAGGGAAGATCCAACTCCTCTGAATCGTGTCAACAATATCAATCAACAAAATGGGCGTCCAACAAAGAATGAAAACCACTACAATCACGAATAATGTGCGAGCCACCTTGATTTCTTCAATGTTTACCGTGCTAGCTCCAGAGGCGGTTATCTGGAAATTGTTGTTGTGATTGCGAACTGTTTTAAAGATCCTAACATAGCAGTAAAAGATGACACATGCAGGAAATCCTACATAAACTGTCACCAAAAAGGCTGTGAATGCACCGCTGTCGATCTGGAGATAGCAGAAAAACTTGGAGGGATGAAACACCATTTTGTGTCCACTGAAGATATAGGGCAAAGCAGCACACATGGAATAGAGCCATGTCACAATAATCACGATCGTGGTTATTTTTTTGGTAAGGTAGCCTCTGTACTTAGCTGGTTTGACGATTCGAAAAAACCTGTTTACTGCCATCAAGGCCAATGTGTGAACCGAAGCAATACCCAGTGTGACAGCCATGTATCCTTGATATTGACAGGTTACATCGCTAAAAAGCCATTGGGATGTTACTAATACAGGTCCAGAGAGAGAGAGCACGCAGAGAAAACCCCTAGGGATAAGTCCGAGATAGCAAGCGATGCCACGAACATATTGGGGATTGTGCGCATTCTACGGTTTAAAACCGTGATCAAAAGAGTTATAAAATTTCCAACAAACAGAAATAATAAAATGACCGCGAAGATTGCTGATTCCAGAATAACTTTCGCTTTGCTCCTCGACTGCAACTCTTTCAACATGTCTCCCACTTGTTTTTCTGTGGAATTCATTTTCTCAGATTATTTCAATCGTCAACCTCAAGACCTTCAACCAGTGAAACGGCTCCGTGCTGACAGGTTTGCGCGCGGTTGTTTTTCGTTGTTAATAACTGAAAGATAAACCAATCGACTCAGCCCGTTAATTAACAAAGTCGACTTTTAATGCGAACGATTACACAAATCATCGATAAAGTGTTGATTAAGTTCAAAGAGTTGGCACTAATACAAACCAAAATGTAGCTTTTCTTTTCTTCAAGATTACAAATTTTGGTTGCAGAAGATGCCAAGGTGTCTACGTTGGTAAATAAAATGGAGCATTTTAAAATGGAAAAAAAAAGAAGACTAGAACATATGACTATTCAATATGTTTTTCTTAGTTTTTTTTTTCTGTTATTTTCCCTATCTTTATTTATTGTTTTTGGTAACCTAAGACGATAAATGATTCAGATCTTTATCTCTATTAACAGCATCGAGGCTTTGGCAATATCGAAAGATATCACCTGTTTCTGTCGAACCCGCAAAACAAACACTAAATTTATTCTTGTCTTAATTAATTTCCCTATAGTTATTGCGGCTTTTCATTTCAAACTCCTGGTAAAGTCTTTGACTATCATATCCATGTCCACATGCTATTCAAACAGTTTGTTCGAATGCAAGGGCTTGACAATTTCTTTTTTTTAACAAATGGTACAAGAAAAGTCACCGGTAGATATTCTGAGACAGGTAATCTTCTCATTAAAAAATACCCGCTTTCCTGTTTTCGTTGTATTTTGAATTTATGAGTGTAATTTAAGGAAAATACGACTTTACATGATATATTCAAATCTGAAGAATTTTTCATTATTCAATTTTGAAATATTCCGGTTGATTCACTGTTACAGTCAGATTTTAGGCGTTTCACTGGAACCGTGCAGACGCTCCATTTGCCTATTATTTCAAATTAGTTTCATTGTTATGGCGATTTTAAGACGTTTTACTGTAACATTGTACTTCTATCATAAGACTAATGCTTATATTTCATTGCCAGTTATAACTTTGTTAAAGTAATGGGTGTCTCTAGTACAAGGATAAGTTTTTTAATATTGCTGTCTAAAGATAGCAAACTACCTATATACTCCAGCCCCGTAGCGTGAAAACGGTGACACGGTGACCCCCTCTTTTATTTTATTTTTTGAATGTACTAGGTGTAATTAGTAACTCTTCAAAGTTTCAACGAATTCTCATTACAACTTCTTTTTCGATGGAATCACCTTAAAAGACATGTCCTCTTTTAATTCTAGTCGTATCATTAGCCTCCTATGGTAAACCATGGTGCATTTAAAATTTTAAGGTACTTTAATTTCCGCTGTCGATCATCATATCTATTACGACAAGGAAGCGTGATATTGTAAGTTTTATGTTTTCTTGTAAAGCGTCCCTGCCAATTTCTATTCATTTTTTTTTTTTAATTTTATGGCTAAGACGATATAAACTTGAAATTGAACTTGAAAAATGCAACAAAAGTTCTTAATTTAATTCGAGCTGTTCAACTGACGGAATATGATTTACCGCCATGGTTACGGTACTGGCCTGTCCTTCCACCAGAACTGGTTCAACAATCCTTTTCGAGCGGCAGTAGCCACAGCGAAGCACCTTCAGGTACTCATTTTGAAAATTTTTGTTTAGGACACCGTATATTATTGGATTCAAGGCGCTGCTTATAGTGCCTAAAAAGCTCCATGCCACGTAAGCCTCGCGAGGGAAGATCCAACTCCTCTGAATCGTGTCAACAATATCAATCAACAAAATGGGCGTCCAACAAAGAATGAAAACCACTACAATCACGAATAATGTGCGAGCCACCTTGATTTCTTCAATGTTTACCGTGCTAGCTCCAGAGGCGGTTATCTGGAAATTGTTGTTGTGATTGCGAACTGTTTTAAAGATCCTAACATAGCAGTAAAAGATGACACATGCAGGAAATCCTACATAAACTGTCACCAAAAAGGCTGTGAATGCACCGCTGTCGATCTGGAGATAGCAGAAAAACTTGGAGGGATGAAACACCATTTTGTGTCCACTGAAGATATAGGGCAAAGCAGCACACATGGAATAGAGCCATGTCACAATAATCATGATCGTGGTTTTCTTTTTGGTAAAGTAGCCTCCGTACTTAGCTGGTTTGACGATTCGAAAAAACCTGTTTACTGCCATCAAGGCCAATGTGTGAACCGAAGCAATACCCAGTGTGACAGCCATGTATCCTTGATATTGACAGGTTACATCGCTAAAAAGCCATTGGGATGTTACTAATACAGGTCCAGAGAGAGAGCACGCAGAGAAAACCCCTAGGGATAAGTCCGAGATAGCGAGCAATGCCACGAACATATTGGGGATTGTGCGCATTCTACGGTTTAAAACCATGATCAAAAGAGTTATAAAATTTCCAACAAACAGAAATAATAAAATGACCGCGAAGATTGCTGATTCCAGAATAACTTTCGCTTTGCTCCTCGACTGTAACTCTTTCAACATGTCTCCCACTTGTTTTTCTGTGGAATTCATTTTCTCAGATTATTTCAATCGTCAACCTCAAGACCTTCAACCAGTGAAACGGCTCCGTGCTGACAGGTTTGCGCGCGGTTGTTTTTCGTTGTTAATAACTGAAAGATAAACCAATCGACTCAGCCCGTTAATTAACAAAGTCGACTTTTAATGCGAACGATTACACAAATCATCGATAAAGTGTTGATTAAGTTCAAAGAGTTGGCACTAATACAAACCAAAATGTAGCTTTTCTTTTCTTCAAGATTACAAATTTTGGTTGCAGAAGATGCCAAGGTGTCTACGTTGGTAAATAAAATGGAGCATTTTAAAATGGAAAAAAAAGAAGACTAGAACATATGACTATTCAATATGTTTTTCTTAGTTTTTTTTTTCTGTTATTTTCCCTATCTTTATTTATTGTTTTTGGTAACCTAAGACGATAAATGATTCAGATCTTTATCTCTATTAACAGCATCGAGGCTTTGGCAATATCGAAAGATATCACCTGTTTCTGTCGAACCCGCAAAACAAACACTAAATTTATTCTTGTCTTAATTAATTTCCCTATAGTTATTGCGGCTTTTCATTTCAAACTCCTGGTAAAGTCTTTGACTATCATATCCATGTCCACATGCTATTCAAACAGTTTGTTCGAATGCAAGGGCTTGACAATTTCTTTTTTCTAACAAATGGTACAAGAAAAGTCACAGGTAGATATTCTGAGACAGGTAATCTTCTCCTTAAAAAATACCCGCTTTCCTGTTTTCGTTGTATATTGAATTTATGAGTGTAATTTAAGGACGCACTAAATGGTTTACACTAAACTCCAGTGTGAACAAAAGACATTACTATTAAGTTTTTTGACAAGTTCCTTTGAACAATAGCTTTCAGTAGAACAATGGCAATTCGATTCGACTATTGAAATTTGCATAAGGTGATAGAATGTTTGGAGGTGTGATAGCTTTCGTAGTACTTCGTCAATCATCGTGAAAGTTGTAAAAGGTTCTAAGATGAGTCACTTAATTAAAAATTGTCTAACCTTCCGTTTCTGAGTATTTCTTGACATTTCATTCGGCCAAATTGGTAGCAGAGCGACGTTTGTATCGTTAGTCGAAGATTTCAAGAAACTGCTAGAGGGAGAACAGGAGAACGGATAGCGGAGAACAGGTTACCGCCGAAGCATCCGAAGTCTCGCTGCAGGATTTAAAAAAGCAAAAGTGTATCAACCTGGATGCAAATGAGGTTGAGGCTAATGTCAGAAGAACCTGTAATTAAATATGGAGGCCATATTGAATACTTTAGAAGACGCGGAAGAAAAGGTGTTGGATGTAATACAACTGTTGGAATAATCTTGTTCCCAGATCTCGCAGGTGGGCGAAGCCGAAGGCGAGATCTGGTCAAATCCGATTTGTACCACGTGATTGCCTGTCAGGAATGTGGCAGGCAAGTCAATAGCGCATGCCTGAGACAATTCTAAGAAAATGGCAATCAAATGAATAACCAACGCTTAACCAAATGAATAACGAATGCTTAACCAATCTCGTCTTTCCTGGAATGATATCTAGCAAAGTATTTTACTAAAGAATAAAGCAGAAGGCAATCGTCAAAGCTCAGTTCGGGTAAATAATATTTTATTTGTAAGTGTTCATTCGGCGGCTACATGCAATGACTAGACATGTCTAGGTTTTATGCAAATTTGATCGGGTCACGTAAATATTCTTACGGCGGATTCTTAAGGCGGAACATCGTTATTCGTTAGAAATAGCTTTATAATGCTATGAAGAACTGAGAAGAAATCTTCTTGACTTTTGAGGCCGACTGTAAACAACGAAATGTCCCAAGAATGCATATATTATGATTGCGTGCACAATGTCTAATTTGCATAAAAACAGACTTTGAATTCCCTTGAGGCCCTGAGAAGCCTCGCAACGCACGTTCAAATTTTAGCGCTGTGACAGCCATGTTTTGAAACAGCCAATCAAAAAAATCGAATTTTCTTACTTGACCTGATCTCGCCTTCGGCTTCGCCCTCCTCGCTTCGCCCACCCGCGAGATCTGGGAACGAGATTACTGTTGGAAGACTTGGTCGCTATGTACGAGAAGAATGGCATAAGCAAAATTTGGTGCGCACCGAGGAGGAGATAGATGAGGTCGCTACAGACACAGACAAAGAAATCTCGAGAGTCAAAGACTTTCTGGCTTTGCGTACAAAAAAGCTCCGTTGATCAGTCCTGCTTCGTCCGAAATCGATTTTGAATATGAAAAAGCTCCAAAACCAAAGAGAACGCACGAGTTACCGGTTAGTCGCGTGGACAGAAATTGACAGAGGATCCGGCTGCCAAACTTTAACGGAGATAAAACTAAATTTTAATATTTGTGGGTGACCTTCGAAAGCATCGTTGATGAAACAGATGACCCAGCTAAACATAAGATGATACGATTGAAAATCTGTCTCGAAGGAAAAGCAGAAGAAGCAATTTCGCAGCTCGGGTTCTCCGAAGAAGCGTACAACGAGGCAAAAACAGACTGGAACTTCGATTTAGAGGAGAAAGAAGAAAACTTCAGAATTATCTCGAAGACGTAAAGAAAATTAAACCGCTCCAGGAGGGAAGCATTCAGGAACTCGAGAAATTCTCTGACATTCTCGTAAGCGTTATCGTAACCCTTCGTGTACATAATCGTTCGAGTGAATTGGAACCAGTGGTAGTCTCTTCTTCTCTCTTGTTGTGGAGAAAATTCCGAAGAGCCTTTTGTCAAGATATTTTAGCTGGGAATCAGAAAAACTACGTCTAGAATCACTGGAAACACAACGCGATTGGGTTACCGAAGAATCGGCCGGGAAGTTAAATGATGGAAAGTATTAAAGGGTTCAGAGGTAAGGCAATAAAGCACAAAAAGAAGCCTCTGAATTTCAGCAAAAATGCTATCTTTGTCAACGTGATCATGGATATGGTTGTGTCAGCAGTTTAAAGATGCAAATGTAGACGAGAGCTGGACAATCGCCAAAGACGAGAGACTGTGCATTCGTTGTTTATGTAACAGTCAACAAGAGGGGAAGGGCTGCGTCAGAGCGGGAGAATGTGGAGAAAACGGCTGTAGAAGGAGTCATCACAAATTGCTTCATCAATCAGAGGTATATGGAAACCGGGAAGTGTCTTCTGACGTTGAAAGTGTATCAAATCCTTCCTCGCCCTCTCCAAGAACCCTAAGAACCGTTCCAAGTGACGTCACTGAAGGAACACTGAACAAGTAACCGATTAGCATTCGCACATTACTTATAACCTTAACCTCTGAGCAGTATCAGGAATTCGTATCTCTTCGCACTGTACCAGTGTAGTTGTCAGCCAAAGGAAAGAAGATTAAAGTCAACGCTGTGCAAGATTACGATGCAATGCCCATTTCTTATCTGAACGGGGAGGTAGCCGGAGCTATCTGTCTGTCTGGCACATACGAGAAAGTTACAGTAAACTATCGTAACGAAAATTTGGAGACTTTCCACTCAATGCCTGTCAGCTTATTATATCGTTAGCCCTGGGGAGCGGTAATGGAAACGTCAAGGTACCCTTTGAAGCCCTGACCTGTCCTCGTCGAGTGACTGGAAGCTACAAGGTCGTCGATTGGCAAAAATACCAAGACTGTTGGCCTCAGTTAAGCGTCTGTAAGTTTTAAGACCCAACTGCTGACCCCCACAAGTCCCAATTGACCTGCACTTCTCGAAATGTGATGTCAGAGGAAACCCGGGAGAACCGATAGCAAGATTAGGACGTTTGGGATGGTTTTCTGTTGGCTACTCCAAAAGACGAACCACTGCCGATATCTAGCTTGAAACGAGTCTAGCTTGTACCTCTTTCTGCAGACGTCAGGTGTTTGACGAAATCAACAATTCCTTAAAGCGGTTCTGGGAATTCGAAAATCTGGGCATCCAGCAGTCCAAGCCGGAAATGATGACCAGAGATGAGAGGATCCCTTTTCATAAGGTGTGCCTGCAGTCTGCGGAGGTTTTTTCCTTATGATATGCGATTCCCTATTATCTTGCCCAGAGGAAGCTGGACAACAAAGCTGATCGTATAACATTACAATGAAGCTGGACATCACATTACAGGAATTAACCACACCATTGCAAACCTGTCCACTAAGTAATGCATACCAGCATCGCGTGAAGGAATACGTCAATGGGAAAAAGAATGCAACAAATGTAAGAGACATGAGGCAAAGGCTGTTCAACAGATCATGGCGCCCCTCCCCCGTGTCCACCTGCAACTTCCTCTTCGAGCATTCGAAGAATGTTGATTATAGGGGTCCCTTCATCACTGTGCAAGTCATGAAAAACGGCGAGAAAAACACTGGCTGTGCTTGTTCACCTGTTCGATGCATTTGGAGGCGTCCTATGGTCTAGATACTGACAATTTCCTTAAATGTTTCGTGAGAATGACAAGTCGTCGTGGTTATCCTCAAGAAATCGTTAGTGATAGCAGAACAAATTTCGTTGGAGCGGACTGAGAACTTCGGGAGCTATTGAGTGGACTGGATACAAACAAGATCCAAGACCAGACCGCCAGCAAAGGAGTGAACTGGTGTTTTAATCAACCTCTGGCGCCCCACTTTGGAGGTGTTCATGATGTCATGATCAAGGCCACCAAGGAAGCCTTTCGTGCCAACCTTAGTAACGCGGACGTCAATGACGAACAATAAATGACGACGTTTCGACGCCCTACTGAAATATACGTCGGTAAATTATGATCGTCTGGGTGACTGTAGTCCTTAGGACTGTTTGTGGTGCCATCGACTGACGTTTCGACAACCTGACGGGGAGGCATCATCAGAGTCAAGTGAACTGTGAATCGTCAGTAGATGTTATGTCTCTGGTCGCTGTCCTGATTGGTCGACGATCTCGTGATGTTATTGGTCGTCTGTCAGTTAAGCCGTGATGTTATTGGCTGTGAAGACTGTAAAACGTGGTGAGTGCGTTTTGATCCGTGTTTTGTTGGTCAAATGCCCGTTCGTCTATTGTTAGTAAATTAGTCGGTTTCTCTATTGCTTATCTGTCTTGTTATTGTCGTCCATAGGTGCAGCCTAGAAGTGGGCAACGGTTCAGTGGTGTTTGTTCTAAGTTAGTAAACCAGCTTTCCAGAGCTAGTGATTCGTTGATAGTAGTCCGTACTGTAGGTAACGCATTTAGCAGCGTCCTAGTCGATTCTGTGGTTTGTTTTTAAATGGTGCTCGGCAATGTGATTGTTGATATCACCATTTCTAGTCGCTCGTTTGTGTTCAGTCAATCGGATGTTCAAATTCCTGCCGGTCTCACCAACATAAGTGGCCTGGCAGTGGCAGCATTTGATCTTAGAACCTCAGCTCCCTATATATCGCTCGGTTCGCCTTTGTCTTTAACGTTTCGTCAGTAGCTGTCGTAAAGTAGCGATAAGTTTGTGAGCAACGCGGATTTTGTGGGGTTGTAGGATTCATGCAATAGTTTCAGAAGTCCCTTTGATGTAAGGTATGGCTGCAGTAGTGACAGGTGCCACGTTAGTGTTCGTAGCGTTCGGTTTGGAGTTTCTGTAAGTGTTGTGCCTAATAAAGTCCCGGTTGTAATATATTCTCTAATCCCAAGTACCGTCTGATATTTCGCAAAACGAAAACAAATTCAAATCAATTAAAAATGGAACAAAACTAAAACAAAAACAAACCGCAAAGTTATTGTACCTGGTTCAGTCTTTGGTGAAAGCTTTAAGTTGAGTTAGCAGCTAGAGTAGAATGCTCCCCCCGATAACGGAGATCTTAAAGACTGAATGAAAATTAAATACGTTAGTTTATGAAGTATTTCCGATACAAAATAAAACGAATATGTTAATCATGTAAATTAGCTGTTTATAAACCAAATAACACGATATGAACTCTACTGCGGTCAGATATAAAATTTAAGTCAATTTAACAAAAATTTTTAAAATAGGGGAAAGGATTTATTTTTCCTGAGATATGGTAGAAGACTGAAATTATATAAATTTGTACTCACTGTTTTTGAATTCACCAAAAAAATACTTTTTCTGGTGCTAAGATTGTGAGTTGAGAAAACTAACTTGGATAATGAAAACTAATGCAAAGAATATAAAGTTTACACAGCTGTTAAGTTATTAACGTATTAATGAAAAACGATCCCACATATATTCTCTTTGTTTTATTTGGATATTACCGCCAACCGAATTTTTTTCCAGGGAAAGATAAAAATGCAAAAAGTGACCTTTTCATATATAATGTATTAAAGGCAACCTCCAAATATGTGATCTCTTTGTATAGATGTTCACAAAGAGTAACTAAATTGTTAATATTAAGCATAAAAGATCACTGGACGAGACTCTTCCATCTGACGATATATCTCCTAAAGAGGTTTACGAAACGGCTACAGTTGGTATAATGTTTAAGAGAAGACCGACCTTGATAACCACATGCGGTCTTGAAAACGTACGTGTCGAAGTGCTGACTCATTCAATCACTAAAACGGAGACGAATGACAATGTTGAAATAGCTGTTCGCTTTCAGAATTGCTTAAACTAATAATAAATCATTTGACAAGTGGTTACTTTAGCTTAATGTTTCAAATTGTTCAAATTGAGTATTCAGATAAAATTTACTGTGTAGTTGTCAAATATGGTTGTGACATTTTTAGATATTCTTCATCGGCAATACATCACTTTATGCTAATGATAGTGATGTGTCATAAACAGGCCCATAGCAATGGCACATATAGGTGCCCTTCAGTCACCAGAAAGCTTTTGACACCAAAGTTCCCAGACATGACACTAAATAAAACACAGTAAAACTTAAGAAAACCGTTTAATAAAAAGTGCCACGCGATTCCCTACGAAAATCAAGCTAACTAAGCACTGAACAAACTAATTTCAAAACTGGCATCCAGAAAGGGCGAAATTTTTTTGGCTTTACTACACAAAATAAGCGGCTCCAAATGTTCAAGTAAAATAGGTTGCAATGCAAGATAAGTTGAATCGCTTTCCCATTTGTTTGCTTCATTGTTGTTTTACCACGTTCCGTCCGCGGCCTCTGAACTGAGAAGCACTACGTGATTTGTGTTCGTTTCAACTTTCGCAGCTACAATGGTGAAATCATACAGCTTCAATCCGCTTTGGACAATAAATGCATCAATTTTTTCAGGAAACAGCAAACCTGTAAGACATTTTAGAGCCAATAATGGCAATAATTGGATGACTTTTTAAAAAAGAGTATTCTCGGATGTTCGCTTCAGAGCAGTTTCATTGATTCATTCAGCTTTGCAAAGAAACTCTGTACCACTTCGCAAGGTTTTGGCGCCTTTTTGACAGAGTTGCTAGTTGCAAGAAACTCTTACGTTTCTTTCGTGCTCTCCAAACTTCCTGTGTTCATCCATAACTCGATGAATGCACGCTAAAGCATGAACCAATTGTTAAGTAAACAAGAAAAACAAGAATTCACTTTTCCTGAGGCTTACTTTGTGCTTGCAGTGTGACTAAAGAAAACTAAACAGAAAACCAAAGATGATAACTTAACATAGCTCCATATTACGACGTACGATTTAGACAGGAATGTGAGGATAGATTTGCATAATAATAATGATAATAAGAAAAGCTTGAAATTATTTTTGAAAAAGCCAGAGGTATTACCGAGTGGTATTTTAAAATTAAACAGGCTTTGAAATTTGCTTAAATGCCAAACTTAATAAAGTCAGTTCGTGATAAAACTCCGAGCTCATTGCGTTTCCAAATTGTTTCTGAAATATGAGGTTGTTTTTATCTTTTGGGACACTTCTTTCTTTCCGCTTTCGCAATATATTCCGTGAAATTAGCATTTCGGATAGTCATCATAGAGCGAAATTTCAGTCACAAGTACACATTGCTTGCTCACTTATTTGTTTATTTATTTATTTAATAGTGTCCAAAATCAATGGGAAAAATTCCTTTTTTCGCGAGGGAGGGAGGAGGAGGGAAGGAGACTGAGAGCGATTAAAGGTTTGGCAATGAGAGGAACAGCGTTAATTTCATATTTCTTGGAATTTTCGCCTTGTTAGTTTGGTGACGGCGAACTCTTCTAGTACGCTTATACCGCTTTTCCTAGAATAAAAGTTCCCGTGTGTTAAAAATCGTTTAAAAAATTAATTCATCGAGCAGTTATAGACGACCCAGAAAGCGAGCGAGGCAGCCAGAAATTTATTTATTCTTATACAAGCCTGAATTGGTTAAATATGTACTCCTTCCCAAAACGACTCAGGGCATTTTCTTAACTTTACTTTTTGACCGTTTATCAAGCATTGATATAATGATGTGGGCTTTTGCTGGCAAGTAAAAAACTGAACAAAGCCTTTATTACCAGGCCTGGTGTAAAACATTGCTCGGGAGTTATGTTTAGATTCATCTGACATAAACAAATTAAGTTGGAATTAATAACTTTTCCTCTGATTCGTTTTGTTGTGCGTTTCCAGATTTATTGTGGCTTACATCCCCTTAAACAAGGCTAGCCGTCTACCGGGGACTTTTTCCTAGGACTCTGCAGTTAAGCTTCAGAACGTACTGAAAACGTAACAACACAACGACAGTGGGATTTGGTATTATCTTACTGTTCATCTGGCAAACGAGAAAAAAAATGCTTCGATTATAATCTACCAATATCAACAATATTCAGTATCATACCAGCATAGTGCATTAGGACTTCCATAGTATTGTGCTTGCAGTCATGTCGGCATATTTATGTACCCCCAGACCGAACACTCTTCTCCCGTCATCGGCACGTTTCCCATTCAATCTCGGCGTTTTATATGGTTAGAGTTCATTGCTGGTTCTTGCCTTATTCGAAGTATTTTCTCCGGTTTTTTTATTATTGATTTTAGTGAAATAAAAGTTTACATAGATGAGTGTTTTTGCTTTTTCTTGCAAAGTGAAACACTAATGAACAAAGGAACACCCCCAAAAGCATTACAATTTCCCAATAATAATAAATAAATAAATAAATAAATAAAACAACTTTGTTCTTTCTCTTGTCAATAGCGGATGCGGTTTCAACATCATTTATGATAAAAGCTTGCCATTGGCAGCTGTCACTGTCTGTAGCAGCTATCAGTTGCAGTGCTATGCACAGTACCGCTGTGACCTATTGAAGATTTTTTTTTTGTGTCAACTCTTCATTTTTGACATCCTAGTTGACTTCCTTAATAAAACTGACACCGTAGTGGTTTCCGTTTTAAGAGCGGCTTTTTTTTTTCTGACCGGGTGAGGATTGGCACATCAGTGGAAAATCAGGGTTCTTGATATTTTGTCTACGGGTAACCTATGGTAAGCCACTTAACCCGGTATATTTATTTTGTTCGAATTATGTTTCAATTTCATGAAAAATTTGAAAAAAAAACCGTTACGGCCGTACAGTCGTACGGCCTAAAATGAAAGCGATTTTCACGACCACTAAAACCTTGGCTTGCAAAAGCACAAAGGGGAAACTAGACTTGAACGAGTTCAGATATTGATTATGGACATATTTACGCAAAATTTGAGGCTAAAAGTAGGATTATAGATGTAATCCTAAATTTCTCGTGATGGAGCAAAGATAGCTAATATTCTGATGTTTCAAAATCTCAATCTAGAGCTCTTTTTCAAAGAGTCAGTTCTATGTCCGGTATAACTCAGACTGACTCAAAAATTCGGTTGCAATATCTGGAAGTGTTGTCCTTACCCAGAATATAAAAATCAGTTTGGTACTTTTCATCGCTCCCAAGAAAGAGCGCGTGTCATTTTGACAAAATCACAACGCTAACATGTCAACAACTAGCAACGATCAATTCGCCGTCCTGGACATAATAGTCACAACTCAAACAAAAAACTGTACATTCCACCTCAATCTGGCCCTGAAACTCTTTAAGAAACCTTATTATAAGCTTACCTTTCATACATAATGGTTGACGATTGATTTATAGCCTATTTTCCTATCAAATTGGTTCTTCAACTCCAAAGGTCAACAAGAAGTAAATCCCTTAGGTCACGAACATCGCTTCTCTTGCCACTTCGTCCTTCATTTCAGCTGCGACGCTGTTCTAATGTTAAAAGAATATATATTTGTGAATATCGCTGCCATATGGATGGCCTTTTCTTGTAGAAATTAAAATCAAACCTACCTGTCAACCTGACACAAAGATCGCGAACGGACGGCTGTTTATGTTATTAGTGTCACGCAATCTTTAAGGTCAGCGGCCTACTGGCTAGTCGTCCCAACACCAACCCCTTCCCAACCCCTTCCCCTAGTACCGTGTCTAAAGAAGATATACCACTGTAAATGTTATCTGTGAGCGCTATCAACAACTGGCTGAACTTTTCTGACACCTGGGAAATGATTTTCTAACAGTCCCTTTGGGTGGTCGCTTATCGAAAACGACAACAACAACAAATATGTCAAATTTCTGGCCTAAAAAAGTGGCGTGGTCCCATGGTACCTAACAAGACGGTATCATAGCAAAAGGTCACGGGAGGAGAGATTCGTCAGCAACCCCCCACCCTTGTACTATGGTGGTGGTGGAGGTATGACTTTGCTTGTATCCCTCGTAAGAGCCAGCACAAATTATTCTGCTCTCTTTTTGACAACAAAAATGAAAAAATAAAATCAAAAGAGTTCTTAAAAAGCAAACCGAGTGCAGTGTTCACACTTCAATTTCCATTGCTGGAGAGATTTTAGCTGATAAACTCCCGTCCAGTTGTTCTGTAGAACTTTCCACGGATTTCTTTTTTTTAACCAAGCAACAGTCCTTTTACCTTTGGCAGAGTAACGAACCTCGTAGAATGAATGAACAAATCGGTTGCGTGGGTATGCAGTGTTTTGGCAGTTTCAGGAAAGGTTTGCGTGGTTTCCGTGCGCATGATAATTTAATTGAACTTAATTGAATTTATGATCGATAACAACAATGGCACGAAGTTTTATAGGTTTTATGTTAACACTCACTGAATTTATCGGATGTTACACAAGAAGAGATGATGGACATCAATTGTTCATTCCAGCGTATAGTCGGGGGACACTGCACCCTAGTCAAGAGAAGTCAAGTGTCCGACATAATTCCCCTTCTTTCCTGTAAGAGGGACATTTCGGGGCACAAAAAGGCGGTAGGGATCAGCGATGTTGAATCCGAGGTTGAATTAATATTAGCTCGTTCGTCGATCTTTAACCCATCATCTGACATCTCGGAACTTACGATTTGTCCTTCACACCGCTCCTCTCTGGGCATCGGATGGCGTAGAGGTTAGCAGCGTTGCCGTGTTCCAGTTGACCTGTGTAGTCATGGTAAAGAGGGAAAATCGCGCAAGACAGATCGCGGTATTAGCAAAGCCCTTTCCAAGACGATCCTTCGCCGCACGGGGATATTTGTTGCGGCTGGTTCGGGTACGTACGACAGTTTGTTTAAAGTATTTAAAGTCTAATAAAAATCTGAGCACAAGTAGTCCCTTCTTCCGCTCAGGGATAGTCGAGCGAGAAGAAAACGCGACCGAACGCAATAGTCACCTTCCGCGCGGAAAAATGATGCGCGGGTGAGGAGCTTGCCACCTGCGCAATTCCCGCGTGCATTTGTATATTTTCAGTCTCGCTCCACTATCCCTGAACAGAAGGAGGGACTTCTCGCAGTCCAAGGTTCCAATGCCTTTTACCGACCCAATTTTTTTAGCTGTAACGTTGCGTGAATTATAATTCAGCTCATTCTGTGGCAAATCGCGCAATTGTTACCTGGTAACAATATTCCATTTAGACTGAAATGTTAGCCCTCTCCCCCCTGGGGTTCAGGGGGAGGAAATGACTGACATTTCAGACTATATTCCTTAAATAATCAGTGCTACAGTGCATTGTGGTTAACAAACATTTCATTTTGCGACAGGAATATGCTGTAGTTGCAGGTGTAATTTGAGTGCTGAAACAACACCAACCACAGAAGCTCGTACCCAAAGCCCTAGCGACTCAACGCTTGACATCACAACGGTCATAGGAAACATTTCCTTGGTAGGTTGATGTTTCAGAATATGAAAGCTTTTTTTGACGACCATAATTATATCTTATTAAAGTTGGTTTCATCCTTGCAGATCACTTAACCTAAACTACGGGGTGCGCGCTAACTTTTTTTATCAGCCGT
This sequence comes from Siderastrea radians, assembly GCA_964017195.1. NCBI lineage: Eukaryota > Metazoa > Cnidaria > Anthozoa > Scleractinia > Rhizangiidae > Siderastrea > Siderastrea radians. The sequence goes on from OZ024892.1 coordinate 39,932,474, forward strand.
TTGATTTATAGTGGAGCCTGTCAAGGTGCGCGTTTACATATATGCAGTAGTTTTCTATAACTTAATTTTAAATATCTGCCGTAAAATTCCGGAAGTGAAGCAACCTATTTAGTTGTTGGGCTTCATATGACTTCGTTTTGCCTGCTCAGTCTCTTGGCATTTTGGTATATCGGGGTGCCATTGTACATTATTTTGAACCCAATTACCAGAGAAATTAGCGAATTTTGGGAACTTAAAACAGTTAAAACGGCAGGTCCCCGACTTAGTTTTGCAGACCTTTCTTTCTTTCAACGGACCTGAGGTGTTGCCACGGTAACTGCTATGATGTCATAAGTAGCCTGAAGAGCTGTCCAACAGCAGTGTTGTAAAGTAAGATATTTCTACCTTACCCGCGTGAACAGGAATATATTTTTAATCGTTTCAAAAATACTTTAACAGCATGAAACTTTTTCAAGCCTCCTTAAATAACGAAACAATCTCTTATTGCTTTGCAAAATGGGTTCACCAATCTCGTACCCAGAGTCCACTGGCGTTTTGGTCAGCGGGAGGGCACCTGTAGAGACTCTGGGATAATGGAATTTTTTATCCCAGAAAACGTGGGATTCCGGTTTTAGTGCGCATGCTTAAGTTCAAAACGGAAGTCAAATGTCCCAGAATGGCAGCCATGTAATCCGTACACCAGAGGCACGGTTGATTCTTATGGGGGGTGATCTCCGCCAATATTCTGTTTCAAATTCCATTATGAAGAACCTTCAATTTTCATTTCTTAACATCAGAACTGAAATTGAACCAACAGAAGAGAATTTAAGAATTAAGAACAGAAATTAACAAGTCAGAACCGAAATTGATGCAACAGAATAGAATTTAGATGACACTGTATGTCACTCATCAGAACCAACATTGAACCAAAAGAACAACATTTGAGTTATGAGTACAGAAATTGAGACATGAGAACAGACAATAACACAGGAGAACAGAAATTAAAGCAACAAAACGGAAATTAAAACAGCTGATCAATTTCTGTTCTGATGGGGGCGTGACACGATCGTTAACCGAGTGAAGCCTGGGGAAAGCTACTTTATATTGTAATTTAGGATTATTAATCCCATGATTATCCCGCTGTATAACTCTAAGATGGCCGCCAATGAGAGTGTGTTTCTCAGAAGTATTAGAGACGTTGTGGGGGAAGTATTGCGAGGCTTCTGTAACTGAAAGAGCTTTTTATCGCCTTGACTGGCTGCTCGATGTTGTCAGTAGGTACGCAGATTCGCTGAATACGACCACTAACCTACATCAAATCCACTTTCTCCTCCGAGAAGCTCGCGAATGTCTGTGTGCCCATAGTGGGTCTTTTGCGGCGCAAATCGCCGAGCCAGTCTTTAGTGGTCATCGTGGCAGACCTAGCTACCGGATCACAGTGGAACAGCTTCAGTTTTTGATTGATCGTCGATTTACTGTTCGAGAAATAGCGTCTCTTCTGGGAGTGGGTGTCCGTACGGTCGAACGGCGAATGCATGAATTTGGATTGAGCATTAGAAGTTCCTATAGCACAATAACTGACGCAGCACTAGACTCAGTAGTTGACAGTATACTACGTAGCTTTCCCAACGCTGGCTACCAGAGAATGTCTGGTTTTCTAACGTCCCGTGGTTTGCGTGTTCAGCAAAATCGAATACGTTCCTCGATGCGTCGCGTTGACCCACAAGGATGTCTCTTGCGATCACTTGAGATGAATACCTTGCACCGCCGCTGTTATCGAGTGTATGGCCCTCTTGCTTTATGGCACATAGATGGCAATCATAAGCTTATCAGGTAAGAATCAAGAGCAGGGAGTTAGTCATTGGTACCTGTCCCCACCTCTTCAGTCCTACCATAGGCCTTGGCCATTTCGTGACTACATTAAGGGAGGGGGGCTAAGTTCTGTGCCAAAAATCGTTTTTATTTTTTTCTATTTATTCCTCTGTACTTTTTTGCCCAGGAATTTGAACACCGCGAAAAAAAAACCATTCGGACGAATGTACAAGGAAATTACAAACGTGACTGGGCACTTAGTGCTCCTAACGCAACTGTTAATTAAAAATACTGTTCAAATATAAATATTTCTCCATTTATTACACGATTTAGAATGATCTCCATTAGATGTTGTGGTTAAAATTTTTCAAACCAGTTTAATTTTTACTCTTCTTTGTCTCAAATCAATTACCCTGATTTGAGACAAAGGAAAACAAAAATTAAGCTGGTTCAAATTTTTCCTTGATGTGTGATTGACATCATCATGATTATTTTTATTATGTACGGTAGGTGGAGAATTGTCATCCATGGTGGGATTGATGGCTATTCCAGAATGATTGTTTACCTGAAAGCATCAACAAACAACCGTGCCGATACTGTCTTCAAGCTGTTTCACACAGCTGTTCAAAGTTACGGGCTGCCTTCAAGAGTAAGGTCAGATAAAGGTGGAGAGAATGTAGAAGTTGCTTTATTTATGCTTTCACACCCCCTGCGAGGTCCAGACAGAAGAAGCCACATTGCTGGACGGAGTGTCCACAATCAGAGAATAGAGAGGTTGTGGAGGGATGTCTTTATGGGTTGCACATATGTGTTTTATCATTTATTTTACCACATGGAAAGTTCTGGTGTATTGGATCCAACAAATGAGCTTCATTTGTTTGCACTACATTTTGTATTTGTTCCAAGGATTAATGAGAGCTTGAAGCTATTTTGGGAAGGACACAACAGAGGCCCAATAAGTTTTGAGCATAACTACTCTCCAGAACGGTTATGGGTACGTGGAATGTTGTCTATTGCCAACAGTGATAGAAGAACAGCCATTGAATTCAGCAGTCAGGTTAGCAATTTGTTAAGTTTTGGAAATAAAGTGGTACTTGTACAAGGTCACAAAATTATTGTGTGTGACTGTAGCCCCAGACTGTGAGTCTGGGGGCAGCAGACTAAAATCCTGCTGTTGTGTTTATTTGCAGTTGTTTCACAGTAGACCAGGATCACTATGTTTTGTTATGTCCCTATCCTGGTGTGTATTTGTGCTATTTGCGTCATGAATTGTGCTGGTAGATAATACCTCAATACAAGATCTTGTATGATGCAGCATTCCTAGACTGATCAGATTGGAAGGGTGGATAATAACCGGGTTCTATGGAATGCAATAGCGTTTGGCTGATACATAAGGCAGCTATTGGGTCTTAAAATATAATAATTATATTGGCCGTTTGGTTTGTGTATAAATACCGTAGACATGGTAACCACATAACTTCCTTTTCTGCAGATTGATGAGGCCACTTATGGAATAGACTATGAAGGACCAACACCGTCAGAGGAATGGCACGGCCCCCTCCTAGCAAATGAAAACAACACAGTTGAAGTTCCTCCAACTGGCTGTCCTCTTAATGACAGTGACTGGCAAGAGCTAAACAGAAACTATGATCCAACGCGGGAGTCAGTATACCATGGTGTCGACATATATCTAGAAGTACTGGAATATGTTGAAGGGAGAATTCATAACAATGCCTTGTAACAATAATGCACCATTCCACCAGGCACTGTCAGAACACTGGAAGTTTAAATCAATTCAATTCACAACACCACTGCTGCATAATAAAACACTGTTAACTTTATCTTTTTGCAATGAAAGTACCTCAACAACACTTCACAGAGTAAAACGTAATGAATGCTTAACAAAATTGATGTAATTTCTTTTGACTTCTCTCAAAGACTAACACAACACTTTTTAAGATACAAGTGACTGACTCAAGCGTATTAAACCAATAGCCAAAAAACCCTGTATCTTGTGCTTTTAGTTGTCCAACAGATTGTTGTCACAGATCTACATGTAATAATTGTTTTTGACATTAAATCAGCACCTATCCTTGACTGTTTCTGTACAAAAGTCAACGGTCATGAAATGAAACCAATCTAACCTGATTAAAAGAATTGAAAAAGAAATTAAGGCAGCAATGTGCTAACATAACTTTTGTCAAGAAGACTAGGAGTCCTTTTCACTCTAAAACTTCCCAAACCCAACTTTCCCGTGAGTAATTGAAATGTCCATATATTTCACAAGATCTTTATAGTCACTGTGGCGAGCAGGTATCTTCAGGACTTTAAAGCAAGTGTCACTCTCTGCCAGGACTTTGTTGGATGGTTTGGTAGAAAGGCGATTTGCGCCGCAGAAGACCCGCTATGGGCACACAGACATTCGCGAGCTTCTCGGAGGAGAAAGTGGATTTGATGTAGGTTAGTGGTCGTATTCAGCGAATCTGCGTACCTACTGACAACATCGAGCAGCCAGTCAAGGCGATAAAAAGCTCTTTCAGTTACAGAAGCCTGTAGATCTCGCAATACTTCTCCCACAACGTCTCTAATACTTCTGAGATACACACTCTCATTGGCGGCCATCTTAGAATTATACGGCGGGATAATCATGGAATTAATAATCATAAATTACAATATAAAGTAGCTTTCCCCAGGCTTCACTCGGTTAACGATCGTGTCACGCCCCCATCAGAACAGAAATTGATCAGTTGTTTTAACTTCCGTTTTGTTGCTTTAATTTCTGTTCTCCTGTGTTATTGTCTGTTCTCATGTCTCAATTTCTGTTCTCATAACTCAAATGTTGTTCTTTTGGTTCAATGTTGCTTCTGATGAGTGACATACAGTGTCATCTAAATTCTATTCTGTTGCATCAATTTCGGTTCTGACTTGTTAATTTCTGTTCTTAATTCTCAAATTCTCTTCTGTTGGTTCAATTTCAGTTCTGATGATAAGAAATGAAAATTGAAGGTTCTTCATAATGGAATTTGAAACAGAATATTGGCGGAGATCACCCCCCACAGATTCTTACACACGATTGAAGGCATTTGAAATTTTTGAACAAGAGAAGTAGAGTGAAAGATAGAGCGTCTGGCGCTGTCTCTGGAGCCTTCGGTAAGTGTCTTTCTTTGATACTTTGGTATCAGAAAATTATGTATTCGCAGTGAGTTCCACAACTTAAATATCCTGCTTTATCTTCCAAATCTTTCATATCTTAATTATTTTACAATCCCAATATGTATGGATAGTAAAATCGTTGGACGTTACTTTGGTCATCGAAGTATTTTAGGCCTTACATCAGATTTTAGCATTACCATTGTAGAGTTCTATTTTTTTCTAGATTTTGGTATGGAGTTCGAATATTCGTTTGTCCGTTTTCTTGCACATAAAAATAAGTAATAAATTATTATCGTTTTTCACAACGATTTGCTGTGAGATGCATATTTGCTTCAAATGCTTTTTTGGCCTCTTTTGTTCCTCTATTGAAAAGGGCATCCCAATATCTCATCATGCGCTCTCTTCCTCCTCCTTCTCTTTCAGCGTCATCTATTAAATTGCATGAAGAAGACACTCCGCTAAAGACCTTGCGGTCCGTGATTGAAGATCATGTTTTCCTGGTCATCAGTTAAGAGATCATTGACTGGGGAAAGTAGGGGTTCTAAAGCCTCTGGAGGACTGGCAATTTCACTGAATCAGCTCCAGGAAGATGCAACTATTCTAACAGGCTTGGCCATTTTCTATAGGCAGCCATAAACATTTACCAATCAAAGCTGAAATCTGTTTTTACCAAGGACATTAAAATGTCCTGGGCTTTCTTGGAAACCCTACCCTATCTCAGACCAAAAGGGTTCTATATTCTGATGTCATATTAGACTAACGAGTTAAATTTTATTCTCTGCTATTCAGAATGTATTATTTTCACACATTTTGTAACAACATACATTAGAAAGGAAGGCTAGAAAACATCTAAATCGGGCAAAATGAAGAAAGGAACTGTCAACACTGTTTATATGAATTTCAAATAAGTATAAACGTTTACCCCATCTCAGACTAAAAGGCCAAAATTGGAACTACTTTACTGACTTAATAAGAAGGCCAAAAATAGGAACCCATCCAGCAGCCCATACCTGTATGCTGTATATGGGGTAGTAACCCCCCCCGCCCCCCGCCCCGCCCCCTGCTCCCAAGGAAGATGTATTCTTGGTTTCTCTGCTTGACTTAGAATCTATGTGAAGAACTTTTCCCCACTGCTATAATGTGCTGCAAACATCTCAACATTTGTCTGGAGGTTATTTCCAACCACAATTGGGATTTCTAAGTTGGGACACTGGCAAATTTTTTGCATGGTCATTGTCCGATTACCAACTGTTATTTGAAACTTTGCCATTGGGGAATAAAAAAATAAAAACATTGTCATTGACAAAAAGATATAAAATAAAGTAACATAATTATATGAAGACGGAATAATACAGATTAATTTATTATTTTTTATTTTGTTCTGTAGCTGATGTGTATCACCCACTGTCATGTAGATAATGACAGTTTGGTTTACTTTTGATAGTAACATTAATTGTTATATAGAATTTAAAAATGTTCAGTTTCAATAAACATCTTCTGCAAAGTATGTGCTTAACTTTATATACATGTAAAGCCCAAGTCCCCCAAGTATGACAATTTCAATGGGCTGCAATTTTGTCGATCACGGTTGGTGAAACCAGTGTAGTCAGTTGTAAATATAAATGTTTCTTTTTTGTGTGGTAAACATTCCGACAGGGGGGGGGGGCACTTGAAGGGAAGTTTGGGTGGGGGTGTGCTGCCAAGGCCTTCAAACCCTGACCCTGTTTGAGGCAAAATCCATTCATTTTGCTACCCCGTTTAAGACAAGAGACCTTCTTTTGTGACCAGAAAAAATTTATTTCAGAAAGTATTTTTTTAAAGTAAATAACATCGTAGAATTAGATTTAAAAAATTGTTGGCACCACGCATGTAGACTGCTCACTGCCAACGTTCACACCCTGTTCAATGCTTTCAGTCCAGAAATACATACATACATACATAAACTTTATTTTTTCTCGCTAAATAGTGCTAAATAGTGAAATTGTATACCCTGTTTAACCCTTTAAGCCCCAACTTCATTATACAAATTCTCCTTACTGGTCTCCATAGATTTTACTGATTACTTATTGGGACAACCTGTTTAAACACCAAGACAGTTCATGTTTGGTGATCATTTGCCAAATTCTTATGACCAGTATGTGTTATAATACACTGATATAATGAGGAGAAATTGGATGCTGATCATTATTGGGGCTTAAAAGGTTAGACGCAAGACCCTGAAAACCATACCAGGTTGTTAAGTGGCACAATAAGGGAGTGCCCCCTCCCCCCAAAAAACATTCAATTTCAATAATACAATTCAGATTCATGTAGGTTATATAGCTTTGAAGGTATTAGACATTCTTAAAAGTATGACCAAACATTGTCATCCAAAACATCCAGTGATCTCTAATTTATTTAACTTTCGACTTCAGGATCCCAGTGTTTATTCAGGGCCCAGCCTTAAAATGAGAAATACATGAGTATGTGTCTTATTTTCACACACACAATTTCACAACATTTATTACCAAACAGTTATTGCTAGTCAGAGTATAGGTTCAATTTATTTCCAGGACAACACAGGCATCTAAGCGTATATGACATAGAGACAAACAAATTTAAGCTCCCTGCAATCGGAAGCTGTCAGTGTCTGTGGGGGGGGGGGGGGAGGAGTACTTTCCCATAAAGGGTTTGGGTTTTTTTAGCCAATCTGGAAAAAACTAGGCTGTATACCTTTAGACTTTGAAGCTAAATTGGAATTTCCAGAGGCATGAGAGAGTCCAAACCGATGCAAAAACCTTCCTTGAGAGGGGTATGGATATTTCCTGGATCCACACAATTTTAAGATGTAGGGGTAAAAAAGTTATGTAGTTATACTATATCCATCCTTGTAATGTTAATATTTCAAAGGAAATTCTAGGCAAATAATCAGAACCACAGAAAAAATAGGAGATTGCCAGATCAGCTCCACTGCTGGCAAACATTATTACAAAAAATCATTTACATTCAGATTTGTTTTGTAGTGGTTGTATATGTTTTGCAGTGATTGTAAGGCTAGCTAAGGAGGGACACGTGGAAAATTTTCTTTTTATTATAATTTTGAAGCTCTGCTTTTTAAAGATTCACAAAAATACTCACTTCAAAGGACCAGTGAAAATCAAAAAGGGTAACAGGGTGATAGTCCTGGTCACATATTATTTTCACATCTTAAATTATGATTAACAAAAAGCTTGCATGAATACATGGGCCCTTTAGCTTGATTGTAACTGGAACTTACTTAAACAAAACATCAATATGTCAGATAGATTAACCTTACTATTAAGGTGTTCAGTTCCAGAGATAAAGGTCATGACCTTTTGGATAAGGCTGAGCTCCCTTCCACATCTCCATATGCCACACACATTGGGGTGATTTGGTCTTTTTCTTCTTTTGGACAACTGGAACACAGTTGTGGCAAGGAAATCAAGAACTACAGTCCTGAGCTCTCTTTTTCATGTCCTCAATTATCATTATACTGACCCATGTGAAGTTCAGTGACGGTGGTTTTGTTTCTTTTTTGAAAATGTGCACAACTAAGGGGCCATGTTTTCCATGTTTCTTTTTACACACTCAGTGACAGCTTCACCTTTAATTTGTTCCCGCGGTTAACATGTTGAATGAAAAAGTATTTGGAAGAATCTAGTATTTCGACACTCGAGTCTCTCAAAGACTTAATTTATAGTTGCATACAGTGTCACTATCCTTTTGCATTAAGAACGTGTGTTGAACATTCAAATAATAACAGACAACTATTTAATTATAATAAATCCTGACAAAAGTAAGATTTGTTTAAAATGTTTCGACGACGAAAGATTTAGTTCCGTCATAAAAAAATGCAGCTTATATTAACTTTAAGTACTCCAAAAGAGCTTGATCTTTATTATATTGGACTGGGAAAACTTTTCTTTTGCAATAAAATTGATTAAAATATTTTGCAATATAATATTTATTACATGTCTGGATAAATTTACCTCCAGTATCTTCCACGTCTGTAGGCTTTTGTAGAGGCTTTGAAAGATTGGTTAAGAACAGAGAGATCTAGTTCTTGCGCTGTGCTTGTCTTCAATTTTCCTCCGTTTTAAGCAGTGCGAAGGACTTCGATCCGCGATAGTTCTTCTGTAATTTTAACTTTCAGTCATTGTACATGAAGCTACTTTTCCTCTTTTCCCATTCTTTGTTATTGCAGATATTGTTAAAAGTGTCAACCGTTTCAATTATCCCATTTATTTGATGACAGGATCGGCAAATTGGAGTTGCTACAAACCAGTTAAACGTCAATGTCGTGTTCCGTCCATCGAGTCAGCTACGAGCAGAAAGGCCGCGGCAATGATCTTCCATCGAAGCTGCTTGTATTTTCACGGTGATTCACCGTCAGACGACGGCACTGCATAGCAAATTACCACACAAAAACGGCTAAAGTTATTCAGACTGGTGCCCGTCCGAGAAATACTTTATTTACCATCAAACTTTCAATGAAACTGAGTTGGTCAAAGGCTTCCAGTTTGTTGGCTACAAGCTACTCAATCAGCCAATCCAAAAAATTCTAGGTTTCCGGTTCAGTGAAATTTCCGCCGTTCCCTTTGTTTTATGATCAGCCAATCAAAAAAATAGATTTTTTCCATTATCCCAGAGTCTCTACTGGCGACCACCCGCTGACCAAAAAGCCAGTGGACTCTGGGTACGAGATTGTAGGTGCACGTGTCCAGCAGTTCGACGGTAGCAGATCATTGTAGAGCGTTCGCCCTGAGTGACCCAAAGGAGCCTGCGTTTCAGTCTGTTTGCGATCAAGAACACACTGATGCATGTGACCGCTGTGAGATGCTTGCTTCAGTAATTCGAGAAATAGAAGCAGGCCTGCTTGCAACAAGGTGGCAACATGTCATCCGAGGTGAAGGAAGAACTTTGTTTTAGAGTAAAACAAGCCAAAGCCACAACCTGGCTGTGGAAATCGCATCTTCTGCGCTCGGTCAACCAGGATACTGCGCGTGGAGGTATTGGAAGAGCTGGACGATTCGTCAGTACTATTAGTACAAGACTGGGCAATGAAATATTTGCCCAGAAAGTACAATGAGAGCAAAACCGACTGGTTTGGGAAACGCGGGATCCCGTGGTACGTGACACCCCTGTGTCATGACCACAGTCAAACCATGGTCAGCCATGCTTTAACCACGGTTGATCATGGTCAGCAACCATGGTCTACCATGATCTGTCAATGGTAGAACCATGGTTTGACCATGGTTAACAATGAACATTAAATGGCACAAATTCGACCACGGTTGACCATGGTCAAGATAAGTTGCAAATAGACATGAAAAAGACATGGCCAACCATGTATAATCATGGTTGTATAACATGTTTAGCCATGGTCTACCATGGTAAATTACTCAAAACTGAAACCATGAAAAAACATAGTCAACCATGTTTCGGGTTTAAAAGAAACATGGTATAACATGGTCAACCGTGTTCTGTTTTCATAATATAAACCATGGTTTGACATGGTCAACCATGTACCGAGGGATACACCAAACATGACATATCATGGTCAACTATGTTTTTTTTGCTGGGGGAGGGGGGGGGGCAGACCATGACAGAACATGATCAACCATGTTTTCTGGTTAAAAGAAACCATGAAATAACCCAGTCAGATCTTAACAAACCATTTTCATTTAACATAGTCAAGCATATACTTAGATGGAAAACAAAGCACTGCAAACGAGCAGATGACAAATCCATCCCATAAAACTTTCTTACATTGTCAATACCTGGGGCATGCTGTGAAAATTGTTACAAAAATGCAGGGAGGAGAAGAGCAAACAAAAATTGTAGAACATTCAATGATTGATAAGGCCTTGGGGAAGTCAATAATTATTGCTACATGCTGAGCTCTGATTTTTTTAATGCTTTAATTAATTAATATCCATACATGACATCTAACAGACAGAACACCTACAGTTTGCAAGACTTTCAGCCCCTTAATTAAAACTGCACCAGTCAACATCCTCACTTCTTAACCACCAGCAGTACCCATGTTTCCTCCACAGGGCTGTGATTGGATTGTATCATTTGCAAATGGTAGCCCAATTAAAGTGGGATGATTCACAACACCTGGTGTTACAGTTAGAAAATTAAAAAAAAATTACCCTGGGGTTGTTCAACTCTGTAGTACCAAAATAAATTTAGGGTTCCTGTAAAAGTTCCAAAAATGCCACATCTCAGTATTATTCCAGTAATAATTTTGTTACGCGCAAGTCTGCACTTTTGAGTTTGTAAATCACATAAAAATGCTATTTTCACTTAATGAAGTCTGAATTTTTTTTAAAGATTCATGAAACATAACAACGACTAACAACAACAACAACAACAATAAAATTAGTGGTAAAAGTAATAATAATAACCTATAAGGGTAAGGCATGTCTTTATTGATCCAGTCATAAATTCACTCTCTTTTCTACATAGCTCGTTACTGAAAACAAAGCCAAGATTCTTTGAAGATGGATTTCCATCCCTGGGGTAGATTCTGGAATAACATAACTCTTGAATGTCCCATCCATGGGATTTATAATTTATATGAGCAAAATCCCTACTCATGCCTGGGGGGCTGCCTGGGCACTGCTGGGTTTGACTGAAAATGCTACGAAGCAAGCCTCTACAGTCTACAGATGACATTAATACTCTTATTAAGAGGCTAAGTGGAGCTGTCTATCAGCCACCAAAACATGTAAAAAAAGCCTCTGCTACCCAGTGTACAATTAATTTTGTAACCTTGTTCCAAAAGAACATGTTCTTACAACTGACAATTACAATTTCATAATTGTGTTTTCACTGTTCCACACTTAGCTCATTAACTGCCAGTAAATTTTGTTTAGTAATACTGCACTTCCAGCCAAAAAAAATTGCATCCACATCAATCAGAGGCCATTAAACTACAATAAAACAAAAACAAATGTGTTGTTAAAACCACTTAAAACCAGCATCATTTTTTCTAACGGTTAGCATTTGTTTAATACCTCCTCTCTAGTCACACCAGTGATATTCACTTTACAGAAGCTTAAAATGTTTTCATATTATAGTTGCATTTGTGCCAGTTAAAATTATCCATAAGCTGGTAAGCTCAAACTAACCATGGCCTGCATGACACAAATAACACATAACGTCTGATAACACATCCAGCTTTTTTTCATTCATCAAGAATAAAATCATATCACTGTGCACTCTAACAACTTCAAAATATTTAAAGAGAGGTCTAAAATACAAACACTTCATCACACAAAGTGGGTTAAAATATAAACTAAGAAAATTAAGACTTAAGCTTACAAATATGTACGCGCTTCACAGCGTTCGTGTATTTAAGTTGATCTTGCCTATCAAAAGTCATCATTTTCAAAAGTCATCATCTGTTATTAAAACTTACCTCGTTTTTAAAATGTAAGTGATCCATATTCACCGTTTTATGAGTCATTTTAAATGATTTTCTCCAAGAAAACGTGAAGAAACTGACCGTTGATCTGCAATGGCGAAATCGAACGATCCCTCTTGTGATAGGCCGCTGACCACTCGCTGACCACGCAGGCTTATCTAGTCACCAGCTCCTTCGCATCCTTTTACTGAAAACGACGCCTGACCGTAACAGTTACATGTTGATTACTGCTGATTACATATCAGTCTTTTCTTCCCTGTTTAAAGGGTTTATGCTTTACTAGAAAACAAAGAGGAACCATTTAAAGAGATCTATAGATGACAAGAAAAAATTACATCTATATTCTTGTAAAGCAAGGAAAATATGGAATCCCATTGTGAGAACGAACTTCACTGCGCTGCCACATTGCCACCTCTTTCGACTGGAGACTGACTCTATTAAAATAGGATGAAGCTCGAGCATACTAGAAAGGTAAAGCCAGATTTACAAACAATTAATATTGAATTGGATAAAAATGTATAGCGTATTCCACTGGCAAAACCGAATCAATTTCAGTAGAATATTTGAATGAAAATGTGAAAGATAGTCCAACATAGTTAATGCACCTATCAATGTTAAGCCCGAGGGGGGGGGGGGCAAGGGGTGGGGATTTTGACATTTTCCATAAAAAAAGTCAAATTCCCCACCCCCGGGACAAAATAATTGGTCAAAATCCCGACCCAGGGCAAGTGAAGGTGGTCAAATGTCATTCAAACCTTGTTGCACACAAAAGGAGTGTAATAATTAAACTAAGACAGAATCAATAAACATTTATACAAAACAGCAAAAAGTGGTTTATTTCTTTTATTTTTCAGCTAGCTTTTTAACGATTTTGTGGAATTTAAGATGGCGACCATGTCAAATTTCCCCACCGTGGGGATGACATACGAACAAAATCCCTACCCTGGGGGCATCACGTACGATCAAAATCCCTACCCTGGGGACAGCGCTCACGATCAAAATCCCGTGGTCAGCCCGACCCCCCCCCCCCCTCTCGGGCTTAACATTGATAGGTGCATAACGATGGTCACATGAATCAGAATTGTTCAGGATCTGAGAATGATGGCTTTTGTAATCTATCGAGATTTGCCAGTGTCAAACTAGCCGGTTTTCAAAGTTATTGTATGTTTACTCACAAACTAGTGTTGACTTTTTTGTTTTGTTTTGTTTTAATTCAATTCAACCTTACACAAGGTCTTTTGTTAGTTTTAAGAAAACTGTGGATTGACATGATTTTTAAATCACTTTAATACGGTTACCACGTTCTTCTCATCACCAAAGCATTTCACGTGTACACCTTAGTCTTAGATACTTGTCAAATCAATATTAAAGATGGTTTACTGTCCAGTTGTGTTGGTATAATTTTGTGAAATAATTTGGTTAATATTGAATTAGCAAAACATGGCTGAACATGATTTATCATGGTTTCCAGGCGAAATCAAATATCAGTATTTTCACTGCTACAGCTGTAAAAAAGCAATTTTTATAGTTTTCATCCACCATTTGTACATTTTCCTTAATCATACCACAGTGTCAATAAGTTTTCAGAAATTAAATAGTTCAAAAACTAAACCATGGTTGAACATGGTTTACCATAAACTGCTGGGGGAAAATGTCTGGTCTGATGTCATGTTAAGGCTAAAGCATGATCTTTTGATTTTTTATTACCTTTGTTTAGTGCCAAATAGAATAAGATAATATCTTAGTTTGAGGTTTGCTCCAACTAAAAAAAAAATATGATAAGTGCTCATTTGACCATGGTTGACAATGTACCATGGTCAACTCTTATTCAGAGACCATGGTCAGACACCATTGCCACAACACTGTCAACCATGGTCAAGCATGGTTGGCAATGAAAAACAATGGTACCATGGTCATCCTGTCGCCGGGGCAGTGGTGACGAGAAGGGATGCTAAGGGAGAATTGCCGAAGATAACATTCGTTCACATTTTCCCAGAGTGCAGCCAGGATAGCTGTGCTGTAATCGCAGTCATGGTGGACGTTATCAAACAGCTGAAGATAACCATGCCTAGCCTGAAGTCTGTTTTCTATCGTTAGGATAACGCCGGTTGTTACCACTGTGGGGCAACTATTTCCTGTGCTAGAGTCCTTGGACTGCACGATGACGTCTCAGTTAAGCGGCTAGATTTTTCCGATCCTCAAGGTGGAAAAGGGTCGTGCGCCCGAAAAGCTGCAACGATCAAATCTCACATGAAAATTCCACCTCAACTCTGGCAACGACGAGTCACCCGCCCAAATGAAGGATGCAATTCTGTCCTCCGATGGAGTGCCAGTAGTTAGCGTCACTCTGTGCGAATCAGTCACGGTATCCAAAATGCCTCCCTTAAAGATAGAAGGGGTCACCCTTCTGAACAACGTCAAGTATGAAGATGATGCGATCCGCGTTTGGAGGGCGTATTGCATTGGCCCTGGAAAGATAATTCCAACAGAAAAGCTGCAGTGTCCATCTCTAACTGAAATGCCTGCTCTCACAGTAACTTCGACGCAGCCAAGCAGCTTTGCTTCAGTGAAACAAAGGAGATTGCACGTCTCACCAAATGAAGATCAAGTGGAACAGGAGGCTGAAAATGAAGATGATACAAGAGGAGCGGCAGAGGCAGTCTTCACGTGTCCTGAGGAGGGATGCACACACATCTTCCTGAGACATTCCTCAGTGCAGCGACACCTCGACTGTGGTAAGCATAAACGAGCGCTTGCGCGGGAAACACTGTTATACAGAGCTGCCGTCACCTATGCTGAAATTCTCGAGGGGCAGACTGCAGGCGTGCCAGAGCTTAACACTGTTACAAGGCCAGTCTCTCCACATTGCGATTCCACCTTGCCAGTGGGATGGGCCCTCAAGTCTGGTTCTTCTCGAAAGGTTAGATTTACGCCCAGTCAGAAAAGCTATCTAGACGAAAAATTTAGACTAGGTGAGCAATCTGGTCAGAAGTCAGATCCTGAATCCGTCTCCCGGGCAATTATCAACAAGAAGGACTAACATGTCCAAATGACGCTATAATTATTTTTAGAACACCACTACAACTGTTGATGCTGATAACAAATCAAGACTGATGACGATGCAAATAGAGCATTTCATTAGCACCTCTTTTTTCGTTTACAGTTTCTTAAATACATTCTTAATCAATTACACAAATTAATCAAATGCTACATCCTACTACTGCTACCCAAAAGATTATTTTCTGGCAAATTTATTTCTAAAACATAGAGAGATTTTACACTCTCATCTATACAGATATATATCACATGAGAAATGTGTCGGATAATAAAATTAAATGGCTGCGCTTCGGAGCTTAAAAAGTCAACAACGTGGTGTTGCTGAGTTCAATATATGTTTTAAATTACTTATTATTTTCTTTCCATACTTTTTTCATTGATTAATTAATTAATTTATTTATTCTTATATTTTTTCTCATATTCATGTTTGTTCACTGGCTGAATATTGATATGGCAGTGTTTTGTCGCTTCCATTTTTTTAGAGATTAATGTTATTAGCAAATTAATGCTCCCAACCCAAGAACAGCAAAAATACGTAGTAGCAAGTTTGTGGGATAAAGGGAGTTGGGGACAAAGTGCTCCAAAGAATGCTTGTACAGGTCAAGACTACAAAACTAACACTACATGGTACAAAGAGGTCACTGCAATCCTCTCTGCCAAGAGGGACATAATCCCCACAAGAGAGGTCCTTATCCCATCCTAGTTAAGGAGCTGAAACAGTGAGGGGGTGATAACCCCCCAACCCACTCCGGGGGTCGTAATCCCCACTAGAGAGATTCTTATCCTATCCTAGTTAGGGAGCTGAAGCAGTGAGGGGGTGATAATCCCCCAACACTCTCCAAGGGCTCAAGATCCCCAATGGAACTGGTCCTTATCCTAAAAGATTTTCACCCAGTTACTATGGTGACAATGTTATAAAGCTGCACTGGTGCTCAATAGGTGAGTCTATGGGGCAAAGGGTGACCTGAGTATGGGAGCACTTCATCCCGAACCCATGTTTATAGAAATTCAATAAATCTGTAACTGACTGTGATGTAACACGATTGTAAAAGCATGTAGCATTTTGTTAGGAAATGTACATCAAATAATTGGAGTGTCTAAATACACCTATTGTCCTCATAGTTTACAACCTGATTAACTCAGAATGAATAATAGCTATGGTTAAACACCAACCTATCAATATATGGATATTTTTAGCAAATGAAAGACCATCGCAGTAATGTACTCAACTTAAGCAGTTGAGAAAAGCAAGCCTGAAAAGAATTCAGGCTCGAACGGGATTCGAACCCATGACCTCTGCGATACTGGTGCAGCGCTCTTACCAACTGAGCTATCAAGCCAACTGGGAGCTGGTCACTTGTGAGTTCGTAATATACCCGTGGATGATGAAATTCATATATTTGTACTGCGGAATATACATTTTTAGCAAATGAAAGACCATCGCAGTAATGTACTCAACTTAAGTTTAGTACATTACTGCGATGGTCTTTCATTTGCTAAAAATGTATATTCTGCAGTACAAATATATGAATTACATATATTCATCTCAAATATATGGATATCGCAGTAAGAGTAGCAACACTGAGTAGCCACTCGCGTAAAATGGGGTGCTTTACAGCCAGATGATACTCAGAGCCAATACACATAAAAACTTGTAACATGCTAAGAAACATACATCAGATAAGTGAAATTGTTGAGATATGCAGACCCTACAATAACAATGATTGAAAGCCAAACATAACCACCTTTGCCCAACTTAAAATTATAAACTGGTTGTAACTTTGCTGCAAATTTTGTTTCCCGGAAACAGATCGACCTCTGGCCCGCCGATCTGACGGCCATTTGCTGTAACGTCGGCGAGAAGAATTTTTTGGAGTTCAGGTAATTTAATTTGCCTCAAATTTGGGTCTTTACCATTGTCTCCAATTACTGCAAAACTTTCTACATAACCATTTTCAAGGACACAACAGCCAGCGGTCCACAGTGAATTAGGGATAGAAATATCACTTTTACCTCCTTTCTTTAGAAGTGTCTCAATGACTACTGTATTGTCTCCCAGGCTATTAGTAAATGAAGTACCAGTTATAAGATACAAAGTTCCACCCGACTTGATGCATTTTTCTGATGCATATTTTCGTATTTTGTCTTCAAAGACGTTCCACGGACCAGTGTTAAAAGATGTATGCTGTGGCACGGCGTTTGTGTATGTAAAGGTGGACAAATACCCCTTAAAGGTACTCGATAGAGTAGCTGCTGGCACCAAGTGACCTCTGTCATATTTCTGGCGTATCGTATTGTTTGCATCTATTAGTTTATATGCTTAATTCCTGTACATGATTCTGCTACCTTGTCTCTCGATACCTTTAAATAATCAGAAAAGGAAGGTGCATTTAGAATGTTTTGCTTATATCAAAGCGAGCATTATATATTTAGAGATAGAACGTCAATTTCGGGTTTCCTTTAGGGACTGTGAAATAGTTATCGGAGGGGGAGTTGTAAAACAAGAGGAGGGGTAGAGTGTAAAGTAACACAAAGAAAGAGGGGAAGGGTACAAACTACACAATTGAAAGAAGGGAGGGGGTGATATCTAATTGTCAACAAAATCACACCTTTATTTTTCTTGTTGAGTAAAATTATGAAAAATAAAACAGAGGGCATTGCAGGTGATTATGTCATACTTAAAATTATTTTAACTTTTATCAATACTGTCTTGTCAAGGTGGCTTGTTAAAAGCTCATGATTCACTATAGCAGCTGCTCCACGGAAGCAACAGCACTTTAACAAGTTTCTCAAACAGACTTTGTCAGTTAGTGAAGTAAAAAATGAAAAGTGTTTGCAACCCAACTATTACCATTTATATAAAGTAAATAAATAAATAGGAATTTACAGTGGCATTTCCAAAGGGTGGCTCTTTATCCACCGTTCGCGATCGAATTGTAATTTACAAATGTTTGTTTCGTGGAGGAAGGAAAACCGGAGAACCCAGAGAAAAACCCTCAGAGTAAGAACGAAAACCAAAAACAAGCTCAACCCACTTACGACGCCGAGTCCTGGAATGTAACTCGGGCCACATTGGTGGGAGGCGAGTACTCTCACCACTGCGCAACCCCTGCTTCCTTAGTCAGATAAAAATACTCTGGGAACGAGGCAGCTACAAGCCAGGAGTATAATCTCCCCTAGTGAGATAAAAATACTACAAGTTCTCTTTTTTTGTTCTCCTCAGCTTCTTCCTTCCTTTTTTGCTTATTTCATTTTTTTCTTTCTTCTAGGGGTCGATCTATTTTAAATTAATTAATTAATTGGGATATGTTACTTTTTACAGTTTTAGCAGCTGGGCAACATTTTCTTGAATGCCTGTTGTTAAAGCATGGATAGTGTCAGAATTATGCTGGTATTGGTAAGACAGCACTGTCGGTAATTTTAATCTCCTGTCAATGAAGAGATTTTAGTAGGACCCCACTACCTCGAACTCCCAAGGGAAAGGAGAGACAGTTCGAGTTATCGGGGGTTCAAGTTGAATTTCCCGTTTCCTGTTAATTATTAATAATGGCATCGAGGTTTTATTGTTCTACACTATCACGAGTTGACACACGGCTCAACTGCGCATATTTGGCAATTTATGCAGATTGAAAGCTTACTTGGTCGTTTTAATAGGTCACGAATTACATTCCTATACAGGAAAAGGCCGGTAACGCAAGAGACAGAGAGAGTTGGGGGAAGAAGAAAGCTACCACCCAGCTGTCAACGGTGGTGAAAAAGAGGGCGCGCTTTGTTTGACGTGTACAGGATAGCAGTGCACGACAGATTTGCGAAGTTTTTGCACAACTTTTTTTTACGCATAGACATTTGACACAAATTTTGTACTAACAAGCTTATACTACAAACTGTATCTGTAGCTAATTCGCTTTTGAAGACGCTGACGTCACAACAGCCAAATGATCTCTGTCGCAGTCTCTGTTTCTGTCAGCAGCGTTTCAGTGTGGACAGCGAAACAATTCGAAAACGATAATGCGGACGGAGACATTTTTCCGTTTTCGCGACGAAAACGCCGTTTTCAAATTTATCCGGCTTAGTGTGGACGTAGGCCTTAGTAACATTTAAAAGAAGAAAGGGTTTAAAATCTGACATACTTTCCTGCTAGCTTACGTTTGTATGCCCAAGCAAGACAAAGTTTGAGACAGCCACGCAAATATTTCATGGTGATGCTGTTCATTAACCAATCAGATTGGCGAACTAAGAGGTGAGTAAACATCGGGTCCCGGTTGTTGGATAACGCTATCCACTGAGTAAATCACTATCCGGTGGATAACGTAAAAAAAGTCCGATCTGTTCACGAGTACAATTAATCCCTAATTGTTTCGAGAAAAAAGACCGTTTTCCTATTAATAATAATGCTACCGTAAGTTTAAATAGGGCGATCTTTGCTGACGTTCTTGTTTACATTTTGCCTCATTAGCATACGACTTTACATCGTGAAAGCATTATGCTATATACAAAATGACTCCAGAAGTTTACAGAGCGTGTAAAACTTGATAATCGGCGACATTTAAGCACTCTGTGTGGAAAATTAAGGGAGATATTAGCTTTCAAAAACTGCAAAATTTCCTGGGTGGCAAAAGCGCTAATGCTATATACAAAATGACTCCAGAAGTTTACAGAGCGTGTAAAACTTGATAATCGGCGACATTTAAGCACTCTGTGTGGAAAATTAAGGGAGATATTAGCTTTCAAAAACTGTAAAATTTCCTGGGTGGCAAAAGCGCTAATGAGCCCATACATTCTTTGTAAAATTTTACGTTTTCAAACCCAGATCACAGAAAAAAAAGTATTTAATATTAAATACTTTTTGCCATAAATTTGAGCTCGTATAAGGTTCTCCTATACGAGCATCCAATCGAGTACACCGGCTTCTGCGACGTTAATAAATTTTCAAGTTTACAGGAGTTAAAAATGTGCCAGGCGTACTTTCGGCGTCGATTCGCTTACATCGGGTTTGAAAGTCGATGAAGATGAGTTTTTATTGGAAAGACTACTTAAAATCTTACCTTAATGCCTTCTTTTAATGCTCCAGGTTAAATTTGTTGATTTGGTCCGACAATCTTCATCATTTTTAGATCGATTTTTGACAATTTCTCAAAACCAAGTCGCTTGAAGTAGACTGGAAACTAGTTGTGACAGTGGTGCAGCCGCGTTTTTTGGCGCAAAACTCGGAGCGATGCAATTTTAATTATTATTTTTTTAATTGTTCACCTAGCGATACAATTTGGGATAAATTGTTCTGCTGTCGACCAATCAGATGCGAGTATTTACGGGAGCAGTATTATTAATAACGTTATCCACCCTTTGAACAACTGGGTCCTGGGTACGAGATTAAGTAAGGTTGTGACTAGCAATACAACTTACTATCACTCGATTAAATTTCAAATATCAACTGAGGGTACATAAGTTAGCTTTGGTGGTCCGAATGCTGTTTTTGCTCTGGTTATTCCTGAAGACGCTAGTGATTGCTAAAGATGTTTTGCAGTACATACAGGTCTCGTCAGCTAATGCAATTTTCCGTTCTTTTTACGCTCAAAACTGATTAGGCCTTTTACGACTTTGACTGTTTCGAGCTCTAAAAGTATTTTGACATATTTCCTATAGTAAATTCGTTGAATTTACTTACCACTTAAGATAGTTAAGTCAGAAAAGCTCAGGAAAACTTTTTTTCCGAGCCGAATTGCGATGGACCGCTTTTGAAGAGACTGCCACTAAACCCTTGCACAGGAAGCTTAACTGAGGGCTGCGGATTTTTTTTTTTTTTTTTTGTGCATACATCTAAATAAGTTACCTGGGGTTTTGCACCAATTTTTCTCTTCCCATTTCTGGAACTTTTCGTCTCCTTTCGACAATTTGTAGGCTGAAAACACCGCAAGCCCATAACGTTCATCGAACATCGTAGCGTAGTAGGTCTGCAGCGGATCCTGATTCAGTTTCGGTGGTTGACAGATGTCTCTTATTTCCGTATCTTCGTTCCAGCGTAAGCCTACTGGTGGTTGTCCGCCCACAAAAAGTTGTTTGTAGCATGGCCGGTCAGGAGTTAAAGTGTACTTAACAACCTTTGGATTCGCCGTCATTCTTCGGGTACCAGTCCAATCTTTAGTGTTGTTCTTAGTAGCAAGTGTACGAACATTGTTACCTAGTTAATAAATAAAATGCATCATCAATTTTGTTCAATTTAAAGGAATTTAAATTTATTAAGATTAAACGAAATAAAATGACAAGAAATGATTATAAACTGCAATCATGTTAATAACAAAATTCGTGTTGCTGATCGGTTCCCTGAGTCGTTTGGTTACACATCTGGAGCGCGATCACATGGATGCCCATTAAAGTTAACTTTGAACTCGCGCGTCAACCGCATCTGTTATTATTTTTGTTCATTTTCTATAACAGATCGCTTATCATTTTATCCGGTTTCTTGAAAAGAGTACACCAGTTCTACTACATGGTACATCGATTTTAATACGCATAAATGGTTCGAAATCTCCTTGATGAAACTATCCTGGTTCCAGAGGTTTTTCACTTTTTTCCCCTCTTCAGTTTAAGGCTCAAACTGAAGAGGGGACGACGAAAACCATTTGATTTCAAGACAAAGGTGGAATTAATTTGCATGGAAATGGACTCTTGAAATTTAGCTTTGTCACTGAAGTTTCGAATTTTCTTGACTTTAAAAATGTTTACCATTTTCGAACAAGTTTTTTACCTTTAAATTCGCTCCTTTATAGAATTTAATTCCTGAATTTTCTCCATTAAATAGGTTGATAATACGGCGCGGCGATGACGTTGAAGCTTATTTTTCAGAAACTCATCGCATTCTCTCTTGAGTCGAATTTACTAGATCAGAAACTTTGAATGTCTGTCTAAGTCTCTAGAAAAATCTTAATTTAAAAGGAGTTTGCATTTTCAAGATACAAAATCTGGGTGGCAAGCGCACAAGCTTATAATAAAGGCATCCTGACGACAGATGAAGGGCGAGTTCAAGAACTGTGCTATTCTACATCTTTATCACATTTCAAGGCGAACAACTGCTACTTTTCTGTTTGAAATTTGAACTTGGCTTTACGGCAAGATACTCGCAAAAAAGGAAGTTGATTCTTTTTAATTGGTACTATTCTAGTGCTTTTTAGTGCCACTGTATTGCTGTTTAGATCAGTCAAAATCTAAACAAAAACCTATGGAAAGAAAGAAGATGAACATTATAGATATAAAGTTTAGATAAGAGTTTCTGATTATCTCCAGTGTAAAAAAGACATTTCTCAGACTCATTAATAATTCATCGAGCTAAAACAAAGTCATAAGAACCGTGACGGTGTTTGGAAATGTGTTCTTAATTAGCATAAATTTTTTAAGATTTTATATCTCCGTTTTCTCCGTAGTTTTAGTTTCGATTGAGAAGATATATCAAACACTCGAGAGAGTGTTTCATCAGATTTCCAAACACCTCGAAGTTTTCAACTCTTTTCTCCGTATTTGGAAATCTGATGAAAGACATTCTCGAGTGTTTGATATATTACTTTCCAGCTAATAGTGAAAAAGTCATACATCTCAAGAGGCTATCATTTAAGTTTAATGTGCATATCTAATTTTGGGAAAATAAAACTTCAAGTCAGTTCTCCGAGGCTTTCTTCAATAAATTCATAATTTTAATCCCTACTTTTGAAGCAAGTTGAGCGAATATTTGAGTGAATCCCTCCAAAAAGAAACAACTGAATTTTTGAACAATATTTGATAAGGAAAGGAGAATTATCTTTGGCTGGGGCCGTCAATAGATTGATGCAGTTTTTCCTTTGACTATTTTACCTTTCTTGTATTACACAAGGTAAAAGACTTTCTCTTACCGTTCTTGTTTTTTGCTGACAATTCAGGCACAACACTTGCAACCATGAGCACAATAAAAAGACAGATCAAAATCTTCACAACGAACACTTCCATCTCAAAAATAAGTGAGCTAGGGGCAATTTATACCTGTATCAACACGGCAACACGAGAACACGTCTGTGACAGACCACCAAGGAAAAATGGTGCAAGTTTACCTTGTTGAAAATTTACTTATGGCAAGAGAATTTCACCAGTTGAATAGATTGTCCAATCACGCGGTAGGTTGATGATGTAATCTGGAATTTCAATCTGACTAATTCATTCCTTAGAAATGAAACATATTTTTCTAATGCGTAATCCACTGGAGCGGAAAATTGCCAAGTTTGTGAGATTCCTTGAAGAACTCAAGATGAAAAAGTTGCAACTTTTTTCGATCTCAAAAGAGATAAGGAAAATCCAGTTATTTTTGTTGTTAAAATTGCCTCTTAACATAAAACGCTAGTAGGAAAGCAGGTCAAGCTTGGTTGACTTCAGTTAATGAATAAAGGAAAAGCTTTTAAATTATCAGATTTCAAGTCATGGTGCAATTAATTTCTAGTGAGCTGGTGACCAAATATTTTCCGACAATTTACTGGCAACGTTTATCTTGCTTTTAGTTTGTTTGAACTTCTTTAACAAGAAAACCGAATCTATTTTTTTTAAGTTTAACTGATTCGACCTGTGATGGAATCAAGAAAAATAAAACGAAGGCGTTTAATAATTGCTTAGCTAAACGAAAAAAAGTATTAAAATAGTTTGCTTTTTTCAAGGAAATAAATACTTTAAATTAAAATTCATTAGAAAATTTGTCATTGTAAGTTCTGATTTTCTTCACTTTAAAAGAAATTCCGTTTACAAATAAATTTACCTTGTTAAACATAAACTTCAGCGTATAATTTTTATCCAAGAATTTTTCCCTTTGAATAGGTTGACAATATCGTGACTTTGGACCTCATTGTATAGAAGTTAGGAATATTCCCTCTTATGTGTTATTCAAATAAGTCAGAAACGTAGAATGATTGTCTTAATCTCCAAAAAATTTTAATTTAAGAGCAGTTTGCTTTTTCAAGATAAAAAGGATGGCATGTCCGTAATAAAGGCATCTTAACGACAAATGAAGGGCGGTTTCAACTGTGCTCTTCTACACGTAGATGACATTTTAAGGCGAACGTAAATCTCTAAAAGAAAGAAAAGCCGTTTTCTAGCGAGAGTATCGTGTATTCTGTCAAGAGGAAAATCAATTTTATTATTTATTTTTTGTTCCTTTTAGTGTAACTCTTACTTATTTTTAAGATTCGAAATCTAACTGATAATAAAAAAAGCGAGCGTGTATGTTAATTTATAAGAGCTTGTCGAAGGCTCTGATTTCTTACGTCTCTTGATACTTTCTTATAGTGTTAAATTCAAATAGGTTTAAGAGGCTCATGCACATTTGAAAATTTAGGTTTGCATTTCGAGAGAGATGAAATTTCAAGTCCGACCTCGAAGGCTTTCATCAATAATTTCATAATTTAATGCGAATGATAACCGAATTTCGACTTTAAAAGTTAACTGAAAAGAAATTGGAATAAAAATCTCAAAATTATACTACCAGTTTTGAACAATATTCGATAAGGAAGGAGAATTATCTTTGGTTGGAGTCGTGATAAGACTGACGCAGTTCTTCGTTTTCACAAATTATCTATTGTAGGTTTTTTGTATTATACAAGGTACAAGATTTTCCTTTACCGTTCTTGTTTTCTGTTGACAATTTGCCAGGCACAACACTGGACGCCATCAGCACAAAAATTAGAGCAGAGGTCAAACTCTTCACAACGAACACTTCCATTTCGAAATTAAGTGAGAGGAAAAAACTGTATCGACACAGAATTTAACGAGAACACGTCTGTGAAGACCGCCAAGGCAGAATGGTGCAAATTTCACCTTATTGAAAATTTACTTATGGCAGGAAAGAAAGATTTGGGAATTTCACCGGTTGAGTGAGGTTGAGTAAGGTAGAGAGGTAGGATGATGTCATCTTGAATTTTAATCCGACTAGCTCATTCCTTAGAAATTGAAGAATTCAAGATAAATAGCATCGTTTCAATGTTTTAACTATTTTTAATCTTAACGTCAAGCTTGGTTGACTTCAGTTAATGGACAACGAAAACCTTTTAAGTTCCAAGTTTTCAAACTAAGCCAGTGTTGAATTAATTTCTCGGAAACTTGTAACCAAATATCTTTCAGCAATGTTTAACTAAATTCTATGAACGTTTAACTGATTTGAAAACAAACGTTAAATGTTTGTCTAAGTCTCTTAAAAATATTAATTTAAAAGAAGTTTCCATTTCAAGATAAGAAAAAAGATGGCAAGCCTACAATAAAGGCATCTTAACAGGTTAAACTGTACCCTTCTACATGAAGAACACATTTCCGAGGCAAACATTAATCTCTAAGAGAAAGAGAAAGAGAAAGCGTTTCAGATTGAAATTTAAATACGGTTTTGTAACAAGACATTATTTTGCAAAGAGAAAATTGACTCTATTGCTACTTTTTTAGTTCTTTTAGCACCTGTACATTGCTTTTGAGGTTCAAAATGTATCGATAATAGCGAAACGAACGCTCATGCATAATTAATAAAAGCTAGTCGAACGGAAGAAGATGGGCACTTTAAATGTAAAGTTCATAAAATGAACGCTTCGATCTCAATTTCGAACAAGAGGTAAAAACTGCACGGAGATAGACGTCTCACACACTGCCAAGACAGAATTGGACAAATTTACCTAGTTGTCAAAAATTGAGTTATGACAAACCATTTTTACAGTAATTTCGCCAATCTAATAGTGCATCAGTTTCACCCAAAACGGCCAAAATAGCAAAAAGTGTTAACCGTTAGGCGTACAAGCCACCACCCCATTGCGACCTTAAGCTCAGACGATACATCTCTCGATAATCAGTGATAACAGACATTTGACGTTTTCAACTAATCAAGAAAAAAGACGATTTTGGAACCTGAACTAGTCAATACTGTTGAACTACAAGAATTATGGATGCTAAACAATTGAGAACAAAAGGTGATACGTAATTTTTCCGCTGCGAATGCGCTATAATTTGAGAGGTAAAAGAACGGAAATATAGATGAACACGACTTTTTTATTTATAAATATTGAAGCAATTCAAATTACCTGCGCTCTAAGAGAGGTTTGGTCGGACCTTGCATAAATGAATGGCAAAAATTGTAAAAATTGGATTAAACTCAAACTTGTCTTTCTCCGGGAAATAAGCCTGAAAAGCAATTCCGTAAGCCTAATGTTAACACTGAGATGAGCCTGTTTTAAGGTTAGATCTTAATAAAGGGAATGGGTTTCGCTGGTTTCAGTGATTTTGTTTCGTTTTTCTCAAGTTGGCCGCTTCATTTCGGCTGGTTTTGTTTCGTTTCGTTGTTTTGCGATTTCAGGCCGGACGAGAAACGTTACTCTCAATTGGATACACATAATTCTGAACCGAAGAAAAAATAAGACGATTTCCGCTGAATGTTCGAGCAATAAGTGCAAAAATAAAGTCACCAAAAAAATACTCATAGCATGGTAACATTTCGAATTTAAAGAAAAGAAATTATCAACACTTAAGCTCCCAAGCTGACCCCGCGAGAGAAAATTGAATTTGAAGTTATCCATTTTTTAATTGAAAAAACGCTTCATGCCAGTTTAAAACAAAATGGCACCCGTTTTTAGCATATTTTTAAGAGATTTGACATTACTTTTCTCGAGAATGATTTAGAATTTAATCGCGGGGTCACTTGGAGAAGCAAATTAAAGTGAGATGTTTCAATTAGTATTCAAAATGTTACCGTGCTATGAGTAGTTTTTTAGTAAATAAGTTTTGCACTTATTGCTCGAATGTTGAGCGGAATCTGTCTTAATTAACAACAAAATAAACAACTGTTCGAAAGAAGCCAGCCGATTTCGACGTGTTTCGAATCAATCGTCTCTCGAGTCGCGAAGCGCTGATACTTCCAGTGCAATGGGGAGAAATGAGATTTTCCCGAGAAATTGGTATACGGTGACTTACACGGAACTGTATATCAAATGATAAAAAAAAATGCAAAGTTTAAGAAATCTAAAATCGTCGACATCATTTATTTCTAAGAGGATATGTACAGTTAGTCTGATTTGATGAAGAGCGACCACCAAGCGCGCACCTATTAAAGTTTACATAAATGGTCATGAAAAACCTTTCAAGCTTGTATGAAAAAACTCCAGGGAGCCTCCGAAAACTTCTGTCAGTAAATTTTCTTCTTACTGTAGTGAAGGAATTATATCGAAACAGCCCCTTCGAGAAAATTCATGTTAAGTCACAGGCGGCCCAAGCTCAAAATGAGAATACGATCGCATATCGAGTTGCGAAATATGACCTTCGCTATAAGACTTTGTATGGGAAATTCACTTTGGTTCTCAAAATGCTAAAATAAAGTCATGAATGTGGAAATAAACTTCACTTACCTTAACATGGGGTTGTCTTTGTGTCTTGTTTGTAATTTGGGCGCAATTTGTAGCCTTTTTAGGCCGTTTTAGGCGAGTTTTTGGTTCAGTGTTGTTTGCGGTGTTGTTTCTCTACTTAAAACGAAGGAAGGCTGGTGACTGGAGAAGTTTGAGTCCAACGAATCGCTCTCGTGTCACAACGCAATGCAGAGAATCGCCATAAAAATACCATATTTGTAAAGCCACGTTATTTCTGCATCCCATCCAGCCTTCACGGTGATCGAACGGCAATTCTGGTTTGAGAAAATTTGAAAAACATTCAGCTATCGGCGATCTTCCCGTGCGCTGGGCTTTTGGCGTGGACACGGCCAGACAGACAGAGACAGACAGTCTGTTATTGGCGCTTGACCGGTGGTTTGAATTGACCAATTTTGCGAGTACAGAATGCGTGCAGCCTGCAACGGCCGTGTCCACGCCAAAAGCCCAGCGCACGGGAAGATCGCCGATAGCTGAATGTTTTTCGAATTCTGTCAGACCAGAATTGCCGTTCGATCACCGTGAAGGCTGAATGGGATGCAGAAATTACGTGGCTTTATGAATATGGTGTTTTTATGGCGATTCTCTACGTTGCGTTGTGATACGAGAGCGATTTGTTGGACTCGGTCGTCTCCAGTCACCTGCCTTCCTCCGTTTTAAGTGGAGAAACAACACCGCGAACAACCGAACCAAAAACTCGCCTAAAACGGCCACGAATGGCGCCCAAATTACAAACAAAACACAACGACCACCCCATGTTAAGACAAGTGAATTTTATTTCCACATTCATGACTATATTTTAGCATTTTGAGAACCAAAATGAATTTCCCATACAAAGTCTTACAGCGAAGGTCATATTTCGAAACTCGATCGTATTCTCATTTTGAGCTTGGGCCGCCTGTGGTTAAGTGAGCTTTTCATATGATAAAGAAGAGTTTTCTTATCAGATTTGCTCGAAATGAAATTAAAAACAAGCAAAAAATCACTATGGGTTTTCCTTTGCCAATCTGGGCTTTATGCTTCACGTCTTTCAGCCACAACACCTGACGTCATCAGTGCGATGATAAGCAAGGAAGGCAGTATCTTCACAACGAACACTTTCATCTCAAATTAGATCACTGCACGTTTAACGACGAAGAATTTTGGAAAGGTAGGTCTGCAACTCACAGCAAAGACAGAACAAGGCAAATTTACTTTGTTAAAAATTATCACGTGCCCAGAAATGTTTTCACAAAATTCGACAATTGAATAGATTGCCCAATCAGGTGGTAAGATTATTTGTTCATAATAGCATCGGTAAATATTAACCGGGGTACTTTACTGTTGAGAAATTCAAAATATTTTCCCTAATGTGAAATCGATTAGATCACATCTTATTGAAGTTTGTAAAATCCCTTAAGATTTAAAATAAAGAGCGGTCTGTAATGTTTTAATTTCTTCAAGAGAAATTGGTCAGGAAAATCTAACAGATCGATCTTAAACCTACAACAAAGACATCTCACAGGGATCTTACCTAGTTAAAGCAGGTTAAACTATAATTGTGGAACTCAGTAAACGGTCAAAGAAACCTTTTAAGATATAAGATTTCAAAACAGTCTAGTATCTTGGATAAGCCTCTGCTCAAGTGCATTTTCTATCTCTGTTCTACTATCGGTCAAAAGCTAGTATTAAAAAAAAATAATAATAACGAAAGTGACCACCGATGTTAAAGACGATGGTTTTATGATATGGAACAAAGGATAACGATTACACATTTATGCATTGGGGTTTGAATTTATTTCTAGCTTAGCTTGGCAGCCCTCAACTGCCTAGATGCAGAACTGCTCTGGCGCAACAATCGTTTGTGTTCCGCGGAGTTACTATCTGGAATTCTCTTCCAGAAGAGTTAAGAAACTGTAGTTCTATAGTTTCCTTCAAAAATCAGCTGAAATCCGAGTTCTTGAGCAAGTGGCTAAACGACTAGTTTAAACTCCTTGGAAACGTTTAATGGTACTTTATATTGAATTGTAGTTATAGTAAGGTTTTATTGTATTTTTTTTATTTTAATTTTTTACCATGTAAATTATTAACATTTTTCTATTTTAAATCTTGTAAATTGAGTATGAAGATCCCTCTGGGGAACTCAATAAACTTTATTCTATTCTTCTATTCTAAAATGTTTCAAACCAGTTTGCCTGTTATTTCCCTTTGTTTCGAATTATGATAATGAATATACATACATATAAGGAAATACAAGGAAATGAAAAATTTTAAACCACTGTTAACCTTAAACTACAACATTAATATCCCCAGCTGCAGACATATTTGAAACAGTTTGTGGCGCGGGTGGGATAATTCTTTTTAACTTAAATTAACTTGAACATTTTTTAATAGTTTTCAAAACTTTCAGAAGCTGGTTGCGTTTTAACTAGAAAACGAGTTTTTAGCCTTAACAATTAAAATACCCACTTTTCTTAGAAAATTATCGTTGAATCTCAGTTACAATAAAGGAAATTGTTACATAAAACATCTCAAAACCAAATGAGAGCAGGTAAACGTTTTTGTTCAACTTCAAATAGACAAGGAAAACCTTTTAAGATATTAGATTTCAAGGTAAAGTGAAATTTCTAAAGCGCTTCTAAAAAAGTTTATGTCCGTTTTGGTCTTATGTAAAAAATACATTTGTATATGGAACTTTTAACCAAAAACCAAAATTTAAAGCCTTTTGAAAACTATACGAACCCATCTTTGTAACAGAATTTTGATTTTATGTTGCAAATGACGGAAAATAAAAAATGTTAAATTAATGGAAACAAAGCGAACACTAAGTGCATGTTAAAGGCGTTTTAACAATGGGACGCGGAGCAGGTTAAACTTTGTTCACCTTTACTCAAGAAAGTTAAGGCATGGGTGCTCTTTTATTTTACCAGAAAGTTAGGGGGTGGTCCATCTTTTAAGGATTAAAACATAAAACGTTAAAACGTTGCCAGACTGATAAGTTTGCTAATTTTAACATAATGAATGACAAGACGAATGCAAATAAGGTCACGTGACTTTTTACGGCCACATCATCGAAAAAAATCTATGAAGAAAGATGGCACCACTTTATGCCAACAGTCATTCAACTTTGTCACTACTAAATAAGTCATCACGTCAGCGACGAAAGATCTGTGCCCGGACTTTGTGAAATATTTCATTACTTTTGTAAATAAACGCTGTTTTGTACTAGTTCCTAGGTTATTTCAGGATTTTATGTTAAATTTTCTTCAAAGACCCGGGCACAGAATTGATGTTACTAGTAACCTTAATATTATTTAGATGATTGCAGCTTCCAGAAAATTATAAAAAGTGATGCCATTTTGCCAAAAAGGTTTTTGAGCTAAAAATAGCCTTAATTTGTCAAGTGACAATATGTGGTCCTAAAAGGCATTTAAAGTTCTTCAACTTTCAGCTTGTAAGTGGATCCTCAGCTTACTCCGCTTTATGTTAAATTCATCAAAAGATAGACCACCCCCTTACTTTTTTGTGAAATCACTGGAGGACCCATGCCTTAATTGTCTTGAGTAATTATTGGACAAGCTTAAGGAAAGTCTTTTAAGCTATTAGATTTCAAGGAAAGGTGTGAAACTTCAAAGGAGCTTTTGAGAAAACGTTTCAGTTTCTTTGAATTTTCTACTAACAATCCTAACATTGCTTTTAATATGAATATGTTTTTTTTTTAATCTTTTTGACATTTCGTTCGGCCAAATCGGTAGAAGAGCGACGTTT
This sequence comes from Siderastrea radians, assembly GCA_964017195.1. NCBI lineage: Eukaryota > Metazoa > Cnidaria > Anthozoa > Scleractinia > Rhizangiidae > Siderastrea > Siderastrea radians. The sequence goes on from OZ024892.1 coordinate 39,964,052, forward strand.
GTGTCGTTCGTCAAAGATTTCAAGAAACTGCTAGAGGGAGAACAGGAGAACGGATAGTGGAGAACAGGTTACCGCAGAAGCATCCGAAGTCTCGCTAGAGGATTTAAAAAAGCAAAAGCGTATCAACCTAGATGCAAATGAGGTTGAGGCTAATGTCAGAAGAACCTGTAATTAAATATAGAGGCCATAATGAATACTTTAGAACACACGGAAGAAAAGGAGTTGGATGTGATACAACTGTTGGAAGGCTTAGTCGCTATATACGAGAAGAATGGCATAAGCAAATTTGGCGCGCACCGAGGAGGATATAGATAAAGTCGCTAAAGGCACAGACAAAGAAATCTCGAGAGTCAAAGACTTCCTGGCTTTGCGTACAAAAAAGCTCCGCTGATCAGTTATGCTTCGTTCGAAATCGATTTTGCGTGAACAGAAATTGACAGAGGATCTGGCTGCCCAAATTTAACGGAGATAAAACTAAATTTTAATATTTGTGGGCGACCTTCGAACGCATCATTGATGAATCAGATGACCCAGCTAAACATAAGATGATACGATTGAAAATCTGTCTCGAAGGAAAAGCAGAAGAAGCAGTTTCGCAGCTCGGGTTCTCCGAAGAAGCGTACAAAGAGGCAAAAACACACTGGAACGTCGATTTAGAAGAGAAAGAAGACAACTTCAGAATTATCTCGAAGACGTAAAGAAAATTAAACCGCTCCAGGAGGGAAGCATTTAGGAACTCGAGAAATTCTCTGTTTGAGGTGCCATCGACTGACGTTTCGACAACCTGACGGGGAGGCATCATCACAGTCAAGTGAACTGTGAATCAGCAGTAGATGTTATGTCTCTGGTCGCTGTCCTGATTGGTCGACAATCTAGCTCGTGATGCTATCGGTCGTCTGTGAGTTAAGCCGTGATGTTATTGGCTGTGAAGACTGTAAAACGTGGTGAGTGCGTTTTGATCCGTATTTTGTTGGTCAAATGCCCGTTGGTCTATTGTTAGTAAATTAGTCGGTTTGTGATTGTTTGTCTGTCTTGTTATTGTCGTCCACAGCGATTTGTAAGGTGCAGCCTAGCTGTGGGCAACGGTTCAGTGGTGTTTGTTCTCAGTTAGTAAACCAGCTTTCCAGAGTGATTCGTTGATAGTAGTCCGTACTGTAGGTAACGCATTCAGCAGCGTCCTAGTCGATTCTGTGGTTCGTTTTTAGATGGTGAAGGTGGACCTTTAAAAATTAAACAGGCTTTGAAATTTGCTTAAATGCCAACTTAATAAAGTCAGTTCGTGATAAAACTCCGAGCTCATTGCGTTTCCAAATGGTTTCTGAAATATAAGGTTGTTTTTATCGTTTGGGACACTTCTTTCTTTCCGTTTTCGCAATATTAATACTATATTCCGTGAAATGAGCATTTCGGCAAGTCATCATAGACGGAAATTTCAGTCACAAGTACACATTTATTTGTTTATTTAATTATTTAATAGTGTCCAAAACCAATGTGAAAAATTCCTTTTTTCGAGAGAGAGGTTGAAGGAGGGAGGGAGACTGAGAGCGATTAAAGGTTTAGCAATGAGAGGAACAGCGTTAATTTCATATTTCTTGGAATTTTCGCCTTGTTAGTTTGGTGACGGCGAACTCTTCTAGTACGCTTATACCGCTTTTCCTAGAGTAAAAGTTCCCGTTAAATTGTAAAAAAAATGAATTCATCGAGATTAAACACGACCCAGAAAGCGAGCGAGGCGCCCAGAAATTTATTTATTGTTATACAAACCCGAATTGGTTAAACATGTGCTTCTTCCCAAAACAACCCAGGGCATTTCTTAATTTTTTCTTTTTGACCGTTTATCAAGCAATGATATAATGCGATGTGGGCTTTTGCTGGCAAATAAACAAATGTACAAAGCCTTTATTACCAGGCCTGGTGTAACGAATTGCTCGGAAGTTATGTTTTGATTCATGTGAAATAAGCAAAGTTGGAATTAACTTTTCCTCTGGTTCGTTTTTTGTGCGTTTCCAGATTTATTGTGGCTTAGATCCCCTTAAACAAGGCCAGAGCCGTCTAGCGGGGACTACTTCCTGGGATTCTGCAGTTAAGCTTCAGAACATACTGGACACGTTCTAAGTAAAAACACAACCACAGCGGGATTTGTTTTTATCTTACTATTCCTCTGGCAAACGAGAAAAAATGCTTCGATTATAACATACCAATATCAACGATATTACCGCTTAATATCAGTATCATACCAGCATAGTTCCTAATAGCTCTAGGAATGCCGTAGTATTGTGCTCGCAGTCATATCGGCATATTTATTTTACCTCAAGGCGGAGCACTCTTCTGTCATCATCAGCACGTTTCATTTCCATTCAATCTCGGCGTTTTATACGGTTTGAGTTTATTGTTGGTTCTTGCCTTATTCGGAGTGTTTTCTCCGGTTTTTTGCAATATCTTTTTTATTATTGATAGAAATAAAAATGACGCCCTGGTGGTTCCTGTTTTAACTGATGCAAGAGTTGGCGCTGAAGGATGTCAAGAATCACGGTCGTCTTCCGAACACTAAAGACTGATTGGTCAATTTAAGGGAAAAGTGCCAGTCGGGGAGAAAGATGTAAACCATTTTCAAATACTCATACAAAACCGTAGCGCGTCGCAAACGAGTTAATCAAACGTCACAATATAGAAAGAAATTAAGCCTTTTGGTTACGGAAAGATAACAATGTCGTTTTGGGTGCTAGGGGAGGCTAGCTAGAAGATCCCGAAATTGCAAAACAAATTCCGAGAATAACATTGTTATATAAATCCCTTGTCTAAATATTTTCTGTAACATAAATACATGATATCCATTTTGATGTCATTTGTTTTTTTTTTTGTTGTTGTTGTTGTTTGTTTTTTTCTTACTGGGTTTGTTTGTTTTTTTCATATCGTTTTGGGGGCATCTGAACACTTTTGTTTAAATTTCATCTTTAGTTGCTTCCTAGTTTCCTCAATTTCGTTCCTAAAGTTCGAAGAAAAAATAATTTCTTAAACAATATAAAATCCGAATATTTCTGTCAAAGAAAACACCCTTGATTTGGTTCTCTCATGATTAGAGACATTTCTTTGATTTGTATTCAGTAAAAGGTTGAATAAACTGTGAAGTGCAAATGTTGGAGTAAGGAGATGAATGTTTTTCATACATGCGCTTATTTAAAAGTCCTAAAGAAGCAGACATTACAAGGCTGCTGCCTCTTCTTCAGTGGTAAAGACCCAGCCTTGCGTCTTTACCACTGAGCTAGAGAGGCACCAACCTTGAAACTTCTGGTTCTCTGGGCTGTTAGTTCGCGCACGTATCAAAAACGTCCATTTCCTTATTTCCTTGAACTGCTTTTAAAATGGAAGAGAGAGTTTCCAATCTAAAATTTATGATTTAAAAAACATGGCAAACTGATTTCCCTGAAGAAATGGTCAGCGCGTAACAGAACATGTTCCTTTTATTGAGATATGGATTTTTCGTGTAAACTTTCCAAGCGACCCTGTTTTTCCTAATCTTTCCAATGAAAGAGTTTCCTTACAGTGTTTATTTTTATAAACTTAAATACCCATAAAAAATTTAAATTTAATGTAAATTCTCAGTCTCACCTTGATATGTCCATAATTGGGGCTTTGTAAATTCAGCTACTCTGCATAGAAGAGAACAATTACATTTGACTAAGTCCTGTATTAATTAATTAATTTATTTATTTGTTTATTTACTTATTTATTTATTTATTGTTCAATTTATTTATTTCTTTATTTGTTGATTTATTTATTAGGGTGACAACCTCAAGTATGATAGATGAGAGTTACATCCTACCATAAGTCTCTTATAGTTTATTACAATGAAAGGACACCGTGAAACGTTAACTATGGCCACCAATAAGTAAACTTGCTCGTGCAGTGCTAATATATATATATATATATAATTACAATGCCCTAGAAATTAAACAGCATATATAGTATGTACAACGCATTGGTTCATTTCAACTTTTTGAGATCCAATATATTTCAATACAACGATTTTAACGGAAACAACATTTTTGAAGAGCTGTAGCGGCAGCGAAGTATTTTCATATTCTCCTTACGTAAAGTCAACGTCCCGTATATCATACGATTGAAAGCGCTGTTTATAGTAGCCAAAAAGCTATATGCTAAGTCGTTTTGGGAGAATTTGAGCGATCAGTTTAGAACTTAAGGTGATTCCCTTCAATTGCATTGCGCATCCGTTCTGCGCATCATTTTCTTGCGTGATTAGCGCGCGCACGAGTGCGCGCACTTTCGGAACTTGATAGGTTTTCTATGAAAACATTCTATGAAAACATTCTTAATGTACATTGAGCTTCCTGGGTGGCTGCGATTTTAAGATATTTATATTTAAAAACTGCTAAAATGTAGCGCAAATCAGCCAAAAAGTCCGTAATTTGCATAAATAGAAATATTTCTAAACTGCCCTTACAGATTTTTCTCTTAAATTGATTGACGTTAGAATAATAATTCTTTTTGATGTTCCAGCAAGTTTTAGGCTGAATAAACATTTCTGTTATTAGATAAGAAGGCTGGATCTTGGTCAAGTTTCAGTCGTTATTACCTTTCAACGAGCAACAGTTTTATTTCGTTTTTTCCGGTCTATTTCTCGGTTATTAAGAATGTTTTGATATCATAACAGGTCCTTCAACTAAAAAGAGAAAGTGTTAAAGTTTATCTTTCTTGAAATATTGGAGAAAATTGCAGGAATGACCAAAATCAGCCCGTAAAAAATGAATCATGATTTACGTGAAAACGCTCTTACAGATTTTTCCCTAATTTCGCATACAAGTTGTGTAGGTTGAGTAGTTCAAATAGTTCAAGTTTCGTTATAAAGTGTCTGACTAGTTTTCGAGATATTCGACATTATTTAAAATGAGGGGTTGTCCATTACCGTTGCTATGGTGACAGCTGTTGCTAGGAAACCAGTGAGAAAAACAAACTTTGATTATTTGTTGAAAAGGTGGTATAGTATCAAGGAAATCGAAGTTTATCTTCTATGCGAAATTTTGACTTCAAAAGATACACTCCAAGGTCAAAAAAACTGTTGCGAGCCTCCTTAAGGTATTCATTTTGAAACTTTTTGTTGATTACGCCATATATGACAGGATTAAAAGGGCTACTCATAGTGGCCAAAAAGGTTTACGCTATGTAAGCTTGGTGAGAAAACGTCCAGTTCCCGCGAATTGTGTCTATGATATCAATCAGCAAAATGGGTGTCCAACACAGACTGAAAAACACCACTATCACGAATAGCGTGCGCGCTACCTTAATCTCTTTCACGTTTACCGCGCTATGTCCATCCGCAGCACGTTGGAAATTAATGTTGTGGCTACGAACAGTTTTGAAGATTCTGAGATAGCAATAAAAAATAACGCACGATGGGAGGCAGACGAAAACTGTTGCCAAAAAAGGCCGTAAATGCACCGCTATTGATATGAAGATAGCAAAAATTCTTGGAAGGATGAAACGCCATTTTGTGTCCACTGAGCAGGTAAGGTAATGAAGAACACATGGCGTACAACCGCGTAACCAAAATCATTATCGTGGTTTTCTTTTTGGTGAAGTAGTGTCTGTACTTGGCTGGTTTGACGATTCGAAAATATCTTACTGCCATTAAGGCCAATTAGTCCAGCTGTTAACCCCCCAAAATGGCAAAATCGTTCACTTTTTGATAAAAGCGTGAAACTTGGTGGGATGATAGACTTATATGTGCTGATCATTTTCTGATATAGGGCCAGCGGGAAAACACCTGTTTAAGAGGATAAGCGGGCGTGGCCAAATGCACATGATATCAGCCAACATGAAAACGAGGCTACATAGCAAACACCTTGTTGCCGCTGTGTGTTTCTACTTTTTATGCACAAGTGTTTTGGCATATATAAGAGACAAGTCATGAACACCTTTATGGCGCAGAATGTATATTAAAGCGAGTCACATGACCTGTCACGTGACCACAAAAAAAGCAAATTTCAATAGAAAGCAGACCTATTGTAAGCCGTAATTGAAAACTATCAAATGCTTAATATTAATCAGCTTTCGGAAGCAATACTCTTCTAAATATTAGCATTTTAACCCAAAACAAGCCTTTCTCATATTAACTATTCAGAACGGACGCTTTCTTATTTTCTGGGACCAGGAAAGGTCGGGAGAGGGGGCGCCGATTCTGCCTCCTTCTTAACTCCAAAAATATTCAAGATATGACAACGATACTTAGAGGGTCTATACTGCGTCCGACAGCATTTCCTTTGAGGTCCGCAACTGGAGTTGCTGATGTATATTACGTAAGATTTACGTCATGTTCTCATATAGCAGCCTTCTTGGATCCGCCATCTTGGATGTCTTGATTTTTTTCCAAAACCACAAAAAAGCTCCAAAACTGACCAAAAGTAATCAAAATCAATGAATGAACACAAAAATTATCTAATATGTTAAAGTTACTTCAATCAAGTTACAATTTTCCACTGAAAAGGGGAAAATTCAGAATTCTGAAAAAAAAATTCCTATGAAAAAGTGGTTGCCATAATAACATCAAACTTGATGGACCAAGACTTGCTATGCCAAATTGTTCCAAGAAAATTTTAGGAAAAGTCTAGTGGCCTCGGCTTGCTTATTGAAAAGTCAGAAACGTCCAAAGTCCGTCGTTAGAATCCCCCCCCCTCTTCCCTTTCGGTCTGAATAGGGTTAATTCACCACAACTAAAAAGCTCGCTTTTTCAAAGTCTCTTGTATCTTGCCTAAGATATCAGTTATGCATCAAAGAAAATACATGATAAAAATGTCAGTTGGTTGCTTCTAAGGGACTCCTTTACAATTTAGCTTGGGTGTCTGATACCATGTAATGTGATCGGCAATAACTACACAAATGCAGATAGTCAAATCAGTGATAAGTAGTAATGCTTGAATAGTGAACATTGTTTACAGCCTCACTGAAAAGAGCTATAAATCTTCCTCTTTACAATGTCCACATAGTGCAGTACATGCTACACTTGCATTGAGCAGCACGCCCATTGTTTCAGCCACAGTGAAGAGTGAATGACTTCATAGCAGGATTCTTGTGGTTAAGGTAAGACTCTACAAACTGGTTTCCACTCTTCCTCTTCTGTTTTTAAACCCAATCTCGAGGACATAAAAGGTTTACTTAGGGAATTAAAGCACTCCGCCATACTTTCCCGGCCTGGTACATTGCTCCTTTTGTGTGATCTGCTAGGGCCGCTATTGTTGGTAGTGTTTTCCAAAGTTATTTGACCCTTTCAAAAAGAGCTGTTGTCTGGCTTCGTTCACTGTACTTGTTCTGCTCTAAAGAAGTATGACAAATCCTCCGATGAGTTGCGTGTACTCCTCAGGTATCCACTCTGGAAAGGAAGACAAGTCAGCCTAGGCATCGGTAATCTGATCAAAGACATTCCATGTGGTCCGTGACCTCTTCCGGAGAAGGAGCCCTTGTCGCAACCTGTAAGGGCATGCAGCATAGGAAGTGGTTTGGCTTTTTAAGTACACAGCTGAGCGGCGATATTATAGATTGCCAACTACCTGAATTGTTTTCCAGTGCCGGAAGCAATCCACAGCTCATTAGCATCAAAGTCGGCCATTTTGGCGACCGCAAGAACGACATCTGTGTCAATGGTTCTTATCATGACTTTTTGGGGCAGGGACATGTGCGGTATGAGGTGTGTGTCATCTTCTTCGTGGGAGCATTCTTCCATGCCAACTCTTCTTGGTGAGTTTAGGACCTGCTTCTTGAAGACCTTCTCTCATTCTACCTGTTCAAATCCAAAGATTTAATCCATGGACGCTTTTTGCGCTCTACGAAAACTGGCAGGTTTGCTTCGCGTCGACTTTGACAAGCAATTATGACTCAGGATCGAGAATAAGGCGCAGTCGTTGATTCGGAAAAATTTGAGAAGAGGTCCAAACTTAACATAACTGCAGTGATAAATTAGAACGAGCTTCCACTGTTTGGTAGTCCCATGGAGAAGATTTTTAAAAAGCAGTGTCAAGTATGTGGAACAACTGAAGCATCCCCTCGAAGGGACGTGACCACAATCAATGTTGTAGTGCAAATGATGTCGTCTGGGATAGACAGCACATTTCAGGAGTCTGCTGTCAATGCCATATATCACGAGAGGGCTTCAGCCAGTAAAGAGAGTGGACGTTATCTGGGATGTGTAGCCCCAGGATAGTCTGAAGGCGACTACCAAGAGAAGAGTGGTCGTACTGCACATACAAGAGTAGCACCATCTCCCCAAATTCCACGAAAATAGACAAAAAATTCCATACAGAATTTCTCCACTTTCTGACAAAACAAGTGGTGTCGTATCACATGAAAGGAAAGGATGGTCCTGAAAAAACAATTCAGCTATGTGACAATGAATTCATGAAATTGCCGCTCATCTGGGTCCACAAAAAGCCAAAGCACTTCCTATGCTGCATGCCCTTACAGGTTGCGACAAGGGCTCCTTCTTCTCCGGAAGAGGTAAACGGACCACATGGAATGTCTTTGGTCACATTACTAATGTCTTGGCTGACTTGTCATCTATTCCAGAGACCATACCTGGGGAGTGCACGCGACTCATTGAAAGCTTTGTAATTACCTCTTTACCGCAGAGCAAGTACAGCTAGGGCAGTGAATGAAGGCATACAAAATGGCTCTATTTGAAAGGGTCAAATACAGTAGTAACAGACCACACAGAAGGTGCGACGTAACAGGCTAGACATGCCTGGCAGAGTGCTTTAATCCCAAAGTAAACTTTTCCATTTCCTCGAAATAGGGTTGGAAAATAGATGAGGGAGAGCGGAAACGAGTGTGGACAGTTTACCACAAGCACAAGAATCCTGCTTTGAAGCCGTACATTGTGGTTGTAACAAAGGGTGTGCCGCTCAATCAAATGTCGGGAGGAAAGTTCAACCTGCACCTCACGATGCACAGTCTAATAGTGGCGAACATTGTCAAGAGGAAGATTAATAGCTCTGTTTAGTGTGGCTGTAAGCAATGTTCGCTACACAAACATTACTACTTATCGTTGATTTGACTGCCTGCATTTGTGTATTTATTGCCGATCACATTACGTGGTGTCAGTCACTCAACTGGCTTAAATTGATCATGTATTTTCTCTGATGTATAACTGATGTCCAAGACAAGATACGAGTGAGCTTTTTCGTCCTGATAAATTAGCTACGAGAAAGGGTTGTTTTGAGTTAAAATGCTAATATTTAGAGGAATATTCTCTCCGATAGCTGACGGATATTAAACATTTGATCGTTTTCAATTACGGCTTACAATAGGTTAGGCTCAGTCTCCAGCCGTGAGTGTCTCGATGCGCCCGCGATTCTCGCCACCTTCACGGCTGGGCGCACGGGTTTGGTTGCATGTCCGTGACGTCATTACAATTTTTATAATTATGCAGACAATCCACACGTCATTTGCTTAAATTTTATCTGTTTTTTTTTATCGTCTTGAAAAAAAAGCGAAATGTGAAAAGTATGCCTGAAACGTCCTCCTAAAAGTGTGAAATTTCAAGAGAAAGACTAAATCCTGCTAAATTATGTCGCACATTCTGCCCCGCAAATTTCAGGGGGCTTGTCTCTTATTGGTCAGACTAAACAATAACCAAACCCGTGCGCCCAGTCGTGAAGGTGGCGAGAATCGCGGGCGCATCGAGACACTCACGGTTGGAGACTGAGCCTAACAATAGGTCTACTTTCTATTGAAATTTGCCTTTCTTGGTCACGTGACAGGTCATGTGACTCACTTTAACACACATTCTGCGCCATAAAGGTGTTCATGACTTGTCTCTTATATATGCCAAAACACTTGTGCATAAAAAGAACAAAAACACAGCGGCAACAAGGTGTTTGCTATGTAGCCTCGTTTTCATGGTGGCTGATATCATGTGCATTTGGCCACGCCCGCTTATCCTCTTAAACAGGTGTTTTGCCGCTGGCCCTATACCAGAAAATGATCAACACATATAAGTCTATCATCCCACCAAGTCTCTTGCTTTTATCAAAAAGTGAACAATTTTTGGCTTGACAGCTGCACTAAATGTGTGAACCGATACAACAGCCAGGGTTATTGCTACGTCGCCAAAAGGCCACTGGGATGTCGCTAACGAAGGAATGCCCAAAGGACATGCAGGGATGGCTCCCAAACATAAATCGGAAATAATGAGCGATGCTACCGACATGTTGGGGATTGTTCGCGGCATTCGTCTGTTTAACATTATGACTAAAAGAGTTAAAGAATTTCCAAGAAATATCAATAAAAGTATAAGTGCTAAAACCGCTAATTCTAGGATGACTGTAGCTTTGTTTTTTGACTGTAATTCTTTCAGCATGTCTTCTAGTTGCTTTTTGGTGAGATCCATTGTTTTTTAGATAAATTTCGCGCCTTACCCTAAGCACGTACGGTATCTTCCTTTTAGTTTAAACTTTCTGTTGACAAAATACTTAAATGTTTTTTTAATATCCTTTTAGACTAATTAAAGAAACCCATAATAATCTCTTTTTTTCATTATTAAAAAGAAAATTTTGCATAGATTTGTGTTTTTGCTTTTTTCGTGCAAAGTGAGGCACTTCAATGAACAATAATTATTAATATGTAAAAGACGAAAAGTCAGTTTTATCGGTCCGCGGGATGTTTCCATCAATTATAATGAAATTTTAGGGTTAAAGTCCTGTCCATTTTCAAGGTGAGGCAATAAAACTTGAAAGGGAATATAAGGAAATAGCTCGTTTGTCATTCAAACATATTTTTTTTTAATAAAAAACTAACAAACATCCGGATCTCGTCTTTCGTTTGGTTTCTCATAGTAGCCGTGACTTTTAATTTGAAAAGGACTAACTCTGAGGTTAGCACCCGGCACATGTTGGATGCTTTTCATTGGCAGCTGTCTGTATCAGCTACCGTTCAAAGACTTTTTTGTCAACTCTTCATAGTTGACATCGTAACTGACTTCTTTAATAAAACTGTCGCCCTGGTGGCTTCCGTTTTAACTGATGCAAGAGGTGAAGGAAGCGTCAATGATCACGTTCGTCTTCCAGACACGAAGATTGATTGGTCAATTTCAGGGAATTCAAACTACCAGAAAGATATACCGTTATTGCAAAAGAACCAGATTCCAGGATGACTTTCGGTTCGCTACGGGACTGTAACTCCTTCATCATGTCTGTCAGTTGCTTTCCTGTAGAATCCATTTTCAGGAAATAAATCATTCACCCTTTTATTCTGAGAGGAATGTTCTGTAAGCCGGGCTGTAAGTACAATACAATCGAAAGGTGGTATAGGTAGATGTTTTCATTCGTCTTGAAGATGACAGACCAATCGACTAACATGTTGAAGTCGACTTTTAAATGTAAAAGAGCAATCAGTCCAATGCACGTCTTGCTCCATACAGATGATTATTCAAGTTTTCAGCTCATTTAATAAATCTTCAATTTAATTTGAATTTGTTCAACCTGTTTAATAAAAGGTGCACCTTTTAAATGTGGAAAATCAAAATGTCCACCAGGTCCGCCGGGTTCTAACCTCAGAGTCTTTTTCAAATTAAAGGTAACGGCTACTATGAGAAACCAAACGAAAAGAGGAGATCCTGATGTTTGGAAGTTTTTTTTATTAAAAAGTTATGTTTGACTGACAAACTAGCTTCTTCCTTATATTCTCAGGCTCTTATATTCAGGTTTTATTGCCGTACCTTGAAAACGGACCTAAAATTTCATTGTAATTGATGGAAACATCCGCGGACCAATAAAACTGACTTTTCTTCTTTTACAAATTAATAGTTACAGTAAAATTACTTTTCTTCTTTTACATATTAATAATTACACCAATAGTTGTAGTTACAAGGACGTCCCAGCTGTTCATACAAATGAAAACAACGTCCAGTTTTCAAACACAAAAGACTAAAGAAAGACTAAATCCTGCTAAATTATGTCGCACATTCTGCCCCGCAAATTTCAGGGGGCTTGTCTCTTATTGGTCAGACTAAACAATAACCAAACCCGTGCGCCCAGTCGTGAAGGTGGCGAGAATCGCGGGCGCATCGAGACACTCACGGTTGGAGACTGAGCCTAACAATAGGTCTACTTTCTATTGAAATTTGCCTTTCTTGGTCACGTGACAGGTCATGTGACTCACTTTAACACACATTCTGCGCCATAAAGGTGTTCATGACTTGTCTCTTATATATGCCAAAACACTTGTGCATAAAAAGAACAAAAACACAGCGGCAACAAGGTGTTTGCTATGTAGCCTCGTTTTCATGGTGGCTGATATCATGTGCATTTGGCCACGCCCGCTTATCCTCTTAAACAGGTGTTTTGCCGCTGGCCCTATACCAGAAAATGATCAACACATATAAGTCTATCATCCCACCAAGTCTCTTGCTTTTATCAAAAAGTGAACAATTTTTGGCTTGACAGCTGCACTAAATGTGTGAACCGATACAACAGCCAGGGTTATTGCTACGTCGCCAAAAGGCCACTGGGATGTCGCTAACGAAGGAATGCCCAAAGGACATGCAGGGATGGCTCCCAAACATAAATCGGAAATAATGAGCGATGCTACCGACATGTTGGGGATTGTTCGCGGCATTCGTCTGTTTAACATTATGACTAAAAGAGTTAAAGAATTTCCAAGAAATATCAATAAAAGTATAAGTGCTAAAACCGCTAATTCTAGGATGACTGTAGCTTTGTTTTTTGACTGTAATTCTTTCAGCATGTCTTCTAGTTGCTTTTTGGTGAGATCCATTGTTTTTTAGATAAATTTCGCGCCTTACCCTAAGCACGTACGGTATCTTCCTTTTAGTTTAAACTTTCTGTTGACAAAATACTTAAATGTTTTTTTAATATCCTTTTAGACTAATTAAAGAAACCCATAATAATCTCTTTTTTTCATTATTAAAAAGAAAATTTTGCATAGATTTGTGTTTTTGCTTTTTTCGTGCAAAGTGAGGCACTTCAATGAACAATAATTATTAATATGTAAAAGACGAAAAGTCAGTTTTATCGGTCCGCGGGATGTTTCCATCAATTATAATGAAATTTTAGGGTTAAAGTCCTGTCCATTTTCAAGGTGAGGCAATAAAACTTGAAAGGGAATATAAGGAAATAGCTCGTTTGTCATTCAAACATATTTTTTTTTAATAAAAAACTAACAAACATCCGGATCTCGTCTTTCGTTTGGTTTCTCATAGTAGCCGTGACTTTTAATTTGAAAAGGACTAACTCTGAGGTTAGCACCCGGCACATGTTGGATGCTTTTCATTGGCAGCTGTCTGTATCAGCTACCGTTCAAAGACTTTTTTGTCAACTCTTCATAGTTGACATCGTAACTGACTTCTTTAATAAAACTGTCGCCCTGGTGGCTTCCGTTTTAACTGATGCAAGAGGTGAAGGAAGCGTCAATGATCACGTTCGTCTTCCAGACACGAAGATTGATTGGTCAATTTCAGGGAATTCAAACTACCAGAAAGATATACCGTTATTGCAAAAGAACCAGATTCCAGGATGACTTTCGGTTCGCTACGGGACTGTAACTCCTTCATCATGTCTGTCAGTTGCTTTCCTGTAGAATCCATTTTCAGGAAATAAATCATTCACCCTTTTATTCTGAGAGGAATGTTCTGTAAGCCGGGCTGTAAGTACAATACAATCGAAAGGTGGTATAGGTAGATGTTTTCATTCGTCTTGAAGATGACAGACCAATCGACTAACATGTTGAAGTCGACTTTTAAATGTAAAAGAGCAATCAGTCCAATGCACGTCTTGCTCCATACAGATGATTATTCAAGTTTTCAGCTCATTTAATAAATCTTCAATTTAATTTGAATTTGTTCAACCTGTTTAATAAAAGGTGCACCTTTTAAATGTGGAAAATCAAAATGTCCACCAGGTCCGCCGGGTTCTAACCTCAGAGTCTTTTTCAAATTAAAGGTAACGGCTACTATGAGAAACCAAACGAAAAGAGGAGATCCTGATGTTTGGAAGTTTTTTTTATTAAAAAGTTATGTTTGACTGACAAACTAGCTTCTTCCTTATATTCTCAGGCTCTTATATTCAGGTTTTATTGCCGTACCTTGAAAACGGACCTAAAATTTCATTGTAATTGATGGAAACATCCGCGGACCAATAAAACTGACTTTTCTTCTTTTACAAATTAATAGTTACAGTAAATTTACTTTTCTTCTTTTACATATTAATAATTACACCAATAGTTGTAGTTACAAGGACGTCCCAGCTGTTCATACAAATGAAAACAACGTCCAGTTTTCAAACACAAACATGCAACATATTTTACATGATTTTATTTACGGTGTAAAAATTTAGCTACAATTAAAGGGATACTGTCACCAATTTTAAGGATAACTTTGAAAAGCTAAAAGTCATATTCTAATCAGAAGAAGCCTAAAAATAGTGGGTCTGTTTCGTTTAAAACTACTTTACCAGTTTTCCGAGGCTAAAATTAAGTGTGTCTGGCTGTGGATCGCTAGGATGGAAAATTTGAAAAAAGGAAAAGCCAAACTCAGGTTCTGCTTTCTACTCTATTAAGGAACTTCCAAAATATTTGAAAACAAAAGAACGTGGGCAGATAATTTGAGTAGCTCAGAAGCGAAGGGTACTTGCCAACCCGAACACAGTGAAACATTGCCCATGGTAAACTCGAAAAACTCATGCAGGTTCATTTATGGGAATATGCAATATTTCTGAGACAGGGATCAGTTCATTTTGCAGTTTTAATATCCTTAGGATATCTCGCTTTGCTTAATTTCGAGCGCATCAGTTGCTTCCTAATAGACGGTATTTGTAGCTTGTAAAATAATTTAACCTTTCTTTTTAGCATTTAAACTTTTAAGAAATTTAAAGCAAGATTAAGCCTTAATTCAACTCAATTCAAACTAACAACCAAACACTAGACTTTTAAGAGAATTTAAGCAAAACCAAACCTAAATTTATAACTCAATTCAACCTGTTCAGCTGCAAATTTTTTTCGTCCATGGGCACAGTGTAGCCTCCCCCTGCCACCTCCAATGGTGCTGCAATCGCTTGTGGGTGGCAGCATCTGCATCGAAGAACCTTCAGGTACTCGTTTCGGAAGTTCTTGTTTAGCAGACCGTATATCATAGGATTCAGAGCACTGCTTATAGTGGCCAGAAAGTTCCAGGCTACGTAAACCTCTCGAGGGAATATCCAACTGCCACGAATCGTGTCCACAATGTCGATCACCGAAACAGGAGTCCAGCAAAGACAGAAAAACACCACTATCACGAATATTGTGCGCGCTACCTTGATTTCTTCCACGTTTACCGTGCTAGTTTCAGTGCCAGTGTTTTGGAAAATGTTGTTGTGGCTGCGAACAGTTTTAAAGATTCTGGTATAACTATAAAAGATGACGCAGGCTGGAAGCCCGACGTAAACTATCATGATAAACGCCGTGAATGCACCGCTATCTACCTGAAGATAGCAGAAAAACTTGGAAGGATGAAAAACCATTTTACGCCCACTGAACATGTAAGGTAGTGGAGAACACATGGAATAGAACCATGTCACAATAATCATGATCATGGTTTTCTTTTTGGTGAAGTATCGTCGGTACTTAGCTGGTTTGACGACTCGAAAATACCTATTGACCGCCATCAAGGTTAATGTGTGAATCGAAACAACAGCCAGAGTTATAGCCATGTATCCTTGGTATTGACAGGTTGCATCGCTAAAACGCCACTGGGATGTTGCTAATACGGTAAAACATAAAGGACACGCAGAGAAAGCTCCTAGACAGAAGTCCGAGATAGCGAGCGATGCTACGAACATATTCGGGATTTTTCGCATCCGACGGTTTAGAACCATAATCAAGAGAGTTATAAAATTTCCAACGAACAAGAAAACCAAAATAAGTGCATAGATCCCTGATTCCAGAATGACTTTCGCTTTGCTCCGGGACTGCAACTCTTTCATCATGTCTGTCAGTTGCTTTTCTGTAGAACCCATTCTCAAGGATTTCTTCTTTCTTCTCAGAGAACGTTGGGCTGTAACTATAACAATATAGAAATTAGTTTTATTGATTTTGTTAGGATTATTTTTTTATTTGTATTATCAAAGGGATTTTTTTGTTTTTAGTTGCTGCCTTAGGAAGAGGGCAACTGCTTCAGCATCTTTAAGGTGATTTTTAAATGAGAAAGGGAACTCTCTCCACTACTTGCAATATCTCGCTGCATACGGCAGGTCCGGTTACATTTATTTCAAAACATTAGCTCATTGAATTTCGTTATCAAAGACACAAATCATTCATGTTATGCTCTTGCTAACTTTTATAATTAAAAGCTTATAATTGAAACTTGGTATGAGAAATTAAAGTAAACGATGCAATGCATTCTTCACTAAGGGCGCGCCAGACCGCCTCAGGTAAAGCTTCAGCAAGCATAAAATTAAAACCAAAGGCAGAAGAGGCAAAGAATGTGTATGTATATGTATATGTGCATTCTAATTTTTCTCGACCATTGTTTAAACGACATATAATGTTGTACCGTTTGTCAGGAGACTTGTTCTTTTCCAGTGAGTGATAAAGGTTGCAAGCCAGTCCACAAAATCTCCCACAAACTCTTTACTTCTGTGAACGTAATTCTTGTTCAATGAGCCATCAGATAACTGACGAGGAAGATCGTTTGCATGAAAGAAGAACATTCAGGGCCCGATGACAGGTGATATGACAAATTACACTTATACCAAATTAAAGATGACAAATATATTATAAATTCGTAAAGAAAGGGGTTTAATTTATCCGATGCATCTAAGTTCCGTTCTAAGGTTTGGAACTGGGTTTAATAATAAACTTGTACGAAAAGCCGTGTCAGTTTTCTTTTACAAGCGAGAACACGGAAAAGCGCAAAAACTGTAGAGTGACTGGTCTAGATCGATATCTGTCAACTTGAAAATATATTACTTTTCGAAGTCGACTGCCTACGGAGTTGATTTCCATACGGTCGAAATATTGTTATACGAAGCGTAACAACATAACTGTCAAAAAAAGCCTTAAAGAACTATTCTTAAAAATTATTGATCGGAAATTTGCTGTCCTCCAAAAACGAAAAAAAAAAAAGAAGAAGAAGAAGAAGAAGGTTAAATGCACTCGATTCAAACAGGAACACAAAAAAAATACACTGAGTTCTTGAGACACGCATTCTGCAACCCGCGCATCTCATCGAGCTGAATAGCGCTCAACGCTCACGTTTTTTTTTCTGATCTTAGTTTGATCTACATAACTTACCGTGAAGGACAATCGGATCAGTGAAGGTCGTGTCTTATGGTCCCATAGCATAGGATTTGACCAGATGTTTACTGTTGAAAGACCTACTTTAAGTAGGGTAGGTGGCTTGAATTAATACTGGTTGATAAAAAATTATGATATTAATAACAACAATAATAGGGCGCCATAATCAACGTAACGGGAAATTGCCCATGGTAATGTCAAGCTGCATTTCTTTATTCCTCTTAAATGAGAATCTAAATTTACACGGTTCTGAGATCAACCAAATGATCAGACCTTTTGCATAGTTTGACCGTAAGCAATATGTTTCATATTTAGAAGGGTAAATACATGAATAAAGAAGCACTGTGAAGGTAGCTAAACACAGTTTGCGTACGCCCTACATTTTCAGTTACCGACGCTATTCATGTGTGCGCGCCAGGACTGAGGAATACAAAGATGGCGCTGATAAAGAAGTTTATCTTTCTATAGCCTGCTTAGCGTAAAGTCGCAACCATCTACATTAGGAATGATTTATTTACCATTTCGCCAGCTATAAAAGTGGCTAAGGCCTTCAATGAATAGCTTGCAAGAAATTGGATAACGCTTTTGCTATAACTCTATAACTCTATCAAAGCAAAGCCTATTTGTAGCAGTCCGCGAAAAACTTCTACAACACAGATTTTTTTCATACTTAGGCTACAGTCAGATAATGAATTAGCCTTGTCAGAAATGCAAAAAAATTGGGGGGGGGTTCACCGACTTCGTTTTCGAAATAAAGTGCGTGGAAAACTACCCCAATTTTGGGAAATCGGCCCTCGTAACTCGACATGGCCTCAGTGCTTGTTAGTTGAAAAATACTAAAACTGATTCGCTGTTGACTCACTTTCTTAGTCAAATTTTTATTTAAGGGGGTGTGTCAAGTAAAAAAATTTGTACCGGTGTCATCCTTTTAGTTAAACTCAACCTCTAAGGTGGACTTTTGCGAACACCTTGCAGCTAAAATAATAGCAGAATTCGATGATGCGAGGGCAGAAAAATTGACAAAAATCAAACTTCCACAACGCAGATTTTCTTTAATTTTTCACAAAACGTAGGTAATCGACAAAGAAAGTGATCTATCAAAAGAAATATGGGGTACCGAACATTTAAGAGAGTTAAACCCGTGCATAGATATTTAAATGCCCACTAGCGCAATATATCTCCACATTTCTTCAATAGCGCGCGCGCTCAATGCATGACGTGGCATGACATCGCGAAGTGAATTGCGTGCGCAGTTAGGATGCGTAGAAACAATTAGCGCGAACGTCCTTAAAAGACATGTCCTCTTTTAATTCTAGTCGTATCATTAGCCTCCTATGGTAAACCATGGTACATTTAAAATTTTAAGGTACTTTAATTTCCGCTGTCGATCATCATAACTATTATGACAAGGAAGAGTGATATTGTAAGTTTTATGTTTTCTTTTAAAGCGTCCTTGCCAATTTCTATTCGTTTTTTTTTTAATTTTATGGCTAAGACGATATAAACTTGAAATTGAACTTGAAAAAATGCAACAAAAGTTCTTAATTTAATTCAAGCTGTTCAAGTGACGGAATATGATTTACCGCCATGGTTACGGTGCTGGCGTGTCCTTCCACCAGAACTGGTTCAACAATCCTTTTCGAGCGGCAGTAGCCACAGCGAAGCACCTTCAGGTACTCCTTTTGAAAATTTTTGTTTAGGACACCGTATATTATTGGATTCAAGGCGCTGCTTATAGTGCCTAAAAGGCTCCATGCCACGTAAGCCTCGCGAGAGAAGATCTAACTCCTCTGAATCGTGTCAACAATATCAATCAACAAAATGGGCGTCCAACAAAGAACGAAAACCGCTACAATCACGAATAATGTGCGAGCCACCTTGATTTCTTCAACGTTTACCGTGCTAGCTCCAGAGGCAGTTATGTGGAAATTTTTGTTGTGATTGCGAACTGTTTTAAAGATCCTAGCATGGCAGTAAAAGATGACACATGTAGGAAATCCTACATAAACTGTCACCAAAAAGGCTGTGAATGCACTGCTGTCGATCTGGAGATAGCAGAAAAACTTAGAGGGATGAAACACCATTTTGTGTCCACTGAAGATATAGGGCAAAGCAGCACACATGGAATAGAGCCATGTCACAATAATCATGATCGTAGTTTTCTTTTTGGTAAAGTAGCCTCCGTACTTAGCTGGTTTGACGATTCGAGAAAACCTGTTTACTGCCATCAAGGCCAATGTGTGAACCGAAGCAACACCCAGCTTGACAGCCATGTATCCTTGATATTGTCAAGTTGCATCGCTAAAAAGCCATTGGGATGTTACTAATACAGGTCCAGAGAGAGAGCACGCAGAGAAAGCCCCTGGAGAGAAGTCCGAGATAGCAAGCGATGCCCCAAGATATTGGGGATTGTGCGCATTCTACGGTTTAAAACCATGATCAAAAGAGTTATAAAATTTCCAACAAACAGAAATAATAAAATAACCGCGAAGATTGCTGATTCCAGAATGACTTTCGCTTTGCTCCTCGACTTCAACTCTTTCAACATGTCTCCCAGTTGTTTTTCTGTGGAATTCATTTTCTCAGATTATTTCAATCGTCAACCTCAAGACCTTCAACCAGTGAATCGGTTCCGTACTGACAGGTTTGCGTGCGGTTGTTTTCCGTTGTTATTAACTGAAAGATAAACCAATTGACTCAGCCCGTTAATTAACAAAGTCGACTTTAAATGCGAGCGATTACACAAACCACCGATAAAGTGTTGATTAAGTTCAAGGAGTTGGCACTAATACCAACCAAAATGTAGCTTTTCTTTTCTTCAAGATTACAAATTTTGGGGCTGCAGCCGGTTGCAGAAGATGCCGAGGTGTCTACGTTGGTGAATAAAATGGAGCATTTTAAAATGGAAAAAAAGAAGACTCTAGAACGTATGACTATTCAATATGTTTTTCTTAGTTTTTTCCTGTTATTTTCCGTATCTTTATTTCTTGTTTTTGGTAACCTAAGACGATAAATGATTCAGATCTTTATCTCTATTAACAGCGTCGAGGCTTTGGCAATATCGAAATATATCACTTGTTACTGTCGAACCCGCAAAACAAACACTAATTTTATTCTTGTCTTAATAAATTTCCCTATAAATATTGCGGCTTTTCATTTCAGACTCCTGGTAAAGTCTTTGACTATCATATCCATGTCCACATGCTATTCAAACAGTTTGTTCGAGTGCAAGGGCTTGACAATTTCTTTTCTCGTACAAATAGTACAAGAAAAGTCACAGGTAGATATTCTGAGACAGGTAATCTTTTCATTAAAAAATACCCGCTTTCCTGTTTTCGTTGTATATTGAATTTATGAGGGTAATTTAAGGACACACTAAATGGTTCACACTAAAATCCAGTGTGAACAAAAGACATTACTATTAAGTTTTTTGACAAATTCTTTTGAACAATAGCTTTCAGTAGAACAATGGCAATTGGATTCGACTATTGAAATCTGCATATGGTGGTAGAATTTTTGGAGGTGTAATAGCTTTCATAGTACTTCGTCAGTCATCGTGAAAGTTGAAAATAGGTTCTAAGATGAGTCAGTTAACTAAAAATTGTTTAACCTTCCGTTTTTGAGTATTTTTTGACATTTCGTTCGGCCAAATTGGTAGCAGAGCGACGTTTGTGTCGTTCGTCGAAGATTTCAAGAAACTGCTAGAGGGAGAACAGGAGAACGGATAGCGGAGAACAGGTTACCGCCGAAGCATCCGAAGTCAACCTAGATGCAAATGAGGTTGAGGCTTATGTCAGAAGAACCTGTAATTAAATATAGAGGCCATATTGAATACTTTAGAAGACACGGAAGAAAAGGTGTTGGATGTAATACAACTGTAGGAAGACTTAGTCGCTATGTACGAGAAGAATGGCATAAACAAAATTTGGCGAGCACCGAGGAGGAGATAGATAAAGTCGCTAAAGACACAGACAAAGAAATCTCGAGAGTCAAAGACTTTCTGGCTTTGCGTACAAAAAAGCTTCGTTGATCAGTTCTGCTTCGTCCGAAATCGATTTTGAATATGCTCCAAAACCAAAGAGAACGCACGAGTTACCGGTTAGTCGCGTGGACAGAAATTGACAGAGGATCAGGCTGCCAAAATTTAATGGAGATGAAACTAAATTTTAATATTTGTGGGCGACCTTCGAAAGCATCGTTGATGAAACAGATGACCCAGCTAAACATAAGATGATACGATTGAAAATCTGTCTCGAAGGAAAAGCAGAAGAAGCAATTTCGCAGCTCGGGTTCTCCGAAGAAGCGTACAAAGAGGCAAAAACAGACTGGCACGTCGATTTAGAGGAGAAAGAAGAAAACTTTAAATTATTTCGAAGACGTAAAGAAAATTAAACCGCTCCAGGAGGGAAGCATTCAGGAACTCGAGAAATTCTCTGACATTCTCGTAAGCGTTATCGTAACCCTTCGTGTACATAATCGTTCGAGTGAATTGGAACCAGTGGTAGTCTCCTCTTCTCTCTTGTTGTGGAGAAAATTCCGAAGACCCTTTCGTCAAGATATTTTAGCTGGGAATCAGAAAAACTACGTCTAGAATCACTGGAAACACAACGCGATTGGGTTACCAAAGAATCGGGAAGTTAAATGATGGAAAGTATGAAAGGGGTCAGAGGTAAGGCGATAAAGCACAAAAAAGATGACCGTAGAAAGAATCGTTAAACCTTTAGAGGAAGACGAAAAGAAGCCTCTGAATTTCAGCAAAAATGCTATCTTTGTCAAAGTCATCATGGATATGGTTGTGTCAGCAGTTTAAAGATGCAAATGTAGACGAGAGCTGGACAATCGCCAAAGACGAGAGACTGTGCACTCGTTGTTTATGTAACAGTCAACAAGAGGGGAAGGACTGCGTCAGAGCGGGAGAATGTGGAGAAAACGGCTGTAGAAGTAGTCATCACAAATTGCTTCATCCATCAAAGGTATGTGGAAACCGGGAAGTGTCTTCTAACGTTGAAAGTGTATCAAATCCTTCCTCGCCCTCTCCAAGAACCCTAAGAACCGTTCCAAGTGACGTCACTGAAGGAACACTGAACAATTAACCGATTAGCATTCGCACATTACTCATAACCTTAACCTCTGAGCAGTATCAGGAATTCGTATCTCTTCGTACTGTACCAGTGTGGTTGTCAGCCAAAGGAAAGAAGATTAAAGTCAACGCTGTGCTAGATTACGATGCAATGACCATTTCTTATCTGAAGGGGGAGGTAGCCGGAGCTATCTGTCTGTCTGGCACATACGAGAAAGCTACAGTAAACTATCGTAACGAAAATGTGGAGACTTTCCACTCAATGCCTGTCAGCTTATTATATCATTAGCCCTGGGGAGCGGTAATGGAAACGTCAAGGTACCCTTTAAAGCCCTTACCTGTCCTCGTCGAGTGGCTGGAAGCTACAAGGTCGTCGATTGGCAAACGTACCAAGACCGTTGGCCTCATTTAAGCGTCTGTAAGTTTTAAGACCCAACTGCTGACCCCATAGCTGATGTGCTGATCGGACAAGTCCAAATTGACCTGCACTTCTCGAAATGTGATGTCAGAGGAAACCCAGGAGAACCGATAGCAAGATTAGGACCTTTGGGATGGTTTTCTGTTGGCTACTCCAAAAGACGAACCACTGCCGGAGATTTGCAAACGAGTCTAGCTTGTACCTTTTTCTGCAGACGTCAGGTGTTTGACGAAATCAACAATTCCTTAAAGTGGCTCGATCGAGTTTTTGAGTGACGATACCTCTCAACTTTAAGCAACTAGTGTACCACAGTGAACAACCCAATAGAAAATCGATCGTTACTGCTGACCTAGAAAAAGATGAACGTTTTACATGGGGTACGTTTCATCGAAATCAGAGTTACCATAGCAACGTGATGACGTCATCCCCCGTTTTACATGAGAGCTAATTACTTGTCACCAAGAGACAATTCTGGGAAGCGCTCGACTGGATCTTCGACCTGACATATTTGTCTTCACGTCTACAAAATTTGAAGAATTTCTATGAGAGAGATTTCGAGAAATTTTCGGGTGAAGTTTTAAGGTGTTAAAAAACAACAAAAACAAAATAATTTTGAACTGTTATTGAAAAGTATGTCCACAGCGACTTGATGAAACAACATTTTGGTTTTAAATGAATTTTATGTCATCTAATTGCTTTATGTGAAAATTTCGGGGAAATCGTTCAATTTGATTTTTAGAAACGTTGGCTTGAATATGAACTGGTTTAGCATGTTACGCGGCTTTTTTATCAAAAATCGACCCTACACTTATTAAAATGATTATGAATTAAAAAGCGGTAGATGAATTTTTTAAAAACTTTGCTTTCAAGGAGAATAATCAATATTCAATACAATCCCCGAGTCTCAAACTCATTGAAACGTTGTAAGGCTATCAATTTAAAGCCTAAACTCAGGAAATTATTGGACTGAATTTTACGCCAGTGGCTTCAGTGCTCTTATTATGCATCTCCATTGTTTCGAATAGGCGTGCAATTGTAAATTTCAGTACATCATGAATTCATATAACGCTTGATTGCTTTCCGAATATGTTCCGAAAAACGTGCTAATGTATCAGGACAGTATTACAATAACAATGGACAGGCTGACAGCAGTGAGTGCAAACCTGAAGGTTAGCAGTAAGCGCAAACTTCGGTTAACAGTGAGCGCGAACGGAAAGCTGCTGTGCTCAGTCAGTGTTCCAGATAAATTTTTATGGCAAGGAGTCAACGAAAAATTTAAACAGGTCAGTAGACGTGGGTCTCCCCCAATCTTATCCCAGTCTCAGCACGTTTTCGGAACATCTTCGGAAAGCAATCAAGCGTTATATGAATTCATGGTGTAGTGAAATTTACAATTGCACGCCGATTCAAAACAATGCAGATGCATAATGAGAGCAACAAGCCACTGGCGTGAAAATCAGGCCAATATTTTCCTGAGTTTTGGCTCAAAATTGACAGCTTTATAGCCTTTCAATGACCTTGAAACGCTGGGATTGTACTGAATATTGATTATTCTCCTTGAGGACAAAGTTATAAAAAAATTCATCTACCGCTTTTTAATTCATAACCATTTTAATAAGTGTAGTGTCAATTTTTGATAAAAAAGCCCAGTAACACACTAAACAAGTTCATATTCAAGCCAACGTTTCTAAAAATCAAATGGAACGATTTCCCTGAAATTTTCACACAAAGTAATTAGATGATATAACATTCATTTAAAACCAAAATGTTATTTCATCAAACCTTTGTGGGCATACTTTTCAATAACAGATCAAATTTGTTTTGTTTTTGTTGTTTTTTAACACCCAAAATCTTCACCCGAAATTTGCTCGAAAACGCTCTCATAGAAATTCTTCAAATTTTGCAATACAAATATGTCAGGTCGAAGATCCAGTCGAGCGCTTTCCAGAATTATCTCTTGGTGACAAGTAATTGGCTCTCATGTAAAATGGGGGATGACGTCATTACGTTGCTATGGTAACTCCGATTTCGATTAAACTTACCTCATTTAAAACTTTCATCTTTCTCTAGGTCAGCAGTAACGATCGATTTTCTATTGGGTTGTTCACTGTGGTACGCTAGTTGCTCAAAGTTAAGAGGTATCGTCACTCAAAAACCCGATCGAGCCACCTTAAAGCGGTTCTGGGAAATAGAAAATCTGGGCATCCAGCAGTCCAACCGGAAATGATGACTAGAGATGAGAGGATTCCTTTTCACAAGGTATGCCTGCAGTCTGCGGAGGTTTTTTCCTTACGATATGCGATTCCCTATTATCCTCCCAGAGGAAGCTGGACGACAAAGCTGATCGTAAAACATTATCATGAAGCTGGACATCACATCACAGGAATTAACCACACCCTTGCAAACCTGTCCACTAAGTAATGCATACCAGCATCGCGTGAAGAAATACGTCAATGGGAAAAAGAATTCAACAAATGTACGAGACATGAGGCAAAGGCTGTTCAACAGATCATGGCGCCCCTCCCCCGTGTCCACCTGCAACTTCCTCTTCGAGCATTCGAAAAATGTTGATTATAGGGGTCCCTTCATCACTATGCAAGTCATGAAAAATGGCGAGAAAAACACTGGCTGTGATTGTTCACCTGTTTGGCACGTAGACGGTGCATTTGGAGGCGTCCTATGGTCTAGATACTGACAATTTCCTTAAGTGTTTCGTCAGAATGACAAGTCGTCCTGGTTATCCTCAAGAAATCGTTAGTGACGACGGAACAAATTTCGTTGGAGTGGACTGAGAACTTCGGGAGCTATTGAGTGGACTTGATACAAACAAGATCCAAGACCAGACCGCCAGCAAAGGAGTGAAATGGTGTTTTAATCAACCTCTGGCGCCCCACTTTGGAGGTGTTCATGATGTCATGATCAAGGCCGCCAAGGAAGCCTTTCGTGCCAACCTTAGTAAGGCGGACGTCAATGACGAAGAATAATGACGACGTTTCGACGCCCTACTGAATTATACGTCGGTAAATTATGATCGTCTGGGTGACTGTAGTCCTGAGGACGGTTTGTGGTGCCATCGACTGACGTTTCGACAACCTGACGGGGAGGCATCATCAGAGTCAAGTGAACTGTGAATCGTCAGTAGATGTTATGTCTCTGGTCGTTGTCCTGATTGGTCGACGATCTCGTGATGTTATTGGTCGTCTGTGAGTTAAGCCGTGATGTTATTGGCTGTGAAGACTGTAAAACGTGGTGAGTGCGTTTTGATCCGTGTTTTGTTGGTCAAATGCCCGTTCGTCTATTGTTAGTAAATTAGTCGGTTTGTCTATTGTTTGTCTGTCTTGTTATTGTCGTCCATAGGTGCAGCCTAGGAGTGGGCAACGGCTCAGTGGTGTTTGTTCTAAGTTAGTAAACCAGCTTTCCAGAAATAGTGATTCGTTGATAGTAGTCCGTACTGTAGGTAACGCATTTAGCAGCGTCCTAGTCGATTCTGTCGTTTGTTATTAAATGGTACTCGGCAATGTGATTGTTGATATCACCATTTCTAGTCGCTCGTTTGTGTTCAGCCAATCGGATGTTCAAATTCCTGCCGGTCTCACCAACATAAGTGGCCTGGCAGTGGCAGCATTTGATCTTATAACCTGCTCCCTATATGTCGCTCGGTTCGCCTTTGTCTTTAACGTTTCGTCAGTAGCTGTGGTAAAGTAGCGAAAAGTTTGTGAGCAACGCGGATGTTGTGGGGTTGTAGGATTCATGCGATAGTTTCAGAAGTCCCTTTGTTGTAAGGAATGGTTGCAGTAGTGACAGGTGCCACGTTAGTGTTCGTAGCGTTCGGTTTGGAGTTTCTGTAAGTGTCGTGCCTAAGAAAGTCCCGGTTGTTATTGTTGAAAACGTTGTCTAAGTACTTGATTTCGTCCGATAAGATGTCGGGTGAGTCACAAACTAGTTGCGCGCGTCTTGTCAAGGTCCGTGCAATAGTCATAGCTCTGTGAGAAGTAGGGTTATACGGACCTTGGCAACAAACGTCGTGGCCACCAAGGCCACGACGTTTGTTGATCAATCACAAGCGGAACTTTCTGTAGCGTACACCTTACAGGTTCTCTTTTCAAAATGTACTATTCGTCAGGGCGTAAAAGGATTAAAATTAATGCATGCACTGCTTACAGTGGCCAAAAATGTGTACGAAAAAAAACTTCGCAAGGATTTAAAGCGCTGCTTGTGGCGGCCAAAAGGGTGTACGCTAGGTAAGCTTGGCAACAAAACGTGCAGCTTCCGCGAATTGCGTCTATGATGTCAATCAACTAAATGGGCATCCAACACATTGAAAAACACCACTATGACGAATAGCGTGGCGCTACCTTAATCTCTTCCACGTTTACTGCGCTAAGTCCATCACCAGCACGTTGGAAATTGAAGTTGTGGCTACGAACGGTTTTCAAGATTGTGAGATAGCAATAAAAGATGACACGATGGGAGGCCGACGTAAACTGTTGCCAAAAAGGCCGTGAGTTACATGCGGAAACGTTCCATGGAAATTTATCAGAGCTGTGTGCAGACGCCATATTAGTGTCCTGCCGAGGGACACCAACATGGCGGCTGGAAATCAAAGAAAACATCTGGAACTCACTTTTGCTATGAGAGCGATTACTTTCCCCCTTTGAGTTAGTATACATAAACAGAAACACCTCTCATGATACTTGAAGAGTTGCCAAAAATCAAGAGAAAAAACCTTTCTTTTCAAACGAGACGGCTTTGTCATGGAGCCATCTTAATGTCACGTACTCAGTGGGCGCAATTTCGAAAATTCAAGGGGCCGTATTTTAAACTCAAAGGATGATACCGAGCTGGAAACTTGTGAAAAGATATATTTTTAGGTGCATTTTACGTGCAAACGAGCAATTCTATTCTATTCTATTCTGTTCTATTCTAGTATTCTATTCAAAGTTTCCATAAATTAACAATAATAGTAAAAGTACGCAAACGCCAGTTCTAGGATGACTACAGCTTTGTTAGCTTTGCTTCTTGACTGTAACTCTTTCAACGTGTCTCCTAGTTGCTTTTCGGGAAATTCGCGCCATTCAGTGTCATAACTCTAAGCACACACGGTATCTTCCTTTTACTTTAATAATTAAAGAGGGGTAATTTCATCACATTCCGATTTTTGAAATACGTTTTCACTTCTAACGTTCGTGGAATTGAAAGGATTAAGTCGTTCTTTTTTAAAAGGTTTTATGCCAGGAACTCGGGTATTGGATCCTTCAATTCTATGAATGTTTTTTTTATCTATTGCATAAACTGTATTATAAATATATATTCTCTAATCCCAAGTACCGTCTGATATTTCGCAAAACGGAAACAAATTCAAATCAATTAAAAATGGAACAAAACTAAAACAAAAACAAACCGTAAAGTTATTGTACCTGGTTCAGTCTTTGATGAAAGCTTTAAGTTGAGTTAGCAGCTGGAGTAGAATGCTCCCCCTGATAACGAAGATCTTAAATACTGAATGAAATACGTTAGTTTATGAAGCATTTCCGATACAAAATGAAACGAATATGTTAATCATGTTAAATTAGCTGTTTATAAACCAAATAACACGACATGAACTCTACTGCGGTCAGATATAAAATTTAAGTCAATTTGACAAAAAATTTTAAAATAGGGGAAAGGATTTATTTTTCCTGAGATATGGTAGAAGACTGAAATTATATAAATTTGTACTCACTGTTTTTGAATTCAACAAAAAAAATACTTCTTCTGGTGCTACGATTGTCAGTTGAGAAAACTAACTTGGATAATGAAAACTAATGCAAAGAATATAAAGTTTACATAGCTGTTAAGTTATTAACGTATTAATGAAAAACGATCCCACATATATTCTCTTTGTTTTATTTAGATATTACCACCAACCGAATTTTTTTTTCAGGGAAAGATAAAAATGCAAAAAGTGACTTTTTTATATATAATATATTAAAGGCAAACTCCAAATATGGGATCTCATCGTATAGATGTTCACAAAGAGTAAATAAATTGCTAATATTAAGCATAAAAGATCACTGGACGACACTCTTCCATCTGACGATATATCTCCTAAAGAGGTTTACGAAACGGCTACAGTTGGTATAATGTTTAAGAGACGACCGACCTTGATAACCACATGCGGTCTTGAAAACGTACGTGTCGAAGTGCTGACTCATTCAATCACTAAAACGGAGACGAATGATAATGTTGAAATAGCTGTTCGCTTTCAGAATTGCTTAAACTAATGATAAATCATTTGACAAGTGGTTACTTCAGCTTAATGTTTCAAATTGCTCGCAGACCTCAGTATTTTAATTCTCATACAGCGTCTCTTTTAACGGTCGCCTGTAACGCGATACCGGCTCGCTCAAAGGTCACGTTCCGCCTCACCAAAAGGGCTTATAAAGAATGTAAATTACGTTACACCTCGTAACGTGAGTTTGGGCCGCCTATGGTTAAATTGTTAAAAAATGAATTCATCGAGAAAGCGAGCGAGGCACCCAGAAATTTATTTATTCTTATACAAAACTGAATTGGTTAAACATGTGCTTCTTCCCAAAACAACCCAGGGCATTTCTTAATTTTTTCTTTTTGACCGTTTATCAAGCAATGATATAATGCAAGTAAAAAAACTGCACAAAGTTTACCAGGCCTGGTGTAAAACATTGCTCGGGAGTTATGTTTAGATTCATCTGAAATAAACAAAGTTGGAATTAATAACTTTCCTCTGATTCGTTTTGTTGTGCGTTTCCAGATTTATTGTGGCTTACATCCCCTTAAACAAGGCTAGCCGTCTACCGGGGACTTTTTCCTGGGACTCTGCAGTTAAGCTTCAGAACGTACTGGAAACGTCCTAAGTAACAACGCAACGACAATGGGACTTGGTTTTATCTTACTATTCATCTGGCAAACGAGAAATAAATGCTTCGATTACAATCTACCAATATCAACAACGTTATGCCGCTAAATTTCAGTATCATACCAGCATAGTGCCTAATGCTCTAGGACTGCCATAGTATTGTGCTGGCAGCCATGTCGGCATATTTATGTACCCCCAGACAGAGCACTCTTCTCCCGTCATCAGCACGTTTCCCATTCAATCTTGGCGTTTTATATGGTCTGAGCTCATTGCTGGTTCTTGCCTTAATCGGAGTATTTTCTCCGGTTTTTTTATTATTGAAATAAGAGTTTACGTAGATGAGTGTTTTTGCTTTTTCTTGCGAAGTGAAACACTAATGAGCAAAGGAACACCCCAAAAAGTATTGCAATTTCCCAATAACAATAAATAAATAAATAAATAAATAAATAAAACAACTTTCTTCATTCTCTTGTCAATAGCGGATGCGGTTTCAACATCATTTATGATAAATGCTTGCCATTGGCAGCTGTCACTGTCTGTATCAGCTAGCAGTTGCAGTGCTATGCACAGTACCGCTGTGACCTATTGAAGATTTTTTCTTGTCAACTCTTCATTTTTGACATCCTGGTTGACTTCTTAAATAAAGAAGGGTAGGCCTGCTCGAGGGTAGGCCTGCAAGAAACTGCAACCTTCGGGATTGGCTCACAAATTCGGTCTTTCGTGTAAATGAAATAAGTCTATTAGATCGCCTATAAGTGCCCCTGTATTTTACAAATTATTCTCGAATCGTTTTGTTATCTCTTTTCAGTGTACTCTTTTACTGTGAGGTGAGTTTTTCAACATCGATACGTGACTAATCGACCAGAACAAAGGCCTACTTTGGGATCCAAAGTCGCCCAAAGAAGAACAAAGTGTTGTCTGCTTGGCAAAATATAGTACAAGACTTCTCGGCTCGCTGGCGGCTTCGTTTTGTTCTGCATTGAAATAAAACTTCCGGCGACAGTTGAAGGAGGTTTTCCGCGTCTCTGGCTGTCGAAATTTTTTCGATGTGAGTTTCGAAAGTGGCTAAAAACAGCGTCCGCCCACAGCGCTCGTTTGAAATTATGCCCGACGCAAATTAGATGCAACGGATAGAAAAGAGCCGACTGGAAGTATGTTTTTTATACAGAAAACTTCACGGCTCGCTGGAGGTCTCAATTTCGTTCGCATCGATCTCAAACTTTAGGTGAAAGTAGGAACAATTTTCCTGCGTCTTGGCGTTATTATTTTTCGTTTAAGTGGGATTTTTGGAGGCGACGAAAATGTCCTCGGCGACTGCTATACGAAGGCGGGTTGAGTGGCCCAAAACAAAGTCTGCAAAAGTGTTTGACGGGCTTTTGATATCTGACAAGGCTGCTTGTTGAGACTAAAAACTTACTTACGACCGACATTTCAAACTCAGTGTTCATTACTTCCTGGAGATGAGAGGCTGTAATTGTTCCTCTCGAGAGATCGCGGCCCATGTCTGGTCGAATCATAAACAATGCGCAGTGCATCGCCAATGGGTCTTTAAGGGAAAAGTGCCAGTCCTTTTGGGATAATTTTAAACAATGGCTACTCAATAATGAAACTTCTCTACGTTCGCTTGAGTTAACGCCTTCCTTGGTTATAGGTTTAAAGCCCCACCCATTTCTTCGCAAGTATTTCTACTTCTTATTCTTAGTCGCAAGACTTTACATTTGGACCTGTAGAACACGATGTACTCGTCCTACGATAGACAATTACCCCCTCTTCCTCTCACATTACAATCTTTGAAAGCCGGATATTTTTTCCTGCCTTTTGCGGATTGAGGACCACGTATGTGGAACGGTAGCTAGTCAGGGTACATGTAGTTCGAAAAGATAGCATAATAAGTTCATTTTTTTTTTTTGGGGGGGGGGTTAATGTAAGCCAGTATTGTTGAAAGTAACGAATGTTATGTAATAACTATATGCTGTATTTTCTACTCTGTTGTACTGCTATATAGCATTTTCCGCTGCTTACTATCAATAAATTTATTTTAAAAATGTAAGTAAAATATAGTATGTAGGTATGGTATGTCAGTATTATGTAAGTGTTATGTTATCTATTAAGTTGGTATGTAACTAATGTTCTTTAAGTGAAGTGTAGTATGTATGGTATGTATTATGTAAATATGATGTCATGTAAGTTAGTACGTAAATATTATGTAAGTTATGTCTGTAAGTTAGTATGTTAGACGTAATGCAAGTAAATAAAGTGTAATAAAAAAAATTTTCCTCTCGAGAGATCGCGGCCCGTGTCCGGTCGAATCAAAATAAACAATGCGCAGTGCATCACCAATGGGTCTTTAAGGGAAAAGTGCCAGTCGGGGAGAAAGATGTAAGGCCCCAGTTTCAAATACTCATACAAAATCGTAGCGCGTCGCAAACGAGTTAATCAAACGTCGCAATATAGAAAGAAAGTAAGCCTTTTGGTTACGGCAAGATAACAATGTCGTTTTGGGTACTAGGGAAGGCTAGCTAGAAGATCCCGAAAATGCAAAACAATTTCCGAAAATAACATTGTTATATAAATCCTTTGCCTAAATATTTTCTGTAACATAAATACGTGATATCCATTTTGATGTCATTTGTGTTTTTGCTTCTTTTTTTTTCATATCGTTTCTGGGGCCTCTAAATACTTTTGTTTAAATTCCGTCTTCTATTGCTTCCTAGTTTTCTTAACTTGGTTCCTAAAGTTCGAAGAAAAAATAGTTATATAAAGATAGTTATATAAAATCAAAATATTTTCTGTCAAAGAAAACGTCCTTAATTTGGTTCTCTTATGATGTGAGACATTTCTTTGATTTGTATTCAGTAAAAAGTTGAATAAAAAAAAGGTGAATAAACTGTAAAGTGTTTTTTTATACATGCAAGTTCCAAAGAAGTAGGCATTCCAAGGCTGATGACTATTCTTCAGTGGTGAAAGACCCAACCTTGCGTCTTTACCACCGAACTAGAGAGGCAGCAACCGTGAAACGTCTGGTTCCATGGACTGTTAGTTCGCGCACATATCAAAAACATCTATTTAAAATGGAAGAGAGAATTTCTCATAGTGTCTTGTGGTTTCCGATCTCAGATTTTTTATCAGGATTTAAAAAAATGGCGAACTAATTTTCCGGAAGAAATCGTCAGCGCGTAACAGAAGTTCCTTTTATTAAGATATGGATTTTTCGTGTTCATTTTCCAAGCGTAAACTTTCCCAGTCTTTTCAATGAAAGAATTTCCTTGCAGTGCTTATTTTTATTAACTCAAATACCCATAAAAAAACTGAATTCAATGTAAATTCTCAGTCTCATTTTGATGTGCCTATAATTTGGGCTTTGTAAATTCACTTACTCTGCATACAAGAAAACAACTGCAAATGACTGAGTAATTAATTAATTAATTACGGTGACAACCTCAAGTATGATAGATGAGAGTTACAATCTGCCATAAGTCTCTTATAGTTTATTACAACGAAAGGATACCGTAAAACGTTAACTATGGTCAGCAACAAACTAGCTCGTGAAGTGCTAATCAAGTTTCAATGCCCTAGAAATTAAACAGCATTTATGGTATGTACAACGTATTAATTCATTTTAACTTTTTGAATTCAAATATATTTCAATAAAACGATTTTAACGGAGACAAAATTACCAAATTTGATTTAAAGCAAACAGCACCACCTTATAGTTCCACTAAACAGCTTTCGTATCAGGGCCCCGTATATCACAGGATTCAAAGCGCTGTTTATAGAAGCCAAAACAGCTGTATGCTAAGTCGTTTTGGGAGAATTTGAGCGATCAGTTCAGTAGAACTCAAAACGAAGTATTAGTGTTTCTTTATACATGATTCCAGAGATTCAAAAGTTTAGAACCACATTCCATCAATTATTGTTTTGTTTAACTCCAGCTAGGAACGAAAGGGTAAAACACATGTTGTGTTTTTTCTATTCCCTGGCTAAAGTATTCACTCCTGTTTCTCCGACAAACGGTTCTACGACCGTTTGTGAGCGGCAGTAGCTGCAGCGAAGCACTTTAAGGTATTCCTTTTGAAACTTTTTGTTGAATACACCAGATATGATATGATTCAAAGCGCTGCTTATAGCGGTCAAAGAGGTGTACGCTAGCTAGGTAAACTTGGCGAGAAAACGTCCAGCTCCGGCTAATTGTGTCTATGATATCAATTAACAAAATGGGAGTCCAACATAGATTGAAAAGAAACCACTATTACAAATAGCGTGCGCGCTACCTTAAGGTGGCTCCATGCAGTTTCTCATCTGTTTCAACAGACAAATATACATAACTTTTTTGATGATTTTCAGGACATTGATTTACATTTCACTAGGGAAAAGCTACAAAAGCAACTAGCCTAACCTTTATACTTTTCAAAAAAGTCACAATTTCTGGGCTTGGCCCGTTTCCATGGCAACCACTGATACAGTTGTTTGGCTCATTTTTTAAGCTTATCCAGTTTCTTCACGTCATTTCTTGGTCTTTACAAGGTGAATGTTCGCTATTTTTGTTGTAAAGATGTTGTCGCTTGAGAAGTCTGAGCTGGCAAAGCTGTGAGAAATTTTGTACATAAGTTTTGTCAGAATAGTAAATTTCCGTTTTCGATGATTAATTAATGCAGAAGTGCATGTACAAAAATTACTCTTACTTTAGTATGACTGAAAAACACAAAAATCCTACAAATGTTCCAATTTTAAAAAAATTTCACCGAGTGGAACACGCGCAATTAGCGTTTGAAAATGCCTCAAAACCCACCTTTTTTCTTCACGTTACCAAAATAAAAATTCTTCAAGTTACGGGGTTGCGCATGCTCATGATTCCTTTTGCGTGGACGAGCGTGGACAGCACGCGGGTAAGCGGTAGAAAAGCTTTTCTAAAGCTTTTCTTTCCAAAGAACAACATTTTTCTGGACAACTGCTTTCCTTTACAGTAAAGGATCCATGTGACCAAAAAATTCGCAAACATAAAGAAAGAAACGAACAAACAAACAAAAAAAGAAAATTTATACCGTTTCGCGATATAAAAACTCGAACGAAGCCGCCACTTTATTGCCAGCAGCAAAAAATTTCCTTGAAGTTTCCAGAACGCGGAATCATTAAACCACTTTCAGTTTCATTTTTACCATTAACTGATTACAACCGTTCTTCAAGAAAAAAACTAAAGCGGTCATGTTTGCTCTTAGAACATCTTTTGGTATGCTGCCCGAGAAAAGCAGGGAAGCTCGTTCTTTTTATGTTGTAAGCTCAATATTTTGTCTGCCGAGACCCGCGTTGTCTCTTAGCGGCTACTTGTGTGTTTGATAACTGCATGGAATAGCAAATAGTAAATAAATATGCTTTCAATTTATACTTTAAGGCAGACGTTGGAGAAAGGGAACAAAAATGTCCACAAGAAATTATACGTTTTGAAAAAGACCACATTATTTTTCTGCAAGGTTCAACAAGTCAACAGAACGCCTGCGAAACGTCGACTGTTTTAGAACCGGCCGTCAACTCGATACTCATCCTTTATTCGTTCACTGAATGCCGTCATTCTAGGCATAATTTTTCGTAAAAATAAAAATTGTATTTGAGCTTAGGTACAATTGAACTTTTTTCAATTTTCGGTTTTATTTTAGACCACTGAAATTTTTGAAGTCGCACATTGTCAACACAAGTGAAACTTAGATCAAACGCTACTGGTGACTGATAAATAGACACTGAAATATAAGTGTCCTTTTGAGTTTCAACTTCTATCAAAATTCAATGACAACTGTTACCTCGTTACGAGTGTGTAATCTATTCATCGCTCAATAAAATTCACAAGTCAGTTGTATTTGGCTGAAACCGCACGAGAACGGCCGTAGAGACAACTTACCCGACAAAAATAGACGGCTTGTTAGAAAGGCAAAAACTAAAGCACTTTTCCAAAAAATTACTTACACTTAGGCTCGATCCAAACAAACTTAAGCTTCTCATCCCAGAGATTCTCGACAGCTGACCAGGACAGCACTGATATTTCAAGTTGAGAACGGAAAGAAGTTCTTCACGCATAATTCTTGAAGGCGCATAATAATTCGTGCAACGTTTTCAGTCCTCTCTGTGTTGCTTGAACTTAAAGATCGCAATCAATCCAGCCCTACAATCGTAGAACAATCGTAGGACTGCAACTGTCAGCTACAAAAGCGATTAAACTAAAGGCTTTTCATAATTTCACTGCTATGTGCTCGACAGGTTTTGAAAAGGTAAGCCATAAAGATGCCTCAATCAGGCTTTGGAAAAGTTCGCCTGGGAGGTTGATTGGCACATGTCATCTGACTTGGACTGTCGCGCTCCTCGCGCGCGCGCTTGTGCCAATTTAGTTCCCATTCCTTGCGCCCTGAAAAACTATATGGAGCCACCTTAATCTCTTCCACGTTTACCGCGCTATGTCCATCCGCAGCACTTTCGAAATTAATGTTGTGGCTACGAACAGTTTTGAAGATTCTGACAGAGATAGCAATAAAAGATGACCCACGATCGGAGGCCGAGGTAAACTGTTGCCAAAAAGGCCGTGAAAGCACCGCTATCGATATGAAGATAACAAAAATTCTTGGAGGGATGAAACACCATTTTGTGTCCGCTGAGCAGGTAAGGTAAAAGAGAACACATGGCGTACAACCACGTAACCAAAATCACTATCGTGACTTTTTTTTGTGAAGTAGCGTCGGTACTTGGCTGGTTTGACGACTCGAAAATATCTGTTTACTGCCATCAAGGCCAATGTGTGAACCGATACAGCAGCCAGGGTTATTGCTACGTAGCCTTCTTATTGACAACGATGCCGCCAAAAAGCCACTGGGATGTCGCTAACGAAGGAATGCCCAAAGGACATGCAGAGATGGCTCCCATACAGAAATCGGAAATAGCGAGCGATGCTACCGACATGTTGGGGATTGTTCGCATTCGTCTGTTAAACACAATGACTAAAAGAGTTAAAGAATTTCCAAGAAATAACAATAAAAGTGTAAGTGCTAAAACCGCTAATTCTAGGATGACTGTAGCTTTGTTTCTTGACTGTAATTCTTTCAATATGACTTCTAGTTGCTTTTCGGTGACATCCTTTGGTCTCTTTCAATAATAGGGGAATTTGCGCCTTTCAGTCTCATCACTCTAAGCACACACGGTATCCTCCTTTTACTTTATAATACTTTCTGTTTACAAAATACTCAAATGATTTTTTTAAATTTCCTTTTAAACTAATTAAATATTTGTAAAAATATTTGTAAAAATTAAAATATTTGTAAAACCTAGATTTGTGTTTTTGCTTTTAAATGCAAAGTGAGTTACTAAGGAACAAAAGAAGGCCCCTCAAAATATTGTAATTTCCCACGACCATTAAAAAACAGTCTTCTTTCTCTTTTGAATAGCTGATGCGGTTTCAACATCATTTATGATAAATGCTTGTCACTGGCAGCTGTCTGACTGTCTGACTATCAGCTAGCAGTTGCAGTGCTAACTTAAGAGCTGAGTACTGTACCCCTCAGTGACCTATAAAAGATTCTTTGTCAACTCTTCATTTTTGACGTCTTAACTAACTTAAATTCTTTAATAAAATTGACGGCCTGGTGGCTTCCGTTGTAACTAATGCAAGAGTTGGAGGTGAAGGAAGTGTCAAGGATCACGTTCTTCCAGACACTAAGATTGATTGGTCAATTTAAGACGCTCGCAACAGTTTTTTTCGGCCTTGGACTGTGTCTTTTTAAACCATAATTTCACATATAAGGCAAACTTTGATTTTAGTGTTTCTACACCATGTTTTCCACATATCACCAAATTTATATTTCCATAGGTTTCTTAGCAACAGCTGTCACCATAGCAACGGTAATGGACAGCCCCTCATTTTAACTTTACGAGGAAACTTAAAAGATTTGAACTACTTTACCTGCACAACTTGTATACGAATTTAGAGAAAAATCTGTAGGATCATATTAAGGTGACAACCTTACGTATGAAAGAAGACAGCTACAACCTACCATAAGTAAATCTGTTTTAGTTTATTACAACGAAAGGACACCGTGAAACGGTAACTATGGTCACTCGGCAATACACATGCAAGTAAACTTGACGTGCAGTGTTGATATAAAGTTACAATGCCCTTGAAGTTGAACAGAATTATTTTATGTACAACATATTGTTTTATTTTAACTTTTTGAATTCAAATATATTTGAAGAGAACTATTTTAACAGAGAGCTGAATTATCCACTGTGATTTAAAACAAACAGCACCACCGGATAGTTCAGCTAAACAGCTTCCCTATGAACGGTAACACTATAATTACGATTTCACAAAAGAGTCTGAAATGTTACAGTTCCGCCCTAAAAGCTGGCAGTGCAGCAGTTGTAGCGCGTACTTAGGATTTCAACACTAGGTACAAATGTTTAACCACACTTAACAATTATTTGTTTTACTCAGAGGCGAAGGCAGCGAAATTTTTTTCCTCTGCCAAGGGTAGTTGCTCCTCTCGAGCTCTTAGCTCAATGATTAAAGGTTCTACAGTACTTCTTGAAGAGCCGTAGCGGCAGCGAAGTATTTTCAGATACTTCTTACGCAAAGTCTTGTTCAGCACCCCGTATATCATAGGATTCAAAGCGCTGTTTATAGTGGCCACAAAGGTGTATGTTAAGTGAGCTCCACGAGGGAAGGTCCAACTCCCATGAGCAATGATATCAATCAACACAACAGGCGTCCAACAAAGACCGAAAGGTACCAATATGTCGAACAGTGTGCACGTCACCTTAGTATCCTCGACGCGTTTACTGTTCTAGTTCCATGTCCAGTGTTTCGAAAAATGTTGTTATGGCTGCGAACAGTTTTGAAGATTCTAAAATAACAGAAAAATATAACGCAGCTTTGAATCCCGAGGTAAACTGTATCCAAAATCCCCCGGGGGTACTTCCCAAACATTTGGGTGGGGGTGTGCGGCGCGCTTCTAGAAACCCGTACCCTATTTCAGACCAAAATATGTGATTTTCACTACCCTATTTCAGACTTGACCCAAAAATTGATACCCTAGTTCAGACGAGACCCTAACCCTGTTTTGTTTGAGAAGGGCTTCAAATTCCCAACGTTAATCAAACCTCAGTTCTTAGGAGAAGAAAATTAACAAAAAGATAGCTTCTTGTAAAAACCA
Source organism: Siderastrea radians (assembly GCA_964017195.1). Lineage (NCBI taxonomy): Eukaryota > Metazoa > Cnidaria > Anthozoa > Scleractinia > Rhizangiidae > Siderastrea > Siderastrea radians. The sequence continues at coordinate 40,002,907 of OZ024892.1, forward strand.
TACCAGATTCCATATCAGAATGCACAAACCTTACCCTATTTCAGAACAAAATGGTCAAAATCTATACCCTATTTCAGACCGAAAAGGCTCAAAAACCATACCCTTTGGCGCCGCACATACCTATATAGCTTATATAGGGAAGTACCCCCCGGTCCAAAAACGCCGTGAATGCGCTGCTATCGATCTGAAGAAAGCAGAGACATTTGGAGGGATGAAACACCATTTTGTTTCCGCTGAACACGGAGGGCAACTGAGCACACATGGAACGGAAACCATGACACGACAATCATGATCGTGGTTTTCTTTTGGTGAAGTTGGTGGTTTTCTTTTGTTTGACGATTCTAAAATACCTGTTTGCAGGCATTAAGGCCAATGTGTGAATCGACTGCTCCTTGACTGTAACTCCGTTACTGTCTGCAAGTTTCTTTTCCATCCCAATGGCATAAATTGTCCGCCTTTTTTTCTTCTAGAGGCTTAAGCCGTCAGTGTATTACCCAACTGGAAGAAAAGTAAACTGTAACTGATATTCTCCATAAGTACACGATAAGTTAACGGGTGTTTTTATTCATCACTGAAATGATTAACTAATCATTTCGTTCCGTTAATTCCGTTCCAGTTTATTTTATTTTATTTGTAGTTTCGATGTTATGTCCAGACTAGCAGTTCCTCTGCCTCGTCCCCAGGTGCCAGTAAAGCGCGGGCAAACAGGGAGCGCCGGGCGTCGTGGGAACTGGGATGGAAAGTGCACCTATCCCATAACGCCAGCACACTTCCGTATAATTAAGTGTGACGCCTGGGGACGAGGCAGGCAGTTCCTATAGTTTGGGGCTAATTTGGTCAGCTGTTAAACTCGGTAGATGAGGAATGTCTCTTTATTATAAAATACAAGACGAGTTGGCTGTGACACTTTGTTTCTTTGTTTCTTTCTTTTTTTTTTCTAGGTCATAAATGCAAAAGGATCAGAATATGAATAGCTTAGAATTTCGAGAAACTGGTTCCTTATTTTCACATGATGCTAACAGTTACTAAAAAAGGAAGAATATATCAGCTTCGAGGGTTTTTGAGTGTCAGATGACATTAAATTGCATACACGAACTAAGGTTTTTTTCCCTATTTCGTAATTTTGACTACTTTGTGACATCTTTAGTCAAAGTGTTTTATAGCTTCCGTCTGAGCTAATGCAAGAACTTTGGGAATTATTCACACTTGTGTCCAATTCCACTTTCGTTGTTCAAATTCTTGTGACATCGCTGGGATCACAGATCTTGCAATGACATGGAAAATTGACGTTTTGTCAAAGAATAATAACAGTAATTGTTATTATTCTTGGACAAAACGTGTAGAGTCTTAGCATTCCACGTCCGTTTTAGGCCATATAATACGTGTTCATAGATTTCTCTTTCCATAAAAAGGGGGAAAAGCTGTTTTCTCTCGATCGACTGCTAACCGATTGAAACAATAATATGCCTTTGTTATATTTGTTGTTTTTATATGCAAACAACATTAACGTCAATGGCATTAAAAAATGATAAAAATAACTGTTTGGAAGTAGCCGAATGAGACCTCGAGACGACAGATTTCCACACACAGATTTTTTGCTTGCTACTACAATAGGTGCCAGAGTTTTCTTTTTTTAAGAGAAAATAAATGAAAACGGATAAGAAGCGCAAAAAGCTTTTGCTTTCGAGCATGTTGTTTTTCCAGGATCCTAACAATTGCCAAAAAAGGAAGGTATATGAGCTACCTATTCATTTTAGTTTTTATTTTTTTTTATTTTTTGTGTAATGTCAGATGACATTTGGATTGCCTGCACTCCCTGAATTCAAGCCTTTCAGTCTTATCGCTCTAAGTACACACGGTGCCTTCCTTTTTATTACTTTCTGTTTGCAAAATCCTTTAAAAATGGTTCTAATTTCCTTTTAAAATAATTTATGACACCCATAACAATATTTTTTCTTTTATTACTACAATAACATGTGTTTTTCTTTTCATGCAAGGTGAGACAACAACGAAGGAAAGAAGCTAAGATCCACGGAAGTGTTGCAGTTTGGCCTGATCGAATAAAAAAACTCTTTTTTTCCTATCGATAGTTGATGTGGTATGCCTGCTTGTATGTGTCAGCTGACAGTTACAGTTCTGATCAAAGCACCATGACGTGACTTTCAAATATTTTTTGGTCAACTTTATTATTTTTTTATCGTTAATGACATTTTTAATAAAAATGACGGCCTGGTGGTTTCCTTTTTAAGTAATGCAAGATCGAGAGAGAGAGGTGAAACCAGTGTCACTCGCCATGTTCGACTTCCACATACCAAGTTTGCCTCTGCAATTTTCGCATTAGATTAATAAATGCATAATACAAGCAAAATTTGCCAGGACGTTTACAAGAGGCACGTTTTATCGGGGTTAATAAATTAGAAAAAAAAGTACGTAACTATTGAGTATCCATAAAGTTCATTCTGGCTCAGGTTAGAAATTAAGCCTTTTGTTTTCCGTCCGGATAACAATGTCAATTTGGGTAGGAAGAAAGGATTCCGAAAACCCGAAAGCATGCAGCTTCCAAATTCGAGAAATAACATAATGATGATGCTATTTATCCCTTGTCTAAATATTTTTTGTAACATAAGTACACACACATCCATTTTAATGCCATGTGTCTTCTCATATCTTTTCATTAAGTGTTCCTTAGTTTTTATATGTTAATTAGTTTCGAAAACACTAGGTTTTCATCAATATGAAATCCAAAGAAAGATTCTTTAATTTGGTAGTTTTCTTGTAAGACATTTATATGGACTGCTTTTAAAATGTTAGAAGAAAGTTTCTCACAGTGTCCTGTGGTTCCCGACTTGAAATTTACAATTCTAAAATAAAACGGCCAGCAAATTCTCCAAAAAAATTTACTGATTTAACGCATAAGAAAAGATTTTCCATGACTTAAGTTATGGATTTTCCATGTTAATGTTCCAGGCGACTCTAATCTCCCTACTTCTATACTAGAATAGCTAAGAATTTCCCTCACAGTGTTATGGCTTATAAACTTAAATCCCATTAAAGAATCTACATTCTCAGTCTCATCTCTTCATCAGCTGCTCTGCAATTGCAATTGACAGAATTTAGTTTATCGAATTGAAGGGGCACTGTGAAACGGCAATTATAATCGTGCAGTGTTAATATAACTTTCCTAGAAATTAAACAGCAGTTAAGTTCTCAGTTATTGCTATATCTTAACATTTTGAGTTGAACTATATTGAATAAAACGGTTTTAACACAGACAAAATTGCCAAATTTCATTTTAAACAAACAGCGCCACCGAATAGTTCAGCCTTCGTGGACTGAAATGTTAAAACCACCTTCAAAAGCATAATGATCACCCTAAAGGATTTACCAACAGGCACAAAAGTAAGAACCACATTTCATTGTTATTAATTTATCGCAGCTGGGGCAAAGTCACCGACAGTTTTTCCTTCTACTACGGTACTCTCTCCTCTCGAGTTCTTAGCTCAACGAGAAACGGTCCTACAGTACTTCGTGGAGAGCCGTAGTTGCAGCGAAGTAATTTCAGATACTCCTTTCGCAAGGTCTTATTTAGCGCCCCGTATATCATAGGATTCAAAGCGCTGCTTATAGTGGCCAGAAAGCTGTATGCTACGTACACCTCGCGAGGGAAAATCCAACTACCGCGAACCGTGTCAACGATGTCAATCAACAAAACAGGAGTCCAACAAAGACCGAAAAATACCACTATCACGAGTAAAGTACGCGCCACCTTAATGTCCTCTACGTTTACTGTGCTAATTCCGTGTCCAGTGTTCTGAAAATTGCGACTGTGGTTGCGAACAGTTTTGAAAATTCCAAGGTAGCAGTAAAAGATGATGCAGGTTGGAAGACCGACGAAAAATGTCACCATAATCGCGGTGAATGCACCGCTATCGATCTCAAGATAGCAGAAACATTTGGAGGGATGAAACACCATTTTGTGTCCGCTGAGCATGTATGGCAACGGAGCACACATGGGATAGAGCCATGACACAATAATCATGATTATGGTTTTCTTTTTGGTAAAGTAGCGTCGGTATTTAGCTGGTTTGACGATTCGAAAATACCTGTTGAGCGCCATTAAGGCCAATGTGTGAACCGAAGCGAGAACCAGAACCAGAGCAACGTATCCTTGGTATTGACAAGTTGTATCGCTAAAAGGCCACTGGGATGTCGCCAGTGCAGGAAGGCCTATAGGGCATGAAATTAAAGCTCCCAGACAAAAGTCCGTGATAGCGAGGGACACCACAAACATATTTGGGATTGTCTGCATCCGACGGTTACGAACCATGACCAAGAGAGTTAAAAAATTTCCAACAAACAAAAACAACAAAAATGTCGCGAAGAAACCTGATTCCAGAATGATTTTGGCTTTGCTCCTTGACTTTAACTCCTTCAACATGTCAGCAAGTTGCCTTTCTGTGGAATCCATTTAGGATTACCGCCCCGAGTTTTTCTCGTAGAGATTTAAACCAAGTGAATGATCCAAGTAGACAAGTAAATGTAACTGATTTTTCCCGTAAGTACTTGGCAAAATTAATGGGCGTTTAAATATATTATTAAAATGAGTCGCCAATCATCTCATCCAGTTAATTAGTAAATGTGGATCAGCCTGCATTGCAAGCGTTTCCGTAGCATCAAGCTTGCCTCCCCTCCCCGCTCCTTCCATCAGTGTTGCGCTCGCCCCAATTTTCGCGCCGCCAAAAAGGCGAAAAATGCCTCGAACACGCGGAAAAACCTACGGAAACGCTTGCTACGCAGGCTAACGTGGATGGTCTCGATTTCTCTCTCTCGTATTGGATATTGTAGTTTTGGGCTCAGTTTGTCAGCTGACAGACTAGATAGTTCGGTACGTAGCTAGAGAAAGACATTTTCGCTCAGCTAAGGCAGATATAAAGCATTCAGCTAAGGCAGATGTAAAGACAAAATGGAAATCTGCAGACAGTCTATTTTTAGTGTAATTTTGGTGGCCTCATTTGCTTGCAGAATATTTTAGCATTGCTTGGATATAAGCCACAAACATTTGAAGTCCGTGGGGCGGAGTTTCCCCTTCCCGTTTTGCATAGAGTTACAAGCAGTTGCTTAATGGCATTTCTCCTGAAAAATAGCTCAGCTGTTTTTATTTAGTAGCCGAAACTCGTTGTGGTTCTTAAAAAATTAAACAGCTAGCGGCCATTTGTAAATAAGGAATAATTGAAAAACCTTTTAGCCTTTATGTTATTACAGTAAACCAGTCCGTAAAACGGTCAGGTTCGTTTACTTTATTACAATCTGTTCACTTATTAAAGTAAACGGTATCAAGCAAATTACGCCAAGCAAGTAAAGTATACGTCAAACAGGTAAATACACTAAACAAGTTTCAACACACACAGTAAATAAGGTACCTCATACCACTATTACTATTTCCCCAGCGTGGGATTCACGTCCATCACGTGGGTACCTCCAGCATTTTGTTGTTTGTTTGTTTGTTTGTTTGTTTGTTTTGTTTTGTTTTGTTTTTGGATAAAAAAAATTCTGACACTTGTTGGCATTTTCCCTACAATATCAATCCAAATTTGAAGTAAAGTTTCTTGTCTAAGGAGACAACATGACACGATGGAGAGACCACGCCTCGAACCATTTCCTGTGGAAAGTGCGAACGAAAGCCTAAGAAATTTCCACCAAATCACCACGACTCAAATGTAGCAAACCCCGACCGGTAGTCTGCAGCAATTTTTTTGGGAACGAAATATTTTCCCTTGACATGACTAGCATCGGGGAGGCGGCGTGGCCAATTGGTTAGAGCGCTTGTGCCGGTTTCAAGTCTACCTCTCCGACCACTTAGAATTGTTTCACGGTAGTCCCGTTTTCAAATTCTCAACTGGTAAGCTTCCCACCAGTTGGGGTTCTTAAAACGTTTATGTTTCATTTTTCATGTTACTTCTCTTATTTACAGTGTCCCCTGTTAGCAACGCACCACTAAATCGACACTCAAACAAAGTTTATTATTATTATTATCGTTTTATTATTATTATCGTTATCATTTTGCTGTTACCTTTTTAAAATCCCTCACTGGCATTACATTGCGCCAAAAATGACATTTGTGTCAACAATACGCAGCAACAAACAGTGATGTTTCCTAGCTGGGTAAATTTCAGTACGCTGTCTCAGTTATTATTCAATTTCTAGGTTGCATGATTCAATGATCACAATTATTGGCTTTAGGAGGTGAATTTTTAGCAGTACTGGGAAATTTGATTATTTCGTTACAAGCACAAGTGTTCAGAGAGTTTCGGTAAACTAAAAAGTTTTGAGTCCAGCTTTTCACTTGTTTTATATCCCGTCTAGGGCATTAACCTGCTATATTTTCAGTGTATTTATAAGCCGACTACCGCCGTAATTTGGTCCAAGGCCTTTCAAATTGTGCGGTCCGTACAATGAAATGCGGCCCGCAAAATTGACCAATCGCAGCGCGCGTACTAACTAAGAGATATAAAGGAACTGTCATCCAGGCAATAAAAATTTTATGCTGCCCCTTGGTTAATATTTAAACTGAACTATTATGCTGGGTAGGGTATTTCAATGGGGGGTACAACATATTGAACATTCTGGGAACCCTCTAGGCGATCTTTCCATGCCTCGTGGTTTTGGCTGGACTCGACAAAAACAGAAGTGGTTGATCGTCGCCTTCTTTATGTTACCCACCTCCCCCACCCTTGTCCTAGCCACATACCGTATTTTCTCGATTAAACGCCGGACCCCGAATAAACGCCGGGTTCAAATAAACGCCGGGTCTACAGGGCCGATTTTGAAATAAATGCCCCCGGCGTTTATTCGAGGTCCCAGCGTTTATTCGAGATTTTTTTTTTTCTTTTTTTTTCTTTTTTTTTTTTTTAAATTAATTTTTATTAAATAGAGCAAAGTAATACAATGTGCAATGATAAGTACAAATATCCTCGTAGTACATGGATGAACAGTGCGTAAAAAGAAAAAGAAGCAGAAAAAAAAAAAAAAGGAAATTAAGAAAATCAGATGAAATTCTTCCACTTATTGTTGAAGTGTTCCAGCTGTTTGTTTTTGAGAGCAATTTGTTGGAGGGTATCGATCTTGCTCTTTAAGAAAGCAGGGAAGCTGTCAAAAATCACTGAGTCGTTGTCCTGGATGCAGCAAAAGATAAAATATTTAGCAACGAGGGCAACATAATTTAAAGTGTCCTTAAATTGCGTGTTATTGTACCATCCATATATAACATTGCGTTCGCTCAGATCGAAAGTTTGAAGGGTTTTTTCAAACCACCAATTTTGGAAAGCATGCCAAAAAGTAGAGATTACAGTACACTGGAAAAGCATATGGGGAAGTGTTTCTGGGAGTGCATAGCATAACCGACAAGTGTCGGACTCCGACAACTTCGCACGAAACAGGGAACATCTCGTAGGAAGGATGTTATGTATGATTTTGTACTGAAACATTTGTAAATTAACTTCTCGTGTTATTAAGAAAGGCAGCTTGTAGACATTGGTTAAGCTTTCTTTGGAAAAACCGTAACGCAAAATTCTTGTTTCAGCTGTGGGCGCTTGGAAGATATGGTCTAGGATGGCCGCATAAGCAGAATGAGTAGTGATATTCTTGGGCGAGGATTCCTGGGAACTATTTCCACTCGAGGTGGAAGAATTTGTGGATTTTAGCTTACGTCTCCAACTAGAGGGGATGGCATTTATTAGCCCATAATATGTGGTAAAAGGGACTTGCAGGTGGAATTTCCGTTGAAATTTGTCGAGTGATAGGAAGGTGAAGTCAACATCAAGTAGGTCCTGGATGCGTATGATTCCGCTACGATACCAATGTTTGAAAAAAATTGTGCTTTTGTTTATTAATATATTGCTGTTATTCCAGATTATTTCGTTCTGAGCCTGTGTCATATCTTCAGAAAACATAGGTCTATAGTCCTGCCAGTACTTTAACACAGAATGATAAAAAGGAGGTAGGTCGTGTAGCTGGAGTAAATTTAAGTCGTAACGGCAGTCTAATAAAAAGGCAAAGCCGCCAAGATGGCTCAAAGCGTACTCTGGTATGACCTTCCAAGCAGCGTCAGAGTTTTGACGTATTCTTTGAATCCAGGCAATTTTTAGGGCAATTTCCATTAAAGACTCTCTGTCGACCACAATGCAACGCGCGCCTAAACGGAGGTTTCGTGGACCACGAAACCCCAAAGTTTTGCGTCGGCATTTGAAGGCTGTGGAAATCTGCCTTCATCCAAGTCATCCTTCCGTAGAATGGATAGAGATTTTCTTATGAAGCTATGAAATTTATCAGGGAACTATTGGAGCAGTGTTGATTCAAAAAATGTTTTATTCTTCAGGTCACAAAAGCGACATTCGGACACTTGATGTTTCGCACAGCTCTCAACCGACAAGCGAGACCACGCGGAAAGTTTTTTATTTATACCTCATATCAGAATAATGTGACTATGGACGATCCAGTGAGTTGATAGGGAAAAATAACAGAATTCTTATGGTTATGTGGAACTGAATGTGAGTGAATATCAAACTGACTACAGTAATAAATGTTTCTGTAGATCGGACGTGACTGAGTATTCAACACACCCCGCGGGTGACAAATCGCGGTTTTTGCAACCGTTAGTAATAAAATAATGTCAATTGCTTTTACTCTACACACCTTTCGACATTTTAAAGTGGGGTATTTTAAGGTATAGGCGCTGTTGAACATAAATGAATGAGCGAACTCATGACCCGATACACTAAAAACCCAATGCGCTATGTTAATTTGAAAATATTTCTCTGACTGCGTGACGTGTAATGACAGTCTACGATGAATCGTATTTTATTACAGTCATCTGCAGAAGAAGAACGAATGGTATCCCACAATCCTTTGCCTCATGGGATTTCATTAAGATGGCGAATGTCTTGTGACACATGGCGGATTTTGCCTGTTTTCGCTTTGGATTTTTTTACAGATAAAGCGTTTCGCTGAGGATAGCACACTTCAAAACACAAACTTGCAACTTTCATCATGAAATAGGTGTTGTTTCTTTGGAATTTAGCACATTAGAAATAGGTTTTTAAGATAATTTGAATAACAATGTCTCACGCCATCCGTTACCACCGCTTCAATGAGTTGCACGAAGTTAATGATAGGTCTCTTTACGCTTGAGTAATTTGCAGAAACAGTTAAAATATGAATAATTAAAAGGTATTTGGACAACTTTGTACTATAGTGACCCTTAGTGACCCGACAGTTTCAAATTTCTGAAGGTTCGAAAATGGTCCAAATTCCTGCAGTTTCGAGTATCACGTTTTAACTCACATGGCGATTCCGCGACAAATGTAATAGAGTAATAAACAGGGTTAAAGGAGATTAATTGCGCTTTTTCTTTATTGTGCTTTCCGTGCGAGCAAGGAGTGAATTAATTGCTTGTGCTTTGTTGGATAAGCTCAAAAGGATCCGTGAAGATTACCAGTTATTAGCCGTTGCTTTCTCCTCGAGTATGGTAAACTGGGTGACAGATATCACTATCTATGTCTCTACTTGAAATGGTCGAAGTAGTTTGACACAAAACTTCGACATCGCAAATTATTGTTCCAGTTAATTGTCCATTAAAAGCTACTCGAGGAAGAATTCGAGGAAGCGATTTTTGAATACATTGCCTACAATCATCAACAACATCCTCGGGTAAACACATGATACAACTCGTTGGATCTCGTCTTTAGCAACAAATTCGAAACGATGATCGGTACAGGATAATTAACAACATATTACTCACGGCGATGTCCCAACTGCGATTTATTTGAATCAAGTAGGACTGCACAAGCCGACGAACTGTTCTTCAACTGAGCGATCATCGATGTACTTCGAGGACAATCAGACCCTTCATTTGGGCAAACTTTCGAGGAAACTCTAGCGATTTCATTGCAATAAAGTGCAGCATAGGCAAAACCTTTCAGCTGAACACTAAATTCTTCCATTGATACGCAGTAGTACTAGAACAGACGCGTTATTACGAAACAGAGTATTCTGCGTTGTAACACGTTACAAACGAAGCTGCCGCCATTTGAGTGAAAATCATTCCATCGATCCCTCAAGAGACTGATGACGTCACTTCAGATTTTGATAATATAGTTGAAAATGCAAAGGATTGTGGGATACTATTCATTCTTCTTCTGAGTCATCTGCAAGACTTATAAACCATAAAATTTAGCTCTTTCTATTGACAAAAACGTATACGCCTAACGAAGTGAACACCTTCATTTCCTTACTTGGCTGCTAAAGCGCTCAAATCTAGCCATTTTATCACAATGTTCTCTCTCCAAAGGAATCAAAACATAAACAAACGCGCGCATTGCATTGTAGTCGACAGAGAGTCTTTAAACCAAAATCTATCATTTTAAGGCCGCCGTTAGCTTTCTCTCCAGTGATTGTGGATTTTTTTATTTTTTTTTTTCGGAGGTTTGCCTTCCCAGATAAAGTCAAAAATCATTTTGTTGGCTGCATCAATAACATGCGGCGGCAAATATAAATTGGAAGAATTAAAAATTAATTTGGACAAAGCTAACGTCTTCACGATGTTAATCTTTCCAATTAGCGTGAGTCTTCTGCATTTCCAAATGTTCAATATTTTTTCCATGCTTCGTAACTTGTCATCAAAATTTAACTTATCAGCTTTAAGCGTGTTATACGAGAAGAAAACACCTAGCGCGCAAATGGGGTCTTCTGGCCACTTAAAATTGAAAGGGGTGTCACGTCTGTCTTTCCAGCAGCCTAGCCACAAAGCTTCAGTTTTAGAGGTATTAACTTGCAAGCCGGAAATAGATCTAAATTTCTCTAGCATATTTAGTAGATGCAAGATTGAATCGGTGTCGTTAACAAAGACAGTAGTGTCATCAGCATACATACTGATTTTTATTTCTTTATTTCCAATTGTGATTCCTTTAATAAGCGCGTCGCGTTTGACAGCTCTTGCAAGAAGTTCAAGGCCGATAACGAACAACAGTCCAGATAGTGGACAGCCCTGTCTCACACCGCGTTTTATGGAAAAAAAGCGTGAAGCGTGTCCGTTGTTTAGAACGCAGCTAGAGATGTCAGTATGAAGAATCTTGAACCAATGTAAAAAGTTAGGCCCGAAATTAAAGTGGGTAAGAGCTTTTTCTAAGTAATGCCATTCAATGGTGTCAAAAGCCTTGCGAAAATCGAGAAAGACGGCAATTCCTGGCAGATTTTCTTTCTCGGTGTAAAACATCAGATCTTGTATTAATCGAATGTTTTCGCCAATATATCGCCCTTTCACGTAGCCTGTTTGGTCTGGATTTATCAATTTGGGTAAAACCTTTTCTAGACGCTTCGCCAAAATTTTAGTAAGAATTTTATAATCAACATTTAACAGAGAAATTGGCCTAAGATTTTCAAGGATAGTTTTATCTTTGTTCTTTTTCGGAATAAGAGAAATTATTCCACGCCTTTGAGATATCGATAGGGAGCCGTTTTGAAAAGCGTAATTAAAGCTACCAACGATTGAGCTTTGCAATTCAGGCCAGAAGTATCTCAAAAATTCGGCGGGGAGCCCGTCTGTACCGGGCGTTTTATCCGCAGAGAAATCTTTCAGAACATTTAGCGCTTCTCTTTGTGTTATAAGCCCTTCACACAAAGCTTGTTCGTCCTCAGACAAAGTGGGAGTGCTGTTAAGATTAAAAAAGACGTCACTCTCTTGTGCGTCCTGAGAGTCGGATACTTGCGATTGATAGAGTGTTTCATAAAATTTCTTTTGTTCCTCTAAAATGTCGAATTGATTTGTTGTGAAAGAACCGTCATTTAGCTTCAGTTTGGTAACAGATTTTCTTGAGTAATTTCTTTTTTCAAGACTATAAAAATATTTATTATTGCGTTCACCATGTTCGTGCCATCTGGTTCGGCTTCTGAGAATCGCTCCCCGTGTTTTATGTGCCATTATCTTTTCTAGACGAGCTTTGGTAGAGTTGAGCTCACAAAGGATTTGCCTGTTGTTTCTGTTTTTTTCCGCCCTCGTGATTAGTTCGTTTATTTTATTTTGAAGGATTTTTTCTTCATCCCGACTTCTCCGAGCTTTAATTTTGGTGTATTTAACGGTGAATCCTCTGATCTCCATTTTAATAAGGTCCCAACGTAAACCCAGATCCTCGACAGTTTCATATTTACTTTTAAATTCTAGAATGTTTTCACGTAATTGGGAAACATATCGATTGTCTTCAAGCAGAGAAGAATTGAATTTCCAAAAACCAGGTCCTTTATTTTGTTTAAATTCCTCGGCAATAAGATTAATTTGCACGGCGGAGTGGTCTGTGTTAGGAGCAAAATTGATACAGAAGTCCGACGCGTAGTTACACAGTTCATTAGAAATCAAAAAGTAATCTAGACGACATTGCACTTTAAAGGACTTGTCTCTCCACGTGAATTGCCTCGCGTCAGGGTTTAGAGAGCGCCAAATGTCGCAAAGGTTATATAGCTCACATAGCTTATTTATTTCGTTGATAACTGAAAGCTTCCTTGTGACAGGGTTCCCACCTTCTTTATCTCGCTGCGTTAAAGCACAGTTAAAGTCACCGCCAATAATTAAGTTTTCATGCGGGTATTCCTGAAGTTGATCTTGTAGCTCTTTAAAGAAGTGAACTTGTTGATTTATATCATTGGGAGAGTAGATATTAACTAAAACGAGATGGGAATCATCAATTGTTAATTTTGCGATAAAGAATCTACCGTTTTTGTCTTGACCGATTTTCTCAATCTTACAGTCTAACTTAGGGTTTAACAGAATCATAACACCTTTGCTGTGGTTGGTCCCGTGATTAAACAACACTTTCCCTCCCCATTCCGCTTCCCAGATTTTTGCAGTATCACTAGAGCTGTATGTTTCTTGAAGGAATGTGAAGTCTTTGTTCTGTTTATGCAGCCATCTGAAAAGCGCGCGCCTTTTTATCGATTTATTAAGACCTCTTACATTGATAGTGATACCCTTTAAATTGAAAGCGCTGATTGAAGAAAAGTACAGCATATAACACAGAACAAAGCAAGTGTAATTTTGACAGCTTTCTCCCTATGGAACTAAAATATTTGTTAGCAACTTTTGGCAAAAAACCTTTTGTAAAGAAGAATTTGGAAGAATTTGCATATATTTGACGCGTATGAAATACAAGTGCGAAAATAAGAAACCTGTATACAGAAAGTCTAAATAAACCGGTTACGAACATAAATTTAACGACGTTTACAGAAATAAAGAAAAAATAAATAAAATAGGCTCTTGTGGCCTGAACGCAAGATAGCAAGTGGGTATGCGTGATGGTCACGTTAACGTAATCTTAAAGTTCCGGTGTTCCGCTTTTTAGAAAATACTGGTAAAGTAGTTTATAGAATAAAGATCAAACTCTGTGTATCAAAGATTTTTGTCTTAAGACGAAAAATTCGAGATGGGTATATTAAATCACGTTTGTGTCGTAACTGCATACTAGTTCTCTTTCTACCATTGCATTTAAATTTATACACTGATATTCAAACCAAACTACCTTTTACAAAAGTGCTTGAATCTAACTGAAACAGATGAAACAAACAACGCATCAGGTACCGTGTCAATCTCTTTTAAATCATGGTAACTTTTCTGCGGGCTTGTCCATCAGACGAGGATCATCTCGAGGGTCTCCCCAGCGTTTCTCCAGCAGTTCCTTGAATGGTTCTATAATTTTGCTTTTCTCAGAACTATTGGAGCAGGAACCTTGCCACCACTTTGTTCTAAATTGCTTGCACAGTACGTTTGCTGTCGAGCAGTTACCGATACACTTCCTCTGTGTTTCACGGAGAAACGCAACGTTGAGAAGATTTCAATCACTGTTCCTGTCGATGATGTTTCTTTTAATAAATAACTTACTTTTTGCTGAAATTTGGCTCTTGGTTCAATAGTTCTGATATTAGAAAATGGATGGCTGAAAAATGCATTTAATAAATAAACGCCGGGCCCCGAATAAACGCCGGGTTCGAATAAACGTCGGGTCTACGAGGCCGAGTTTTAAATAAACCCTCCCGGCGTTTAATCGAGAAAATACGGTATTCCTATTAGATGATGACTATTAGATGGGGATTTTTGCCCTCACCTTTGCTGGGTAGGGCTTCCTTTCATTTGTCTGTAATTGATATTGAATTGAAACGATTATTAAAGCGGCTATTTGGCCAGCCACATAGCCAGAGGTTATCCAAAAATAAATTTGAGTTTGTTGATTCATTGTCAAACACCACTTCCAGCAAACAGAGCAAGACCAAACAATAGTGTTTCTTGTTGTGGTATATATTTTGGAGAGGGGCAGGCTAATAATATATCAGATCTCGGCTGATCTCGGTTTCAGGCCGTGGCATATTTTAATTATAAACAAGTCAAAAACATGAGCTGATTTCGGTTTTGCGTTGTTGTTCCAGAGCTAAATCCATGAGCCATTAAATCCTCGAGACAGTAATAATAAAAGGAGTTGTTAAATCGTTGCGGTCGCTACGACCGTTACAAAAAAAGTTGAACGATGGTAACCATTGCGACCACTTGATCGCTAGCGGTTTCCATAGGATTGCTACGATCGCCGAGAAAACAGATAAAAAAATCACCGAAAGGATCTGGATAAAACAACATCTGGTTCGCGCACTTTCTCATATTCCGTGACATGGCGGTAGTCAGTTGCAATTTCATATACCAAGCTTGTGACGTTTTTGTCGGTCGCTCCTGCGGAAGCAGATCACCGAGGTATTTGAAACTTGTGATTCTGTAGAGGGCAGTCCTATTATTTGACTACTGAGGAGAAAGGTCTGATACAGCGTCACTTTTCGGAAGTGGTGGTTGTTCACCAATATACTTTGTCGAATGAAATGTTTTGAGTTTTCTCTGTTGTCGAACTTTAGAAGTACTATACTCTTGAAAGTCTAAACGTTAATCAGACAGATTTGAATAAAATAAAGTTAATACTGTTCGGGATGCTTGAACTGCACTAAAGAAACAACTGCCTCAGAGATGATTTAAAGTAGTCGTAGAAATTACAGTTCTACGTTATATATCATTTACCATTTGAGATAGACGTATTTTTGGTTTAGTTTAGGCTGTTATCAGTTTTCCTGCATCGTCTAGTAACCCCGTTACGAGCTATTGTATTTACTCCTTTTTCCACCGCCAAAGGCTTCACGGTCGTTTGAAAACGGCAATATCTACAGCACAAAATCTTCAAGTACTCCCTCTGAAAGTTCTTGTTTAGCACACCGTATATCACTGGGTCCAAAGCACTGCTTATAGTGGCCAAAAATGTGTATGCTACGTATACTTCGCGAGGGAAGATCCAGCTTCCGTGAATTGTGTCCACAACGTCAATCACCAAAATGGGCGTCGAACACATACTGAAAGACACCACTATAACGAGCAATGTGCGTGCTACCTTTATTTCTTCCACGTCTACTGTATTACTGCGAATGCAAGAAGTTTGGAAATTATTGTTGTGGGTTACGGACAGTTTTGAAAATTTTTAGATAGCAGTAGAAGATAATGCAGGTTGGAAAACCGACGTTTACTACCACTAAGTACGTGGTGAATGCACGGCTGTCGATCTGAAGATAGCAAAAGAACTTCGAGGGATGAAATACCATATTACTTCCACTGATGATATAAAGTAATTGGGCACAAAGTGAATATAGCCACGAGGTAACAATGATTAATATAGTTCTCTTTCTGTTAAAGTAGCGTCGATACTTTTGTGGGCTGACGATCTGAAAATACCTGTTCACTGCCATGCAGGATAAAGTTTGTATCGAGGCCGTAGCCAGAGTTATAGCCATGTGTCCTTGGTATTGACAAAAGGTGTTGCTTAAAGGCCATTGAGATGTTGATAATACAACAAAACCAGAAAAACTAGAAAGTGCTGCTAAGAAGAAGTCCGAAATAGCAAGCGATGCGACGAACATGTCTGTCGGAATTACTCGCATTCGACGATTTAAAAACATAATTAAGAGAGTTGTTGAGTTTCCGGCAAAGCAAAAGGATAAAAGTAGGGCGAAAAAACCTGCTTCTAGGACAATCGTTTCCTTGCTCCTTGATTTTAACTCTTTTAGCATTTCTGCTAATTGCGTTTCTGCAGAATCCATGCTTTCCCTTGAAAAAGTTGCTAATTAGAACTTTAAAATTTCCTCATCTCAATGTATTTGTCGATAAACAACTTCAATTTGTCTGTTTCAATTTTGAACAAGTTTCATCGCAATCTAAATCGTTCAAATACCAACCAATCACCACTATCTCCTGAATTGACAGGTTAAGCATCTCCCAGTTGGTGCTGCGCTCGAGGTGGAAATGAATTGTAGACTCAAGGAAACAGCTGAACACGTCGCTTATTAAACGGAGAGATTGATGATTTCAACTTTGAGCCACAAAATTCACTGAGGTAAGGTTATATATTGTTACTTTAAAATGCTTACTTCAATTCTTGGCGCAGAGCTATTCAGTGAACTTGAAATTCAGCAATGGATACATAAATCGGTATGATGAAAGTTTTGCTTGGCTTCGTCAAATCTCGGTTCATGCAGCGGTGTTTATTTTGTTATTGAACGGTGTCTTTAGGTGTCAGCTTTACTTCTAATTAATTCTACACATTTTAATGTGCTAATAGGTTTTGACAGGCTCGCTGCATTTCAGTAACCCCAATTTAGCCACTTTTTGACAGTGCGAACTTATTCCTGCCAGTTTTCATACTGTTCCTTACAGGAAGAGTTAAAACGGTTGCAAAAAGGATAAAGAAGTTGGATTGGACTTGTGATTTAATGATAACTGGAAACAAAGAAAGGTTGCATTTCAGTTTGTGGTTTTAACTGCGGATTGGAAGTTTTGGTTTACTACAGTGCGATTGGAAGTTTTGGTTTACTAGTGCGATGAACTTTTCCAATTTGAAGTTCTGTTTACACAGCGAGCTTTTCCAGCTTTGTTTCCAAGATCTGGGGCAAAATGAAGTAACAAACCGCATTCCTCCCTGAGACTGGGAGGGTATAATTTTATTATTGCTCATCTTCAAGGATGAAGAGTTTGTGCTATTAACGGCTGTTTTTACAACAATTGGTAAAAAGAGGAAGCTACAGCTTATGAGATACGTTACTAGTGACGATTGCTTCTTGGTACTTTGGAGCTTTCTTAAGTTTGCCACTGGATTAATAAACACAAACCTTCAACGGCTTGCAGTGTTTGCTTTTACCATAAAATTAAACTTTAACTTTCTACCCGTCAATCGGAACTGAAGAATTACAATGGAAATATAAACAACTCTGCAAAATGTAATGTTAAATGCTCGATTTAATTATGTCTGAGACCTTTTCGCAGCCCCAGTGAAAGAAAGGATTGTTTAGAAGGTGATCTTACACATCGCTTGCTTAAAAATAATTGCCAAAACTTGACAGAAGAGCAATCATTAGATGGTCTTTAACAAGTTTTAATCAAGCGTAGACAAAGAAAAGAGTTCTTCTCAGTGACATGCCTGGACGTTGGCCTATATGGATCCAATATTCTTACGCACAGTCGCTTAAATTCATTGTACAAATTGTTCTCATGGGCAGAGATCAAGCTCAATAGAAGTTCGACTCTTCTAGCCTGTTCTGGCATAAGGATCATAAATATTCAACAGTTCATTCGGTTTCTTTTCTTTACAAACCTAGACTGACCAAGATGAAGTGGTTGTATAATGATGCAAACCAGTATTAAATTATCCGCTATTAATAAGTAATGCCTTGTCAAGGCCATCCATAATCTTGAAGCAATCCCCAGTTCTTACTAATTTGAGCAATAAGCTCTTCTCTTCTGTTCATCTTTCATGCATTTTCCGAACAAACTAAGCATGCTCGATGCTAGATTAGTATCGCTCCTCCGTATTTCCATATTTCTTCGATTGCATTTGCAATGTATGGCTTCCTAATCTTTACTTTGTAAGGCTTATTCTGAGAGCCTGCGGGGTTTGCGATAATTTGTCAATACCCTTAAATGGGTAATAGTTCTCGACTACCTTTTGTGTTTATTTTTGTCGTGAATTTGACAAGAAACTTTTTTGTCCTCGAGCCAAGTCTAATCTTGACAAGTAGTAAACGAACTTTCTTGAAGTTTTACTGGGGTCCTGCAACATCCACTGAGCCGTTATGTATTGAGTTTGTGTCCTCGTTTACTGGCTGAACGGACTGAATTGTATCAATTACATTTATTGCGTTCGAAGAAGGAGAACGCAGTCCTAATCTTGCAGGCCGAAAAATTCGAGATTTTTTGTAATGGACGCCAAATTGGGCCCCGAAGTTTTTTGAAGGGGCCTGCGCTCGGCCGGAAACTGATATGGACTTTGGCCTCGCTTTCATGACGCAAATTCCCCAAACGGTCAATTTAGCGTGTAAACGAGCAGGCGAATATTGATCGTGGTTTCAAGAGCAAAATTAATTTGTTATTTTCTTCGAGTTTTTTAGAAAAGTTTTCGAGTTTGTCGACAATGCACAGTTTCAAGTCCACTTATAAACACAAGCGGCGTACCTAGGATGTAGAGTGGTCGAGAAAACATCGATGATTCGTACGGACTCTTGATAATTTTCTGCCGAGGACCACAAAGGCTTTCACAAGACTTTTCAAAAGACTTTTCAGGGAAAACTTTCACGTTTGTTGACAAGACACCGTTTGAAGCCTACTTACAAACACAAGCGGCGGAGTTAGGATGTACAGAGCTTGAGGAAACATTGATTATTCGTACGGAGATTTTGCTATTCCTTGTTGCGGACTTTAAAGAATTTTAAGAGTGATTTCTGCTGACTTTCAGAGCGAGAAACTGATCATGTTATTATTACAAGTGATGACGATAAGGACTGATAGGAAGGCTAAATATTACTTTAATTGAAGGATGAAAGTGGACACTTCTGTTAGGACATTTATCGAGACACGCGACAGCCTAGTCTCTGTTATTTTTGACACGAGGAATTTT
This sequence comes from Siderastrea radians, assembly GCA_964017195.1. Classification (NCBI taxonomy): domain Eukaryota; kingdom Metazoa; phylum Cnidaria; class Anthozoa; order Scleractinia; family Rhizangiidae; genus Siderastrea; species Siderastrea radians. The sequence continues at coordinate 40,021,914 of OZ024892.1, forward strand.
AAGCGAGTGAATCAATTTGTCAGCAGAGACATCAAAACGCTTCTTGATACTAATTAATCGTTGTTATGTAGTGCTTGAAATTTTCTTGTTAATCTGCATACCTTGATGGTCATTTTAAAAACATATCATTGGCAAATTCATTGATGTAAAGTCGTGCACAAGCCACCAAAGGGTAATTATAATTGAACTGATTCCAGTTATTTTGTATATTGAGATGCCTGCCTGTGACGTTGGAGAGCCCAAAGCCCCATACACACCGGCAAATTTTCTATGGCAAACCGTATTTGCTCGTGTAGATGAGAAAATTTTGTCAATTTGTTTTGCTACAAATGTGTTTGCTTATTAATGTCATTTTCATTTGTCATGGAAAATTTGTCGTGTGAATTTGCTCTTGTAAATAGATTATCAAAACTTGCTAGAAATTTAGTTTCAGGCCTTTTGTTAGTACATGTTTTGGAGCTTTTGTGCTGGCTTACCTGGCAAGTGATAATAGCTGAGTTGGGCACTCGCTGTTCCACTGACTGAAACATATACATTGTTAGCACATATTCAAAGACATTTGTCGTCAGCAGAAAATTTAATTTGTTCACCGTGGTCAAATCTTTTCACAGCAATTCTCAGTCAAAACAATATGTAAACCCGAGCTCAGAGCCATGCTTTCATTTACGGGAAAGCAAAGGACTCAAAGGCTTTCGTCTCCTTGGTGACAACTTGGGATACAGAAGTGTCGGCTGTCTGATGCAATGCAACCAATCGAACGCACTCTCTTAATCTTTGCTTACTACTATAGATACTGTGGTTTCAAAAGATAAACAACTTTTCTACTGGAAAAAAAGCTAATACGAGAAGAGAAAGATGGTGGCGGGAGCTTTGCAGTAATCCTATTTTGTTTATGATAATGAGATTCCTCGTGAAATCCAGAAAAACAACGAAAATTGTAGTTCCCCCAAAAAATCCTCTATATTATTTACCTCTTACATTTTCCACGGCATTTTTTTTAATGTTTAATCCGCACTGAAACAATGTCGTATTACATCAAATCCATCTCATCTTATGAACGGATCTCAGACTCTCGGAAGTTTAACCTCCCCAGTATTAACTGTTTGTTTTAAATAAATCATTTTAATCAGTTCGTTCTTGATAATTTAAAGTGTGTTTAAGGAGTCGGATTGATTGATTGATAGTTGAATAAGGAGTGAAGTTTATAGCAATAATAAACGCAATTGTTTCCAAGGATGCTAAAACCCATTGCAGCATTAGCAGCTTCAAATATTTACATTATCTACGTAAAGTATAGTTGGAAGATATCACGTAGACTGAATTTTAATGCATCTCATTTGCACAGTTAAAAAAGTTAACGTATTTTTGGGTGCGTGTTATGATAATAATGCTTAAAGCGATACTTGAATTTCTGTTCGTCATTGTGTGTACAATAATGACGTCCTCCTTTTTCGTACCATCAAAAAGTAACAGTTTTTTTATCTTAATTTAATTCCTTCATTAAATATCAGCGACAACTAACTAGGACATTTAAGTTGTTTTCCAGTTTTGGCCGGAAAACGACTCAAAGGGTTGCTTGTGCAAATTAACGCATCCTTTTAAATTCTTCAGTTAAATAATTAAGTGGCAGAAAACTGGGAAGAACGGAATATTATTCCGCAAATGTACTAGGTATTCTTCCTTGAATAGGTGCAGTTTTCCTTTTCTTTTCTTGCGATCAGGCGACATTTCCACCCCTATAGAAACAAACTTCATCATTTCCCTGCTATGTTAAATTATAAAAAATAAAAGTTTTTTCGGCAACATTTCAACGAGAAATAAGTATAGATTTTCCACTCAATTATTTCCGACCGTCTTAGCTGATAAGGTTTTCACCAGCCTAACAAGTCTATTCACATAACATGTTACTTAAATCAACTTCTTTGTTAGCCGCCACTACTGTTAAACAAATTATTAGTTTCCCTGAATTTTTGTTAAGTGCGGTGGCTACTGTGTTTCCTCCTCCTTCTTTGACAAAAAGTTCTACAAACCTTTCTGAACGGCAATAGATGCATCTAAAAACGTAAAAAAAGTACTCCTTTTGAAAGTTCTTGTTGAGTACACCGTATATCAAAGGATTCAAAGCACTGCTTATAGTGGTCAGGAAGCTATAGGCTACGTAAGCCTCACGTGGGAAGATCCAACTTCCTATAATTAATTGTGTCCAAGATATCAATCACCAAAATGGGTGCCCAACAGAAATTGAAACACCACTATGACGAATAGTGTGCGCGCTACCTTAATTTCTTCAACATTAACAGGGGAACAACCAACACGAAGGGTGTGAAAATTATTATTATGGCAACGAACACTATGGTATATTTTTAGATAGCAGTAAAAGATCACACAGGTTGGAATTCAGACGTAAACTGTCACCAAAAATGCACCGCTATCGATCTGAAGATAGCAGTAACACTTGGACGGATGAAACACCATTTTTGTGTCCGCTGAAGATGTAAGGCAATGGAGCACACATGGAGTACAACCATCACATGAGAATCATGATCGCAGTTTTCTTCTTTGTAAAATAGCGCTTGTACTTAGCAGAGCTGACGATTCTAAAATACCTGTTCACCGCCATTAAGGCCAGTGTATGAACCGAAGCAACAGCCAGAGTTACAGATATGTAGCCTTGGAATTGACAGGTTGTATTGCTAAAAGGCCATCGAGATGTCGCTAATGCCGTGAGAGCAATAAGGCAAGATAATGCACCTAGCAAGAAGTCCGAAACAGCGAGCGATACAACAAGCATGTTAATCGCGGTTCATCGCGATAACCAAAAGGGTAACGAAGTTTCCAATAAACAGCAACAACAAAATTAAGGCAAAAATCCCTGACTCCATTCCAACTTTCACTCTGCCCCTTAATTTTAGCTCTTTGAGCATTTCAGCCAGTTGCCAGCAGACATGTTTCTCTCTTATAACACGTCTAGTATCCCGTTGTTAGGATATTACTAAAGCCGCCTCTTTCGAAACCAAACCTTCCGTTTGGAAGGCAAGGTTATATTTGTGGGAAAATCAGTATCACTGTTTCGAAAACGTGTCAGAATTCATGCAATGGAAATTGTACTTCCTTTTCCTTTGAACAATATTTGTTACTTAAAATGGTCAATCAATCTATGTGGTCCGTTTACTGGAATTGATGTAAAAAATTTCCTTGTACTCTGACATCATCGTCAGGTGTTAATCACGAAAACAAATACCATTTCATTTTTATTTGAACAATAAACGAGATGTTAGACACATGAACACTACGTTTATTAAATCCAATAGCAACGTAACTGAACGTGGAAGTATTAAACTGACCAAAAGAGAATAGAAGAAATGCTCTTTAGGAAAGATAACTGATACACGTTCGTGACAAGTTGTGGGTAATGAACCCCTTTTTTTCAGATTTTGCAGTCTGCAGATTTTGCCACGTTTTGAATCTCAGCTTAATTCTAAAACGATCTCAACAGAAAGAATTTTCTTCGAAATTCTTGAAGGAAGAAATTACTTAGTTCTTCAGTATTTTAGTTCGGTATTTCAGTCGAACTTGAAAGTTTCGTAAAACAACAAGAGGTGCGCAAAATTATAGTTGTTGTTCTTGTTTGTTGCTTCAGTGATTCTACGTTATGCGGCTTGCATATGCATTGTAAACAAACAATGTAACCTCGTTTTCCGGCGACTTTGTTGTTTTAAGTTTCGAGTTTCTTAATTGCCTTCTACCCTCCCTCCTGGTTTACGTAGGTTCTCAGAAAGTTCCAGAAGCACGAGCTTTCTTGCACCTTATCCAAATGTCGTATATTCTACTCTGTGGTTGTATATTTGTAAATATGATTGTGGTTGTGATAGTATGTAAATAACCTTCAAATGAATAGTGGTTCTCAACTTCCTTGTGTGATTATTTTTGTCTGTAGTTTCAAAAGATTAACAACTTTTCTTTGGGAAAAAAGCTATAGTATGAGAAAAGAAACCGAGGAAAGATGTTGGCGGAGCTTTGCATTAATCTTTTTTTGTTTATGATAAAGAGATTCCTCGTGAAATCCAGAAAAACAACGAAACTTGTAGCTCCTCTATATTATTTACCTCTTACATTTTCCACGGCATTTTTCTAAATTTTTAATCCACACTGAAATAATTTCGTATTGCATCAAATCCGTCTCATCTTATGAACGGATCTCAGACTCTCGGAAGGTTAAACTTCCTAGTATTAACTATTTGTCTTAAATATATCATTTTAATCAGTTGGTTCGTGATAATTTAAGGAGTTGGATTGATTGATAGTTGAATAGGAAATAAGTTTATGGGTAGCAATAATAAACACAATTCTTTCCAAGGATGTTAAAACCAATCGCATCATTAACAGCTTCAAGATATCACGTACACTGAATTTTCAAAATGTACATATGTACACTCAACGTTTAGTGCATATCATTTGTACAGTTAAAACAGTTAACGTACGTTTGAGTGCGTGTTACGATATTAATGCTTAAAGGGATATTTGAATTTCTGTTCGTCATTGTGTGTAAAATAGTGACATGCCGCTTTCTCGTACCATTAAAAATTAACAGTTTTTTCTTAATCCCTTCATTATATATCAGCGACAACTAACAAGGCCATTTGGGTCGTTTTCAAGTTTTGGCCGGAAAACGACTCAATTTAAGGCTTCCGATTAAATTCTTCTGTTGAATAATTAACACTAGGTGAAATGCCAAATTTAAGTAGAGTTTAAGCAATACTAAACGGGCATTAAATCTAAAGATTAATTTAATGTAGGTTTAGGCGACGTAAATATGACTTAAACAAAACTTCATATTTAAGTATTGTTTAAGATGTTCCAAAATGCATGTTAAATTTGTTTCATGATTTAAGCTATGTTTAATAAATGTTTAATGAATATTAAATAACGTGAAAGATTTACCCTTAGTTTAAGAAGACTTAAACACGACATTAAATCTGTTAGAAGATTTAGGCAAATTTAGGTTCACCTTAAATAACATTAAATCAGGTAAAAGATTTAAGGCTATTTTAAGCCACATTTAAAGTAACATGAAATCTCTCACAGGATTTAAACTTACTTTAAAACAACATTAAATCAATGTAGAGATTTAGGATTGTTTTAAGTCTAGGTAAACATAGCATTAACCCTTTCACTGCTCGTTTTTTACCGTTAAGCGGTTTTTTGAGTGCTATATGTTGCCAAACGCCATTAAACTTTGCTACGAAAACGTTTCTTTACAATTAAGCTAGATTTTAAACCAGATTCTGTTGTAAATTGTAAAATATTTTGGTTTAGCACGTACGCATAGGCCAAAATTTGGACTTTTTTTGCAGATTCATTCCCAATTTTTTCTTGCTTCTTGTCCTTCCCTTTTTCTCCCCCTTTCTTTTTTTTTATCTTCTACCTTTTATCCCCTTCCTATCCACTGGAAAAGTTTTGGCCTCAACCCTTCAAAAAACCTGGAAAGGGAACGTTGATCAACTAGAGGTGACTTGGCCTATTTTACCACCAATTTCCAATCTTAAGTTGCCACTAAACAAACACAGCATGAATTCATGGATTTACGAATGCTTATATCACGCGTAAATATACGTAAATAAAAGGCCTTTTCTTTACGTATTGGTTCTTTGGTGCGTAAAGACGGATAAATTCACAGAACGCATGAAGGCTGCGTAAAGGGCAATAAAGATACGTAAAGCACAAAAATGAAGATGGGTGTAACTAGCGGCTATTACTTGTGAAAATAGAGAGCGAAATGAAATTTTTACGTCTCATCATTAATTCAAGATTTTCCCGCTGTATTTTGTCTGGCGTTGCTGTCAATACATCACAGCTCTTTAACGCCGTTCAGCGAATCTCTACGCACTGTCATTTATGCTTTTTACGATTCTATAGCCTTCTTTACGCGCGATACATTTTCTAATTGACAGGTTATTGTTTGCAGAAGACAGGCAAATATGAAATATAAGGTGATTTTGCCGTTGTGTTTTGAACGGCTTTGCTGAATAAATTTTACGCCTCTTTTCGGCCCATTACGCATCTTTAAGCACCGTTCTTTTCGCTCTTTATGATTTTTTACCCTTACGCGCAAATTTTCCATCAATTTACAGATTATTAATATACAAAGAGAAATGAAATATCTGTGTCCATGACAACTGTCATGACATTTAATAAAATCATGACGGAAAGTGACTTGTCAGAGAGAAGTTAGCAAAAACTCATGCATTGGGCTGTTGATTTGTCAACCTTTTAATCATGTCATTTTACTAGTAATGACTGAAGGAATGTTAATCTCATCGTAAGGCAGTTGATGATCGATCTGATAACAGAAAGCTTCTCAGTGTAAACTTCAATTCATCTTTTCACGTAACTTTTCACCCTCCGGCGAAATTAAAACACTGGTTTCTTGCTTAACCTCGTCAAAAAGAAAAAAATTGGATGAAAAAGAAAAAAAGTTGGGTGGAAACTGTTGTGGAAAAAATTTGCTGGAAATAGTCGTCTCCCCAAAGCGCAGCTCTAAGGGAACTGGAAACGAGATGAGCCGGCGGATTTGATCAGCGGTTTCCGTGCTGGCGTCACTTCCTGGCGTCCATTTTGAAATGACACGAAAGTGTGATATTTCTTCAACGTCTTTGAAGGGTAAAAACGAGAATTTGCTCCATTTGTTATCTGGAATAGTGCTATTTTGTAAAATACTAGTGATATGTGAACCGCTGGTGATCCTTTTAAGCTTCGTAGAGAGTTTTAAAACCGCCTCTATCGCGCACAAATGCAAAATCGTCGTGAATCGTGGATTTAAACTGGCGGGATATTTGAACTTGAAGCACGCTTCGATGAGCCTTGTGAAGCTAAGTTTTCTTCTCCTATTCTGGATTGGATCTCTCCATTCACGGAAATACAGAAAACAGAGGTAAGCCGTCTTTCTTTTAGTCTCCATGCAGATGATGTGCAGTAACTTATAATGTAGGTTTTCAGTATTGTTTGCGAACACGTGCACTCAAAGAGGACCGACATTGTAAGTTTTTAGCTAAGAAAAATATTGGAAATTACATTTTGTAGTTTAGTTTTTGACAGCGGATTAACTTCATCAAATGTACTTTGTTGAAAATTTGACTGTTAAAGAAAGGTTTGCCAATAAATATAGGGGCTGATAACATGAACAAGGAATTATATTTTGAAACTACTAAAAGTGAGGTAGTTTATGTGGGCCCCCTGTGAACAGACTTGCCAGGATCTTGGCAGATCAAGCCATCCCTGTTAACGAGGCCTGGCCTGGTTAGCAGGGCTAAACAGGGTATATGGCAATACCGAAACATCCCTATTAACATGGAATATTGTGAAGGGTATTTACACCTGAGTTCAATATTAAAATAAAATCAGTTCAATGGTTTTGTTTGGTCCTTGTGGCTCTAAATGGTGCATTTTGTACAGTTCAGGGTTGTGCTCTAGCAGCGCCCAGGGGCCTCAGGCCACCAAGTTTTGCCTTTGGGCGACTAGAAAAACTCATTTTTTGCATAATGCTTAAGGGCTGGGCACCCCAGAATTCATGGTTGAGAGTCTTTGGGCACCCTGTAATTTTCTTAGAGCACAGCCTTGCAGTTTGAAGGGTTTTGCAAATCATTCTACTGTATGTAATAAGAGAAAAGCAAGGAAGGAACACTGTATTTTAAACTGGTGCAGAAATTCTCATCACTCAGCTTCTAAACTACAAAGGCAAGCTCAGTGGTAAAGATTCTTCTTGTACCATTCAATTGTACATTTGTCAAAAACTTGTGACATGAGCTGCCAAGTATGTTTATTTTAAACTTCAAGGTAAGCATTCTTTGCAATATTTCATGTTGATAGGGGCATTCAATAATATCCAGGGCTATATATTACATTTTGAAACTACATACTACTGGCCACATAGTTTGTGTGGGAAACCTGTGGACTGTTAAACATACCAAAAGTAAAATTGGGCCAAGCAATTATATGGGAAAATCTCAGCCCAGCTTGCCAGGATTCCAATAATGTGATGCCAGAATCCCTGCTAGCCAGGCTGAAAGCTTTCCACATAAACTGTGTTTACTAGGCCAGGGTGACTTGCAACATGTACATGGAATACGAGGCTGAAGAGTCATCTTGGCCTGAACCAGCCTGGCTAGTCATGGGCCAGCCCAGCGCATGTAATTGGCCCTAAATGTTGGGTTTTCAAAGAAAAGAAATGATATTATTAAAAGTACAGGTGTACCAGATGAGCAAACATCCCAAATTTGCCAAAAAAGGTTACCAGTTTACATGTACTTTTGTGTTTCACCCTTTGCTTGTTTGTCTTCCTGTTGTTGCAGTCTTATCAGCCCTTACTCAAACATTAAACCAGTAACTTAAATACAACTTAATACATCACCCGGAAACAGCATGCCCTGAGGGCTACTCTTTCAAGAGGAAAAAATGATTGTATAAAAATTATTATGTTGGACATCTTGCTCCATAATGTCAAGTCACACCCTGCAGAGTCACTCCCTCACAACATTTAACATCAATAATTTGTATGAACATAGATTATGTGCAACTGCTGTTGTGTTTTATTATATAGGCAAGAGTGTTTTAGTGGAAAATAGACTTGAGTAGGGTATTTTCCATATCCTCACTAGTGGGGATATCGATGATGTCATTTCCATTTGCACTGTTGCTTGTGCAAAAACACTCTTGTCCATGTAATAAAAAGAGAATTACACGGTGGCTTGAAGATATAAATTTTATTTTTTCATGGTAAAAACAATATTTTACTCACTCGCTGCGCTCGCTTATAAAATATTGTTTTTACCACTCGAAAATACAATTCATATCTTCGCGCTGCCATCTAATATCCTCTATTTATTATATAGACAAGAGTGTTTTAGTAGAAAATAGACCACTCATAGAGTTCATATGAAACTACATCCGGGACTCGAGTGGCGTATTTTCCATATCCTCACTAGTGAGGATATCGATGACGTCATTTCCCACTCTTACGCTGTTCTTTGTGCAAAACTACTCTTGTCTATATAATAAAAAGAAAATTACACGGTGGCTTGAAGATATGAATGTTATTTTCTCGTGGTAAAAATCAATATCTTACTCACTCACTGCGCTCTTTCGTAAAATATTGTTTTTACCACTCGAAAATAAAATTCATATCTTCGCGGCACCGTGTAATATCCTCTATTTATTATATAGACAAGAGTGTTTTAGTAGAAAATAGACCACTCGTAGAGTTCATATGAAACTACATCCGGGACTCGAGTGGCATATTTTCCATATCCTCACTAGTGAGGATATCGATGACGTCATTTCCCACTCTTATGCTGTTCTTTGTGCAAAACTACTCTTGTCTATATAATAAAAAGAAAATTGCACGGTGGTTTGAAGATATGAATGTTATTTTCTCGTGGTAAAAATCAATATTTTACTCACTCACTGCGCTCTTTCGTAAAATATTGTTTTTACCACTCGAAAATAAAATTCATATCTTCGCGGCACCGTGTAATATCCTCTATTTATTATATAGACAAGAGTGTTTTAGTGGAAAATAGACCACTCTTAAAGTTCATACGAAACTACATCCGGGACTCGAGTGGCGTATTTTCCATATCCTCACTAGTGAGGATATCGATGACGTCATTTCCCTCTTTCACACTGTTGTTTGTGCAAAACTACTCTTGTCTATATAATAAAAAGAAAATTACACGGTGGCTTGAAGATATGAATTTTATTTTCTTGTGGTAAAAAACAGCATTTTACTCACTCGCCGCACTCATTCGTAAAATATTGTTTTTACCACTGCCGGGTAATATTCTCTATAATTATATTATCAAAGCCTGGGGGGTACTTCGGTTAATTTTTGCTGGGTATGTGCTGCTGGCCTCTCGGGACCCCTACCCCATTTTAGCCTATTCTCTAGCCAATTATAGACCCCATGTTAGTCACTTTTAGGGAAATATACCCCAAATCCCTACTTGCCGGAATTTACTTACCCCTGAAATCCCACAAATGTGTGACCCCATTCTAGTAACTCTACTAGCTCCTATTGAAAATGCAACCCCATTATAATCAATCCAGTCGTGAAAATGCGACCCCATCCATATCCATATCTGGTATTGACTCTTATTAAGTTTTCAAACTAAAAACATAACACTATAAATGAAGTGTAAAGGCCAGAAACAGTATTGATCATTATTAATAGTCATCAAAAACTGCCACACATTCTGCTATGTTTTGAACTGACCAATAATTTGGGAGCTTTCTTGGTTGTTGTTTTATTACTGCATTAGATTCCTAGATGTTGGTGAGCTCACATTAAGCCAACCTTGATTGCTGAACAGTTGAAACATGACCATATATTCACTGATTTCTAGTTACTTGTACGTGTTAGTACAGTCATAGTCCTTGGGGCAGAGAAACTTTGAAGGAACAAAGTCTTGTGTCATGGCATTTAAAACAATTTTTGTGTAGCCAATACATTTATTCATTAAATTATGAACCTGGCCCGTCACTTACTTTACAACATTTTAGACTTCCATTATTTTTTAAAACTTTGTGAAGAGTGGTCGTATGGAAAATAACCTTGGGCATGTCACAATGCCATGGTAGTGAAACTTGCATGTCTCAGTGATCCCAAGAGCTGGCTTGCTGGGGTATTGGCCCCTGCTATATTCAGTCATGTCCGAGTGATCGAAATTAGAGAGGCTGAACAAAGTACTGCCTTAGGCCCTCCAGGATGGGCTTAAGTATGGGACCAATCATCCCAGGCCCACCCCATAGAAACCAGTCTTGGTTATGAAAATCAGAAACATTCTCTTTTGTAGTGTTAGGGCCTTACTTTAAACAACCAAAACCCATATATAAACCTCTATAATTCAAGCATTAATTTTTGGTCGTGGTTAACATAACACTGGTCAAGCATCACACATGCTATACATGTACTTCTACTGCTTGTGCCACCTATGGTATGAATAGGGTCACGACACATAGTTTATTCCGATTCTTACATAACTTCTTCTACTCTGTACTTGTGTTATTTACTGATACACACTCAAAATGAGCTTGTCTCCAATCTCCCCATGTAAATTTAACTTGCACTTTCAGAAAATTTGTGTCTTTTTTCACCCAATTGTATGTAATTTTTTTACATGTGTGTTTGACGCTTGAAATTGTGCCCAACACGGCATCATTACACACAGGAAACCCTCATGTAGTGCTGCAATTCCCGTGCCCTGTACTGTTCAAAACTTAGATTAAATGCACTTTTATTGACTAGTTAATTGATACTGTCGTGTAGGATAGTAAGTTTATCTACCATGTGCATTGCTAACCTTGCTGTCCATTTTGGTTTCTATTGTGCAATGAACTTTTTACTTTCCCTGACATGCTATTAAATGACGATTTAACTAAAATGTATGATTTTATGAATAGCTTAGGTCCATTTTCCATGAATTCTCAAAATAAGGTTACACATTGTTCTGTGATTGGAAAAAAAGAAAGTTCTGTGAGGGGGTTGAGTCACCAATGTTATTCACATATACCAGTTTGACTTAAAAAAGCGTCCACAGTAACTGCACATTTTAACTGTTACCTGGGTCAGTGTCCATAGGAATTATTTGTATTTGTAGATTAAATTTAATACTATCCTTTCATTCATTCCAACAGATCAGTCATATGTGTACATAATCTGAAGTGGATCAACAAGTTCAGTCCCCATCAAGACAGCTTAAAGAAGTCCTTATTGCAGATCAGAAACACTCCCAGTTATGATAGTCACTGTAAATCTGGATAAGTCAGCTATAAACAAAAATCAAAAAGGGGAAAAATTTGCTTTGAAACAATGTCCTTTGTACAGAGTCCAATGTTTTGCTTTTGGATGAACTACATTGTAAAGATTGGAGGAAAGAGGAATCTGTCCTGGATAAGATTGTAGCAATGCCTATAAGCAACAAGTGAACTTAAGTGCTTATGTACTCATTCATTAGCATCCAAACTAAACAGTTTGTACAGTGGAACTGTAGGTGCAGGTACTAGTCATCTGAAAGAGCATCTATTCTAGTACCAGTTTCACTAAGTGATTTTTTTTTGCTCAGGTCAAACTTTCATTCATACCACCCAGGGCAAAAAATCTCTTTTCTTCGTGTCTCTCAGGTCAGCGAATTTGTAGGAAAAGAGAACAGTCCGAGTGAAGATGTGTTTGAACTTTCATTTGAATATAAGATGTGAAATATAAGGAGTTTTTTTAAAGAAATTCAAGGATCAAAAAAGTATAATGGTGCAGTTTAAGAACATTAAAGATAGAATGTATTGATTATAAACAAGAAATGAAGTGTGTTTTGTCACTTATTTATTTTATACTTAAATGGGACAAAGAGGAAGCTAAGAGAATTGACAATGAAGATTTGTTAGTAAATGGTACTTGTACTTTGTTTACTCACTTTAAATGTAAAGACACATTTTGGCCAGCTTAAGTCTAGGTTTTAATGTCTGAAACACATGTTTCGTGTCGTTTGATATAGCTCTTAAACGTGACTGAAACTAATATTTAACTAGAGGTACGTGACCTATAATGACTATTAAACGACACTAGACATCTGTTTCGGGTGTATTTAATTAGGACTTAAACCTACGACAAAGTTTAATTTTGGCTTAACCCCACCTTAAAATAACTTAAGGTTCATGTCTAATGTAGGTTTAAGTTCTAATTAAACATGCCTGAAACATATCTTTAAAATACCTTTAATGTCCCTATTAAACGACACTAAACATTTGTTTTGGTTACATTTAATTAGGACTTAAACCTACAACCAAGTTTAATTCTGGCTTAAACCCACCTTAAAATAACTTAAGGTTCATGTCTAATGCAGGTTTAAGTTCTAATTAAACATGCCTGAAACATACATTTAAAATACCTTTAATGACCCTATTAAACGACACTAAACATTTGTTTAACATATATTTAAGAAGGACTTAAACCTACATTAGACATGAACCTTAAGTTATTTTAATATTGGTTTAAGCAAAACTTAAACTAAGGTATAAGTTGCTTAAACAGCAACTTAAACTTACTAAACTTATGTTTAAGGCAGGGTTAAGTCATGTTTAAGATCGTTTAAATTTGCCATTTCGCCTAGTGTAAGTGACAGAAAATTGGGATGAACGGAAAATTATTCCCCAAAATGTACGAGGTATTCTTCCTTTAATAGGTGCAGTTTTTTTTCTCGTGATCATCTGGCGACATTTGTATCCCTTTGGAAACAAAATTCATAATTTTCCCGTTATGTGATCATAAATAAAGCGGCGACATTTCAAAGAGAAAAACGTATAGATTTTCCACTCAATTATTTCTGACCCGTCTCAGCCGATTAGGTTTCCAACAGCCTAACAAGTCTATTCACATAACATTTTACTTAAATCAACTTCTTTGTTAGCCTCTACTGTTAAACAAATTATTAATTTCCCTGCATTGTTGTTAAGTGCGGTGGCTACTGTGTTTCCTCCTCCTTTTGCCATAAATGGTTCTACAATCGTTTCTGAACGGCAATAGATGCATCGAAACACCTTCAAGTACTCCTTTTGAAAGTTCTTGTTGAGTACACCGTATATCAAAGGATTCAAAGCACTGCTTATAGTGGCCAGGAAGCTATAGGCTACGTAAGCCCCACGTGGGAAGATCCAACTTCCTCGAATTGTGTCCACGATATCAATCACCAAAATGGGTGTCCAACAGAGATTGAAAAACACCACTATGACGAATAGTGTGCGCGCTACCTTAATTTCTTCAACATTAACTGCGAAACATCCAACACGAGTGCTCTGAAAATTATTATTATGGCAACGAACGCTCTGGTATATTTTAAGGTAGCAATAAAAGATAACACAGGTAGGAAATCCTACATAAACTGTCACCAAAAAAGCTGTGAATGCACCGCTATCGATCTGAAGATAGCAGAAAAACTTGGACGGATGAAACACCATTTTGTGTCCGCTGAGGATGTAAGGCAATGGAGCCCACATAGAATGGAACCATGACATAAGAATCATGATCGCAGTTTTCTTCTTTGTAAAATAGTGCTTGTACTTAGTAGGGCTGACGATTCTAAAATACCTGTTTACTGCCATTAAGGCCAGTGTATGAATCGAAGCAACAGCCAGAGTTACAGCTATGTAGCCTTGAAATTGACAGCTTGTATTGCTAAAAGGCCATCGAGATGTCGCTAATGCCGTGAGAGCAATAAGACAAGACAATGCACCTAGCAAGAAGTCCGAAACAGCGAGCGATGCTACAAGCATGTTTGCCGGGATTGTCCTCATCCGGCGGTTCATCGCGATAACCAAAAGGGTGACAGAGTTTCCAACAAACAGCAACAGCAAAATTAAGGCAAAAATCCCTGACTCCATGCCAACTTTCACTCTGCTCCTTGATTTTAGCTCTTTAAGCATTTCGGCCAGTTGCCTCTCTCCAACAGACATTTCTTTCTCTTACAACTCGTCTAGTTTTCTGTTATTGGGATTTACTTAAGCAGGTTCTTTCGAAACCAAGCCTTCTGTTTGGAAAGCAAAGTATATTTTTTTTTAGGAAAATCAGTATCACTGTTTGGAAAAAGTTTCAGATTTCGTGCAAGGTTAATTGTACTTCCTTCACCTCTGAACAATATTTGTTGCTTAAAATGGTAAACCAATCGGTGTGGTCCACTTATTAGAATTAATGCAAAAATTTCCTTGTACACAAACAACGTCGGCAGGTATTAATCTAGAAAACAAATAACGTTGCAGGTTTTATTTGAACAATAAACGAGAAGTTGGACACATGAATACTACGTTTATTAAATCCAATAGCAAAGTAACAAAGTGAAAGCATTAAACCAACCAAAAAAGAATAGAACACATGCTCTTCAGGAAAGATAATTGATATGTGTTAATGACAAGTTGTGGGCAACAGAACCCTTTTTTCAGGATATTTTGGTTTGAAGTTTACAGATTTTGTCACATATCCATCTCAACAGATTGAAGGAACTTTCTTCGAAATTCTTGAAGAAAGAATTATTTTGCCCTTCAGTATTTTAGTTCAGTATTTCAGTTGAACTTGAATGTTTCGGAAAACAACAAGGCGTGCGCAATTCTATTTGTTGTTCTTGTTTGTTGCTTGATTCTACCTTATGCGGCTTACATATGTATTGTGAAACAAACAAGGTAACAAGTGTCGAGTTTCCAAATTGCCTTTTCCATCTCCTCCATTGTTTACGTAGGAGGTTCCCAGAAAATTTCAGAAGCACGAGCTTTCTTTTACGTAGCCCCAGTACCATAAATTTTACTCTGTGGCTGTAAAGTACTCCCTATCTTCAGATTGCGAGCTAGTTTCCTACATATATAGGGCAGTGTTTAACACAACACCCGGGGGGAGGAACAATTGTATATGATAATTTGGACATGTAACTAACATCTAAAATGTTACTTAATAAATAAGTGTGAAATAATATTTAAAAGGTACTAAAATCAAGAATGTATAACACAAGAATGAAAGTGCTAATTATATGGTCAATTCTAGATCTACAAAGGTACTTTTTGAGATGAGTATCTAAATTCTAAGCATTGCGTGATAAGTGGACGACGCTATAAACAAGAAAACGACACAAACATATATATTCCATTTAGAGGAAAACATGTAACTTTTGACAAAGAACGAGGAGGATGTGAAGGTAAAAGTGAGAAAAGTTACGATTTGAGGGTGAATGAAGTTAATACATGGACATCGAAGCGCACTTCAATTAACCCGAAATGCTCGTGTGTTTGTATGTCTTTTCCCTATGTCATCTTATTGAGTCTAGCATTAAATGCTTCGTCCCCAGGCGTCCCTCCTTATTATATGATGGTGTGCGTGGCGTTGTGGGATAGATGCACTGCTCCGCGTTTTGCATCCTTCCCACGACGTCCCGCGCTAAAGAGGCGCCTGGGGAGGAGGCAGGAAGGATTATTCAAACGGAGTTACACTGGGGTTGAGTGAGTCATGATCGGAACCGAGATTTAACCCATGACCCTAAGCCGTTTTAAGCTGTGTATATAATGTGATATAGACATGTCAAGTAGGCTTAGACTGTCGTTTAAAGCTGTTACATTACACTGCATATTTTCTCTGATTCTTGTTCGTAGGAATCCACTTCTTTTTTGACTTGGACGGTCGTGCATTTTCTAAATTTAAAACCATCTTTATTTGCTACTGGAGTAAAATTTACCTAAAATACTTCTGCACAGCTCCATGCCGCATCATGAAAGCACTTTTGTCAGGATAAACCCATAGTTAACCAATGGCCTTCCTTTGGGAGTAGCACGCAGGTATCAAGGTCAAAGCAATCAAGCCACGCTCACTATAATGTTGCCTCAATAGACCGGCTCATCCAGGTCTAAATACTGCAATTTGGACTTTGCTTAGCCGTGGTTTTTGGAGACCTGGTCTAAACCTCAATTAATCTCCCTGATTTTGG
The DNA here is from genome assembly GCA_964017195.1 of Siderastrea radians. Taxonomy (NCBI): domain Eukaryota; kingdom Metazoa; phylum Cnidaria; class Anthozoa; order Scleractinia; family Rhizangiidae; genus Siderastrea; species Siderastrea radians. Next base: position 40,038,419 of record OZ024892.1, read on the forward strand.
TTTGGCAGACATCGGTCAATCTTTAATTTAATTATCGCAAGTCCACCTATTTTACTCCCATAATAGAAATACCCTTTATTTAATTTTGCTAACGATATATTAATTAAAAGGCATTGACGCCTGCCCATCGAAAACTCTACTCAAAAAATATAATAGTAAATCTTATAGAAGTAAAATTCTGAGATCTGTTATGTAAGGTCACCAAAAAAATTGAAAATATGTAATATTCAAACGACACAATAAAAATGCGAAGTTCTTCACACTATTATACGCAACTACAAAACAAAACAAAAAATAACCCAAATTAGTAAGCAAATGATAGTTAAGGAATTAAATACTCGCCATCTTTTTAATCATTTCTGTCATAAAATGTTCAGCTGTTTCCCAATACCCATGTCATATGCAAATAAAAGCTTTGCCTTTTTTGATTTTGTATTTGCTGTTGAGAAAGGAACCATCATCAAACAGTGGGCGTCCACATATAATGGAGAAATCTGATTGGACAGTCATTTGAAAAAACTGACCTTAAACGTCGCACCTGACGAGTATTGATTTAGTGCCGATTTTAATTGGAGTTATACTAGGCTCTGAAAAAAAAACGCAGCCCGTTGCATTTGACTGCCTTGCAATTATAGGAAATTTGCCCTTTGTTCTGTAGCAGTTGACATGGATCCTTCGGAGAAGAAATTGGCAGACATGTTGAAAGAGTTCACGTCAAGAAGCAAAGAGAAAGTCATTTTGGAGTCGGGAGTTTTTGCGCTAATTTTAATATTGTTGTTAATTGGGAATTTTATAACGCTGTTAGTTATGGTGTTTAACAAACGTATGCGGACAGTCACGAATCTGTTTGTGGCATCCCTCGCAATTTCAGATTTCTGTTTGGGAGCCCTCTCTGCGAGTCCAATTTGTCTTACTGTATTAATAACATCTCAGTGGCCTTTTAGCGATACAACATGTCAATACCAAGGATATATGGCTGTAACTCTGGCCGTTGCTTCGACTCAAACTTTAGCGTTGATGGCGTTGAACAGGTATTTTCGGATCGTCAAACCAGCTAAGTACCGACGCCATTTCACCAAAAAGAAAACTATGATCATGATTGTTGTGTCATGGCTCTATTCAATGTGTGCTGCGTTACCTTACATGTTTAGCGGATACAAAATGGTATTTCATCCATCCAAGTTTTTCTGCTATCTTCAAATCGATAGTGGTGCATTCACGGCCTTTTTGGTGACAGTTTACGTAGGACTTCCGACCTGCGTCATCTTTTACTGCTATGTTAAAATCTTCAAAACTGTTCGCAACCACAACAACAATTTTCAAGGTAGCAGGGATGGCACTGGCTCAATAAATGTGGGAGAAATTAAGGTGGCGCGCACATTATTTGTCATAGTGGTGTTTTTCAATCTGTGTTGGACGCCCATTTTGTTGATAGATCTTGTTGACACAGCCCATGGTAGCTGGATCTTTCCACGCGAGGTTTACGTAGCCTACAGCTTTTTGGCCACAATTAGCAGCGCTTTAAATCCTTTAATATACGGTGTGCTAAACAAGAACTTCCAGAAGGAGTACCTGAAGGTGCTTCGCTGTAGATACTGCCGATCACAAACGATTGTCGAACCTTTGACGGTTGAAGGAGCCGCTAGCACAGTGGCGACAGCCCTTAATGAGGTTAACAGCTGTGCGGGAAAACTGGTTCTCTGTTTAACAGTGGAAGATAACAAAGATGCAGATTTGAATTGAAATTATCCACCAAAACAGCCTTATTGACTGTTTTAATCACTTCTTAAGTTGAGTATCCTTGGGATTTCCCAGTAGAAACCGACTCTTTAAAAATAAAAGTCGTTAGATTAGAAAAAATGATAAACGACAGGTGCGTTATAATTAAGCTAAGACGTTTTCAAAAGCGAAGGTATTTTGTTGCAAGTACCGCAGTTTACAACGCTTGTAGAACAACGCTTCGTCACTATGAAACTAGGAATCAGCCCGGCTAGAATAATAAAATTTTAAATAAATAAAATAAAATAGTGAATAAAATAACCATATCTATGGGGGAAAATACAACAACATGAACCTCGACATGGCATGGGTGTCCGCGGATTTGTAAACATTTATCAATTCACAGATATCCTTATTCAACTTTATTTAACCAACCCAGTTGCTTATTAAGCCCTTGATGAAGTAAGAAGCAACACAAAAATGATAATTGTCTATCTGACACTGGCAATCTACAAAGATGCCAGTTCTAAATGAAAAAAAAATGGGGGTTAAGCTCTTGAACATTACAACAGAGAATAAGAAACGAATATTATCATGAAATTATAAACTAGGTGGTTTCAACTTTTGATTTTCGTACCTCCTTCAAAAAACGTTACGTTGATGCAATTTTGCAACAACATCTAGGTGAAATAGAGATGCTGACGAACTTAGAAAATCGTCTTCGGGTAACTTAGACTCGTATGTATATATAGGTAGGGCTAGTTGGTACCTGTCCGTCGCTCAATTTATTCGAGGCAAACGAATGCCACATAGAGTACATGACTGTTCAGGAACCGCGCACAAACTATTTCGTAAAGTTGAAAAAAGAGGTAGCAATTTCCAAATACAGAAAATACCAAAATACTAGCCAAGCTAAGTTAATAGCTTCATCACTGACCTAACCAGTAGCCAGCTGCGACACATTGGAACCCTGCCCTAGTCTATCACACCTGCAATCCTTGCGAGACTGGTTGCATGTTTCTTAGCTATTTTTAAAATAAAAAGCTAGGGATCTCTAAAGGTAAGGTTACCATGTACCTAAAAACAGAAAGTTTTCCAATAATAGAAGTAGACTGAAGTTATGTAATTGCTTTCAATGACGACACAACCGCATTCTAACGACACTCGACGTGATGTTACTCTTACAGTTCTGAACGTTTAGTTCTTGCTGCCACATCAGTCAACCGTTGATGTTGAGATCGACAGGGTATCGTGCAATACTTTGCCTCATGCTAGCGGTATTATCATTTGTATTAATCAATCAACGAACCACCCAGTCCATCCATCCAACAATCTCTATTTGCCCCACAACAGTGAATCAGATAACAATTATGATTTTCTTCATAATTATCTCTGATGGAGCTTACGGAGCAGAGGTTCTCCACAAACCATTATGGGCTTAATTAAAGGAGAGGGCCCTCTCACACTGTTTCTGTTTCTGTTTCTATCAACAATTTTCAGTATGCATGGCTGGAAATAAGATATAGTACAACTTTGATAATATTCATAGTCACTAATAAACAAGAAAGGTATCTCATCAAAATAGAAGGTATAAAGAGTCTTGCTTAATTGACACACAAATTTGTCTATAGCAGATCTATTACAAGAAGCACGTTAGTTTTTTTTAAAAGAGATCAGGAAAGGCAGGAATGAAGAAGGACGTACTCGTGGCAACCTAAGTAGGGTTTTCATCTTAGTCTACTATAGGCGGCGATCGACAATTGAAACAGCCCATTGAGTGCAGCGATCAGTGTCTTGACATTCGCCAAAAAATGTGGACGATTGTATTCGTTCTTGAGGTGTTTTCTAATAGTTGGGAAGCGGTGCTCTTCAACGCGTTGATGTAAATGTCGGCTGGTGTAGCCAATGTACCGTCTCTATCACACAGATCACATTTGAAGTTTCACACCACACGCGCTGTTGGCTGACCAGGGATAGTTTAGGTTCTTGCCTCCTAAATTCTCCATTAATATGCGGCTCCTAAACACAGGATGATTACACCTCAAGAACGAACAGGATTGCCAAAAAATCTTAAATCTATGTCGCGTTGTCTGTGCTTTCTCAACTTGACAATGATGCCACGATGACATCGAAACTTCGTTCCCTTTTATTATTTTTACATTTACAGCTCTTAAATTAGTGTTAGTAGAATACAGTTACATTCAGGGCGAACATTCGACACAAAAGTGTATAAAAACGTTCCTCTTGTCTCAGCGTTGTCGACTTAATGTTAATTTGGACTTTAGCGACCCCGTCTGTTCCGTCAAGAGTCGGTGAGTTCACGCTGTCGAAATTGAAAATACAACCACTGTTATGTCTACTCGTTTTTCTTATCTTTTAGAGTCAACAGCCAGCTCCAAGCAAAGCTTGCCTTGAACCGGTTTATTTCCACGAACCAGGTTTTGCTTAAAATGTGTTTCATTAGCGCAGCAAAACTTAAAGTTCAGTAAGAGCTTTTAAAACCACCTTTGGGTTAAAATGCCAATGTTTGAATAATGCGGGAGCTATTTCATTACCTCACGAGTGGCGAAACTCATGAGAAACAATTGCATTAAAATGTTCACATTGAAAGGTGTTTAAAAACTGATTAGCATAGCGAAAAGGGTACGCTATTGTGCTAAGGTCGATTGTTATCCCGTGCCAATCTAAATCAACCTTTTTATTGACCCTTTCTGGACTTCCACTGCGCAATGTACCGAGCCAGTCGCATTCTGGTTTGGAAAGGGAAATTTCAGTTAAAAATTTACAGTTTTCATCGTATGAGCATGATTTTTGGACATTTTAATGCCAAAACATGATCAACGACCTCTCTTGAGCCACGAAAACCTCTTTTGAGCCATAAGAGGCATGAAGAAATGCCCTCGTGGGTACTATTTTCAACGATCTTAAAAATCAAAGGCTCTTTTTTACATGGATCATGGCATATAGGCGAAAATGTACTACTTCCGACCGGGTATCCTCCTCTAGTTGGGCATGTAACGCATTTTTTCATGCCTCTCTAAACCCAAAACTGTTAGAAGCAAACTTAAAAGGATTTCATTGAGGAAAAAATTTGGTAGGGCATGTTTCGGAAAAGTTCATGCCCTGGATGTTTTTTTTGCTCAGGAACAATCTCTACCGAGCTACCGGGAGAAGACTGGGTTTGAGGCGAAAAAATTCATGCCGGGCATGAGATTTCGATTTTCATGCCCGGCATGAATTTTTTTCTCGTCTCAACCCAGTCTTCTCTCGGTCGAGCCAGATTTCATGCCGGCTCTACATGCCCGGCATGAAAATCGGCTTTTCATGCCCGGCATGAAAATCGACTTTGTATGGCCAGCATGAAAATCGACTCTACATGCAGGGCATGAAAACCAACTTAAAAATTGCCTGGTATAAATTTAAGTAAAATTTGAGTTGACACGCTAAGTGGGTATAAAGTCAGTTTTCTATTCAGGTTGAAGCGGCATTTTCTTCTCCACCGTCGTATCTTAATTGAAAGAAATTTGCTGACAATGAAGGATTATAAAAAATCCAGCGTTTATCAACAATGAGATGACCCTTGGTTGACTCCTACAAATGAACTGAGATTCTGCATACATCCGTCCCCACACTGACAAATTGTCTCTTCCAGAACCTTTACTGGCCCAAGTACTTACAATACTCAAAGTGTCAAACGTGGACGCAACAGGGGGTGGTTAGAAATCCTTTATTATTGATTTGTTGCAGTCCAATAAAATGCTTATACAACATACCATATCCTACACATACGTCTCCTTACAGTGTCCTCAATGATAAAACTTAGATTATCAACCTTCTCATAAGATAGCAGAACAATTAAGAGGCCTTTAATTTAACTCGATGACCAATACCAAAAGAAGTTAGTAGTCTACTGGTAAGCTACTGCTATCCTATGATACAAGTTTTTTCCACTTTCTGGGAAAAATAAACTGCACGTGGGCCCAAGCTCAGAATACCCAACATAACTCAATTGCCCAATTTTTTACTGTTAACTTATTTAACCTCTGATGGTTAAGAATTAACTAGTCATTTTTCACACAGGGTAGTCAGTACAGATGTAATATACTTTACACCGATCAACATCAGGCTAAGTGCAGTTATTCTAAGTTCACTATTCAGGTCCCAGGAGGAGGCAGTACTCCTCGGAATTTTTAGAGGGGGTGTGCTGCCAAGTTCTCCAGTGTAACTTTCCAATACATGTTTTTAGCCCTAACCTCTGAATCCATACCCATTTTCAGACACCCAAATCAGACTTTCAGATCAAAACAGTCAAAGTCCATACCCATTTCCAAACCAAACAGCCATACCCCTTGGGGTAGCAGATATCTATACAGCTTATACAGGGGGGGGAGGGATGCCCTCTGCCCCCCTGGCCCTTTCACATTCAAGTGCCCCTACTTTAAAAGTAACATCTTCCCTATAGACTTATTTATTGAAAGGAATAGGGAGGTTGGAGGCAGGTTGTGGTGATGGGGGGGGGGGGCAGGAGGGGGGAGGGGGGGGAGATGCTGTGATAAATTTCAAATATTCCAAATAAGCATCAATGTTTCCCCTGAACCCTTGAAGGTACTAAAGACAGTTCAATTGGTTTTGCTCATGTGGATGGATGCCAAAGAGGACTATGAGGGGGAATTATTTTTCACTGGGTCATTGCATGCAGGATGGAATATGTGACCAAGAGAAAAATAATATTCCGTGTCAGTCTCCTTTGCAAATAGTGTAATTTAGACATCATGACTGTCTGTGAGGTCAAAATGGCTAAGTATAGTGTGATAACATGGCTCCATGCTTGAAAAATTACATGTTTAAAAGGCCAAATTTAACCACTTTGATCTCCCCAACACAAAAACCAATTTTCACCAAAAATCCCCTTTCCCCAATTAAAAACCATCTGATGGAAACAGACTATGGTCAGGAAACAGACTATGCCAGGACCTGGTTGTTCAAAGCACGGTTAAGGTAACCCCGGATTAGCCTCAATTTTTGATTCACTTTTAATCCATAACAAGGTGAATAATTTCCAGTAAATTATTTTCACTTAATAATTTGACTTTGGCTACTTTAAATTGCCACATGAAGTTAGCAGCGGTAACACTTTTTAACATCAAGAGAATCAGAAACCTTGGACAACATTTAACCCAAGGTTAGTGCTAATCTGCTTTCGAACAACCAGGCCATGTTCCCATTTTAATTATAGGCAAAAATTAAAAAAAAATCAATAAATATATTTCTACTTTCTAAACCAAATGCTTTATCTACTTTGAGGAGTTACTCTAAATTCATTTTCCATTTTCCTTTTCTATGTCTGTGTTTTTGCTTGTCCTATTTTTTGGCTCCACCCAGGAGGGTTTCCACTTCACCAGGAATTCTTTCTTAAGCTGAAAACAAGAAATTGAACATCAGGATAAATGACAACTATGTCATGACTGTTGTGATAGCACTTAATTAATAACACACAGAGGGCTTCCCTGGTGATATCGCACCCTTGGTTAACTGAATAGAATCACCTTAGTATCAATTGTAAAATTAATACACGAACTAACATCTTGCAGAACAACTCTTACAATCTATTGATCACTTCATATTTTTCAGTGTCTGTGGCCTGTTACAGGTGTCGTCTATTTGTGAGAAGCAAAGTAAAGAAAGCTGATCAAACATAAAAGTCATAGTCTTCATGTTGAAGGAAATTCTTCCAAGTATTATCTTAGATACAAGGAGAACATGCAGTCAGGAGACTGCATGGGGCTAATAAACAGGTCAAATAGTGCACATAAAGGGAGTTTTTAGCACTCCTAGGTTATGATCAGGATACCTGAAGTAACTAGAATAAATAATGCTTCCAATTGTTTGATTAAATTTATTTTGTCGCAGGGACAGGTAGTATAAGCAATGCATAGTAAGCAGAGATTTTTTGTCAATTTTCTTTGAAATAGCAGATGATGTCACACAGAAGGAATTGTCATTCTGACCTATCTCCACCCCATGTCTTGCCAATTGTAAGCTCTTGCCTCAAGCGTATTCCAACCTAAAACTAAGAATTTATCTACTTACAGTTCTATGATTTATCCTCTCCTTGATAATCCTCTTTACTGGCCATTCTCCCTTTTGGAGTGACAAATTTTCTGGTCTTTGTTAGCCATTTAGTTCAGGTACTGGCCTGAGTAAACCTAAAAATATTTAAGTGAAACTAAACTATAATTAATGCAACCCTCAACAAAGTTATGCTATTCTGATCATGTAGTACAATTGTTGTTGTTGTTCTTGTTAAACAATACTGAATGACCTGATTAAGGCAATATTAATTTTCACTTTTACTGACACGAAAAAAAACACAATAGTCACCTGAATTTTAGGATCGGGAAAACAAGGTTGCCACTCATCAGACAAAAAACTTCCCTGAAATTTCCCGATTTTCTATTAACCACAATCCAGTTTTCACTGATCATGAATGACAAAAACTATTTGAAACGATGTTACCTTTCCAACATGAATAAACTTTTGTCAAGTCTGTTGACGAGCTAAGTAAAACTAAAATTCTGTGAGTTTGACTAATATCACGGCTTGATGCAAAGTTACCTTTAAGCCTACCTGAGCTTTACGTTTAAATGCTTTACATTTACCTGAGCTTAAAAAAATCTGTTTTTCTCTTAAACTGAAATGAATTGTGTGTGTAAAACAGGAGGTCAAAGTTAGCGACCGTAAGCAAACAACGGATAAATAACATATTCCTGTTAAGTACGAGCTGCAAGTATAAAGTGAAACCGAAGCCAATAAGCTGAGTATGCAGCTGAATATAATATCGCTGGTTTAACCACGAGACTAGTGACCAACAGAAAACAAACAATCAAACGAAAAGAAAGAGATAAACATTTCCATAATAACCATTATTATTTTGGAGACGTTTTGTGCACAGCGTTGACGCAAATAAAAAAACAGTCTTCGCCACGAAGACAAAGAAGAGCAAGTGTTAAGTTTATGTACTTACCGGGGAAATAAACTGCCACCGGACACTCACAGGAGGTTAAAGTTTCTCAATAAAACCATTTGCGTATCTGCAGAACGAAGATTAACCAGCTGGAAAGGTGAGAGACACAAATGCCGAAAAAGCGATTACGCGAATATGAAGCAAGTGACGCCACAAATATAAGCTTACGCCACAAAAATTCACCCTTTTCCGACGGCACTTCGGCTGCTTTGTTTGCCGACAAAGTCCTACTAGTCCGGTCCGTTAAGGGAAAAATCGTGACAAATCGCGTAAAAGCATCAAATTTGGCACACATATTCTTGAGACCATATGAAACAAATTGAGAAGGGGTGCCACGAGATCAGAGCATCCGAGGGGCCGTGGATCGCAATTCTATTGTCAATAACTTGGTCACAGGACAACCAGGCTCAATAACAAATCACTAATAGCAAAATAGAATTATTGTAGGGAACTTTTTAACTGATTTCATCAGCGAACGGAACAAATGATAATAAACAATCATTAGAGTTACTTGTCACATCAAATCCACATACTGTATGTATATTCGTCTACCAAGAGGTCTGCTCATGAGCCTGGGTGTCCTGTGGTTAAATAGATTACTGGCCGTGACTGGTGGACAACAAACATAAGCCGGACTGATGGGAGATAAAGCTTATCCCAAACGGGTTAAGCAGCTCATCTAAATCTTAGTTCAAGCTTTCTTTTGACAAAGACATATCTGGGAGAGAAATTTCTTTTCTAATTAAAAAAATGTTACAAATAAACCAAAACATTCAATAATTCAATTTGTGATCACTTAGCCACGCATACTCCTGACTGTAGATCTCGAGATCGATCGTTATAAGAGATAAAGGCTGACAAAGCATGACAACAAAAACATCAAAAGGCATCAGTTAGTTAGAATGACCTGGCGAACTTCAGAATTTTTTCACCAAACTGGAGAAGGGGATTTTTATGGGTTAATCTGTCATTCTCTCTTGTGTAAATAGGAGCCTGCGCGCATGACAGGCGTTCAGAGGAAAAACAAACACATGTGATAGTAAAAATAAAATAATGAAGCAATTGCGTTTTTACGTTAATCGTGAAGAAGACGTAATATTGTCAGAGAAGATTCTGGCCTATTACAATAACCATCCCCTCTGATCTACGCGTTAGTCAGAAGACCAACACTGAAACTCTAAGACGGTAATTATTTATGTCCCTCGCTATCCTAGGGCGAAAGATTGAGCTCGTCGCCGTGTCTAGGCCTTTTCGCTCTCCGTTTATGCGTTGTATTCGGAATCTAATAGTCGCAAGTAATTTGGCGTGATTAACATTTTACGCGTTTTTCAGGCAAACGCTCGCCTGAAACCTACAGTAAAATCCTGTTCTGCAGACCTCGGCGTCTTTTCTTAGGGGCACCCAAAGAGAAATTTTTAGCAAAATACTTGAAATATCATTTTCTGGTTTCTAAGATTGATGCGTGAGCTAATACGGGTTGAACTGTTCGGCGTTTTTAGCTGAAAATCAGTTAAGGCGCAGACAATTTTAGGAAACGGAATCCCATCCGTCGAATTTCCGAGCTGCTAATGTCTTTCCGAAAATGCCAGCTGACCTTATTTGTCCCTCCAAAAATAAAAGGAATTAATCAGTCAACTTTTAAAGAAAATCCGTGAGGTCAAATTTCGCCACAGAAATCTATAGGTTCACTGTCTGCAATTAAATCCGAATATCTCAGGCGACTTCGGCCTGCCGAACAGATATTCCTCCGAAAACAAACCGTTGGGTGACCCTGTTTTCTCATAGGGAGGGATTAGATTAATGTTATCGGTATAAGCAATGTTAAGTACCCGATGTGGTGTACTGAATTAAGAACTGCAAGACAAAAGTTGGAGCTGGTTGACTACCGTGAAAGAGAGCTTAGCAAGCGTGCGTGCTTCTTATGGTACTCGCTGCTGACATACGACTCATAGCAAATTGAACTGAACGTTACCAATTTCAGAATTATATGAAGATCATCGCAGTGAAGGTGTTTCAACTTAAGCAGTTGAAAAGAAGAAACCTGAAAAAATTCAGGCTTGAAAGGGAATCGAACCCATAACCTCTGCGATACCGGTGCAGCGCTCTAACCAACTGAGCTATCAAGCCAACTGGGAGCTGGTCAAGTGAGAGTATTTATCCCGAAGATGGAAAAATTAACATAAATATATGAAATAATCATAGCGCTCTAGAGCGCTGCACCGGTATCCCAGAGGTCATGGGTTCGATTCCTGTTCAAGCCTGAATTCGTTCAGTTTTCTTCTTTTCAACTGTTTACGTTGAAACACCTTCACTGCGATGATCTTCATATAATTCTATCATTATCCGCAGTTCAAATACACGTTTATTTCATATATTAATGTTCGTTACCAATTTTGTTTCTTCAGTCATTGTACTGTGAATTAAACTGACGTTTAAAGTAAGACAGATATGCCAGTGACCTTAAAATGTCTGTCGCAATATGTTTTTCTCAACAGTACACTTAAAACATCTGACATTTTCCAGATTTCTGGTCAACCCGACTTGCTTTTATTGTCTAGAGGAACTTAATGGGGGAGCCGGGCTGTAAAGAAACGTAATTCAAAACAATTAATAGCGGAAGTCAGTCTTTCAGTTATCCTTCTCCTAAATGGGTCGGCGTACATGTTCCTGAACGTATGACGAAAATAACCCAAAATAAGTAATGTTTGAATAGCTGTAGAAGGCAACGGTTTCCTTTGCGATTTGAGCTGCTGATTTGGGACTGTTTGTCGACTTATTCGAACTAATAATTATTCGTTCCCTTAACAGTTATCGGAAGTGTAACGATTCAGTTTGTTAAGTCTATTTGACCACAGGGAACCCAGGCAAGCGAAAAGGGAGCGGAAAATACAAGGATATGTGGCTCGGTAAACTTAGACGGCTGTTTGTTGTCACTTTCTGTCGTTCGCTGACAAGGCCAGTTAAAGAAGCCCATCGAATCCTTTTCAGTTTGCCAGTGAGTGGGCTGTTCATGAGCGTGGGAGTCCTGTGACCATGAATGAAAATTAATTTGAGTGCTGTGGCCCCCCCGGATACCCAGATCACGTGGCACCCCTTCTAAATTTGTTTTACATGCCCTCAAGGACATGTATGCCAAATTTGGTGCTTTTACGCTATTTGTCACGATTTTCGTAAATTTCGACGCTAACGGACTGGACTATACTAAAATCACTTTGACGCTCGAATATTCGGGTTTCTTCGGCTGACGCGAATTCATACGCTGACGTTCTCTCGCTTTTGAACACGCAATTTATCGTCAGCAAGGTAAAAAATTCCGTGAGCAAAAGAGCAAAACAAGAAAGCATCCCAGGCGCAAAGAAATGTTACTCGACGTTTTCAGCCTTCCCTCCGTTTACCACCATTTTCACTACTACGCGACTTTTCTTTTCAAAACACCTCTGAGCACTTTGCAATACGCTTCCGTCAATCATACCTTATATGGGAAGTGTGTGATGTTACCGCAATTGAATTGAGCTCGAAGGAATAAGGATGGCGCCAAATTATCCCGTAAATTTGCGCTGGCGAGTCATATATTGACTAGTAAGAGGTTTTAGAGTCGTTGATGTTGCAAGAATACTTCACGTCTGGTAGATATTTGTAAAGAAATTTCGACATTTCTTCAGAATTAAATACCCGCTCGGCGGATTATCCTATGCGGCGGATGGTAAGCGTGCGTTTAAACTCGCGAATAAGCTAAACCAAAGTGTGAAGTAATAATTCTAGCTTTTCTGACCTGAAAATAGCACACGACATGTTATTCACCACGAGTATAAATCTGGCAATATCCCGAAGTGTACCAGGGCGAAATTCAGGAGTGGATAGAGTATGCAACGGGAAAACGAATCATGATCGGCGTGCGATCAACCGATTCGTGAAGAAAATGGGTTTTACAAGAAGAAAGGTACGTATGACTAGCTGCATTTTTTTGGAAGGAACACTGCTAATTCTAATCACCTATCACCTCCGGAATGAATTGAAAAACAAAATAAAGCATAAGCTTATAAATTATGCGCTTGTAACGTTTGTTGTTCTACGTTTCGAGAATGTAAACATATAACGCTGTGACATGACGGAAATTGTTATTTCTACAAGCGGGAACGGGGAATCGAGGAAAATATTTAAGCTTACTTTCAAGTTTACCTCTTCGTTATAACTCAAGACGATTGCCAAAGAACGTGATGAGGGAAACAGGACGATGTATTGTCGTAGGATCGCTGAATTTCACCGAGAACAGCTCCCATTTAGATGAATCTGAGAAGTTCTGATTCATCTATAAATAGCAACTGTTCTCGGTGAAATTTAACGATGACCCACGACGATACATCGCCCTATTTCGCTTACCACTCACAGTGAGCTATAACGAAGAAGTTAACATGAGACTGTGCTAAAATATTTTCCTTGATATTTCCCCGTTCCCGCTTTAATTTTATAAATAACGTTTTTTCAGATTTTTCTTGCTAGCATGTCACAGCGTTAACATTCACGTAGAACAATAAACGTTATAAAGCGCTTATGCTTTGTTTTTCATTCCATACCTCGGGTGATCCATTCCTTGGGTGATAGGTGACTAGAATTGGCATCGTTTCTTGCAAAAACAATCCAACAAGTCCTACGTACGTTTCTTCAGCTTTCTTCTTGTCAAACCCATTTTCTTCACGAATCGGTTGATCGCACGCCGATCATGATTCGTTTCCCGTTGCATACTCTATCCACTCCTGAATTTCGTCCTCGTACACTTCGGGATATTGCCAGATTTATCGTGGTGAATAACATGTCGTATGCTATTTTCAGGTCAGAAAAGGTAGAATTATTACTTCACACTTCGGTTTAGCTTATTCACGAGATTAAACGCAAGATCACGCAAGCTTACCATCCACCGCATAGGATAATCCACCGAGCGGGTATCAGTAATTCTGAAGAAATGTCGAAATTTCTTTTCAAATATCTACCAAAAGTGAAGTATTCTTGCAACATCAACGACTCTAAAGCCTCTTACTAGTCAATATTTGACTCGCCAGCGCCAATTTACGGGATAATTTGGCGCTGTCTTTATTCCTTCGAGCTCAATTCAATTGCGGTAACATTACACACTTTCCATATAAGGTATGATTGACGGAAGCGTATTGCAAAGTGCTCAGAGGTGTTTTGAAAAGAAAAGTCGCGTAGTAGTGAAAATGGTGGTAACTCACTGGTAAGTTTGTTTACATTGTTTTAACCGCTGTGTAGGTTTCTCACAGCGTAACGTCAATTGACATTTCAACTACGTAGTTCACATCCAAATGACCGATATGTAAGCTAATTAGTTTCTTATCAGCGGATTTTATCAGCGTTCTAGCTCCGTGGACTCAAATTTTCTTACTTCCAATTTATTTTGTATATACAGGATTTGCAATAAAGGTGTTCAAATCTGGACGGCAGATGTGTGAATCCCACAGACTTTGCAATCGGACGGTGAGAATATTCTACCAGGACCTGCCGAATAATAGGAACAAATCAAGATCAAATCTGAGTCCACCATTCGGCATTTACCTGATTGTCTGTCAAAACGGCTATATTCCAAAACAACCGAAACCTTGCTTAAGCAGTACGTTGTGGTGATTATCCGTAGCTTCCTGTAAAGTAGTTCCGTTGTTGTTTTTGTAAACCATGGACAGAGTAAACCAAAAAATCACTGACTATAAATAAGACTTCGGTGGCCATGTTGTCAAAAAGGAAACCCTGGAGGAACCGCTGAGTATGATTTCTGCTTTTGCTGGCTCAACAAGGGAAGGAAATTTGGGATTGGCATCGCGAAGACCAGTTTTCGGATTCTGAATCACTCGGGTATTGATTATCTTTTGTTATACGGACAGGATGATTGCTGAAACGATAACAGTTTGCCTTGTGAAATACCTACTACAGCGTATGTCTTTAAAAGTAACGAAAACACAAATGTGAAAAGAAAACGCAACCCTAATTCAAGGAATCCATGGTTCCCACTGACGTATACGTAGTTGTCGCTTATCGGAAGTTAAGGACGGTGCCTTCTAATACAGATGTATTTTTGCAAAGGTTATGACTATGGGGAAAAAATAGATCCTAGCAAGGGTTATTGGAATCCAAAAAGAAAAATGTGGGTAACCACGCATGTTCCAGAGATAACTAGTTAAGCAAACATAATTTCTAAAAAAGTGTTAAAATACAAAGAATGTATGGCAATTTCTTTCCAAATTTAAGCTCAATTATCTCTGAAAAATGCGTGGTTACCCCCAATTTTTTTTTTGGATTCTGATAGCCCTTGCTAAGATCTGCTTTTTCCACATAGTCATAAGCCGCGCAAAAACATTGTTGCATTAGGGGGCAGATTCCTTAAGAAACCCGAATATCCCGAGATGCACAGAACGTATGCGCAGTAACAATAGGTGGCACCGTCCTTAAAAACAATGGAAAATTTCACCGCCTAAAAGTGGACGCTTACGGAGGTGGTCGCTTGTGGCAGATATAGTGAATTGACTGGGGGAATTTAGGTGTCAAGTGAGGTGGTCGCACTGGGAGGTTCGACTGTAGATACTCCACCCTGAGCTTATGTCAACTGTGCATCTATTTGTTCTTCTCTTTAATATATTATTCTCTTCACTTTGCAGTCAAAGACGTCCAAGCCCAATACAACGCTATGGAATAGGAGTACAGCGTCAATGTTGTCCGCACAGAAGCTTTTATCATAGCATATGAGTGTGAGTGAGTGTGCGAATGAGTGTGTTGGTGGGTAGTGGTTGATTCAGTAACTGGGCTGAGCATTAGTGATCAAAGAAGTGCATTACCGGTAGTGTCAATTCTAAGAATGTTTTCATAAGCTATTGATACCAATGCAATCAAAAATTGATGGGGGGGGGGGGGGAACCGAATGGTCGACTAAAGAGTATTATACTGTAAACTTCAGGAACAAAACCTAGCAAATAAAAGGTTGCAAACTTTTTCTCGACAAAATTTGTTTATTCAGTGGTTTAGAGGATTGCAATGAGATCACCTGTCACTGAAAATCGGATCCAGGAAAATTGCAAGACACAATCCGAGCGCCATTTAATGAACTTACCAACAGAAAACGTCCAAATTTTCAACTGCAAATAAGGCAAGAAATAAATTTCATCCCCCGCATGAAATTGGTTGAGACCTAAATTCATGCCCGGCCAGACATGAAATCAGCCAAACATTTAATAGATATTTTCATGCCCGGCATGAAATTTAGGTTTCCACCGATTTCATGCCCGGCATGACATTTAGATTTTCATGCCGGGCATGAAATGCACCTCGTTTCTGTGCAGTAGCCTCGATATCATCCGATTTCATGCCCGGCATGAAATGTAGATTTTCATGCCGGGCATGAAATTGAACCTCGTTTCCATGAACTAGCCTCGATATCATCCTTGACAAGAGTTGAAACTTTCAGGCTGCAGGGCATGTGCCGAGCTTTTTCATGCCCTGGAGATGAGATTTTATTAAGTGGCCCACTGCCTGGATTTTTTAATGCCCAGGGTTTGGAAATTTGAAAATTTTGGAAAATGTGACGGTTGGAACTGATTTCTGCTTGAATTTGGCATGAAGAGATAAATTTCATGTCAAAACCATTGTTTTTCCATTTTTTCATTGAAATTTCACTTTCCAAGCCGGGGCGTCCTGGAGACAAGCAATGATTGGCATTTAAGTTGCATTGGCGTAAAGCGACAATTCCGCTCAAAAAAGGGTATTTTCGGTGGCAAATCCAGGTTTCAAGATAATGGGAAGTTATCATATAACGCACATTTTCAAATTTAAAAAATTTTTAATGTCGTAAATTCAAGGAAATTAGTATGTGTAATCAAATGGTGACGAGTGAAATTAGGAAATAATTTCACGCGCGTTTTGTCAAAATTCTAATAATTTCCCGAGCCTTTAGGCGAGGGAAATTATTAAAATTTTGACAAAACGCAAGTGAAATTATTTCCTAATTTCACGAGTATACCATTTGATTACCTATTAATATCATGGGTGACAAATTACACTCACAATCGTGGGGTTTTGACTTGTTTATCGCATCGAGAACTCCTTGAGCATTGAAACGGTTTAACGGCTAAAGTTCACATTTTTCTGAGTGAAATAATGAAAAACTCTTGTCACAAGTTTTTAACCACGCTTTGACGATTTCGTGTTTTTTTGTAACCGACAGCAAAATACACCAGACTCTGAATTTTTACTTGAAAAGTACCAAAGCAAATCGCTTGGCAAAGGTTATCCGCGTTTTATCCGGCAAATTCACTGAATCGTGCACTACGTTGCTCCATCGAGCAAGGCTCAGAAGACTTCACAAATACATTCAAAATACGCACAGCAAACTTGTTTTAACGAAAGTAAACTTCGGAAGCAAATTTGTATTTAAAAACTGACCTTTATTCCATTCGAACAAGTGCCCAAATTCACTGAATTACTTCTCTGAGTTCGCGGTCAATCACTCGATCGCTGCAACTGGCTCGCCGTTCAAAAATTTTCGCTGTCACACTATCAAAAATAATCTCTTCTTTTTAACTCGCAGGTGATTTCTGAGAAGTTCAGTCAATTAAAAGTCAAAATTCACAGATTACCAATTGTGTCCTCAATGAATATTTCCAGAATTGCTGTAGTTCTGTACAAAACATCTTCATCATTAACCTCAACGCCATCTTGGCGCTGAACAATAGACCCGTTGCCATGGCAATTTTGTAATTTCACACGTGAAATTATAAATTAACGC
This sequence comes from Siderastrea radians, assembly GCA_964017195.1. NCBI lineage: Eukaryota > Metazoa > Cnidaria > Anthozoa > Scleractinia > Rhizangiidae > Siderastrea > Siderastrea radians. The sequence goes on from OZ024892.1 coordinate 40,055,944, forward strand.
TGAAATTTCGCGCCAAAATTAAGGAGTAATTTGTCACCCATGATATTTTATAAAATAACTGAGATACTACGCGCGTTCTTATTGGTCGAAAACCTATTGACTATTATTCCGGTAAACTCATAGAAAACTGTAAGGAACTGAGAAATTCTCCTGTCCGACAAAAATGGCCGGCACAGACGAAGAACTGCCGAACTTCAATATTATGTTGGCGTTTGGACTGCCAGTTTCATCCGAAGTCCCCGAGTCTAACAACGAAAACGTTGAAAGCAGTAACCAAGAAGGCTCCAACATAAATCATAAAAAGAGAAGATTTGCGGAAATGGAAACGCAACAACTCGACGACATGGTAAACAACTCACAAGCCGCAAAGACCAAACAAGCAACACAGTGGGCGGTTTCAGTTTTTACAGGTTGGTCTTAATAAACGGAACTTATTTTCATTCAACATAATATCTGAACAACATTTCGCGGAAAACAAAACGAACAGGACAGATTTTCTACTCTTAAATTTACAACTTGTCTAATTTATAATGAAAGTCACACGAAGGTGTTGCCGCGTAAACATTAAAAAACAATGGCCGTGCGAAACTTTAAAACTAAAATAAACTGTAAAATTCTCATTTGTTTGGATTAAACTTTATATCACAAAATTCTCCGCTAATTTCCACTTTATGCTTTGTTTACTGTAGAGTGGAGTAAGCAAAAACAACTTGGAATAACATTGGCAGAAATGTCAATCCAGGAATTAGATGAAAACCTGCGCCAATTTTACGCCGAGGCACGAAACCGCAACGGAGAAAATTACAGCCGGGCGACACTTTTATCTCTGAGAAATGGCATTGAACGATTTCTCAATACGCCTCCAAACAACCGTGGGATTTCCTTCAACAAAGATTCCCGGTTTGTATTATCAAACCAAATGTTGGATGCCAAAATAAAGCAACTGAAGAAAGATGGCTTACAACACACTACTCATAAACCAGCTATCGAGCAAGAAGACCTGGAAAAGCTCAAAAACGGTGAAATTCTTTCACTTACCCAGCCCCTGTCTCTACTTAGAAATGTTTGGTTCCACATTTCTTTGTATTGGTGCCGCCGTGGTTTTGAGGGCCAGCGACGTTTAAAGAAAAGCAGTTTTGTGTTTGGCGAAGATGCGAATGGCGGCCTTTTTGCCACTATGTCGCACGATGAGACGACCAAGAACCACCCAGGTGGAGTTTCTGACGTGGAAAGTTACGAGAAGAACGGCCGCATGTACAAAACCAACAGTCCAACCGATGGATATTCCGCTTTGGAACTTTTTCTTTCCAAGCTGAATCCACAGTGCGAGGCGCTGTTCCAGTATCCGAAAAGAAATTGGCGACCTTCTGACAAGATTTGGTATGAAAATCGACCACTGGGCATCAACAAGCTTTCAACAATGATGAAAGACATCAGCTCCGCCGCAGGTCTGTCCCGTGTTTACACAAACCATTCCGTAAGGGCGACAGCAATAACCTTGTGGTCGACTGCTGGCTTGACAAACAGAGAAATCATGGCCATATCAGGTCACCGCAACGAATCCAGCCTGAAAAGCTACCACAGCATGCCGTCGGCAAATCAGCTTCGTAAATGCAGCGATGTCCTCGCCTCCGCACTTGGAGACAACGAAACCATACGGGCAGCTGAACAGCGTCAAAATCAGATCGTTGGGTGCGAAAGGCCTCCTCTACGACAGCTGCCAGTTCCTTTGAACAACACCATCTCAGCAACTCAACAAAACACGGTGAACACAAGCTCTGCTTACCGCCAAATGTTCAATTCTTGCACGATTGGAAACGTGCACATCACTTTCAATCGATGAAAGGATGATTACTTTTCTTTACCCTGAATTGAACTTCAGGAAGTATTTTACCTTTCACAGAATTTTGTTAAGGATTTCGCTGTTAAAGTTGACATGTAAATTCCCTGGTACTTTTTCTGGTTAATCGGCGGCTGATTCTTTCTTCGATGCCCATTCTCAGAGCTACGGTTTACTATATCGCTTATCATGATTGGTTAACACGCGTCACATGATGATTGTTAAGAGAAGACGCAACTTGATCACCATTAAAAACATACTTTCTGAACTCAAAACTTTGTCTTTTTTCTAGTTATTTCATAAAAGCAATAGACCGCATTTTCTATTGGTTTACTGGTGTAATAAACCCACTTGGGATGTTGGGAGAACACTCGAAAAGCTTGTAAATCACTCGCCTGCGGCTCGTGATTTACAAGCTTTTCTCGTGTTCTCCCAACATCCCGCGTGGGTTTATTACACCAGTAAACCAATAGAAAATGCGGTCTATTGCTTAAAAAAAACAAAATACACTCCGCACAAGTATTCCGCCCAGTGAAAGTCTTTGCGCTCAATTTTCGGTTTTACCTTCGTGTGAGAGCCTGTGAAACTCACGGATGATGTGAAACAAAGTAAACAAAACATTTGAAATCATAGTGTATGGCAAAACATTAGCTGACAAAACAAAGCAAATGATGTCAGGCTCTTGTACTGACTGATGTAAGCCCTCAATTTCTCTCTTTGTAATGCAGCATAGTTTTAATGTAGCCCTTTACAGCTGGCTTTATAGTTAGAACGGAAAAAAACAGTTACTTACCATGAGAATAACCGCTTGTAGAGTACCATGTTTTCACTGAGTATCTGCGACCATCGCGTTGCAACCCCACTGTAACCAGACAGAAACCTTCCATGATGTTTGGATAATTTCGCGCATCTTTATTTCTAAATTGTTGCATGAGCAGGGCAAGGTCGAGGTTACCATCAAGCGTAAGTGGTGGAAGTCCATTGGGCATACTCCGAGGAAAGACAAGGATAACATCACAAAAACAGCTCTCGACCCATGCAGCCATGGAGGAGTAGCATTCTCGAAGATCTCGAAAGCATTAGATGGACATGGAAAGATAGCAAAAAGACGGCAGGAAATAGGGTCCGAAGGAGGGCTTTGGTGGCTGCCGTATGCTCCACACTGGAGGGAAGAGGATAAAATCAAGTAAGTCAGGGAATCTACTTTCTCTTAGAAGTCTGTTCAGAAATGTTGGGGAGAAGTCGGAATGTCGCGTTATTGTTCTGAAATATGAGTAGTCCTCATTAGCCCATCGGCTGAAATAATCATAGAGTATAACAAATGAGTAAGCCTCAAAATGTTTTCAAAGTGAGCCACAATTTGTTGCATTTTTTTTTATTGGAACAACAACATAGTAACTAACAAAAGCTGAAAAACATATTTAGTTAGCATAAGAAAACATACCCCTTTCTTTAATCATATAATGCCGGCTCTTGTTTGAAGTATTGCATGCGATTATCTTTTGTAATAACTTTCAGCGTCGATATTTAAACTCCAATGAGAAATCGAGTTGTCTTAATTAGAGTTAACTTTGGTTCTAAACTTTTTTAATAGCTTTATTTTAATCCCAGCAGAAACTACATATATTAAGTCGCAAGTGAAAAGGAGGACTGTGGACTTAAAAGCAAGTCATCCAAAAAATACGTTGGCCTTCTGGGCAAACAAATGCTTGGAAATATTGCTCTGAGAGGAATGCCTGTTTTAAGGGTGCAACTTATTAGCGAATGTCAAGGTAGCCTGCTCGAACCCCCCAGCAGTCGGAAGTGCCAAGCAAGTCGTCAGCATGAAGTGCAAAAAATAACTAGCGTTTTTGGTACATATAAGAACATGTCAAATATACAGTGACATCCCGATGGGATGCTGAAGACTTACTATCCTAAACAGCTCTTAGACTTGAAGGCCCAATTGTCTAATGCTGGTCAATGCTAAACCAGGATTAAACGTCAACAAGGATTTAGTTTCCTTTGTTGTAAAGGTAAAGAAACAAAATGAAAACTTGCTGATTAATAACGGTAATAGGACTGAGTGGAGTCCAATTCGATCTGTAATCATACGAGTGATTAACACACACATTGACAATTCTGCGGTTGGTGGATTTAGTTGAGTTTACTCAGTGTGATTGGCTGATTTAACTGTCCGATTACAGGTGTCCGATTACAGCCAACTGTCCGATTACACTGTCCGATTACAACTCTACAGAATAATTAGAGGAAAATAAGGCAGTTTATGCACCAATCACATTTGAGGAAATCGTAATGGTTATGATTAGCTAGTCGAATTAACAAAATAAATTCAAGATTGACTCTTATCCTGGAATAAAGGGACACTATCAAATATGTCTAGTATCTTTTTAAAAAGCCAAAAAAAAACATCTGCATAAATGGAAACCTATAGCTAATAACAACAATGGTCCATTTTGGCTAAACATTGCAATTCTAGTGCAGAGAATCTATTGCGATCAACTCTCTTTATAACGGACACCATCGAGACCAAGATCTTGTGGGGTGTTGTGTCCATAAAATCGAGAGTCCGTAATAGCGGGAGTTATTTTCAGTAGTTCCTTTTCCTGGAACTTCAACTCCTGTCCGTAATAGCGAGGCGTCCGCAAGGCGAGAGTTGACTGTAATACGTTTCTTCGTTACTTTGGATGGCCTGGGGCCTGTTTCTCGAAAGTCTCGGTAACTTTTCGGGCACGAAGCTTTTTTAGACAAATCAAAAATTATAGAACGTTGGCGTAGTTTTTAGCCCGCATAACAGCCCGACTTGTTTTACCACCTTAGAATTTTATTGCTCATCTTTCAAAACCAACAAAATTAGAGTCTTTAATGCAAACATCGCGCACATAAAATAGCTTTCCGAGCCCGAAAAGTTATCGGGACATTCGAGAAACAGGGCCCAGGATCGAAATGGTTTCCAACTTGAAAACATCCGACGAACGTTTCCAAGCTCTTAACTTATTTCTCCTATAAAATCGGAGAAAAAACTGACTGTGGCTCCCTCTTTTTGTTAAAATCCAGTTGATATTGTATCTATTATAGTCTAAAGCAATTTATATTTGAGAGGTACGTAGATTCACATTTAGCATATTTTGCACTTAAAAACAACTGAAGAAACACGCTGTGATATTGTCTCTAATTAAGTCGAGCCTAGAGCAACTCAGCCCAGTCTTAATTTTTAACTGCACTAAACCTGGATGGCCATCAGGTGCTCTTCGTACAAAGCTATGACCAGCATAATGCTGATACCAAGCATCAGACCAATGTTCTGGCACAGAAAGGTGGCGACTGGTTCTGTCTGAAGCGTCTCAATTGTGTATCAGATCTGGCAGCTTTAAAAAACATAGAGATGATATATTAATTAATGTATAGAAAAGTATAAATTAGGAGGCCTTCAAACAACTCTCCAGCCCGTTCCCTGTACTGCTGGTCAAACGTCTTGAGACAGGTACCCGTAGGGATGTATATTAAGTAATGCTCCGTACCCCTCGTTGGAATAGCCACCTAGATATTATTTCATGTACAGATATCGTTATTATCACACTACACGGCAAGTAAAGTAGTAATGGGAATGACAGGACTGAAGCTAGGTGGCTATATAAGCATAACCATGTCTTGATAAACCAGCAAATTATTAGAACCGACGTCAGGAGTCAGTAAAATAAGTTTGTTTTTTTTTTCAATCTGGAGGCAGAAAAATAAAGATGCATCTTACCATGTCAACCAGTGCGATGTAAAGGAACATCCCTGCAGCAATAGCAAACATCCACAACCGTATGTTGCTTTCCTGGCCAACGTAAATACCAATGGCTAGGCCAAGGTAGCAAGACAAGGCAGACAACAGGTTTGTCACCAATGCCATCTTGACGGACATACCAGAAGTAAGAAGAACGGCAAAAACTCCTGCGAAAAAATAAAGAGGGGAATTTCAATGAAGATTATAATCTCTTTATATTAGTCTTTGACATTAGTTGGTATAAAATAGAACCATGGTCTCTTGGATAAGTACAAAAAACCCTTTTATTGGACAACGACAGGCCATAAACAGTTTGTCTTCGGTGGATTAGGTTTCGAAATAAGAAAAGATAAGAAAATGACTCCTTATGCTTTTATTCGAGTCAAAGAAAAAGGTTGTATTTGTAATAACAAGATGGTCGTATTAACGAAATAGTTGTAAGGAGGGGTTGCACAGTATCTGACCATTCAGTTAGCCAACAGATTGGTCAGCTTGTCCGCCGACGCGACTCCTGGTTGTTCCGTTTCTTTTAAGAGTATACTTAGTAATGGGATAATTCTTTAGTATCACTTTGAAAAGCCCAAGAGCACATTTGCATCAATTAAAGTCTAGATTTAATGGTCCGGTTTTGCTCAAAATAGCTCATCTAGTGCATGGAAGTGCCTTTGACATTGGATATGGGTTCCAACTTGAGGGAGTCGGGCAGACGTTTGCAGTTCTTCCTTAGGGTGTAATTTAAGATCGGAAAAATTGACTGCGGCTTGTTCTTTCTTCAAACACTACTTGATATCGTTTAATTCCTTGTGGTGGCTGAGAAGCATGAATTCATGTCTGAGCATGGGTAAGTACATTCATATGAATTTAGCACTCATTTGTCCAAACAAAAAACAAACAAAAAACGCTATGATATTACCCCTGTAAATGTTATGGAATAAAGATTCAACATTTAGTTACTCAGCTGTGTTGTTTCAGTCAAATTAATTAATTTTTATTCATTCATTCATTCATTTATTCATTCATTCATTCATCCATCCATCCATCCATCCATTCATTCATTCATTCATTCATTCATTCATTCATTCCTTCATTTTTCGTTTTAGTTATCTGCAAATCATTGGCTGAGACCATCGCTGGGTGTATTTGTAGTCATTAGCCATTATCAGTCTGGGGATGTAATTTTTTATTGTGCCAAACTGAAAAATGAAATACAAAGCCAATTAAAAAAATAAATTAAAACGGGATAAGCTGATAAATGGAAAATTAATTGAAAATTAATTAGTTCAATAATAGTTCAATTCGTTTTTAAATTCAATAATTCAATACTAAGAGGATTTATTAGCTCTTTTAAAAGAGGGCCTGCAATGTATTCTTAATGCTTTCAATTTACATATTTAGAAAAATACGACAGGCTTAGAATATTTCTAAGTACCGGTTATCTCATTCTCGTCCCCAGAGCTGCGATTCGTTTGGCCAGCGCCACGGATCGAGACCTCCGGCAGGGGCCAGGGTAACGCGCAAGCGCAATAACTGCTCATTTTTGTAACCGATGGTAACCGTTATTGTTTCAAATTTCTGAGTCTGTGCACAAAAGCCGGATGTCCTTGATTCGCGGACTTCCTGCTTCGGTCCCTGCCAGAGGTCTCGATCCGTGGCGCTGACCACAAGGATCGCGGCCTCTGGGGACGAGAATGCGGTTATCTTGATTCGTACTGTGTGGTTCTTACTTTTACGCCTGACAATGAGATCGTATGGTCTAGGCACTCATGTATTTCTTTGGCATGCACGATCTGCTCCTTTTTTTATTTTTAATTATGTTTTTTGTTTTGTTTTGTTTTGTTTTGTTTTTTTTTTGTTGTTGTTGTTGTTTTTTTTTTAATGGACGTTTTACTGCAGAATTTAGTTAAACATTTTAATTTGTACCAACTGGCCGGACGTTGTTTACAAAGAGTGGTTGGTGGAGTTGAATTCGAGATTTGAACCTGGGGTCTTCGCAAATAACAAGTCCAGTGTAGCAATAGTTACGCCTGCCTTCTAATGTAAGAATGAAAGCAAAATAACTCAAAGCATTAACCAAGCTCATGCGGCAATTCATTACAAAACACCGCAATAGAGGTACTGATTCCTCCGGATATACTAGAACTACAACCTTCCGAGAAAGCTGCATCAATGGCCAATCCAACACCCATGTTATGAAAAGCGTCGCCTATGAGGTTCATCCACGCCACGGCTGAAATCTTCTTCAAGGTTTTCTTATTTCCTCCTTTTTCTTCACTAATCACAGAGTTGAGCGACATGTTTGACTTCGTACGTTCTGCTGCTTCGACTTGGGGACCTCCGAGGTTATCTAGACCAAGGTTGCCTCTGGGAGGCTGTTAAAGAATCAAAGGAATTGAATATAGTCTATTTCTTAAAGAGGGTTTTTAACTGTGTTGTAACTCATTTCCTTTTGCTTTACTACGCTTTTTGCAATTGATTGCCAAAAAACTCACGTCACACTTATAAGCAGTCAGAAGTAAACCTAAACCAGTCACGTCACTCGGTTTTCCGAGCAAGACGCCTGTGATATGAACGTTACCTCGAGTCCTGATAAGCTGAATTAACGCTTTGTTCGTAGACGTCCGAGAAATGACAAAATTGAACCAATTTGCTAATAATTCTAACACACCCAAGGGCGCCACCTCAACAGGAACTGATCAGGTGTAGGTCGAAAGTTTCAGGAGTTTCTTACTTTATGAAGTTTATAGTCTGAAATTCCCCGAAAAAAAGCGACTGTTTTTTTAAACGTGTAGATAGGAGTTATATACTGTTTTTGGATTGCTAGGTATTACTATAAGAAAATGTTCCGATTGTTGTTCTGGTATTTGAACGACGTGCCATTTCCATAAATGCTAGTACATGAAAGGGGTACTTGGGCTTCAGCTTTAGGATGGAGGCCTCCAATGTTCACCTATTGGCCCCCGAATCCATTTTAAAGCTCCAGTGAAGTGAATCTTACTTACCAAATTTGTCAAAATTATTTGGCTGCCACTTTCCAGTTGCTGAATTTTGGTATCGGTAGGGGGTCCTTCGTGGTGTTCAAACCTCGAACAATTCCTTTTGTCCTTAGCATCCATGTGCAGACTAGGAGGACTAGGAAAGTGTTACAAAGGAAATGAAGATGTTGCAATGAGATTATACAGAGAAGAGTCAAAAGCATTTCCCTTTTGCTTTGGTGTAGCATTACTTCGCTATATGTGATGGGACAAAAAATCTATTCGAGAAGGCTTCTGACCTCAACATCCGTGTGACTGTGACCATTTTTTCGGCGACTTTGCCCTTCAAACATAAATGCATCAAAGTCTCAAATAGGAAAAAGACGTAAATAGAGGACATTAAAAGCAATGCCTTCCAAACGAATCCCTTTTCATCTTCGTGTTCGTCGGGATTATGACCATGACCTTCTTCCTCGTGTCCATGGAGGCCAAACGCCTACCAAAAAAAAATAATAAACGCACGCCGACGCCGTAAATAAAAGCGTGGTTACTGTTATATTGGACAGATTTGATTTTACAGTCCAGGCCCCTCAATCTTTGGACAGTTCCATGTCACTGTCTTATCCAGGGAGTGGGGAATTTCTTTCTTTGACTGAAACGGGAACGCGCCGATGGATAAGATGGGCACGATTTTCAGGGTCATCTGTCTTGAATAATGGACATAATTATATCGTTGGAAGGCAAATGAAAGTGCTCCTACCTAACTCTAACTGCCTCTTCGTCCAGCTTATCCAGATCCATTTGAAATTGGGAAATGTTGATTTGTTTTATACCTACACGTTGGGAAGGAGAGGGAAAAAATCGGAGCACCCGAAGCACCCGGAGCAAGAACGACAACAGTAAAAAACGTAGCCCACATATGGAGTCAACTCCAAAAATCCAACCCGGGCCACATTGGTGGGAGGCGAGTGCTCTCACCACAGCGCCCTCCCTGCTTTCTAGCTGCAGAAACTCTGCTCGCCAGTAAGTTTAAACTTTTTGTACTAATTATTTACTGTTTAGCCATTAGGAATATAATCAAATCAAAGAAACTCGCTAATCTGTGAATTGATCGACTGTCCTCCCTGAAGTAGACTGTCTCCAGTCTCCAGCGTAGCCAGAATCTTCTTGCACATTGCCTTTCCAAAGAAAGGAATAGTTGCTACTCCCACTAGAGATGTGATGCTAATGATTGTCACTGAAACAAAGCCATAACCCCAAACTAATCATAAGATAAAGAGGAAAAAGAACAAATATATTTTCATGTACAACTGGTTAAATTGAAGTGGCTAGAAGCATAACCCCTCTCCGCTGGATGGAGGTAATGGAAGAGAAATGGGTTATCGCACTTCTTGTTTGGTTCCCTTAGCGGTTCCGTGATACCATGTTTATGAACCTGGGCGGTGTGAGACAACTTGCAGCAATGTTTGTCATCTAAGGAAGCACCCCAAAGAAATAGACTATGGTTGATTGTCTCAAAGGAGTTTAAGGCCGCACTTTCGACAGGCACACCACCTGGTCACTGAGGCCTTCACTTTCTTAGATTATAGGAAACACTAACCGGCGGGATTACCATCTCAGGAAAGATATCAAGTGAGTCATTTTGCACAATATGGGTTTCATGATTCGTCCATTGCAGCCATTGACTTCGAATACAATATGAAAGGAGATGTTCCATCATATATCTTTTAAGTTAAACAGGTAACATCTTGCAAAATAACGATGATTTCACCTTCTCTTGTAAGTGGTAAGCCATTACAGGTCATTGTGGAATACTTAGGTATCACTAAATTGCTTGTCAGCTTAGAATTGTTTGATAGAAGCATACCTTTTTCCCATATGCAGGTGTTTTTCTTTTACTTCATCATGTTCTTGGTGTGATGCCTTGCAAGCTCCACTCTTGGCCTGCTGAATGAATGCTGGGCAGAGCTCCTTGAAGACGCATGTATTCACACCAACAGAGTGGTCAACGCCAACAGTTGCCAATAACTCATCCAGTGAGAAACACTAAAATAGCTAGAATACTAGCGATGTTATTATTCAATGTAACGCGATTATTGTCATTACAACGACACGATTAGCCTGCAAGCAGGCTCTCGTTTGGGTTTTATGCGCGAGATGCGAGACGCGAGTGGCGAAGCCACGAGACGGCTTCGCCGCTTCGCCACTCGCGTCTCGCATCTCGCGCATAAAACCCAAACGAGAGCCTGCTCGCAGGCTACTCGCGTCTCGAATCTCGCGCATAAAACCCAAACGAGAGCCTGCTCGCAGGCTAGCAAAGACCTTTCTTCTGCCACACGAGTCCTTCAAGGAACAAACCAATGTTCTATTTTTTTTGTCACGTTGGGCGATTTATGTCCTGACAAAGGGGCTGAAATATTCGCCCCTTTTATTTTTTTTTCGTAGAGATTGAATTATCATCGCATCGCACCCAAGGCTAATAAGGTTACACGCCTTCGTTGCCACAAAGATCCGCTTTCGAAAAACTGCAGAAACCAGTCAAGGCCTTGTTGAATTGTACTTAACCATCGCGTCTTTAGCTGAGAAAACATTTCAAAGAAAGACACTTAACCCGAACTTGTTATTTAAACTTTTCGCAGATAAACAACGTTTGCGTTAATTAGTCAATTTAGAATAGGTATGCCCGCAAAGGTTAATTGATACCCTTCTTAAGACCCAAACCCGGGCCTTTAAGCACTGCAATTTTACGTACAGGAGCAAAATGGATACCCTAATTAGGGATGAGAATCTCAAAAATCATCCCCTTTGTCACGCAACACGACTCAGGTAAGGCAAACAAAGCAAATATTGCTATCTTTCTCGCCAACGAATTCAGTATGAAACTTGGTTGTATAAGCTCTCCTATAAAATTCTAATTGCATCATATTTTTTTTTTCTTGACGGCGCTCACTTTCGCGATCGAGCTTGGAGCGGTGTTGTGTCTCAGAAAAACCGACTGAGGCGAATTGGAATATATTTGTTTACCTTAATTTGTTTAACTTTCTATCAACGATTTGTCATTTTGAAAGTGTTAAGACCTGTTGTTAAGACTGTTTTGTGTTTTGTCTCGTGGGTAACGCGGCTATGACGGCAACACATGCAAAAGGCAACATCACTTCCTGTTTTTCAGAGCCTTACTTTTCGAATCAGTTTAAACGTTTACGTGAAATCCGTATGAAAGGGATGCCTAAAATACCCACGGAAAACCGAATTTCTTGCCCATTAAACTTGTGGATAAACACTTACCCTACGCAAAAGACTTCAGTTTAGGAACGAAAACAAAAGTGCGGGTTTGATTTGAAACTTTCTGTATAGCTTGCATAGCGAGTGTTTCCTTAGGTTTTTCCATACCTTCGAAGCTTTTTTCGCTTTCTGGCCGTGCGAAAATTGGCGTAGGCTGAACGGAAAACAGGGGCCGAGACACGATTCTACAATTTTTGAGAGTCAATTTGCAAGCCTAAGAGATTTTTAAGCTTGTGAAGGAGAGTAAGTGGATGGTTAATGCAATCGAAATCTCGCACAAAAACAGTGGTGTCATCTGAGTATTACTTTTTTTTATTGCTTTTGCTTTTTCTACTAGCCAGTTACAATTAGCTGACACCTCTTTTAAAGCCTCAACGGTGACAAGCAACTAATTTCTCCCTACAATAGGACTACTTGGAAAAGGAAATTATCAACAAAGACAGAATTTATTGTTGTAAAGTTGCCTAGTTCCTAGGCCTCTGTATTTTGTCGCGGTCGATCCGTTGCGGTTCACGTGGTCCGAGCGAAAAAGTGAGGCATTCCCCGGCGGTTCGTCTCGGATAAGTCATCGAAATAGATTGACTGTGAAGGCCTGGGAAAAAGCCGTATAGGAACTAGGCAAGTTGTAAAGCAGATTTTCTCAACCAGTACCATAAGAAATATAAGGAGAATGGTGCAGTAAGGAAAATATACATGCTGAAATTGGCGTCCAATTTCTAGTCCTGAATAAGCGTAACCGAACTTCGAACAATACAGCCCAGCTAGCTTTAATTTTAAACTGTGTTAAACTTGGATAGCCATCAGGTGTTCTTCGTACAAAGCTATAACCAGCATGATGCTGATGCCAAGCAGAAGACCAATATTCTGGCACAGAAAGGTGGCGACTGGTTCTGTCTGAAGCGTCTCACTGTGCATCAGATCTGGTAGCTTTGAAAAAAAATGACACATATTAGAGTATAAACTGTAGAAAAGTCTAAAATAGTAGGCATTCGTAACACCCTTCACCCTGTTCCCTACAATGCTGGTCAATCGTCTTGAGACACGTCTCCATTTTGGGTAGAAATGATCTTTGTCAGCCCACCTCCCATTCTCACTGTCCCCTCCCGAGAGGGTGGGGGTTGGTGGGGTAGGGAAGAGGTCCAACGAGAAGTGAAGAATCACATCTTCGTGTTGTTCTTGATCTTTCTTCTTAATGTAGGCATGTATCTTAAGGAATTCTCCCTAACTTCCATTCGAATTACCACTCAAGAATTTTAAGTACAGAAACATTTACAAGCATAATCCTGAGAATCAATAGATTGCAAAATAGCCATGCTTGAATGTGTCTTGATGAACCAGCAAAATTAGAATCAACGTCGATTGTCAGCTAATAATATATATCTTATCATCTTACCATGTCAACCAGTGCGATGTAAAGGAACATCCCAGCAGCAATAGCAAACATCCACAACCGTATGTTACTTTCCTGGCCAACGTAAATACCAATGGCTAGGCCAATGTAGCAAGACAAGGCAGACAACAAGTTTGCCATCAATGCCATCTTGACGGACATACCAGAGGTAATCAGGACGGCAAAATCTCCTGCGACAAAAAAAATGAACAAATTTTCCATGAAGATTACTCCTTGCCAGTGGTTGACAGAACTAAAGATCTCTTCGATTACGCCAGTGTGACGATCAGGACGAGCCATAAATTAAGAGTTGGTATAGTCCCCGGATCAACAAGGCTTCCTGAACTGAGCAAATGACTTCTTAAGCCGTTTACGCGAGCCAAAAAAAGGCCGTAATAAGGAGGCTTGTAAGATTGGGTTTCATTGTATCTCTCTGATGTGTTGGCGAACCAGTTGTTCAGCTTGTCGGCCGGCAAGACTTTCGGTTGATTACCAGTCAACCTTACGAAATCATACCCCGTTTCTTTTCATCTTATGAAATGAAGATTCAATGTTCATTTTCGCATTAATTTTTCAGCCAATTTCTGCTTTTACTCGTTGTCTCCTGTTGTCTCCTGTACATCAGCCGAGACCGTTGCGGGTGTATTTCTAGTGTGTTAGCCAGCGAAAATGACTCTAAAATCTGTGGCGGGTACCAAAATGAAACTAGCCAACAAAAAGCGGTTTGAGTTATTTTATTTGACCAAAAAAAATAGAAGACAGTTATCTATGACCATTTTTCAAACTCTAACGAGGACCTGTAGTAAAGCATTTTTCAGCTCTTTTTAAAGGGGGATCTGTAATCTTAAAATTCTATATTTAGAAATAATGGAACCTACTGGTTAAAAATATTTCCAAAAATATTTCCAAATCTGTACTGTGTGATTCTTCCTTCCCAATAATGAAATCGGAAAGTGTTGCCATTTAGACTGCACAATTGAGTTGAAAGCATATGTTTCTTTGGCATGAAAGCGTTTCGCCATTCTTGTCTTTTTTACCATTTCTAAATGAAAATTTTGGTCAAAAATTTAAACTTTTAACCCCGAAATTCTTAAAAGATAAAAAAAGTTGCTTTTTTAATTTACTTATTTATTTGTATATTTATACACGGTTTTGTGAGACAGTGTATTTTTAACATGGCTAACCATACAGGGGTTTTTCACGAAGGGTAATGGAGTTGAATACGGGATTTGAACCCGGGACCCTCGAAATAATAAGTCTAGTGCACTAACCTCTAAGCCACGCTTTCCTTTTGATAAAATAATAAAATCAAATTAATTTAAAATAATTACCGAGTTCATGAGGCAATTCATGGCAAAACACAGCAACAGAGGTACTGATTCCTCCAGATATCCCAGAATTACCACCGTCTGAGAAAGCTGCACCAATTGCCAATCCGTCAGCTATGTTGTGAAGAACGTCGCCTACAAGGATCATCCACACCACTGCAGATACCTTCCTCGAGGTCTTCTTATTTGCTTTCTCTTCTTCACTGACAACAGAGTTGAGTGACATGTTTGATTTCTGTTGTTCTTCTGCTTCGTCTTGGGGACCTCCGAGGTTATCTAGACCAAGGTCGCCTACAACAGACTGTTAAAGAATATTAAGATAACTTTTTATACAGTGATTTTAAACTAAGTGTCGTAAGTGATTTGGATTTGCTTCCCATTCGAACCTCCCTGTGCGACCACCTCTCGTAAGCGACCACGTCCGGTCAGCGACTCCTTTCCCAACATGATCCAACATACCAAAATTTTCCGGTCGAAACACTATAGTTGGAACCTCTCGTAGGCAACCACCTCTCGCAAGCGACCGTGGCCACTTTTTGGGCTGACATTTTAAAATTTTCTCTTGTTTTTAACCTCCGATAAGCGACCGCTTGATATACGATTCCATCCCACCAAGTTCAGCCTGAATAGAATAGCACTATCCAACCCTAATATGACTCATCTGTTCATGCAATATACGTGTGACACTCGTTCTTCGCTAAATGTATGACACCAAAGAACTACGCAAAGGACATTTTGGGAACTTTGAGTAGGGGTATGCGCTTGGCTTGGTGAACGATGAGCCCCCCACGTTTCAAAACGCTCCACCGCCTCTGTTAATTGTTGATAGGGGTGCTGTTAGTATAGAACAGTTTTCAAAAGAGTTTTGTAAAACCAAAACCAAAGTAATTACGCTAACCAATCAAAACAGGAACAACAAACAAAATAAACCTATCAGAAACTGAAGCAAATACAAGTCATGAACGTCAAGCGCTGGAAAATGCTTGCGAGCCTGTCACTAGTGGTTTTAGTTTTACTTCTGATTGGTTGAGAGAGTGGCGCGAGCATTTTTGACCAATCGGAGAGCGAAGTAGAGCAAAAGCAAAGCAAACACAGTACATCGTTTGAAAACTGTTCTATGAAGTGCGAGTTCCTACCATGGGGCTGAGCACCAGTACCAGTACCCCCCCTCCTCTTCAGTAAAGTCATATCTAGTTTATTGAAATCCCACCAAAATACTTCATAAATAAAGTAATTATCAATTAGAAAAAATATATTTTTAAGAACTAAATGAAATGAATTTTACCTACCAGATTTGTCAAAATTATTTGGCTGTCACTTATCGACTGTTGGATTTTGGCATCGGACTGAGATCCTTCGTGGTGGTCAAAATTCAAACAATTTCTTTTGTTTTTAACATTCACGGGCCGACTAGGGGGTCCAGGAATCTGTTACAAAGGTAATGAAGACGTTGCAGTGAGATTTTATAGAGTAGCTTCAACTGAGTATCTTAAGTTTTTTTTTCCCGTGCTTGTTTTCCTTTCCTGGGATCTAAGTTTTAATTTCAAAAGCTTTAAAGTTATAGAAGGTAACAATTTAACTTAACTGAACGAAAAAAGTGCCTCCTGCCTAACTAGACGTCAGTTTAACGAAAATCTCTTTCTTGAGTCGGTTTGCGAAGAAATCTATACATATACTGTGAGAGAGCACCTTAAAATATGACAAGGTATGGAAAGGTTTCATTGCCTTAGCTTTTGAGGTTTAAAAGTTACGGTTGGTACAGTTTTTAAGAGATTCGTAGCGAAGAGGGTATTTATCTCTTGCTCTAGAATTAACAAGGTAGTGTCACCCGTTAAATCTAATCTCACTTTAAAACTTGCTCCTAAATCAAAAGATTCAACTTATTTCGACAAAAGTTCCATTACATATAAGTCAAAAGTCAAAAGAAAGCTAATCAAAAGAAAAGAGAGTTATCAGCACAGAAACTTAAACATACCAAAGGTACCCAAGGTAACATACGATTAGTCTGTTTGCACTTCGCCAATTTTAGAAAAACAACATTCTTTAACTCTAACATGCTTCGAATGTAACTTGTCCTCTGCTTTCAAGGCCGTTTGCAAATTATACCTTAAAAGGGAACAAGTGCTGCAGGTTTTAATTTTTTTCAATAATGTTCCGCATCAGATTTGAAGATGGCTACTGACCTCAACATCTATGTGACTGTGACCCTTTTTGTCCACGTCTTTACCCTTCAAACTCAGATGCATCAAAGTTTCAAATATAAAAAAGACGAAAATAGAAGCCATCAAAAGCAATGCTTTCCAAACGAAACCCTTGTCATCTTCGTGTTCGTCGGGATTATGGCCATGACCTTCTTCCTTGTGTCCATGGAGACCAAACGCCTGTCAAAACATAGACACACATATATATGTAAATGCAGCAGAGTCTACTGTTACCGCGCGCAGATTGAGTTTAGGATCTGTTCGAGAGGCCTCTTCATGTTATGCCTTATTCAGGGAGTGGGGCATACCCTAAATTTGACTTTAACGGGGGGTGCCCATGGAATAGAGCATGGTTTTCAGGGTGTTCCGTCATGTTTAACTGATGGACATATATGGGAGGGAGGCAAAGAAATGTGCTTCCACCTAACTTCATCAACCTTGTTCCCCAACAAGTAAAAACTTACTGCGCTCAAACTGCGCTCGGACTTGCAAGTTTCTCTGATTAAGAATACTTAAATCAGAGAAACGTGCAAGTCCGTGATTGGATGAACAGTCCTTACGTGTGGTAAAAGATGAAGTAAACTGTCTCCAGCAAGTGATCCAACAGCAAGAGCCACCAGCGTAGCCAGAATCTTCTTGTACATTGCCTTTCCAAGGAAAGGAATGGTTGCAACTCCCACCAGGGATGTGATGCTAATGATGGTCACCGAAAGAAAGCCATAACCCCAGACTAGATGTAAGATAAGAACAACAATCAAAATTATGTCATGAATAATTGGTTAAAGTGTAGTGGCTAGGAGGATTACTACTTCCCGTTGGAAGGAACGAAAGTCGAACGCAGGTTCGCACGTCTTGTTTGGTTCCCGTGGCAGTTCCCTGATGTCCTTTTTAAACACCTGGGTAAATTGACACAACTTGGAGCGACATTTCTTTGCTATTTAAGGACGCACCTCGATGGAACTGACTAGGTTTGATCTTATCAAAGACCTTCAGGTCAAACATTTCGACGTGCATATCACTTGGCTATCACGCCTTCAGGTCGAACGTTTCAACGTGCATATCACTTGGCTATCACGCCTTCACTTCCTTAGATGATAGCAAGCACTAATTGCTCTTTCAGGCGTTACAAATTAAAAAGGAGGGATTATCCAAAGCTACAAAATAATTCAGGGGGGCCGTTAGTTTAATCATTCCTGGACAGATATCGAGTCAGTTTGCACAATATGGATTTGATGATTTATCCATTAAAGCCATTGACTTAGTGACATACTTGCATTTACATACACCCCATCCGTATTTCCCAACAAAATAATTAAGGACGTTCCATCAAAGGTTTTGTAATTAAACGGTTAAAATCTTGCAAAATATCGATGATTTTAGCTTCCCTGATAAGGGAGTAAGCCATTACAGCTTCATGAGCAAGTCTTAGGGTGCGTTCTTTTGGGACTATTCCGGAATAGGAATACTCGGAATAGACGGTATTTGTGTTCTTTTGGGAGCTATTCCGTTTTCGGAATGAACGGAATATCATTCCGTTCATTCTGCTCCCGATAGCAGAATGAACAGAATGAAAGGAATACGGTTTACTCGGAATAGACAGAATACGCGTTCTTTTGGGAAATTTTTGGCGGGAAATCCGACGCGGCCGCCCGCGCGTGTGCAGACATAGTGGTTCTCAGGTCACCTCCGCCATGGGTATTCCGTTTCCAGAATTGGCGTTCCTTTCGAAATTGAAATTCCGTGTATTCTGTTATTCCTAAACCGGAATAAGAATAACCAGAATAGTCCCAAAAGAATGCACCCTTAGTATCAGTTGTTTGTAAATATGGAACTGTTTAGTAGAAACTGATACCTTTTCCCATATGCAGGTGCTTTTCTTTTACTACATGATGTTCTTGGTGTGATGCCTTGCAAGCTCCACTCGTGGCCTGTTGAACGAGAGCAGGACAAAGCTCCTTGAAGACGCACGCATCAACACCAACAGAGCGGTCAATGCCAAAGAATGCCAACAAATCGTCCAGTGAGAAACACTAAAATAAAATTTTAGGCATTTTATTATTCAAAGTAACGTTACTACTATTATTTTACTGCCACGATCTTTACTTGTATCGTGGATTTTTCAGGTTAAAGTCAACTTGTTATGAGAAGAAAATTGCATTAATAGTGGAGGTAAGTCAATATTATTTATTTATTTATTTATTTATTATTTTATTTATTAGCTTAATCAGTATTTATTTATTGATTTATTAAATCAATCATCCATAAATCCAGTCAGTCAGTCAGTCAGTCAGTCAGTCAGTCATTTGTTCATTCATTCATTCATTCATTCATTCATTCATTCATTCATTCATCCACTCATTTATTCATTCATTCATTCATTCATTCATTCATTCATTCATTCATTCATTCATTCATTCTTTCATCCATTCATTCTTTCATTCGTTCGTTCTTTCGTTCATTCGTTCGTTTGTTCATTCGTTCGTTCGTTCGTTCTTTCGTTCGTTCGTTCGTTCATTCATTCATTCATTCAACCACATAAAATCTGATTACTGACACTTACTCTGGGTCTTGTACCATTAGTTTGGTAACCGTTAGTGTGGTGACCATGCTCATCCACGGCTGCACGTGGATGAACAGTATGTAATGATGTTGATCCCTGAAGTGGCAGCACGATTGACCCAGCTGACCTTCTGCGCCTATGACCAAGCTCATGATCATCATCGCCATGGCTGTCGCCTCCACTTGATGATGAGGTTTTCGCCTCGGCGACCTTGCCAATGCGAAGCCTTTGTGTAATCTCTTCTAAGTCTTCTTCGGATAGACGTTCTTTTTCCTTGAAGAGATGTTTAATAAAGAATTCCTTTGAAGGTAGCCGTGATTTCGTCCCATTGTGACTGTAACCATGTAATTTCTCGATACAGAATCCTTGTACCAGATGCAATATAATGCGTGCAGACGCTTTCTGAAAGTCGTCTTGATCTAGAATTTGGTTTTTGTCTTCGTGGTGGTGTATTCCATTGTGCTCATCTTCTTCGTCATGGTGATCTTCGTCATGTTCTTTTTTCTCTTCTTCTTTTTCTTTTCCATGGTCGTGATGGTCTCCTTCAATTTCCTTGATTATACTTTCAGCCGAAAAGCACTAGAAATTAGGTGATAATAAGAACTATTAAATACTTTTAAAAAGGACACTTTTTGTGCTAGAACAAACTCCAATGATGGGTCGACACTGGAGTGAGAATGAGGAAGGCTTTAAAATTTGGTAACTGTAGCCAGGCATTTGTGCCACATAAAATTTATAAAGCGAAAAAATTGTCACTGGCTAAGTAGATATAAAACTTAGGGTGAGTCGACAACGTATTGCGGCTTCGTCCGTTAATAATGATTGGGGTCCAAGGATAAATATGCAACCAAAAATTATTTTTAAAAAATGTTTAAAATCTTTATATACCAAATCGATAGATTTAGCGTCATTTAATTTGATTGGTAGAACTGCCGTCTTGAACGGTCATGCCACGTCAACCGTGTCCTCCTTTTCAGGGTAGACTTATTTGTGAGGGTGGTAAAGGGTTTTTTCGTGATCCGTGAAAGGCCCTTTTTATTTCCTGTGAATTGTGAAATGGCAATTTTTTTCCTCATGAAACGTGATTTGGTTACAGAGCCGTGAACCGCGAATCACCGTTTTTTCACAAGAATTGCCAAATGACTGTTTTTATCCTGAAATGTGACTGTAAACCATGATTCTCTTTTTCATGCAAAAAATTCTCTAGTAAGTGTTTTAAAAAACAAGACTACGTGTGGTAAAGAGACTACAAGACTAAACCAAAACTACGTGTGGACCAGTGTCGATCGTGCTGGACGCCAGGTCACTCTACTCATTCCACCTTTTCTCTTGGTTTTCTTGGGGATCATTGCGGAAGGGTGTCTGGACGGTCGCAAGGTTTTACGTCAGATCATAGTTTTGTTCAGTTTATATAAAGTACACGCTAACAAGAAAGCCTTGGTGCAGAAAGAGAAGTCTAAAGTCCTGTTGTCGTGCACAAAAAAAACCTGTAAACATTTTAAGAAAGACGTCTTGGATTTTGGTGGAAAACAGCGTGTGGCAGAACAGAAGAGTGTCGGAAACCGCATTTTTTTGAGAATTTTTTTTTTGGGGGGGGGGGGGAGGGCACAGATTTAAATCTGTGGCCCCCCAAAATAAATATGCTACGCGTATGGAGTTGATCAAATGTCACACATATGCTACACCTTAGTCATGTTTTTCAAAAAACGAGCTTGTTTCAATCCCAGAGATAAATCCGCAAATTAGTTTTACAGCTTACGTTATACATAAAATAGTTCTAGTGGCTACGTTGTGTATAAATACAAGCCGTTGTAATTGTTGTAAAATTCGCTGAGGAAGTTCACAGCGTAGGAGAATATTTAAAGAAGTTTTACAATTTAAGTTCGCACAGTTCTGCTCACAAGTTAGGCTTTTAAAAAGTTGCCTTGAGTGGACGGTCGGTGAGGACAACAAACAAAGCTGCACTTTGGATGTAATTCATCAAAAAGTAAGGAATTTTTTTAATCGTGAAATGGCCATTTTATTTCCCGTGAAACGTGAAATGGCCATTTTATTTTTCGTGAAACGTGATCTAGACCCCCCCCTTTACCACCCTCATTTGTGAGTGACCTTTCCAAACACATAAGGATTGCAAACATCCGCCTCCCACAGAGAAATACAGTAGAATGTAGCTTCGGTCTACACGATAGCTCGGCTATGTAGGGCAAATTGCTTACCTTTTTGTCATGTAAATACTCTCCAATTGTTTTATTTATCTCCTCGAGTATTTCATTCAGAGCTTTATGGGTAATGCTTTGTTCTCCCTGTTTGCTAAAATTTCTTGCGATAGAGTTGTAAAGTTCGCTGTAGTTCTTGGGAACTGCGCAGTGACGTGGAACCCTTGCCCTTTCAGGCGTAGGTAAAAGACAGTAGACAATTAGTGGGCTGATCTTATTGAATTCCGTGGAATTTAGTGCTTTCGATGGCGATGATCCATGGAAGTTGTAAAGGTCTGTCGGCGTAAAACACTGCAAAAGTAAACTTGGAGTCAACATGCATGTACAATAAAAATTAATACAAAACAGCTTTTCCAAAGGGTTTCTTAAAGTGTGCCTTAAGCTGGTATCCAAAACGTTTCCATAGGGTTTCAAAGGTTTCCAGTAGCAGAGTTTTATGTTCTGATAAGGTTTCTCAACTGAGGAATCCAGAGAAATAGAGTTTAATGCTGGCATGTTTTAAAACGTTTTGATTTAATATTGACATGGCGCTTTAGTGTTAACACGGACGATAAAATTATCCTTGTTGACCTTTAAATTCGTCGCAAAAATTCCCTTCCGTTTCTGGATATGTTTTACAAACCACCCGCAATGCATGACAAACACGCAAAACCGGAAAAAAAGTCGGTGCATCACGTATTGAAGTTTTTATTGAAATAGGAATTTCCAATTCATTTATTTCTTTTACTCTAAGGAGCTTTCATCTCCTTTTTATACTGAGAAAGCACTATGTGTGTATTATAATTATTGCCGTATTGTTTCCTTTTTTACCGCTGTCATTGAATTACGTTACACTATTTCTGTTCAACTTAGAACTGTTAAATATTGTAAATACTGCAGTATCGCAAAGCCTTTTTTCAATAAGTTAAGTAATTTATTAAAAAGGAGCTTTAGTTCTTTAAAACACTTCCTTGTACCGCTTCTGAAGAAGTACAATCCAAGATAATCTTAAAGGATACTTATCAGCTTAAACAATACTTCAAAAATGAATATAAGAATGTACCAAGGCATAACCGTACCTAAAAACTTAAAAGCGTCCACTTTTTACCTCATTTCCCTTTAGTTGGTTTTCTCTAATCACCCATAATTTAGTATCCGGTCTTTAAGTGAGGGTCGACAGCAACTGCCCTTGGGGGCATCTTCTTACGTGAGCTAATAAGGAAGGTTGCGTTTAGACGTCTACTGTATCCTTCGTGGTAGGAAACATACAGAAGAAGTCTGCACGCAAGCTAAGAATTTGAGAACCCAAATGGTATGTTTTAACACCATTCTGGTCTGAAGTAGTGTATAGATTTTTACCATTTGGCTATGTTTTGCTTCGTGATAGCAACAAGAGGGAAGCTTTTAGGGTCAAATCTAAAATAGAATATGAAGGACAAACGATTTCGGCCTGAAATCAGAGATTATTGAGGATACTTAACTAGTAAACACTTTCATCCCACTGGCTCTCTCCCTGAGGCAAAACCCTCCAAGTTCCCGCGCTAGGAACACCTGTCTTCAACTGGTGTTCCTTTTTTTTTTTTTTTTTTTTTTTTGTTGCATATTCACGATTACCCCTCCTTCCTAGTGTTACAACTTGTAATACTGATAAGGCCAAGCAGGAACATATAAGCAAGTCCAAGAGTGTCCCATCCTCTACAGCATGATGATTCTCAGGTTTGAGGTTACATGCGCTCACCCTCTCGGATGAGACCGATCGATCTTGGACCGTCTGAAAATCACCAGGCTGTAACTTCTTTTGTCGGGTCTGTAACTCGATTTGCAAGCTTATTTGCATACAAGTGTTAAGGACTTTGCTGTTGTAAGATCCTAAAAGCAAGAGAAAATGATTTTAAAAAATGAAATGCACCTTACCTTTCGATAATCTGCACTGGGTTTGCTGTCGTTGCAATTGAAGAAATGCAGCTTGGAAAAAAGCCTCTGCATGCCACCATGTGTTAGGGAGTCGCCATTTACTACTCCAAGAAGTTTCTTGAATGAGCTTTGTCCTTTACTTTGCTTTGGGATCAGTGGAAAAAAACAAAACGAGAAAAGGTGTGGATTCAAACAGAGGAAGAGGTCTAAAGGGGTAAATTTTTTTTTAAAGGGGTATTTCTATGGAAGAGAACAGGGGGTATGGGGAATTGGGGGCGAAGGGCAAATATACGGGTACGTGCCACAGGATGGGGTTCCCTATTTTTCCTTGCAGCACGTGATAAGATTTCAATTAAAAACCCTTTGGTTTGAGGTAGGGTGTGCTTTTCAGTTTTTATTTATTTCGAAATTACAAGTACGCTAGACATTTTTTTCTCATCATGTTTGCCTATTAATTAGAATTAGATTTGACTCCTTCCTAGATATGCGTGTGTCTTCTTGGTATTAAGATAAGTTTATATGCCCACACTCAGTAGTCTGAGATGAATTAGGGTTTTCAGCGGACACCCCAATAAAACTTTGGCGTAAATGGTTTCCTTATTTTGCAACGTCTGCTTCCGATGACAATGGGGACCTTTAACACACAAACCACGACAGCCATCCCTTAGAAACCGTAACGTCAACAGTGAGTTCATATTTACTATTTTATGTTTCTTGCGATTACTCGTTCAAGTTTATCTAATGTGACCAAAACTATTCAGGAGATGAACTTGTATTGAAGCAAATTAAACGAAAGAAAAATTCATCGACGTATGTTCTCCGCACCTTGAATTTGGCTTATTTCACGCTGTGTTTGTGCGGAGAGGACATTTTGAGGCAAAGAAATACACCGAAAAATATAATTTGCAAACACCGTTTTATTTTTGGTCCATGTTCCTGGATTTATTACAGGCAGATTACAGTGAGAAAATAACCAAAACCAACTTCAAAGACAGTGTTTCGTTTGAAGCTGTTAAACGACTAGCTTTTGTTGAGCAGCAATTATGACGAAGATGACTAGAGAAGTTGTTTGCAATTGTCTTATTTTACCTTTTCCCCGGAGTCACATTTACAGAACGCTGTGGCAGAAACAGTGATAGCCAGAAGACCAAACCACAGAATAAACAACTTGAAAACCTGTTTAAAAAAAACAAAGGTTTCCCTCTACTATGAGAAGTAAAAAAATGTTTATTAAAATGAAAGTAAATCAAAAACATTGATCTTTTGAAGGTGGATGCAGTGACTAGTTTTCTTTTCCTCCGGGAGAAACTACGAATTTGCAAAAGCAACTTTAATTTCGACAATATTGTCAAGTTCGCTGCCTAGACAATCACTTCAAATTCAGTGAGAAATACCAAGCTTCTTCCCACAATTCCACCGTCCATATAGGGATCAAAAATAAAATAAAATTTAAACTGAATTCTTAAAACTCACCATATCTCATAAAGCCTTCTTTAATCCTAAGGTCAGCTTAATTCCGATACGGCTTCGTCCAGGCTTCGTTTTCAAATGTTTGAAAGGCCTTTGAAAAATTCCTTTTATGTTCCAAACAGGAACTATTGTCTTACATTCCGGCTACACAGTGTCCGGACTTGTACTACCCCCCAGTATAGCTTAACGCGAAATTCGAGGCCGACTTCTTGTAGTCTACAGATTGGCTATTTTGAGGTCTTTGCAGAGGTCTTACTTTTCCAATATAGAAACATTATTGATATTTTCGGATTTATTAGGAAGTCGTCGGCTTCTAAACGTTAACTCCTGGAGTAGCCCTTTTTTCCGTTTAGGGACAGTCGCGAGTGAAAATAACGTGAAGGAAGGGGGGAGGGGTGGCAAATATCGCCTCTCGCACGTGGAAAAGCGGTAACACGTGCGATGCGTGCCACTTTCTCGCTCGTTGTTTTCATGTCATTCGACTGTCCCTGAACCAGCAACTGCTAGTAGTTTATCTAAATGCTATTTTACCAAAAAGAAACTACTGAATTTGGTTAAATACAGAAATGTTGATAGCAATATCTTAAGGCACGTGGCTTTCCCTTGGCGGTGAGGTTTAGTCAAATTTCGCTTATGACATTGACCTGAAATCGGTCATTAATTGCCGGATATTCTGATGGTTACGTATTTATACTGGCTTGTTTTAAAAGGGTTTTGCGTTTAAACCATTACAATAAACAGAAAACTCAGCAAACCCTTTGAATCACCCGAATCCGCCGTTCTGAGTATAGCAAAGTATGATTATCCTAGAGACAAAGAAAGGATCAGTTTACGAATACCGATAGCCACTGAAGGTGGCCAAATTGCAGCATTCGTTAAAAAAAATCTGTCACACAAACTGATATCACAACGTTTAATTTTGTGGCTTGCCTTTGATTCTTCACTGTTGGTTACTCCGTATTTGTCGATATCATTATGACAAACACCTAAAAATTATGCAAATACACACATTAATCAAAATGAATGTTCTCCGACAGGGTTCTCTTAATGTTTCGTATGGTACTAGTTGGGAGAATTTTATTAAACATTCAAGACTTTGGTGATCACTTCCTTTGTTCTCATGACCTGTATGTTTGATCAAGTAGTAACTGAGGAGAAACAACAGAGTCACAGTATAATAACGTAGTGATACAGAGAGTACAAAGGTGCCTGTCACCATTGGTGCTTTAAGGGTTGATTATAAAATCAACGGTTAAACTTTAGCCCCATTCAAACCCCACATCGTTTGTGTGGGCACCTGTTTGTGTGGCACAAATTGGTAGGCAACTAGTTTTCACAAGTCTGCAAGCCGCCTTTATTTACAGTTTGAGTTGAAGAGCGTCACGCAGAAGGCGGGGATGTGAGCGCAGCTAACAAGTGCCGTTCTCTGACAGAATTATTTGCACAGATTTTGGGAATAAAAGGTCACATTTTGACACTGAGGAAACGTCAAACATCCTAAATCACCTTATCAATAACGTGAAAGGCTAAATTTTACAAATGATAAATGATCCTTTGGTTTTACCTTCGTGTTATTTCCTTGTGCAAGTCGTTTCTTATCTTCCAGATTGTTTTGAGCCTGTGAACAACCTGTCCAGTGGAGAACAAGGGGAAAATAAAGGCCAGCGAAACTGAACGAAACACATGAAGCCGTGGGGAGGGAGGGAGCCTCAAAAGTCCTCCCCTCCCTTTCACACACAGATTAATCTTCCTTGCTGAGACCAAATTGAGACCCTTAATTTCAAATCGCACAGTTGAAGAAGCACGTTCAAGGTTCTGTTAGTTCACAACAGTGGCCACTATCATTTGTCTATGACTTCGTCGATTTCGTCGTAATCGGGATCCAAAAGTACGATTTCTGGGTTAACAGAAAGATGAAACGAAATCCAACAAACAGAAACTAGAAGAATTCGAAAGTTTCTCTCAACATCTGCAATATAAACTTTGAAGGAGTCGAATAAGTGCGATTATCATACTGTTACATTTCCTACTAACTATTAAATGAATTGAAAGCCCGCACTACGGTGAACTGATAGGGTAGGTCATTTATTGCGTCCGATTCGTCACGGAGCCCGATGTTTTAAGTGTTTATGTTGTTGCCTTACACGTAGGTAACTAATAGATATAACATCGCGCAACCCCATGCAAACTGGATACAAACATCATTTGGCAATTTAAAAAATCACTAACAAATAAACAATTGCGCTCTCTGTTAAAAACCATACCTTTCAGTAGTTTATTTCTACAACTGATTAACGGAACATGTCATTAAGGCCTAGGGCAGCCGATCAGGCAATCATGGCATACAAAG
Source organism: Siderastrea radians (assembly GCA_964017195.1). NCBI lineage: Eukaryota > Metazoa > Cnidaria > Anthozoa > Scleractinia > Rhizangiidae > Siderastrea > Siderastrea radians. The sequence continues at coordinate 40,083,218 of OZ024892.1, forward strand.
TAAATGTTTTGGCTATAATCTGACAAGGACTATCGTTCATATTGTAAACAAGATAAACAACCGTCTTAAAAATGCCACCGTATTCACTCTGTCCTTCTTGGAGAGTAATGGCTTAACTATGTCTCTAGCTTTGGGCAAAAAAAAAATCAAAGTCTACGTCAATCAAGCCAAGCGTTTCGCGGGCTCGTAACCGCATTATTAGAAAAAGTATTCTAGGAATGCTATTTTGATCGCGTAGGCTGCACGTAAGGCTACAATCATTCAGCCTAAACGGTACAGCTTTGACTTTTTTCTTGCCTTTTCTTTGGAGTGAAGTGTAGATAGGTGTCCTCTGTAAGTGTTAGGAGTTCTAAATTAGGAAATAGAGGAGGTATGTGGAAGTTTTGATCCTGGATTCTCCTACAAGCGCAAAAGCGAGTTCGAAACATCTTGGTAGGAGTTAGTTGAATTCCTTCTAATTTATTATTGTTTGATTATTTTAGACTTAAAAGCTACAGCAAGGAGTAAAGTAAAGAGACGAAAACCATAACACCCAAAACAACTGCAAGTAAACACCTTTCTCGTTAGAGAACAAGAACGAAGGATTTGCTTGCATTTTGTTTGCGTGACGTAATAGGTATGTTGTCTACAGGTCTATTTAATCACAGGCAGCCCAAGTTCGTGATACTAGAACGCGAGGAATTTATAATTTAATGATTAATGCAAGCGATGCTGTTCCATTCTCGTCCCCAGAGTAAAGGATCGCAGCTCTGGGGACGAGAAGGATGCTGTTCGGACGTGACCCCGCGACGGAGGAAGTGTAGAACAATGGCGACGGTTGAGAATTTCAAGTTATAAGACGTTGTATCCAGTTTAAAATAGTGTGGTTTTTGAACGTTCCAAAAACCAAATTTGTACTCTAATTCGATTAAATGAACAAAATAAACTCACCCTGTGTGTATCCTTTTGTGTCTCTGATCCACTTCCATCGTTTTTTGGGCATTTTGAATTTCTGTTCTTTCCTTCATCTTATGAAGGTAATTACTGTTAGGTAACTACCCCATTATACAACATGAGCAGGCAGTGCCAAAAATAAATAAAATAATCAATAATTTGGGGGGGGGGGGTTAAAGAAGGTGTTGTCTGGGTCATGTTTAGCTAGAAAAGGTGATGAGTTAAAGAAGTCAATGCCTTCAATGCAGAATGTTGTACATATACGTCTAACTAATTCACGTCTAAAAGTGTGTGGTATTTTTAATTTCCTTCACTTTCATTTACAGCTTGGCTAAAAGGGATCGAGCAGATAGATGGGCCGCCAATTATTATTATTTTTGTATCCGATGTATTTTCTCCTTATCTGTGTGTTAAGGAGAAAATTACGTACGCGAAATTTCACATACTGCTTGGCTAATTTTACGATAATTGTCCATCAGTTCTTCCAGGCAAGGAAAAATGAAATTATATGAAATTTTTCATTAATTTTTAATAACTCCCTATCAAATGCAGCAGACAAAAACCATTTCCATGCGTTCTTTACTTTACTGTCTTTATTGGTAGAGTGTAAATACTGTTACTGAAAATGCATTACCCTCTAGGTTTGCTCTAGACAAGTTTCAAGACGATGGACGAAAAGAATTTAAAGGCCTTAGAGTACCATAAACAAGAACTTAAAAATGTTAGGGAATCGGAGTACCGCATTGAAGAAGGACGTGCCTACTGCAACCTTGGAGTTACTTATCAAAGCCTCGGTGATTTTAAATAAGCAATAGAGTGTCACAAGCAATATCTAAACATTGCCAAAGAAGTGGGGTGCAAAACTGCCGAAGGAGCTGCCTTTTGCTATCTTGGAAATGCTTATCAGAGGAACGGTGATTTCAAAGAAACCATGGAGTGCTACAACCAAGATCTTGCTATTGCAAAAGAAATGGGTGACAAGGCTTCAGAAGGACGTGCTTATGGCAATCTTGGGATTGCTCATGACTGTCTCGGTAACTTTCAACAAGGCATTGAGTGCCAAATGCAACAACTAAGAATAGCCGAAGAAACGGGGGACAGAGTTGGAGAAGGACGTGCTTATTGCAATCTTGGAATTACATATCGCAGGCACGGTGATTTTAAACAAGCCCTAGAATTCCATGAGCAATGTCTCCTCATTGCAGAAGAATTCGATGACAAGGCTGGCAAAGGACGTGCCTGTTCCAATCTTGGTTGTGAAAATACAATCTCGGTGATTTCAAGCAAGCTATAAAGTACCACAACCAACGCATTAGCATTGTAAAAGAACTTGGAGACAGGAGTGGAGAACAAGATGCCTGTAGTGAACGTGCAAATGCTTATCTTGGTATCGGTGATTTTAAGCGAGCCATTGACTACTACATGCAACTTCTTAGAATTGCTAAAGAAGCAGGGAATAAGGCCAAAGAACAAAATATCTATTACAAACTTGGTATTGCTCATGAAAGAAATTTTGACTTTAAACAAGCCATACAGTGGTACGAGCAACATCTTGGTATAGTTAAAGCACTGTGAGACAAAGCTGGAGAGGGATTGGCCTATCACTATCTTGGAGGTGCTTAGCATGCATGACCTGGGAAAGTTTAGACAAGCCATAGAGTACTACAAGAGGCATCTTAGCATTGTTAAAGAACTGGGAGACAGGACGAAAGAAGGAAATGCCTATGGCAATCTTAGAAGATGTCATCTCAGTCTTGGTGATTTCAAAAAAGCCATTGAATGCGGTGAGCAATGTCTTGAAATCGCCGAAAAAGTTGGGGACAAGTCAATGGAAGGAAACACCCATGGATGTCTGGGCAGCGTTCTTTATAATATGGGCAAATTTAAGCAGGCTAGGAGGCATCACAAGCTCCATCTTGAGATTGCCAGAGAACGTGGCGACAAGACCGGAGAAGAAAATGCCTATTGCAATCTGGGCAATGCTTATCGTAGTCTTGGAGTTTTCAAAAAAGCCATAGAGTACCACAAACAATATTTAAGCATTGCCAAAGAACTTGGAGACAACGCTGGTGAAGGGGCTGCCTATTGTAACCTTGAGAGTGATCATCATAGTCTGGGCGATTTAAAAAGGGCATGGAGTACCACGAACAACATCTCCGCATTGCTAGAGAAACGGGGAACAAGTTGGAGGAAGGAATTGCCTGTGGCAATCTGGGCAGTGCTCTTAATGGTCTCGGTGACTTTGAGAGAGCCATTGAGTATTACGAAGAAGGACTTAACGTAGCGAAAGACGTGGGAAACAAGGCCAACGAAGGCTTTGCCTTGGCAACCTTGGCAGGGCTTATCATGCTCTTGGTAATTATAAACAAGCTATAGAGCACCACAAACAATATCTCACCATTTCCAAAGAAATAGGTGACAAAGCTGGGGAAGGGCGTGCCTTTGGAAATCTCGGAACTGCTTATCACAACCTTGGCGATTTTACACAAGCCATAGAGTACTTTAAGCTAGACCTTAGCACCGCAAGAGAAGTTGGAGACATGGACAGAGAAGGATTGGCATGTTACTTGCCAGGTTTTGCTTTTGAAGAATCTGGTTCATTAACTTTGGCTCTTGATAGCTATCGAACAACCGTAAAACTTTATGACAAGATAAGATCCCTTCTTCAGTCTGAGGATGATTGGAAAACACATTTTCGTGATAACAATAGAAAAGGGTACACCGCTTTGTGGAGATCTCTTTTAAAGCTTGAATTGACTGATGAGGCTTTGCATGCAGCTGAGCAAGGAAGTGCACAACGTTTGACAGATTTGTTAAGAGTACAATATGGATTAACGGTGTCACCGGCTGCGTCTTCTGAGCCTCGAGAAATGATCTCTTCCATGATAAGAAATTTATCTACACAAGCGGTTTTTTTAAGCAGTGGAAGGAAACACGATAAATTTCTGGATACTAAAAAAGGAAAAGGTATCCACTTCTCACAAAAGGAAATTGAAGAAGGAAGTGCGAAGTGCGAAGTGCGCAGTAGTACCCTCAAAGAAATCGGTGCTGGTGTCGATGTTACATGCGAAAATCGCTCATTGCATTCGCTTGAAGATAGCTTGTCTTCCAACAAAGAAACTAGCCAGAAGAAAGCTACGAAATTACATTGCATGAGCAATTCTTTGCGCCCTTTGCGCCCTATTATTCGTCCCATTGTAGATTTGGTTGAAGGTGATGAATAAATCATTTTTCCCGATGGTCCACTATACTTGGCTCCTTATTCTGCCTTGAGCGATTCTCTTAGAATCCGCTTGTTTCCATCGCTGGCTATTTTAAAACTGCTCACAGATTCTCCCATGAATTACCACAGTATTAATGGGGCGCTTCTTGTAGGAGACCCATATTTGAAGCAAGTTACCAACATACAGGGTAGGCCCCTTTACAGCCAGCTGAAATACGCCAGAGAAGAAGTAGAAATGATTGGCAAAACTTTAAATACCCCGCCTCTCGTAGGGAAAGACGCAACCAAAAACGAGGTGCTGAAACGAATCACGTCAGTGGCTTTGGTTCAGATTCCAACGCATGGACGAAAGGAAACTGGAGAAATTGCATTGGCACCAAATCCCGGTTGGACATCCAAGATCCCTAAAGAGGAAGACTACATCTTGAAAGTGTCAGAAGTGCAAGCTGGTAACTTTTGAGCACGTCTTGCTGTACTTAGTTGCTGTCATAGTTGCCGAGGAGAAGTTACGTCTGAGGGTGTGGTCGGTATTGCTCGGGCCTTCTTGGCTGCTGTTGCTCGTTCTGTTTTGGTGTCACTTTGGGCAATTGATGACGAAGCCACCATGCAGTTCATGGAAATTTTTTATCAACACTTGAGAGATGGAAAAACCGCCAGTTTGTCTCTTCACCAAGCTATGAAATCTCTTCGAGACTCTGAGAGGTTCTGTGCCGCAAAGTACTGGGCTCCATTTGTATTGATTGGTGATGACGTAACGCTTGACTTTAGTGAACAAGAAAAAGAATCTTGTAAGTAGAACTTGCATGTTTTGAAAATACGGGTTAACGTAACTCTCTCAGTGTTGAACATCTCCGTCCACAGTTTTTTAAAAGAGGATTTACTTCCTTAACCGATGCGATAATACATTTTAAGACTTTTTTTACTTTAGTTCTTCATGCTTTTGGTACGATATACACCCTCAAAATTAATAGGTTGCCTAACAGCGGACGTCCCAAGGAGTTAGCTGGATAAAATCGCTTTCAGTCGAGAACGGTCGAGAACCGATTGGTTTTGGTACTGGGATGACTCTCATACTAGTGAACGTCTACATGAATTTTATAAACTTATCCCAGTATAAAACTTACCTGGGTCATGTTTAGATCAAGATGAAAACAAAACTAACATCAAAATATGCTATAAATAGCCAACTTCAGTCACATTTTACATTTCACTTTGACAGAACCGACAATTTTATGTTTGGTCATTAAATTGGAGCAGAAATGGCATTCACTTGAAATTAACGACAAGCATCTAAAGAAAATATCATTCAACTGAAAAAAGAAATGATATACAGAGTTAAACAATAAGATTTAACATATTGACGGCAGAGCAACTAAAGAAATACATAAGCAATCAGTCCAAACAACCGAATGCGTCGTACCAGAGCAGGGACGTTCCCAGATATTTCTTGGCAGTACGCACACAGTCAGGCTGATACTTAGCAGAGGGAAGAGAAACTATATATATAGTGACACATATGACTACATTCAGAAATACATTTTTTTTTATTTCAATCGAATTCTCGTTCTCGCATATTAACTTTAAGGTTATAGCTTACTGCACTCTCCAGCAGTGTTTGGATTCCGCGTAAATTCCTTCATGCACTTATGTCAGTTTAACATGTAAGTACACGTGCCCAGTAAGTGCTTAATTAAAGGGTACTCCTGATTGGACTATGAAATCCATGTATAATCGTGTGATGTCTGGCAGCTGTGGATGCAAAAACGCACTACTTTGAAGACTTTGGTGCTGTGATAATTATATTTTTTTCTAATGATTGGTCTAACAGTCTTTTCCGTAACGTAATGGTATTACTTTTCTAGGTAACTGAAAATTAGAGTGGTTTTCAATTGAGTGTCGAAAGTAATTCGTGTTTTGCTTTGGTTTTGCTTTACTTCGCTCTGTGATTGGTTAAAACCTTTCGCGCCACTTTCTCGACCAATCAGGAGTAAAACTCAAACCAATCAGTCGCGACTTGCTCGCGCTTGCACGCGTTTTCCCGCGCTTGACGCCGGTTACAGGTATTTACTTCGAGTTCTGATTGGTTCATTGGGTAATTTGTGTTTGCTGTGATTGGCTGGGGTAATTACTTTGGTTTTGGTTTTACGACACTCATTTGAAAAGCGCTCTAACCCAGACAATTACACACTCGAAACTAAATAACTACAAACGCTAACCTACCATTCCTCTAAGCGCAAGATTCTCGTACTTCACTTTCGTTGCCAATCATAGTGCCTCTATGGGCCGTGTTTCATAAGCACCAGAGAAAAGAGCCGTAGAGTCCTCATGGTTGAGCACGTTTAGGCCTTGACTCTTTGCCAGGTACTTAGGCATTTTAGGAAGGATAGTGAAAACTGTTGTTGCATTTAGGTACAAAATAATCCGAATAAATTAGTCGAGAATAAAGGTAAAGGATGAAAGGGTAAAGAATGGACACAGAAATAAAGGACTTGGTGGGGGGGTGGGTGGGGGAGGAGTATTCACATTCTATTAGTATGGGGCTAGCTCCGCTCTCGCGGCTCTCGGCCTCGAAGGAGCTCAGCTTAAAAGAACGTAATGTATGTACATGTATGTAAGCTTATTTTGCTTTCTCTCTCACCTGTCTCGCAAATATGTGATATTTTGAGTGCTTTAGAGTAAAACCGTGAGTAAGTATTGGTATAAGATTATCAACACGGAAGATTTCGAGATCACGAAGGTATTATTTTCTTTACAGTGATTTCTCTTTGCAGAAGCTGAGGTTTCAGTTAAAGAAAAAACTTGCTAGGCGAGCGGTCAACGAAAACCTGCAACGACAAAGATATCCAGGTGTTGTTCATTAAAACGTCACTAGTCCAAGGAGAAACTAGCAATGTAAATCGACGAGAAAAACACAAGTTATTAAAGTCTTAGGCCTACCATACTAACTAATTTTTTGACAAATGGGCATTATAAGTATGATTTAATAATTGCTGGATGTCGTAATCAGTTGCAAGGTATGATTAATTTTGCCATGTAAAACTGAAAATCATACATTTAACCTTTGAGCAGCTTGTTTGCGGGAGGCAGCTTGGCCCAGCTGTTAGGGCCCTGGACTTATAGTCTAGATGCCCCGTGTTGAAATTCTCGAGTTCCGCTCTAACCACTCAATCGGGTTGTTTCACCGTAGTTCAAATCCTCGGCCACGCTTGTAAAAAGACAACTGGTAAGCCTCGCACCAATTTTTTTTTTTTTTTTTTTTTTTTATTGTCTATGTCCATTTGTTACACATTTTCTAACATTTAAAGTGTCCCCAGCTAGCAGCGTCATGGTAAACACCTCGACACCTCAATAAAGGAGTTATTGGAATTACATGTAGATCATCGCAGTGAAGGTGTTTCAAAAATTTTTTCAGATTTCTTCTTTTCAACCGCTTAGGTTGAAACACCTTCACTGCGATGATCTACATATAATTCTATCTTTATCCGCAGTTCAAATATATGAATTTCATATATTAATCTTCAAAGGAATTATTGTCATTGCATTGTTATTCAATTTTAAAGTTCATTTGTAAATGTCCATGAAAAGGTACGTAATAAAAACTGCTACAAACACTACTCTGCGTGCTCCTCCAAACAGCCTATTTTATAGGACGTGAGAAGTTTTCAGACTTGATGTTGATATTTTTGCTATTACGGATTTCTGAATAGTATGCCTATAATCGCAGGGGCGAGTAGAAGCACAAAGTTGACGTAATAAACAAACGATTTAGCGTGCTCTTTTTTAACGATTGCTGCAACGAACACTGAATCACTCTTCGGAACTGAGATATTATTATTGTTTTTTTTTTTTTTTTGCAACCTTTTGTGCAAATGCAACCGGACCCGAGTTCGCAGGCTACAACTATAGGACAGTAATATTCAATTTTCCCGAACTTGCTCTACTTAAGAACCCGCTCTATCCGCGCTGTGCATTGTACGTTAGCGGGGTAGTCGCAAACTTGGAGTTTAGGGTTGAAGTGAAGTCCCTCGGGACAGTGTTTCCAGTACGTCATCCCGTTAGCACAATGGTAGAAGCTACTGCAGTCATTTGGGTCAGCGTAGAATCCTGTAGCCTTTCCTTGGCAGAAATTCTTATCCTCTGAAAAACAATTCAATCAAAAAGTCTGAGACAGTAATCGGCCTAGCCTACTGTTAATTTAAAAAGAGCTTATATTCATGGTGTCAAAGAGAAGTCATAATTAAAATATTTCGTTATCGTTACTGAAAAAAGGGTTTACCTCCAGGTTTGGAAGGAGAGGAGGGAGGAGAGGAAGGCGAAAGAGGGACAGAGGGAGGGACAGGGGGAGCCCCTCCACCGGGTTGTAATGAGGTACCAGCTGACGTTGGCTGGGAACTTCCTGTAGAACCTGGCACAGGTGCACTTGCTGGGCCACTAGCTGGAAAGTGATAAATAAATAAATAAATAAATAAATAAATGAAATAAACTAACAAATATATTCCTAACTAAGGGATGGACCATTATATTTTTGAGGGAGGGGGAGTAGGCAAATTTTTTCCTGCAGGAACTTTTTTGGTGACTAAATCTTTGTATGAATTTTATTTCACTAGCTTGGAATAAATGTCTTTGCTTTGTGCCGCTAAGCACGATTTTTATTTCTTCTGCAAAAGCTGTCTAGTAATTTTTTCGTGCTTCCCAACACCCCCCCCCTGCCTTCCCCCACTCAAAAATAAAATCAGTGGTCCGTCCCGAACCTTGTCTTTCACATCAGCAAACCAGATCAGGTGAAACGTTCAATATTAAATCGCGTGTATGTTATGTAACTACCAATTTAAGACATCAAATTATTCAAGTTCAATCCTAGCACGAAAATACGGGAACTTTTATGGGAAAAGAAAAATGTTCGAGATAAAAAGAATGCTTCACACATATTTCGATTCGGTATGCTAGAGCTAAGCCACAATGGAAAGATACACAGGATCGGTAAATTCCTTCGAAACAGAAAAATGAATTAAGTTGTGAACTAACACTTGGTCCTCAATATTTTAACATACAAATGTACGTTGCTAGTTTTCACAACTCCCTGAATTCAGTCACAGGATTACTCACATTGTTCTGCTTTTCCTGCCTGTCCGAAGCATTTGATGTTTTCCGGATTGTTATCTGCAGTAAAAAAATTGGAAAGCTGAATTGAAAACGTAAGTTCGTTTTGAAACTTAAAAGTATCATTTTCAAGAGGAAAGTTGTTTAATCGATTGACACTTCGATTCTACGTACTCACGTGTACTTCTGTTGGTGCAATCTACTAGCTTTTCTAGTAGAGGGAGATGTAGAAAGCTAGAAATGACGGGGGATACGTTGATTTGTTGACCCATTCTGATTGCCGAGGAGTTAATTCATGTCTTGCTAGAGACACCTTCAGGACAAAGGATATAAATCTGCTGTCATAACGTCTCTCACGTACGCAAAATCTCAGCTGCAAATTATAAAAAGTCGAGGAACGAAACTGGCAAATCAAAGACCTTTTATCTTGTTTATTTATTTTCTCTCTATACCTTTAATAAAGGTTCTTATCTTATCTTATCTTATCTTATCTTATCTTATCTTATCTTATCTTATCTTATCAGCCACAAATTAGGGCGTACCTCTTACAAAAAGGACGAGCTGTTTATCTCTTCCTCAGATAAAACTTGCTATTTTTGGAATCTCGTGGAGGGGATGCCTATTTCTCTCGGAATTGGATATGGATCGGTCCCTCTTGTTGCCAAAAGAGAGAGGTCCTGGGGAAAATTGGAACTGGAATTCCAGGATTTTTTCAGTGGGAAATAGGATTCGAAGTACTGGGATTTTTCCAATGCAGAACTTTTACTGGGAATGCGATTTTGACAAAACTAGAATTGGGAAATGGGGTTTGGGAAAAAAAAAAACCTGGGCTGGGAAATGGGATCCACAATCCCCTTCAGGACCTTCTTTAGAAGCTGACTCTTCCTCTTTCTTTGTAAACCCACTGCCTATACTATTGCAGTCATACCTGGGTTAAATCCTGAGTACTGTATATCAGTGGCGGTGTTTTCGTCGTTTCTAATGGCAGGCACCGTGCTCACTAGCTGTTCTCCGCTGATACTTGTTACTCTGAATCTCTTTGGGAATTTTATCTCTCCCAGTCCGTTGATGTTGAAGTAGTTGTCGTCTGTGCGCTTCATACAAACCCATTTGTTGTTATGTTCGATCTCCATGCCTACAGTTACCACTCTGCATCAAGGAATCGGACAATGTCAGCTTTTTAGTAGCTCTTTAAAATGCCAGTTAATGGATTAATCTCTCTAGACCTTTAATTAACCCTCCTATTTTGTAAAAACTTCCCTACGCTAGTCCACTCAAACTATAAATGTCTGTGCCTTCTGAGGAAGAAAAGGAAATGGCTAATTACTGGAAAATTGACCAACTTTTTCAAACTCTTCAATTGCGTCTGGAAAAAGCATTACTATAAGCTATTTACATTTGCCCCAGCTCTTTTCTGGCTATTGTGCGTTATACCAAGCCCCACGTTTAACGTCACAAAGAACACAAAAAACTACAAGAGTGTAGACTAAATGTAGAGCAACATCGCATTAGACTTGTCAGTTAGACTTGACCATAAGACAGCACAGTAGACTTGGAAAACGAAGCATCAGCTGATATTCTGGCCAGTGAGGAGTATGCCCACTTGCCCCCTACCCCAACATAACTGAGTTCAACTCTACGTACTAACCTATCCTACACAGTGATTCTCTCCTCACGACTAACTTGGATTTAAAGATAAAAGATAAAAGACGATAACAAATGATAAAAGACGTGGTGCTGCGCCGATGGGGGAGCGAAACACTTTCAGTGAGTTGATATGAGGTTAATTGGCCACCATACGAAGAATCAAAGCAGATTATTCTACCGTTTGAGCCGAGTTGGCCCCTCGTCAGAGAGAGTCGAAAGGTCAGTTTTTGAATCCATTTACGGTTGTCAGCTGTTTACCTATATCAACTCACTTGATATCAATTTCAGTTGAATCAGTTCGTAAATCTCGTACAAGTGTCAGTTAGCTAGAGGACAACCTATAAGAAGGTTGTCCCGATGACCTTCCGCTGATTGAGGAAACTGAAGACTCTGAGCACGAAACTGCATTAAGAATTGAAACATGGATCGTTATTTAACTGCACTCACTTAGAGTTCCGAGCCTGCAGTTTAATAGACCAGGGATTGCTTCCGGTAAATCGGAACTGGATATTCCCTGGTGTGCCTGGTACACGTGGACATGGAATCGCTTTGAAGGAGGTCTTATACTTCCCAAAACCATTGATATAAAAGTCGAATCCGGCTATACAATAAACAACACAAGTACAATAGTCATTCTTCCATAGGATTTGATAAACATTCTAACAAAGTCAGACCTGGAACTACCTTACAATACCTTGGACAGTAAAACAAACAGTGCCACAGAAATGTACCTCTCATTCGATTTCCGACAGTACCTTGCCTTTGATCGTAAATTTGCCCAATTCATGGTTTCATCAAAAGACTACAATTGTTCCTAAGGACAAACTTGTACAACATCATGCATAAACAGCACAAACAGTAAGGCACTTCTCAAAATTTGTTACTTAATCAGTCGGCAGGTTCAAAATTTAGAAGCATCCTATATATAGCATAACAAACAGACCACAGGAAAGTATTGCTCCATAGGTTGCATTTTGAATGATCACACTTAGGATTTTCGGTGGCGAGTTATATATGTTCCTAACAAATTAATAAAAACATGCATCAATCTGACAACAAGCTCTCTGTTGAAAAGAACAGTCTGCTCTCGGCTCGCTCCGCTATCTGATTTTCCTTGCACACTACACCTCACATAGAAGCCTGTTTACAAGCCTAATAAGAACCTATTTATATTTACAGCCTTTTGGTGTAATGGAATTGCGAAAACTTTCATTGATAACAGATAAACGTACCCTGTTTGCAGCCGCCACACAGATCTCCAACGTATGCCTTGTAGGTGCCTTTCAAAGGAGTTGGCCCACCAGTTGAGGGGCTAGTTTGCTCCCCACTGGCCGTTATTTCAACGCACATACCGCACCCAAGGGACTTTTGGTAATCATATTGGCCAGCAGCAACCATGATCCATCCGGGCTGTTTGTTCAGCGGTGATGGGGGATCTAAAGCGCATGCTCCACCCCCTGGATATTCTCCGTAGTATGTACTCTTTAGAACGAGAGACAATTAAAACTATTTTTCAAAGTGATGACCGTTGGTGGTCTGTGACACTAAACAACCATCGTAAATGAAGCTTAAATGAGGGGCCGCTGTCTCAAGACTAAAACCTCTCCTGATACAAGAGAGGATAAAGGACTAAGTCCCTTATCCTCTCTTGCCTGATATCAGATTGTCAGAGATTGGCTTTCTGAGATCAACCGGAAGAGCAAGCACTGTCCTTTTCAACAGCGTTTTGTCACTAACCCCTCCCCCTGCCCCCAACTCCTTTTTAGGATTAACCTAGGAGGTCCATGGTCACGAACATGGTCTCTGCAACAGTACAAAAAGTGACCAATAAGCTCCGAGGAGGAACGGGTAAAGTCCAAGGAAATATCTACACCTATCAATTATTTTCTCATTTATATATGAGGCCGCTCTGTTTCCTATCTGCAATTCAAGAGTCCTATAAAACGATTAGTTTTATTGTGTTTGAATAAAGAAAATTCTATATTTGTAAGATTTTAAATAAATCAATTACTTTCTGAATTTTACTGTTTCCTTCTCACTTACATCTCCTTTGGTCACCTGTACATATCGACTCCAAATCGCTTTGACATTCTCCATGCTTGTTTCTCCCTGCAGGAAAAAAATAGATGCGTTACACTAACAAATAGTACTTAATTTAATAATAAAAAGCTACCTTTCAGATAACTTGTAGAGATTACAGCAACGTCATTTATTTCATTTACAGTAACCGGCATTAGAAACAGAAAGGGCAAGGAACGCTAACCTGGAGTCATGTCCTTAAAGATGCCATTTGATACGATATTTCGACTGGTTCTATTTCTGAGTTCCTTGGTCAACTAGACGCTTTACTTTCAACACTTGTCCAGTACCCCATACAGTTTTTTAAAAAATAGGCTGATTGCACCACTTTTACTCTTTTACTCTCTTTACTCTTTTATGACTCTTCTTGATCCTATTGTCCTTTTCATCAACTCACATTTTGACGGATGAATTAACCCGGGGGAGGGGGGAGGGGGGAGGGGGTGGTACTCAACAAAGTTTTGTACGGAGAGGCTCCACCACGAGGTCCAATCCCTTACCCTTTTATATACAGTTTTTGACAGAAAAGGTACCCCCCTCGTATACCTTCCATTGGCAAATGGTACCTCTTTCACATACCTACTTAAGAACACTGCAACCCTTCTCTAAACCCTTGGAATGCAGTTAATGAAGGATATTAGGGGAGAACAGTATTACCGGAAGAGATGTTAACCAAAAAACAATATTATTTTCTGCTCGAAATGTTTTAATTAAAGGCCCTTTTAAATGCCTAAATGACAGATTTCCCTTCAGTTTCATATACTTCAGCTCGTGAAATCCCTTCCCTTTTTATATACCTGAAACCTGAAAAAGATATCCCTTTCGGAGGGAGCCCCCCCGTATAGGCCATTATAGGGAATACCCCCCCGGAATTAACTTGGCCCATCCATATACGTTACCTTAACAGTTGTAACTCCCAGATAAAAGAGGAAGCTTATAAGCAAGGTTTTCATTTCCAGAAAATATATCTCTGCAAATAATAAAAAATTACTAATTAACCAGCCAGGAAAAAAAGCCTTTTTTTCAGTAAAACCTTAATCTATTTTCATGTTTTTGCCTAACTGAGGTCGGGGTAGACAATTGCAATTGACCATGGATAGCAGAGCTTTTTCGCACGGTTTCTCCTAGAAAAAACACACACACTGAAATTATAATCACACACTGAAAAGGTACTGAAACTTAACGCCATCAGAACGCCTGAGGTTCAACTTTAAGTCGAGAGGTAATGTGCAATAGGCAGTTAAATTTAAATGGGTTGCTCTGAATCCGTTTAGGGGAACTGACGAGCTGAATGCACTCTCCTGACCCGGATTTGCTTTTCAAAAGAAACTTTTGGAAACAGGATTTCCAGAAGTACGTTTCCCTCATCCTTCAATTATACCCTAAAATTATAAAAACCGGTTGGATCGCTCTTAGACGGCTTAGCTACATGTTCCATTTGAGTTGAGCCTCAGTGGTTGACTATCAGAATGTAGGTCATAGGAAAATGTGCTCGATTTGTCAGAAAATTAAAAATAAAGCTGTGTACCAGCGCTTTAATCTGTTGTCTCCTAAGATCATGTACTTGTGAGTGGCATAACAATTGACCTGAACAGGGATTCCTATCGTTGCCTCCTTGCCAGGAGCTTGTCAATTGCCAAATGTAAAACATATGAAAATAATCCCCTTCAAGAGCCCATTTCTTACTTTAATACCTTACAACAAAGTCGGATGCGATTAGATGGTTGAGAAATTGTGGAGCAGTCAATGTTTTGACTAATTTATAGAAATCTTCAGCCAGGTTTAGTCTGTCTTCTTGCAACAGGTGCATCAATTCATGATAGAATTTATTTCAAGAAAACTAACTGGTTTTTTATTCACCTCAATCCACGCCTCTGGAAATGATTTCCAGAGGCGTACCTGCCTTTAAGTGCGTTTTAAGCCACTAGTTTCAAATGTGGGCTTGCATGTTGCGTTCTTTATTATGTTCCTTTTTTTCATTACGTGCACTTAAAATTTCAAAGTCATTCTCGTGTTCAGAATCTCGTACTCGTCCAAAGGTACTGATTAGTAGTTTTCATGGTCATACCATGGCTTCTGTTAGCGGAGCAGTGAATTGTGAAACTTTGCAAACCGGCTTCAGAGGCGAAAATAGATCGAGGCGCCGCAAAGTTGGAAGCGCTGCCTGATCAGGTGCAGATTTAGACCAACCGTCATGGACGAAGGCCAACAGAGAGGTCCCGGCAGGCCTATAAAAATATCGTGAGACAAACGATAAACAAAGCTAACATTTTAAAACACAATAAACAACCACATCTTTCATGACATAAAAACCCTATGCTGCCCCCTACGGTAAAGCGCCGAATGAAACCCGAGCAGCCAAAGTAAAATTTAGTACCCTATTACATGAAATTTTTGCGACACGTTTATTTCGCGATTTTGAGGTGTGCATATTTTGCGACACTTCAATTTCGCGATTTTACGAATATTTTGTGTTTTGAATCACTTTAATTTCGCGGTTTTTAGTAAGATACAATTTGTTTTCCTTGGAAATGTTATTTAACATGTCCTTGAATTAAACAAAACGATTTTATCAAAGGTACAATAACTTCAAATTTAACAAAAACGCAACGGTGGGACTATTTGTCAACAGTGACAAAAAAGCAGTTCTCAGAATGTCCACCAGCAGTTCATTCTAGTGCGTGAATTATTGGTCTGGAGTTAATTGACCACAGCATTGCCATCCTCTCATTTTTCTCTCGCCGTGAGAGACCTCTGCTAGCAGGGAACGACAACATCCATTTACATTGCCGCTCAGTAACATAATGCAGTTTAGAAACCTATGAACAAGTGTCACGAGTTATTTGTGTAAATGTCTTGATAAGGATCGACAGGCGGTAATACTAAACACCCTTTATTCCCGTTTTCTCCCATCCTTTCAAGACATGAACCCTCCCCTGTGCGCTGGTGAAAAATTTAAACATTTCCTCCAACCAAGTTGCATGAATTGGTTTCAAAACCGATAGCTTACGTTCGACATTCACATCTTCAAAGTTAACTCTATTATCCACTTGCTTTTGGACTTCTACCGAATACCACGTTGCGAAGTTCGTTCTCGATTATTGACATAATGTAAGTCAACTACTTTTCGTGTCATGTTGTGTTCGCGACACTTATTGTTCGCGTCACTATAATTTCGCGATTTCATTTAAATCGCGAAATTCGCGAAATTAACGTGTCGCGAAAATTTCATGTAATAAGGTAACTACATCCCAAAGAAATCACGAGCCCTCACGCGTTCGTACCCACCCTGCCCTAGAGAATAAAGTGATATTGCTCAATCATACTAGTTTCCAGTCTTTATGCGGCCATCTTTACAAGGAGTTTTGCTTTGATGGCGGAAATAGCGAAGGCGTAAACGTGAGGGAGACAAAAACCTGATTTAGGCGTCATATTCGCAGTTCTACGAGCTGTTTTCAGTATTATTCCAATTCTGGAGTGTATTTAGTCATTTCTTGATCATTTTATCGTGCCAGAAAGGAATACTTGCGTAGTTAAGGAGCAAATTCCATTTTACGTGACACGCCGTCGATGACGCTAGTGGTCAAGGAGTTTGGGCTGCCAAAACATTTCTTTCGACAGTTCTAGCGCTTGGGAAGACATTTTACAGCGTAGAGAAGTACTCTTCTTACTGTAGACGTATTTTGCTAACGATGGATCGTCTCTGTGCGGAAGCTTGGCGGATTTTTGTGGTTTTAGTTACCTTTATAATGACTTGTATGATTCTCCTCGTTTCAGGTTAGTGTCTTTTTTCCTAGCTTTAATGTAAGATTTCATGGTAGAAGATTGATTGGTAGTTTCTCTGTTCTGTTAGGGTTTGCTTTTTTCTTCTCGAAATGTATCTCATCGTTATAAAGTGCATTTCGTTCCAAATTTGTATATATGATCCGACTCATGTTGTCCAGTTGTAATATGGTTTTCGTGTTTTCGTTTGTGAAAGTACATGTATCCAAGCACACAAACAAACTTTGTGTCTACATTGACACGATTTCATTTGTAAAAGAAGCAACATTTAACAAAGTGCTCTTGAAAGTACATTGTAAAGAAGACCGTCTGGTCAACAATATTGGCCATGGTACCCTACACTGTACATGTGAGATCACGTTTTGACTGTACAATGTACATGTATTTCACGTAATTGAGCACGTTATATTTGTAGCACTGTCTTCAGGATAATTTTTCTCTGGCCTAACTTAGTTGCCTGTTTAAGGTGGTACAATTGGCTAAAGGTCAAAAAAAAAAATGTTCTTGTTATTTCGCTTATTGTGTAGTTTATGTATTGTTATGTTGTTATTTACAAAATAGCGGCTCAGTGATCACTAGTTTCCTAGAAAGAGAGGTTTGAAATTCGTTGTCATGTGGCCATTTTGAGCCGCCATCTTGGAATTTTGCATGTAGACTCCCTTCCGGTCTCGCGCACGGCTAGATGTCTTTGAATCTACAGCGGCGAAGCTAAAGGTATTAGAGTAAATGAAAACATAACAAAAAGCTATATCAACCTGAATACTAACAGCCTTTTTGGTGATATTCAATTTATATTCCACGCATCAGAAAAAAGCAAGCTCAGTTTATCATAGATACCCGGGCATATTTATACACAACAAGGCCGAAAGCGTACCGCGCATTCATGCAGCAAGGTAAAAGTTGACAAATCAAAAGAGCAATATTACAATTGCCGGCTACAACTACCTCATACTAGAAGTATTACCCAGGTACACAAACTCCTCTTTCATCAAAATATCTCCACAATTATTAAAACCAGTGAGATCTTCAATCTTTGGTCCAAAATCATGCATCCTCACGTGGTCCACAGCTGAATGTTTCTGCGATAAACTTCCGATATTGAATTCCCCGATATTTACCCCGGCAACATCGACATATAACTACCAGGTGTGAACAGATTTATATCAGATACAAATAAATCTACCGCATCTTTGAAAGTTTTAGAATCTGTTTCAGCGGATTGTAAGCTGCCTGCTTCTTGCACGCTCACGAGCCAGCCAAAATATCATCACTTCTTCGTATTTGATCGCATGAAAATACGAAAAATCAAACTTCTTGAGTGCTGTAAACGTGAGAGGAGGCCCACGATTTCACAGAAGATTTCGCTTCCCTTTCAAAGTCCATTCAACAAGAAAAAATGCACCCGACAAATGAAAAAACACTGTTTCGATCGAATCTGTTTCGCCGAGGAAACCAAACACCCATGTGAATACTCAATAGCTTCCTCAAACACGCGCGACATGTGCGTAATGACTTGTGCGCATTGTCACCGCTGACAAAAAGACCGCAGTGTCATTGTCTATCGTGGTTGCTAGGGACTCTGCAAGTGTTTGATTCTAGAATGCGTTACACGCTCGAAATACGCCATTTTCCGCATTTCTTCCACGAAATGAGTGTCCCAGAAGGCAATGCAACTTGTAACGCAGAAAACAAACATGGTAGACTCGAATTGAGCAAACGAAAGCGTAAACACGTGCAAAATTCAACGGATTATCAGCGCGTGTGAGGTGAAAATAGGAATACTTTCCACGCATTTTAATCAATTCTGCTGAAAGTTGCCAGAGTTAACAAACACAAATGGAGCTATTTTGCCTGACTTAGCCACAGTTTCCCGTTGCATGGGGTCGATGTTGTAGCATGTCACGTGCCTGGTTTAGAGATCTTCGATTTTTTCCCGTAGGATTTCCACCTGGATTGTGGGTAAGTCACACAACAATTCCTTTTACATGGGTGTTTGATAGTGCAAAGAAGAAAGCTTTCAAACGAAAAAGAAATGAAGAAAAGAAAATATTTATGAATTTGCGTGACATTTTTAGGTGTTAATTTTCACACCTTTCTGACAGGAAATTCAAAATTTTGACTTGAAATTCGGATTCTGCGGGAAAAAATACTAGCGAATGGTTATGTTTGAAATTAAACCAAAGTGGATAAAGTATTTTAGAAGACTCCGTTTAGAATGCATTTTAGCCAATTGTACCACCTTAAGGAGAAGACATGACTGGCTTGCCAACATACATGTACATGTAACCTGATGCAAACATGATGAAGCATTTAAGTAGCGCTTCACCTAGCTAAGACGGAAAGTGAAAACAATAGGCCCGCGGCACCGGGAGCCATTGTAACGTTGCCCACTGTTAACTACTAATTAAATTAGTAGCAAAGTTTTCATTGGCCAAAGCAGCATTAGTGCGAAATTCAAACAGACTTTCTCAGAAAAATAATCTTTATAGTACGATTGCCGAGCCTAATTTAACACACGATAATTATACATTGTATGTTTTGAGGCA
The DNA here is from genome assembly GCA_964017195.1 of Siderastrea radians. Classification (NCBI taxonomy): domain Eukaryota; kingdom Metazoa; phylum Cnidaria; class Anthozoa; order Scleractinia; family Rhizangiidae; genus Siderastrea; species Siderastrea radians. The sequence goes on from OZ024892.1 coordinate 40,102,529, forward strand.
ACAAGTAATACAGCGTAATTTCAGCGAAATTGTATGTGAGGAAAGCTACATCTTTGAATTCAACTCTTTGTATGTTCAAAATATCTATTGTTTTCCTTATTCGCGATGACAGAAATATCACTTACACGTAAGACCATTGGTTCAAATGTTTGTGGAAAATCAGACACCCAAATAGTGCGTGACTCCTCCTGTGTGAAACAAAACAATAACATGAAACAGCATAAAAATGAAAATACAAGGTTTTTGATGACTTGTGGCATTATATGCGCAAACGTTTGTTGTGTATTTTGATATATTTACAAACCGTAAATGTTCATCAAAAATCTTCAAAAAATAAATCAGAAATAATGTCCAGCGCATCAAAAAACTATCACCTTCCAGTGTATCTGTTTGTCCATTTCCAAGTCGCAGGAAAGACTTCACCAGAAATAATAGGTCTCTTTCTTCTAGCTTGAGTCCCCTTAAGCTTGCACGGATTCCTCGTACAGAGCTGTAAGAGCATAAACAGACAACAGAAAGAATGGTCAATTGTTCATTGAAAGAAATGTTTAATAGGCCGCAGTCGATTTGCGGCCTTGAAATACAATTTTCCTGTAGGCATACAGACACCACACTGCGAGATCTTCTGGCTCAAGATACTGAAAAACAAGCGGCCGAAAACAGAGAAGAGCCTCAACATGCTTTGAAGACGCTTTTTCGATTCCCCGATACAAATAACTCTCACTGCGTATGTGACTGCCAACATGCCATGAAATTCAAGATACTACGGCAAAGCCCTCGTAACTTTTTTCGCGCACATACGAATTGCCCAATAAACTGCCAAACAATAGATCGGCACATGATCGTTCCATACTTGAAGGCTACGAGCATGCAATCAACAATTTTCGTAGAAAATACGAAGAGAAAGTAATTTCAACCAATCAAATTGTTGCATTTTAATTGAATAAGCCAATTATGATGCGGTCACGCGCGACATTTTTTGCATTCCGATGCCGATTTCTTTTTCCATCTTAGGTGAAGCGCTACTTAAAGAATTGAGAATTTCATGTAAACCCAGGTCACAGTTGAGGGTTTAAAATAATGTACAAGTGATGTATGTTCTAACTACATTCATATTCTTGAAAACTTCTTTGATTGTTAGTCTGCACAACAGGCGTTATTGAGCCGAGTGAGTCATTATTTTTGAGCTGCAGTCTATTCTTCAGGCTCTTCCGTCCACCAATCTTGACTGACAGAAGTGATTTCAAAATAACCAATCAAAAAGCCTTTCAATTATTTGCAGGAAATATGCCACTTTACCGTGTCACATTAGCGCTTATGTTTCCAGACCAGTTATCAGTGGTTTCAGTTTCGTGCAGGCAGGTCAAGTGTACCCCCATAGAATAGAAATTTGAAGTTGATTTTTGCAATATTGATTTAAATATTCATTTCAATAATCCACTTTTCAAGTGAAGAATGAAATATTCAAAGTGAAACTCAATCTTTTAGCCAAATATTGATTGGACGAATGCCTCAGGCACGTGGGAATTTGAAAGGTTTTCCTGAACTGTACTCCAATGTTAAACAAAAATAATTATGTCCAACTCTCACTATCTCAAACCCTTGCTGTATGGAACTGAAACTTAAACTTTGTTCACATTTTTTTTCTCGTGGTTGTGACAGCAACCAAAGAGATTATGGGAACACATACGTACATGTACATGTAAAGTGTACCATACATAAGGCTCAAGTATAATATCACCATGCATGTTGGTGAGAACTCCATATGTACAAGTTTCTGATTGTACTAGTGTAAAGAAGTTGTCTAACATTCACTCAGATATTTTATCTTCAGTGATCATTTCCTTTCTTCTCTTGGCCTTCATATTTGAACAAATTGGGGCTTGAATGGTTAAAATATCAGGGTATTAAGCATTTCTTCCAGTTGAAGACACTATCCTGTACAATGTAATACATGTTTGTACATACATGCACAACGCCATTTATGCTAAAATTTACCTTAACATTTGTTCTATAACTTCACTTATATTAGTTGTAAAATTTGCTTTTTAGAAATGGTTAATTCTAAGAGTAATTTTAGGCAACAGTGAATTTTAAGAGTAATTAATTCATACAAAGAGTTGTTGCAGCTGTCGTTCAAGGATCGTGTAACAACAGAATAGCTGAGTGACATTCTGGGTTAAAATATGATCTTGGATGGCTTGCCTTTATCACATTACAGTAAAACCTTTAAATTAAGGATGGTGACTCCTCTTATCACTGCACATACGTTCTGCGCCTCTCTATTCTAGTCTGAGAAATTTGCCTACCAATACAACTGTACATGTATTTTTGCGCAGTTTATGACTATGTGGAAAAGCAGATCCTAGCAAGGGCTATTATTGTCCACAAGAAAATTGCATTTTCAGAGATGATAGCGCTTAGATTTGGAAAGAAAATGCTCATCGTTTGTAATTTAAAGTTTTTTTTTTAGAGTTACAGTTCTGTAGGTCTTGCTAAGATCGTGAGCTATAGGAAACACAAAGATCCAGTTCTCACCAAAAAGTTGTTTCAAGGGAACAGCGCTAAAAGATGTCAACACTTCAAAAAAATTATCACCTAACTGTCAGTTCTGTTGTCCTGTGTCTTTTTGATTTCTACATGATCTTGTGCAAATATCCCTGTTTCTCCCCAATTTTTCGGTGAGTTTGATTTGCTTAACCATGTGCTATTTTGAAAAACCACTCATTCCCAGTTCTACACAGCAAAATACTGAAAAACCTCCTAAAGCCATAAGAAACACTGGGTAGGAAGTGCTTCAGTCATTGCTAGGAGATCTGTGCCAATGGCCAATCGCAGGGCTGAAATTCAAATTCTTGTTTTTTTTTTTTTTTGGTTAGCTGGTAAGAGCAAAAAGCATTTTCCAGTCCCCTGATGAAACCTAATTTGAATTGTAAATTTTAATCCATTGCTAACAACCTTCCATATATGTATGGAGGTCTGTTGTGCAATCTTCTTACGAGCTTGTAACCATAACCTGGCAAAGGTTGCTTACCTAGTCTTTCTTATGGTTTTCTAGTAAATTGTGTAGAACTGAGACTGAGTGGTTTTTCAAAATGGCGGGCAGTTAAGCAAATCAAACTTGCCAAAGAATCGGGGTGTAACAGGGATATTTGCTGAAGGTAAGGTAGAAATAAAAGACACAGGAAAACAGAACTGGTGGTTAGGTGATTATTTTATTGAAGTGTCAACATCTTTCAGTGCTGTTTGCTTGAAGCAACTTTTGGTGAGAACTTGATCTCCACATTTCCTATAGCTCATGCTAAGATCTGCTTTTTCCCTATAGTCATAACCATTGCAAAAATATGTCTGTATTAGGACGCACTATCCTGAAGGGCCACCTATCGGAAATGAGCAAAGAGCCGTATAGTGGCGATGAACTTTCTCAAAAATTCCACCACCATCACGCAGTTGTTTACTCATTTTGCTCTATTAATAGTCTACGGATAACACATTAGCTGTTATTACATGCTTGCTTGTACGTGTATGATTATTTTTATTATACTATTAGGTTTTCTCAAACTCACCAGCCAGGCTAGAATGTTTTAGCCAGCTATATTTTACTTGTCCTTTCAGAATGGCAAAACTCACGTGCAGAAAGGGGAGTTCTTGCATTAGCAAGAAGCTGCCTGCAGTAGATCAGTAGTGGAGAACATAACATTCAGCCTGCAAACATTGCATTATGAGAAATACTCCATAAGTTGTGTGTCTCAAACAAAACTGACAAAATATTAAACCTCTGTTTGCAAAAGTAGGGAATCACTGAATGGTCAGTGAACACTGAAATTACAGAGATGCATCATTTCCAAATGAATATGAAGAAGAAATGTCCCTCAAAATGTACTAGTCCTCCGGACGAGTGTTCGAGTTGTGACACTCGTCCAAAGCACTGTATACGTAACCTCTTGGGCGACCTGTCAGTTGCTAAAGATGGCTCCTTGACTTGCTGTTTACTTAAATGTTTGTTTGTGTGTTTATTTATTTGTTTCAGCTGATTGCAATGATCCTGGAATTCCTGTTCATGGCTCTAGGACTATCTCAAACAAAAATGGTAGATTTCCCCTGGGAACTGTGGTTTCGTTTTCTTGCAATGCCCACTACAAAATGGTTGGAGCTAAAAAGATTGTGTGCATTTTCCAGAAAAATGAATATTTGTGGAATGGAAAAGTGCCATTTTGTAAATCACAAGGTATGTGATATTCGCTTTAATTAAGTGAGCTTTACCCTTTCTATGGTGATTCTAACTTTTCCATTAGAATCCTTAAGTATAACACTCAGTCATTTATTTAAAAGCTAATGGACAGTGTTATTCTGTAGTTTTGTTTAATGTTTTTATCTTAATTACTATTCTTACATCTCCTTGATCAAACTACACCTTGAAATTAACATTCCCTACTGAAAGGTCAGAAGACAAATTATTTGTCCTCAGGAATTATTGGAAGGAAGTGTCTGTTCACTGTTCTTACCCCAGTGTCAACGTGCATATTCTCCTCAATGTTGTCCATGTATTTCTTTTGGTACCAGTTGGGAGAATTTGCACAAACGTCGAGACATTGTGTGTTTGGTGATCATTTCCTTTATTCTCGTGACCTGTATGTTTGATCAAGTAATGATATTGTGAGGAGAAATTACATGCTTGTCACTACTGGGGCTTAAAGGATTAAGGATCAATGTTAAATGACTTCTGGGTGCTCTGCTCACTTTTTTGTCCTTGTTTTGTTGGTTTGTTTTTCTGATAAATGACCCCCTTCAATCAGATCTTTATAAATGCTCATGTTGTTTATAGTAAATTTGCAGCATTGTTTGCAATGTGAAATCTTACATTGTGTAAGAGGTACATATTTGGAAGTACTTGTACATTTAGTGAAAGCGACATGCGCATGTAGATGTATTAGATAGTTTTTTTTTTCACATTACTAGTTTGTTGTTTTGTTAAAGGTTGTCCATTGCCACCTCCAACTTTTGCCCATGCCTCCATTAATACAACACGTCCAATTTATAATAGCAAGGGAAGCTATGTTAATTATGCTTGTGATAGTGGCTACTTGCCTGATCACCATCCAACTCGTGTGCTGTGTGACAAGGACCCAACAGTTGGCTATGTGTGGAGTGGAAACTTCACTTGTAAAAGTAAGTATTTAGCACAAAGCCTTAAACTACCACCAATCAATATGGGTGCTTGACAAACTTTAAGGTTGCTACCCAGCCATACAAATGTCTGTAATTGCTGTACCCTTTTCAATGCTTTCAATAAGCATCGACGGCTGACGAAAAGCGTCAGCTATTTCGCTCAGAGAAATCGGCTACTTTTCCCCTAAATTGAAGTAATTACAGGAAGATTCTTTCAAAGCCCCTGTTGATACAGTCGGTTACTCTACTCAAACCAGCTGCCTACTTCAAATTTTATTGAAACCCCTGTCTTTTGAATGTACTGTTTGAAGCAAGTTTGGACACTTTTCCTTTCAAACTTTGTAGTATACACTGTAGCTGCTTGTTGCTTTATGTGGTGCAAGATTGTCTTCATTTTCTGGGGATGTGTGGTTCCAGAAAATTTTAATTCCCCCACCCATGGTGGGAATTGCTTTAAAAATACCTGTGTCAGTTTGGGTTGTTTAAACACATGCACTTCAAGACTATTGTTTGCATTACATCATGTTCATTAGAAACCACGTCATTCAAATGCTTTTTTTATGACCTAAAGTTTGAATTTCCAGTTGCTTGTGTGTTCAAATTATTCCATAAAATTGCACAAGCAAAGCTTTTGATCATACAATGTATTTGGCAGTAACTATGTTTTGCCTGAAGAAAAAACAACAACACCAACAACAACAACAATAATAATAATAATAATCATAACTATAACAAAATTCTCGAATCTGATTGGCTATCACCAGCCATGATTTGAGCATTAATAGGACAGTTGGACAGTGTAATTGGACAGTGTACGCGTCATGCCTAAGTAATTGGACAGTACGCGTCAGAGCGCGCGCGCTAATGGATCAGTTACACTTGAATAAGCTTTTTTTTTAAACGTATTTCGCAAATAAAACTGTTGTCTATTCCTTCTCCAGTAGGTTTTCTCCTTTTTCTTTCTCGAATTTTTTTATAGATATGATTAATTGGTAACAGGACTTCGTGTCATCCAATTCGGTCTGTAATCATACTCGTGATTGAACAAATCGGACTCCCGCTACGCGGTCGTCCGATTTTGTTAATCACTCGTATGATTACAGACCGAATTGGACTCCACTCAGTCCTATTACCATTATTAATAATAATAATAATAATAATAATAATAATAATAACAATAATAATGATAATGATAATAATTTATACAATTTGTATGGCTACTTTTCTGAAGGCATCCAAAAGTGCTTTACATGTTATCAAATCTTAAAAAAAATTAAAATAAATAAAACAAAATCAAGCTATGAAACCACAAGGACTTAGCTATGTGCAAGGGACAGTCTTTATCAAGCAAGTCAGGATCATGGTTTGCTTGTAAAAACTCATCTCTGGAAAATTCAAACTGATGAATTGGTTGCTTGTATGCTACCCCGAATGAAGAAGCATTTTATTCAATGGCAACCTGAACTCTGCAGTCTGTCAAACAATTAGGTCAGTCTTGAATAATCAGAGTGGACCAACTGTTCCCCTCCCATCTGGAATGTGCTCTGCCCTTCAGTTCCCACTGGAGGTACAAGTACTGTATGGATATATCTGGAACCATGCCAACATTTTAGAAAACAAAATATTGTTTCATTCCTTAAATCCTATTCAGATCTTTTGTCTCTAGTTACCCTAATGTATATGTATAATTATGTGTATAAAATTATGATGTAAGTCCTACATGTACGTTCATACATGTAGTACGCTATACACAATCATGTAGAAACAGGTGTGCCAAAAGCACAACTTACAATCTTCTTGCTGAGTATTATCTTTCTTTGTCTTTGTTTCATCAGAAAAAACCTGTGGTCGCCCTCCACTCCGGAGCACAGGGCATGGTGGTTACCGCCTGACTTCAAATCCTGGGGGCACCATTTTTACAGCAACCTACTACTGCAACAGTGGCTATGTGTTGCGGACAGGTGCCCGTATCACAGATAGGGTAACAAGGTATTGTGGTCAGAGCGGTGATTGGTCATCGACAACACCTGTGTGTGGTAAGCCAGCTACATTTTTTATGACATTAAGAGCTACAATGTAATGCAATTTTAATTTATTACTCACTTGTGACTAGTAATTTGTACAATAATAGCATGATACATAATAATCAAGGTGTGATCAGTGAAGTTATAGTACAACCCATGCACAAGAACACGTTACAAAGGAAACTGAAGTGATCAATTGTCAAACTACATTAGTCAAATACATTCATCAAGATTATTGTTTGTCATAAGTGATACGCTTAATTCAGGCTAATTCTCGACATATCGCAGAATACCACAGCTGGAGTGTTCCTCTTCCTTTTTCTTGTCTTTTCTGTTGCCACTGCCTTTCTGGATCTTTTTCCGTTTTGATTAGTTTTCTTTGCGGGCCTCACAACAGAGACACTTGGTTGCGTGACTGCTTCTGATGGCGTGACAGCTTCTGTCGTTGTGTCAACGGCTGACAAATTATAGGCTTCTTCTTGATTGAGCTTCAAATCATTTCACTGGAGATCTGTCACTGGTCTTAAACAGGCGCGTGATTATGTACCATTATATGTTCTAAACACAATTTACAAATCTCTTATCCAGCCTGTGTTTGACTACTGTGACGTTGTTCGGGACAATTTAGATCAGGGACTTGCTACTAAACTCCAGAAATTGCAAAATTGTGCTGCACGCATAATAACCTTCCAAGGTTATGATGTGCGTTCAGCACAAATGCGAAAACAATTAAAGTGGGAAGATCTTGCCTCAAGGTGTCAAATGCACTGAAGCCTATTAATGTATGATAATGTACCTAGTTACTTAAGTGATCTTTTCTCGAATGCGTGTGAGAACAACCCTTACAAGTCTAAGCTAAGAAATAAGGAATATAAATGTTGTACTGGACCATGTTCCAAAAACAGAATATTATATTTTAGGGTCTTTCTCATATAGAGGAGGAATACTGTGGAATTCATTACCAACTGACATAAAAACGTCGGAACCTAAAGCTATTTTTAAAAGAAAACTGGCTAATAGGCAAGCAAACTGTTGACTAGTTTTTATCATCGGTACATATTTTTTAGTTAGTTTACAGTATTTACTTCTGTTTCAATATGGCTTTCATGTAAAGAAGTTTTTTTTTGTAAACTTATGAAATTACCGTATTCAAATAAAAGTGAATCAAGTCAATCAATCTCTCTCTCTCTCTCAGACTTGTGTACATGTAGCATTAGGCTGCATGTTTCGTGAGAAGTGAGTGAACAGAAAAAAGTACATTTGAATGTCTCCTTACATTCGTCTCTATACACATGTCTTTGTAACACATAGAGACCTCTCTATCATCCATTTCTTTTGTATTTTCTTTTGAATTAGAAATGAGTGTTATAATTTTATATATTATTTTATTGTTAACTTAAACCTCTTATTTCTTGCAGTGAGGACCTGCATTTCCATAGATGACCAGCTTGGTGGCCATGGCTATTTGCGATCACGCACACCAAATTATTTTAATGTAAGCATCCAATATGTTGATACACAAGGTGTGACGGTAACATTTGTCTGTGCAAACCAGTATAGACTTGAAGGAAGTGCAACAAGGACCTGTTTACAATCTGGCTATTGGAGTGGCGTCCAAGCTCATTGTGGTAAGTGACAAGTTTATTTACTGCCTGTTTCAAAGTAAATGGAGGGTGACTGCCATGCCAAACTCAGCTCAGGAATTATATTGAACTGAAGTACGTTGTACTGTCACAGAAGACTGAACTACTACAAAGACAAACTACAACAACGCCTTGACAAACTTCGACAATTCATACCGACTGACTTACTCGACACTATACTGACTATTGCCGACAGACGAGCTAAAAAAACAGCTGAACAGCACCGCACTAAAACTCAACTAAAACTGACGCGACTACAACGTACTAAAGACAAAAAACGACAAAAACCAGACGACAACTGGGTCAGGAATATTTCTTCCCGTCCCTTAGACAAGACTGAAACACAGGTACTCTCTTACGGACTCAAACACTCCGTGACGCCTAAACGTATACCAACCGAGGCCATTGTATCCAGTGTTGAGGCGGTTCTGTCCCGTCAGAGGGAGCTTCAGAATCAGCCAAGGATAACATCAGAAGTAGAATAGCTTCCACTATACAATCAGCCTCTCTACCTGACAGTAACTTGACTAAAGACGAACGACAAGCACTAAAACGACTGAAAACCGACGAAAACATTGTCATACTCCCCGCTGACAAAGGACGAGTGACTGTTGTTATGGACAAGACAGACTATTACGACAAAATGGACGCACTTGTTAACGACAAACAGACCTACCAAATACTTAAACGAGACCCGACGCCAGCACTTCAACGCAAACTTAACAGCAAACTACTTGACCTCAAGAAAACTGACGCTGTTGACATTCAACGCTACAACAGACTGAGGTGCCGTGTACCACAACCACCGAAACTTTACGGACTACCGAAACTGCACAAACCTAACATACCCATGCGACCCATAGTCTCATTCTGTGGGTCCCCGACTTACCAACTGTCCAAATACTTGACTACCGTACTGAAACCTTTGACCGACGAATCACGACACAAACTACAGTCGACTGAGAACTTTATTGACGCAATCAAGACAGTACAAGTACCTGACGACTACAAACTAGTGTCTTTTGATGTCAAATCACTGTTCACCAGTATTCCACTTCAACTGGCTCTAGACTGCACTGTGATCGCCATCAACAACTCTACTATTGAACTACCGCTACCTACAGACGACTTAATGGACTTACTGAACCTTTGTCTTACTTCTACGTATTTGCAGTACAACGGCACGCACTACAAACAGTTGCACGGAACAGCTATGGGCTCACCAGTTTCCGTTGTTGTTGCAGAAATCGTTATGCAAAACATCGATGAACGAGCCCTCGCAACTTACAAACGAACACTACCACTCTGGCTACGTTACGTTGACGATACCTTTACAGCCGTACACAAAGACGAAATCGACGATTTTCACGAAAACCTCAACGGACAAAACGCCGACATACAGTTTACTAAGGAGATCGAGGAAAATGGTAAAATACCTTTTCTAGACTGCTTAGTTACCCGCGACAAAAACGAACTACGGACGACAATTTACAGAAAACCGACACATACCGACAGACTACTCGACCAATCATCTTACAACCCAACTTCTCACAAAGCTACGACTATACGGACCCTGACAAGACGCGCACAACTAGTTTGTGACTCACCTGACAGCTTAACGGACGAAATCAAGTACTTAGACAACGTTTTCAACAAGAACGATTACAACCGGGACTTTATTAGACACAACACTTACAGAAACTCCGAACCAAACGCTAAGAACACTAACACGACACCTGTCACTACTACAACCATACCTTACATCAGAGGGACTTCTGAAACTATCGCACGAATCCTACAACCCTACAACATCCGCGTTGCTCACAAACCTATCACTACTTTACGACAGCTACTGACGAACGTTAAAGACAAAGACGAACCGAGCGACAGACGGGGAGCAGTTTATAAACCAAATGCTGCGACTGCCAGGCCACTTATATTGGTGAGACCGGCAGAAATCTGAACGTCCGACTGACTGAACACAAACGAGCGACTAGAAATGGTGATATCAACAATCACATTGCTGAGCACCATTTAAAAACAAACCACAGAATCGACTGGGACTCTGCTGAATGCGTTACCTACAGTACGGACTACTATCAACGAATCACTCTGGAAAGCTGGTTTACTAACTTAGAACAAACACCACTGAACCGTTGCCAACAGCTACCTGCACCTTACAAACGACTGATTGCCGACAATAACAAGACATACAAACAATAGACAAACCGACTTATTTGACTAACAATAGACCAACGGACATTTGACTAACAAAAGACGGATCGAAACGCACCAATCACGTTTTACAGTCTTCACAGCCAATAACATCACGGCTTAACTGACAGACGACCAATAACATCACGAGATCGTCGACCAATCAGGACAACGACCAGAGACTTATAACATCTACTGACGATTCACAGTTCACTTGACTCTGATGATGACTTACGCTCAGGTTGTCGAAACGTCAGTCAATGTCACCTCAAACAGTCCTTCTCAGGACTACACTCACCCGGACGATCACAATTTACCGAATTATGAAGTACGTTGCTTAAAACAACCAAGTGCTTGCTTGCTTGTGCTTGATACAGTGTTTAAAACAGGCCTATCCTATATTTGTATACATTTACCCGTGCGTAATTCACACTTTTTTTCCATGCAATGACTGTTCAAATTTGTGGTGAGTATTATACACGGATCCGATTGTTTGGCCGATTACGCTCTCATTAGCATATAACGTAAACAACAAAACAAAAACTTTACTGTAATTGGTTTTGCATTCTGCTGCAAAGCAGAAACACTTTTTAAACCGAAAAGTTGACAACCATAACTGTAACACAAGAAAAATCAGAACCAATCAACGGGAAGAGCTGACATCATCACAACTGCGTACATAACCAAGAGCTGATCAACTTCAGCGAACACAATCGGTGTCGAGCTTGGTATCGCTTGATATCGAATTCAGCGGCGGTGCTGACCATTTCTTGATACGAAACGTAGCAGAGCTAGTGGGTTCCGGTTTCTTCTGTCCACAAACATAGTTTTTGTGTTGGTCAGAAAAACACCAGTGTTTATCTTGATCAATAAACTTGTCACGTGAAAAGAGATCAGTGCTAAAATAAACACCCATTTCGCACCCAAGATCAGTGTGGCGTAACTGACATAGTGCAAACTTGCGAAGCGGATGGTCAGGGCTCGATTCTCAGAGGAAGAAATAAATTTTGTTTTTTGTTTTTTTTTGTTTTTTTTTTCTTTCATTTTAATTTTTTTTACACCTTTCAGGACCAAAAATGCGAGAAACAGAAATGTTGGAAAGTAAAGTAAATAAATGTTTACCAGCAATAAAACAGTAACAAGAATGAACTTCATTCTCTAAAATTACAAAACAAAACATTCCAATTAAAATTAATTCTTCAAAAGTAGACATAAGAATAATTCCTTCTGGTATTTTTCTGCCAAACAGAAACACTATGTAACCTAAAAGCTGTGGATACAGCTAGACCAGCGGAACACATGGACCCATTCTGGGCCTTATTTATATTAACTGCAGTGAAAGTTTATTACCTTTTACCATTTTCCCCCTTTGTAGTACTGAGCAGCTGTGGTAGCCCTGGTGGTTTAAAACATGGCCGGATCACGTCCAACAGTACAAGTCAGTCTACTTCACTTTTTCCTTTTTGGACAACTGTGACTTTCACTTGCAACACGGGATATAAGTTAGTGGGTCCCAGTTCCCGGCAGTGTCGACCAAATGGCGAGTGGACTGAGCAAAGTAACCCAACATGCAAATGTAAGGACTCCATAGAAATTGTGGTTGATTATCGTAGATCTCTCTTCCTTGAAACCCTTGTCTCCCTGTAAAGTCAACCCTAAGTCATGTAAATGTAACATGGTTCAGAAGTAACATTGATGTTGTTGCTAATACAGTGCTGTACTAGCCTGAGAAAACCGCGGACGTTTCGCGTGGTCGCCACCTGAACCCTCGCAAAACGATGGCTGAGTAACGAGCGCAGAAATTCCATACTGATGACGTGCACTACCCAGATCTTGGATGGTAGTGCTTCTGGTTGGTTGAAAGAAAATTCCAACCAATCAGAAGCACTACCAAGATCTGGGTAGTGCACGTCATCACTGCCAGAGTGATTTGCAGTAACCGGTGACGTCATTTGGAAGTAGAAACAACAGGCACTGGGCTACCCTGCCCGCTAGCAGAGGTTCTCTATCCAGTGCAATGATAATGGAAAATATCAAAATTGTTTGCTTTCGGCACTTTTTGACAATGCAATTTCTTTGTAGGGTTGCCACAATCGGGCATAACCTGTAGGGCTCCAGCCCAAATACCACACAGCTATTATGTGCCTCACAAGAGTGTGTACCACGAGAATGATACCATTACTTATGTTTGTGACTGGGAACATGGTTACTTTCTTTGGGGCGAACAAGATCAGTTAAAGTGCCAGAATATGGGGGGCCTTGCAGCATGGTTTCCTGTGTGTCACTCTTTTTGCCATGTCCCCAATGGTGTTATCGAGTGTCTCCTGCCATCCGTGTTTGACGACAGGTGCATGAAGACCACCGGTAACCACGCAAAGTTCACAAACAAAAAAGCATTTTGTTCATCGAGTTCAGGTAGGTCACTCTGTGTTGGCTTAGAAACTACGCTGTAACTGGTCGGTTGGCAACAAAGCTTCGCTGAAAGTAGTTTCGTTAAAACATTTAGTGTGTACAGCCTAATGCTCAGGGGAAGAGGTGGGGGGGGGGATAGCCATACGATTCTCAGTTCCATCTGTGTAACAAGCCTGCCGGGAATCATGGGAGTTGTATGCAAAATAACCTGTACCAGGCCATTTTTCTGCTCTTCAAATGAAACAATTGAAGTATTTCAGGTAAGAAGACGAAGAAATGTCGAACCAGTTGATCAGTAAAACAGCTGTTTGGATAAGAAGCACTCATAAACTCATCTTGCACTTCTTATATTGCATGGAATTACCGTGATCCATGATCCCCTGCGGGCGAGTTACATACTGTAGGGGTAACAGGGCATCCCATTTGGGGTGTTGGACGGGGGGGGGGGGGGTGTAGTGATGACCTTATTCGCTTGCGTTAGTTATGCTGCAGTCTCTTCATGCTACCGACACTGGATCTATGGCAGTTGTGAGCAACTTTTTATGGGTTGATTAGAGGCTTGATATTTGGTTGGGGTTAGCTTTTAAGTCCTAGCCTGATGGTTTTGCAGTGAAACGGCTCTGTATTAAAACTAAATAAATAAGCAAATAAAGAAATAAATAAGAGTGGAAGCTAGCTTGGAGCAGTTGTGGTTTAATGTGTTTTCGGTTTCTTCCAAGTAAGATACACCAAAAATAAACAGAACCACAGCTTATTAATTTTTTTTTTTTAATTTTCGCTGCAGATAGTAGCCCAACGGCAAAATTAATCTCCATCAAGTCCTCCCGCGACAGTGAACTGGACAAAATGACAATTGTCGTAGCAACTGCAGGTTCTACGCTTGGAGCACTTGTGGTGTTGTTGACAGCCCTTGTTTGTTTTCGGCGGTTTCACCGCAGTCGGCGATTCCGACGCTCCTCGTTCAGGAGCCGAAGATACAGCGACGACGACCGAATTGCGATCATCGCAGCGTACACTGGAGACGTTCACTTCATTCTGCCTTCGTATGACGAGGCTATAAGCCAAGTGGAAAGCCTGCCACCCCCACCATTCGAATCTGTAGTGCAAGGTGCGCAAGATAGAGGGAATCAAACTGCAGCAGCCAATAGCGTTCCGACTGGTGATGAAGCTGTAAATCACACGGGACCGGATTCTTCTGCTGGTGATAATGCCGCGAATAGTGCTGTCGCCAACGATACTGCAGTGAGTACACGCGAAGTGGGTTCAAGCGCAGCCGAGGATCAACCGATTAACGTTGTGAATAATCCTTTAGCCGACAGTGCGAGCGCTGCGCGTGAAATTGTAGAAAGCTCCGATCATGTTTTGAGTGCGGTGAACGAAGGCGTTAATTTATCCCAGGAGTCTTTGGACAGTGAAATTATTGATTTGTCGCCGAACAATCCGTCCGTGGATCTGCAAAGCAGTTCTTCGGAGGACGATCTTACGTCTAGCCAGACTCAGCCGTTGCTTGGTAACAGCAGAAGAGGCGTTATGGTGTAATTTGGAATAATGTAGGATCACATATTCTGTATAGCTAAACCGCAGGCATCCCAAGCTTACGACCTGCAAGAATAATGGTCCTTTTCACGATTTATGACGTCACCTTGGTTGGGGGGGGGGGGCAAACGCGGCTTAAAGGGTGTTCGTCAATTTGAAACTTTTCTAATTCTGCTCGAATTTGACAGACGTTCGAGATTTCAATGTATCAGTTTCTATAGCAATCGCTGTATCATTCAACGGGTTTAAAAATTATAACGTGGGAGGCGGTGCGACGTACGTCGACGTTAGTAGAACGTCTTTTAAATTTTTCACGTGCAGCTTGTAATTTCGAGTTAATTTGCACGTTTTGATTTTAGGGGATTGTGAAGTCAGATTTTGAGCTTCTGTTATGATTACGGAAGTTCAAAATCGGCCAAAGTCTCTTAGATCGTCCATAATTTCAGCTGTGTTTTTCTTCCCTGACCAATATGGTGACAGAGACCGTGAAAATGTCTGTTGTGAAGAGATATGTTGAGGGAAGAGGTGATGTTGTCGGGCTGATGGAAGAACGTAATGTGAGCGCGGAGCTCGCCCACGCGCGACTGTCGCTTCACGCTCACTTTAATTTGGCAACGTTTTTACATCGGTCGATTACATTGGTCTCTGTGTGTGGCAGTGGTTTGTGGACCTTTTACGGCTTCTGTGGTTCGTAAGGACTGCACTCGGCTCAATTTACCACAAACAACTATAATTGTAAATGTAACGTCACTGTAAAGATCATGTCGGACTTGTTAGTTGCTAAAATATGACATCGTTAGATTAGGGTGTACAAGTATTTTCCTATATAAAATTCTTAAATTCTAACCAGGATACCGTAAAATCCCGTTTTGTAATCCCTGAGCTTATCAGCTTTAGGGAGTTTTTTGGTTAGGCAAGTGGTGGTAATGAACCGATATTTCTGCCGATAAAGGGTAATTTTGGTTTTAAAAAAAGAAGCCACTGAGGAGATGCAGTATGCTTACATGTACATCTAAGAGGGGATGTAACCGGACAAAATCCAGAACGCTCCAGAAATACTAGGTTATGCAAGCAGTCCACGCAACTCCATTTGCAGTAAAATGCTCATAATTGAGACGGTAAGCAACGTAACAACCACTGGCCACTAACCCCCTAAGGCAACTTGCTCGTTGTTGGTTAACTTGGTTGTTTTATTTAAATCTCATTTAACAAACGGATGGGTTCATAACCGCGATTTTACGGTATACAGCGTACATCCCCATGCATTAGGGATGGACCATTAGAAAAGGTATGGGGGGGGGGAGAAGCGGGCGAACTACAAAAAAAAACAGTCATGCAAGGGAAAATTGAGAGAAAAAAATTAACAGCGAGTAGCCCAGAAAAAATGTTCTTGCATACGAAAAAAATAAACATTCCTGCAAGGGAAATATTAAGGAAAAAAATTCGTACAGCTCGAACCCCCCCCCCCCCCCCATAACTTTTCTATTGGTCCGTCCCTTACAAATCGCAAATATATTAAGAACCTTTCTTGTTGGCAAACATAGTTTGAAACCATTCCAATCATACCTGATGTAAGAACAGCACTTAAATTTGTTGTGGCAGTAAATGTTTTAAATGTTGTTGTAACACACGAACTTAGAGCGGTTTTCAAATGAGTGTCGTAAAACCAAAACTAAAGCAATTACCCCCGCCAATCACAACAGACAGAAACAACACAATGAACCAATCAGAACTCGAAGTAAATACACGTAACCGGCGCTAAGAGCGGGAAAACGCGTCCGAGCAAGTCGCGATTGGTTTGAGTTTTACTTCTGATTGGTCAAGAAAGTCGCGCGAGATTTCTTAACTAATAACAGAGCGAAGTGAAGCAAAACCAAAGCAAATTGGAATTACTTTCGACACTCAATTGAAAACCGCTCTATTCCCAAAAAACTCTTAGCTTAAATAAAAGACACGATCATTTTAAAAGATGGTAAATGCTGAAACGAAGTGAGGCTTATGACCCCTTCCAACGGGCAGTAAACAATAACTACAGCCTTTTTATGGCATGATTTACAACTGTATTATAGAAGTTTTTTGTAACGAAAATGTAATGTTGGTTCATGTTCAGTTTTTGATCAGTTTTTGTTCATCGTTCCGTTTCTAGATGCTCTTTCTTTCTCTCGGAGATTGCAATTACGAGTAAATTTGTTAAAAGGCGCACAAAACTAAGTCCTCCTGCGTGCTCGAGACGCAACGCATTCACCTAATTGAAACTATGAAAAAGAAACGTTAAAATTTTTGTAAAACAAATTAAACTGAGTTGTCTCGTATCCTCTGTCACACAAGCTAGGCGTGAAGATTGTGTAGACGATGAATCAGTGGTTTCACCGTAGGACAAAAACGACTGATAAGGAGGAAAAACACTCAGCTGTAAGGTTTTCGAGTTCTCACCGAAAGTTGTGTCAAGCAAACAGCGGTGAAAGATGTCGACACTTAAATTGTCACCTTACCGTCGGTTCTCTTGTCCTGTGTCTTTGATTTCCACGTCATCGTCTGCAACTATTCCTCCGATTAATATTCTTGAGTGAGTTTAATATATATACCTGCTTTTTACCGCCCGCCATTTTGAAAAAAAAATTGCTCAGTTCCAGTTCTACGTTGCTCACTGGAAACCCTTACTAAAGACTGGTTCTTGGGGTTTGAGGAACAGTTTGAAGAGGTTTTCACTTGAATAGGTAGAGTAGAACTGGGTCTGAGTGGTTTTTTAAAATGGCGGGCGGTTGAGCAAGGATATCCAACCAGGGGCACCCAACGACAATTTTCGGGAAAATATCTGTTCGGAAGACGATTTGAGATCTAGAATTTTCGGAACATTTGTTGTAAAATTTCTTGCTTGCCTGCCTCTTCTAGGATTTTCGAACATCTAAAATATGGTATTATTGCCCATTTTTTAACGGATTTCTACCCTTAAAAGGTCACCTAGAATTTTCGGGAGCCTTTTTCTGGCTAAAATTTTCGAAAAGGTAAGTTTTGATCCCTATAATTTTCGGATCACTAGACTTTCAGCTAAGAAATCCGAACAGATGAAAAGTTTTTAGGGGATAAAAATACGCCTATATCTACCATTTAAATACTAAAATACGTTCAATAATGCTAAGTTAAGTGGTTTTGAACTATATTCTCGTTGGGTGCCCCTGATCCAACTCGCTCAAGAATCCATCGGAGGAACTCAGGGATATTTGCAGATTAAGGTGATGTGGAAATCAAAGACAGGACAGAAGAACTGACAGTTTAGTTTAGTGACGTATTATTTCAGCGCTGTTAGCTTGAAACAACTTTAACTTTCGGTGAGAACTTGATCTATACGTTTCCTTCAGCTCGTGGTTGGAATACTCTGCTCTGAAACTGCGTAGGAGCCTTAACACTGTGCCGCAAAGGGTTCCAACACTGCATCGGGTAAGACGGCGCAGTGGTGAAAGCACTCGCCTCCCACAAGTGTAACCCCGGTGCTAATCCTGGAGCTGACGCCATATTTGTGCGGGTTAAGTTTGTCTGCGAGTATGTTGCCACTGGTTCTCTTCCTTGCTACGAGGGTTTTATAACTGGATTCTCTTTGTTGTCTGATCTTTTCTCTTTGTGAATTAACATTTTAAAATTCCAATTCGATATGGTATTTGATAGCCACAGGTTTGTCGGTCGTAAGGTTTTTCAGCAGTCACTTATGTAAAACGGATAGTTTCTCGGACGTTGAATTGTGTCCGATGTACACGAAAAAACAAGTTATTTCAAATCACCGGCTTGGCTCATGCGGTTGCATTTTTTCGTTTGCCTGGTTCGGTTGCTTGGAAACGAAATTTTTAAATTACACGTACATTATCTGTATTTCAAAACAGTTATTCTAGGGCCAACAGTGAGGGATATAATGTCCTTTCACAGCTTGGCTATGCACGCGGGACCAGTTTAAGGACGTTGCCTCCTAATACTGATGTATATTTGCAAAGGTTATGACAAAAGGAGAAAAGTTGATTTCAGCAAGGGTTATTGGAATCCAAAAAGAAAAATGTGGGTAACCACGCATTTTTCAGAGATAACGAAGCAACCATAATTCCAAGAAAGCGATAAAATACAAAGAATGTATGGCAATTTCACCTTATGGCACAAGATTCATGGAGCACCCTACTGTTGGAAAACAGGAGCCCACTGCCGTGCACTGTTACGAAACAATTATACAAGTGTTAATTCAGTGTTAGCCTGAACTATTGAGCGCGCTACTGATAGCCACCAAACCACCACTGCGTAGTGGAGTCCTCATGCACTGTACAAGTGAACTTGCGATTGATAGTACGATAAAAACCAAAGTTGTCCTCGTCTGGAACAGCGCCTGCAGATGGATCAAACTGGCAGCCCTTATTAGAGCTGTCAGTGTGAGGAGTGTAATCTTTAACGCTCTGTCAAAACTTAGCTGTCTTGTGTATCCAATGTGACCTCGATGTTGACAAGCTCAGTCGAGGCAAATACCACTGCCAAGGAAAGTAAAGATGTCAGCCTCTTCAAACTTTCCACGGACATAATCTTTGTAATGGTTGATACCGCATTTGTGAAAACTACACGTGGCCCGCCAGTGGGTTGATTCGTCTCTCAGAGATTTCATTCTGTCGGCAGTTAGTCGGTAGAGATACCAGTTTGGAGAATTCTCATTTACGGGATCGTTAACCGACAGGGGTGATTTCCTGATATATAGAGACAGATAGAAACAAGAGATTTTGATTAATAATAATAATAATAATAATAATAATTAAAAACAATATTATAATTATAATAAGAACCTTCCCAGAATGCTTTGCACCAGAAAAATTTCAATGCAAAATAACTTAGTTAATTTGTGGTCGAAGAGAATGCTGTACCATGTGTTATTTACAACTTCGTGAAAGTTATCCCTCATATTAACATTAGGGTGTTGACGTCATTATTCACGTGACTATGGCAAAAAATATGTTTTAGCTCACTGCAAGAACAGGCCTCCATCAATTCAAAAGCAGATAACGCGCCCTGATATTCATTGGAATGGGCAATATGGAATTTACCAGTTGACATCTGGCAGTTGAAAGTTAAGGTGGCTCTATACAAGACGACTATTAAAAGTTCAAGCAAGCAAACCGTCTACGATCTCCTACCGGTATACGTTGGATCAACTGAGTGATCTAATCGGTTTGACACATAGAAAACTGAAATTGAAAAGCAGAGACCGATACAACGTAGAATAAGAGAATTAGTTTTGTACTATATTTCGGCTGGCCAAACCAGCCTTCTTCAGGTACAATGGAGTTTACATTGGCTATGTTTAAATTTATATGGTGATAATGGCATCTTACGAAATACCGGAAATACGTAAAACTAAATACAGGAAATATGTAAACAGTGTAAAATAAAAAATTTAAAATATGCTAAGCTTAAAAATGACAATAAAATAGTAAAAGTAGAAAAACTAATAGGTTTCTTCGCGTATGTTAAGGCCATCGGGAACAAGTGTTCTGCCTTTTAAAATTAAAAAAGCTTCCCTGGCCTTACGGATTGAGTCTCGGTTGGAGAAGACTTTTTCGATGGGGATTAATTGTATGTCATTAGCAGTGTGGTTAGGCGAGGAAATGAAATGTTGTGCGGCTGTAGTGGGTTTAGATTTACTGTTAGGGTTATCTATGGTACGGCGGTGTTCATTAAATCGGTCTTTTAAACGTCGTTTAGTTTCTCCTATGTATTGTAAATTACAGCGGTTACATTGAATCATGTAGATGAGGTTTTGAGTGTCACAGGTCAGGTTAGATTCATGATGTGGCGCGTTTCATCAGTAGAAAGGAAGGTATAGGTAGTTAGTCCGTCAGTAATATAAGGACAAGTAGCGCAGTTCTTTCCACAACGAAAAGAACCGGATGGAAGTTGTGGATGCGGATTAGTCAAATTAGAAGGGAGTTTGGCCTTCACTAGTAAATCGCGAAGGTTAGGGGAGCGCCTGAAAGCAACAACAGGCAACTGTTGAAAAACGGTTTTGCAGCGGTTAGAAGAGAGTAGTAAATGAAAATGTCTTTTGATAATGTTAGAGATGTGAGGAAGTAATGGATTAAAAGTAGTTATAAACGAGGTTACAACCGTAACCTTGTCACCAAACAAATACAACGCGCGACCGACATCCCCCGTAGACTTGCCTTACAAACGAAAGACGTCAACAAAAATAAACGTGTAGCATTTATAACTACTTTTAATCCATCACTTCCTCACATCTCTAACATTATCAAAAGACATTTTCATTTACTACTCTCTTCTAACCGCTGCAAAACCGTTTTTCAACAGTTGCCTGTTGTTGCTTTCAGGCGCTCCCCTAACCTTCGCGATTTACTAGTGAAGGCCAAACTCCCTTCTAATTTGACTAATCCGCATCCACAACTTCCATCCGGTTCTTTTCGTTGTGGAAAGAACTGCGCTACTTGTCCTTATATTACTGACGGACTAACTACCTATACCTTCCTTTCTACTGGTGAAACGCGCGACATTCAATCTAACCTGACCTGTGACGGGTGTGGACAAAACCTGGGCCTGGGCCCATGGGCCAGCCCATGGGCCAGCCCATGGGCTACCCTATGGGCTACCCTATGGGCTACCCTATGGGCTACCCTGTGGGCCACCCCCAATTTTTTTTTAAATAAAAATAAAAAATTGTAAACATAAGAAAAAATAAATTAAAAATTAATTTCTTATTAATTAATCAATTATTGATATTAAAAAAAAAGTTGGTGGCTGTGGTGGATTAATTTATTAATTATGTAGTCAAGCAGAAACATAAAACAAATTAAGTCGAAACAAAAGAGAAATCACAACCAAACAATGCAATGAATCCGAACTACGTGTTTATTCGAGGCCAATTTTTCTCTGTGGAATATGCCAAACAGCACAGGAACACATGCTGCGAATTAGTGAAAGGTGAGTTAATTTAGAAAAAAAAATCAAATGTAATACTGTATACCTGCCAACTTTTCGGAAGTCAAATGCGTGAGATTTTCATATGGATATTACCGAATTTTCTAAAAAAAATGTGATGACCTTAGCCTGCGTAGCTGGCGGTATTGTCTGCGAAGGTAAAGTTTTGGTGGCGGAGCCGCCATGAGCGGCATCCCGGCTCCGCCGCTCAAACTTCGTGCAAACAATCCTGCCAGCTGCGCAGGCTATGACGACCTCCTATGACGACCAATGTTCAAACATTTGTTGCCGAAGATTCCCGAAGAGGTTCCGATAATTTCCGAAGATTACCAAATGTCGCAGTACGAAGCTCGAAACCTTGGCGTGATCTTGTAAGCTTCTTATTGAGGACACGCACGCAACATTTAGCGCCGTTCACAGCTGGACTATTTTGTTTGGAAAGTGATCTCCATTTTTCACGCAATTGTGAGTCAGGAGTGAGAAATTGTTCTTTACGCATGTGATCGCTTGTACGTGGTCAGTGGACATGCCACGTTGTGGTTTTTGTTGATAGTACCCTGGGTACAGAATAACTTTGACCGGCAACATGATACTGACACGACATTTCTCTGTATGGTTTTTGGCCTCTTTGCCCTGAGACAGGGTACACTGTTTTTTTTTATAAGAACATCTAATTTTTGGGCTGAGGCTGAACGTTCTTATTTTTTACGATTTGAGGTTGAAAACGTTCTTAAGATGTTCTTAAGTTACATCTTATAGTATTTGAACTAGACAATGCGGACGTGACCAGGAAACGTATCAAAGAGCATTGTTCGCCGAATGTGGTGTATCAAGTTGCTTTTAACATGCTTGCGCGGCCTTTTCCCTGTGATCTGGTGCCGCGGACAATTCAATTCAAGATGTCCCGTCAACCAACTCTTGGTAAATTTGGCTGCAAAAAAACCATTGAACACAGAGGCAGGCATTGAGTTAATTGTATTGTTAGATCACGCTTTTGCAGTTATTTATGCTGCTCATTTAACAACAAATTAAAAGAAATGGGGGGAAATAAAAACGTTCTCCGACCCACAGCCTGGGGTATGTTCTTGGCATGTTCTTAAAATTTTGGTAAATCTCAGCCTCAACGTTCTTATAAAAAAGGATCTTATAAAAAAAAAAGAGTGTATCTGATTTTAGGGAAGTCTGCCCCATCACAACGGAGTCTGAATCTGCCTCAAACAGGGTCTTAAATAAAGGCTTTTCCCTACACCAAGCTCACAAACAACTGTTTTGGGGGATATGCCCCCTTGTGGTTTCACAGCACGTATTCTTCCTGGGATCCCAACAGATGAGTTCATGCTGTCTTTGTTTTGCATGTTAGCCAAAAACAGCACTCGTGTTTGTCACATATCCGGTGTCACATACCTCGCTTGTCTGAGGGCGTTTCGTAAGCCGGTGTTGTTAGGGGAACTCTTCACCGAGTCAACACTGGTCAGAGTATAAAATTAGTTTGGAATTTTGGAACTTTAGTCGGCTTATGTAATGACTCTTGAAGGGACATACATGCGTGTGTGTGTGTGTGTTTCATCAGGAGTGGTAAGGAGAGGGTGTAATTCGCAGTTATCACATCACACTTCACGAGTTAAATTCGGCAATGAGGCTTTCCGGTAATGTCTCATCCACAATATCTAGACCAATTTGCAACAAATTTGTGCCAATGTTTCGATAGTGAGCTTTGCGCTTCGCGGTACAGTCAAAGGTCTCCTTGGTCCTCCTTGCGACCACTCTTGTAAGCGACCAGCTCTAGTTCAACGATGCAGGCCGACGACCGCCCCGCAAAAGCATGCGAGAGGAACCTTACCCTCTGATGGGGGAGTTGCATAAAACGAAACGTCCGGTATACCTTCTAACACCAGACAGTCAGTCTAGTTAAGTAACTGAAGTTAGCAGTTGTGCCGCTCGTTGTCGCGGCTTCGGCCGCTCATGACGGCTCCGCCACCAAAACCTTACTTTCGCAGACAATACCACCAGCTATGCAGGCTAAGGCCGTCACATTTTTTTAGAAAATTCGGCTAATATCCATATGAAAATCTCACGCATTTGACTTCCGAAAAGTTGGCAGGTATACAGTATTATATTTGATTTTTTTTTCTAAAAACACACCTTTCACTAATTCACAGCATGTGTTCCTGTGCTGTTTGGCATATTCCACAGAGAAAAATTGGCCTCGAATAAACACGTAGTTCGGATTCATTGCATTGTTTGGTTGTGATTTCTCTATTGTTTTGATTTAATTTGTTTTATGTTTCTGCTTGACTACATAATTAATAAATTAATCCACCACAGCCACCAACTTTTTTTAAAATATCAATAATTGATAAATTAATAAGAAATTAATTTTTGTTTTATTTTTGCTTATGTTTATTATTTTCTTTTTTTTATCGAAAAAAATAATTTTGGGGGTGGCCCACAGGGTAGCCCATAGGGTAGCCCATAAGGTAGCCCATAGGGTAGCCCATGGGCTGGCCCATGGGCCCGGGCCCAGGTTTTGTCCACACCCACCTGTGACACTCAAAACCTCATCTACATGATTCAATGTAACCGCTGTAATTTACAATACATAGGAGAAACTAAACGACGTTTAAAAGACCGATTTAATGAACACCGCCGTACCATAGATAACCCTAACAGTAAATCTAAACCCACTACAGCCGCACAACATTTCATTTCCTCGCCTAACCACACTGCTAATGACATACAATTAATCCCCATCGAAAAAGTCTTCTCCAACCGAGACTCAATCCGTAAGGCCAGGGAAGCTTTTTTAATTTTAAAAGGCAGAACACTTGTTCCCGATGGCCTTAACATACGCGAAGAAACCTATTAGTTTTTCTACTTTTACTATTTTATTGTCATTTTTAAGCTTAGCATATTTTAAATTTTTTATTTTACACTGTTTACATATTTCCTGTATTTAGTTTTACGTATTTCCGGTATTTCGTAAGATGCCATTATCACCACATAAATTTAAACATAGCCAATGTAAACTCCATTGTACCTGAAGAAGGCTGGTTTGGCCAGCCGAAATATAGTACAAAACTAATTCTCTTATTCTACGTTGTATCGGTCTCTGCTTTTCAATTTCAGTTTTCTATACAAGAGCATTTCCCAGGGGACTGGTAAGGAGTCAGTAGCTATGGTAGTTTAAGGCGGAGAGAAACAAAGCTTGGCTGGTTAATAGAACTTCGCATGAAAGTAACGACCATGATATGCTCACTGTTGTGACGTCATTGGTCACGTGACCAGAGCGCACAGAAAATTCAAATCACTTTAAAACTGCTTTAAGCTCAATAAATTCGTAATTTCTCACAGTAATATTGCAGAAAAAATTGCAAGTTATTCAAAAACGTCCATTATTATTTTTCCTTTTGAAAAAAGCACAATGAAAAATGAACCTTAAACTTTTGATAATCCTCTGTTTTGTGAGGTTTTAATATAAATGTAAAAACGAATCAGCGTATATGGTTTCAAACTATGCTCTTTCTAACTACGTTAACAGTTTTTTTTTTAAATTCGTTTTCATATAGCTTAGGGATGTGAATTTGCAGGCATGCGGAGTACTGGGCACCAAAGTCACGGATTGCTCA
Organism: Siderastrea radians; assembly: GCA_964017195.1. NCBI lineage: Eukaryota > Metazoa > Cnidaria > Anthozoa > Scleractinia > Rhizangiidae > Siderastrea > Siderastrea radians. The sequence goes on from OZ024892.1 coordinate 40,128,104, forward strand.
GGAAGACTGGTGCACTTTTCAGGCGCGGCGCCATAGCTAGCGACAAAAGCTGAAAAATGGGGTGAAAAGGTGTTTTAGCTTTCTGTGGTCCATTTCTGCTACAAGGACAGCACTTCATTTTTCGCTGCATTGCTCCTGTCAGGTACGTGTAATTATAGCTTTTTATTGTCTTCGGTAAACAGCTTAATATTAGCAGGGCTTTACCGATCGATCATTATAGTATAATGTTTCATATTTATCGTTAGTCCAGTGCCTAAATAATTTGCCATTTTCGTTCCGGTAGCAAAAAGCCGGAAGATAGCTCTAAGGTGCGGGATTGCAGAAAAACGCTGCACACTCATTTGCATCTCATTGAATAACAAAAGAATAACAAAACAGTACATTTGTTATATGCCTCGTTCTTTTAAACTCTGAATTAATTTTCCGCAATCCCGCACCTCACTCTGTAGTTTCTGTACGCTCGTCTGTGAATCGTGGCCAAGTAAAAGTGTAGCATCGCATCCTTTATGTTTTCAGTAACTTTAATTATAGCGTTGCTGTTAAAATTAATGTTTCAAACAGCTATTGCTTAAAGGAAGAAGGTCAGGCTATTCTCCTAATGTTGATACTGGCAGATAAGCTTAAATTCTTTTGTGTAGCATCATTTAAGCTTACGTGTTGTAAACATCTCATAACAACATAACATAACACATAACATACTTTATTTTATCTCCAACTCCATTTGTTTATTAGCTGGGCTTTTCTTCACTGCTTGCAAATTATTTATATACATCTAATGACTCACGAATGTTTCTTAGATCAAGTAAGGTTCAAAGCTATACATGTAGTTGGCATGATTTGATGACAAACAACAAATTTGAATTTTGAATTAGGTATGATCACTTTTGGGAAAATATGCTTAAGATAATCGAGTTCAAAGCAGGTGGATGTAATTTTTTTGTACATCTCATTCTCTACTTTTACTGATTAAGTTATTCCATAATTTGCAGGGTAAAAAATTAACTTCAGTGCTTGAATCATTGAATTGGAACTCGGGCCAGTATCCTTGAATTCCAACCTCGTCCCAAGGGTCTTTTCACTTGCTCGCTTAGTATAGTGGACCAGGCCATTTCGATAAATTGGCTTTCAAAATCCTCTAGTCTAAATCAAAAAATTTAAAACCATATTTACTTGAATAGACCCCTCCCAACCCAGGTGAGAAGTAAGTCTTTTATCCAGGGATTTCGCCAATAATCATGTGGAAAAAGTACCACATACTGTAGAACTCTAAGTAAGACTGGAGTCACAAGTCATGTCAATAAAAACAAACCTCAACTTTTAGTGGCCCTGGTCAGTTTTAAATTGCTACTGGCAACCAGGAGACTGTCAATTTTTAGCCCTGAAGTTGTTGTTTTCACTGATCCTTTTTTATCTATACTAGGCATGTATATGTCAGCAGTGATCAGTGATGCAGCTTTTCTTACAGTGAAGGTATGGCAGGGAAGATGTCAATCATATAATTGTCCCAGCTTACATACTATCTTACTGTTCAGTAAAATGAACTGGGTCAGAATTGCAATGATCGGTTTAATTTGGGTTCGGTAGTTGAACACAATTAAACCAATAATATGCATACAGTAGTGTTTGATTCCAATTTCTGAACCCAGTCAAACATAATTAAGCACAGTTAAACAGTTTAAAATCATTCAAATATACCAGATATTTAAACCATCTGCCTTTAAGTGTGTGAGAACAAGCACAAATTTCTGTAGTGTGGAATTTGAGCATGATCTGTTTTATATTGTCGTGTAAACACATAGAAGACAGGGTGGCTAAAACAGCCTTTTCGGAAAAAGAAAATTTGGCAATCCTAATACTCACAAAGGAAAATAAAAGTTGAACCAAGGATAAAATTAAATCACAACATTTACATGAGTGTTCCATCAAGACTTCCATTGGGGTAGGTGATGAAAACCTTATACCCACTTAAGTTACAAAATCCATTTTTCACAGTGATGTAAGATTTATTCTTGGAATAAATCAAATGAATGAATGAATGAATGAAATGAATCAAACAGTTATACCATGTATGGGTTTCCGTACCACAGTGATTATTGTGACCCAGTACCACTATTGGGCAAGCTCACACAGGTATGAATTGTACAGTTATGAGATTTTGTACTGTAATCATGAAACAAATACAGAGAAACAAGAGGAAATTGGGAGGAACTTGTACCAGAATGAAAATCATGCTGGTATTATGTAAACACCCCCTTAGCCTAAAGTCGAGCAGCTCTTAAGAATGTGTCACAACATCCTCAGAGACCCAGGGGCAGTAACGCCCTGATTTCAGACTGGTATGATTTTGTTTACATGAGACCGGGCTGAAAGTCAGACTGGCATGAAGTGTTTACCTGAGACCAATCTAAACTCTGTTTGTGTTATTATGGTCCGCAACCATCCCATCCTTAAAAATCCAGTTTATCTATTATCCAACAGCTTGGAATGCTCCAACGCCTCTTATTAAACGTGCATACCCAAAACAAATATCTCAGACCAATTGGGACCCTGTTCATGCTTAAGTGGCTCCCCAGTCTGATTTCAAACTGTTCTGAGTCATTCATATTGGTTCAGCAGCAGTGATGAGTTAAACCAGCCTAAGGCCCTGTTTACATGAGTGACTTTATCCCCGGATGACTTTTATCCCATCCCGGGGTGACTTTCATTGCGGTGTCTGGTCATTTACCAGTAAATGTTTACATGATTTGGAGCTGAAATGTGTTCACCCCAGGACGATTTCATCCCAGTCTTCAGCACCAGGATGAAATTGTCCCGGGTTAAACACCATTTCAGCTCCAAACCATGTAAAAACTTACAGGTAAATGACCAGACACCGATATGAAAGTCATTTTGGGATGAAATCACTCGTGTAAACACAGCCTAAGATGGTAATTATTTTATACTAGCTTCATGTTTCGTACATTTCGTGTAAACAGAGGTAAGCATTTGGAGTCGATCTGAAGTCGTACCGGCCCAAGTTGGTACCATTCTCATAGACTACGAGCAGTCTCTCATTTTTCTCTGGCGCATGCACACTGACTGTCCTACTATTGGTAATTGCAATAATTAAAATCTACTTTGTTTTTCTTACAGGTTTTTATTCCATCATGATGTCAGGAAAATATGGCAGTTTATTATAAGGGTTTGGTTAAGAAATTTATACTTTTAGCTATATTCCCAGACACACTTTATCAATTCAAATAAAAAATTTGAAGAGCAGTTTTGAAATAAGGTTATATATTTTTTGTCTTTTTCTGCTTAACATTTTGATGTCATTGATTAGTTTGACTGTCCCCTCAGTACTACTAAGTGGACGATGTATGAAAATGGAATGAACCCTGGAGTACACATTTTAGGGCTCTACTTCAAAATATCTGATGAGCACACCCTGCCCCATATCTTTTTTGGAGGGAGTATCCTCCCCCAACTACTATCCCAGGAATGAAGAGTCAGACCTATTTGATTGAATTCTCTTTATGGGGAAAACTATATTGATTGACTGATTCACCACAGTCTGAGCCCTTTTTGTCAGTTCATTGCCTGTAAGGTTTCAGACTATTCTGAAATGATTTAGGAAGAGGCTATTCCTTTTGTTTTTCTTTGGTACCAGATTATGGCAATCAGTAACAATGCTTATTGGTGACAAATTATCAAACCAAAAAGAACTAAAGTCTCGAGATCTACTGCCATCACAGTCTGGGGTAGTAAGAGAGTGAGTGATAAATTATCTGTGCATCAAATAAAGTCACTTGTCATTACTGGACCATTTGTTATTCGCATTGGCAACACTGAAGTCACAGTTTGATTGATTTATTGATTTATTGCTTGTCTGATTAATTGATTGATTGATTGATTGAATGATTTATTTTTTAATTGGCTGATTGACTGATTTATCAGCCAGTTGGTTGAGTGGTTGATTGATTGACTGATTGGTACTTAAAATAGTTGAATGAATTTATTCACCTGAATTACATGTTAGTAATTACATGCATAATGCTGCACTTCTTCGCATCTTCCCCTGGCAGTAAAATAATACCCGGCATCAGTCGAAGCATAAAATAATTTTCAAGCCCCAATGTCATGACATAATTGTAAGCAAATAATTTATTTGTAATTGGCAAGTAGTAGGTAAGAAGGTGTATTAGAGAGCAGGACTGTTAGAGCTTTTACAGTAATTTAAATTATATTACATATTAACTCCAGTAAGGTACATGTACTCCTTCTGAGTAACTACCACTATTGGACAGTCAAGAAAGAAAGCAATGCCCTGGGATGTTTTAGGGTTCACTACTTCCTACTATTAATTTAACATCCCGGGGAATTAATACAAGTAAATAAGGTACATCATCATCATCATCATTCAGCTATAGCATCATTTTACCATATAAGGAGAAAAATATGAGTATAAGAGCATCTTACAGTGTAGAAAACGAATTGAACTATAGTATCCCGGTTTCAAATCACTTATTGAATAAAGCATTTAAATTGCTTAGATATTTAAGTTTATATTACCTACAACAGCGGCTTATTTAAAATTTATGAAACACTGGTTCTAATTTGATGAGAGGTGTATTACTAATGATTAACTAATAATTATAATATTGTTTTCCAGTCTCACTTGTAATAATAATAATAATAATAATAATGACAGTAGAATGAAAACCTGCATGCATTGGCTGTGATTACACGGTGGCCGGTGGCCCAGAAGGCTCAAACAGAAAAGAAAACATAAATTAAACAAAATGAAGAAAAAAATTACAAATTAAGAAGCAAATATGCGCAAACAGCGCGAAAATACAAACTAAAATCCAGGCCTCCGCTCGTTTGTGAGCCACAGTATTGGTAGCATGTATGTTCCACATGAGATACGACTAATTTGCATGAACAAACATACAAACTCATACGATATGGTGAGGGGGGGGGGGCAGTGAGGAGAATCTGTATGTTGATATTAAGACCTATCACAGGACATATTACTTCTAATAATGGACTGCAACTCTAACTGTACCTAAAGCTCGAGAAATTCGTGTTTTTGAGGCTCCAAGACATTATCAGGGTCCAAGCTGCGCCAGGCTCCGTCTCCATATCACAGTACACAGTGAATCCCATTACCAACAGCGTTGTAAATCTTGTAGTAGCCACAGGTGCGGGCGCCATTCCTTAGGTAATCGATACAAGATCGAGGTTTAATCTTGACTTTTTCTTGGTACATTTTTCCCTAAAAATAATATTTTCAAAATTTAGTCCATTTTATGTCTGTAAATAAATCGATTTGTCCATCTACCTACCAATCTGTCAGTTAGTTACAGCCAGGCCAGTCGATTCTGTCTTTCAATCATAGTAATAATAATAATAATAATAATAATAGTAAAAACTTTATTTAATGAGGGTAGTTAGTGTCTGTCTATCTGTCCATAAATCATGATCAGTCTTGACGTACCCTGTACACCTTTTGAGAGCCTGTTCCAGGCTTCCGGATAGTAAGGACGGCGCGAAACTTGGAAGAAAACGAGAAACTAAGACGCACGGGATCAGTGGAAAAGGAGCTTAGCCACCACGCGATTTCGCGCTCGTTTTCTCAATTGACTTTTCTTAATATCCCAGTCAGTCAGATCAGTCAGTCAGTCAGTCAGCTAGTTTGTCCGTCAGTTAGTCTACCTGGTGCCTGATAATCGATCAGTCCCTAAATCTGTCGCTCAATTCATCATCATCATCATCATCATCATCATCGTAGTCGTCGTCGTCGTCGTCATCATCATCATCACTATAATCTTAATCATCTGACAACAACAATAGCATCACCATACCTTGTTAAGCGAATTGTTTTCCTGTGCTGAATCCATCTGTTGTTTAGAATAACCTTTGGGCCCGTTAGTCTTTCAAGATACGAAAAAGCCAATTACAAACTTGCAATTCTACTTGTCCCCGCTTTGTTCTTCGCTATCCCAGTCAGTCAATCAGTCAGTTCTTTATATATGCTGACTGACCACTTTTTTTTTTGTTTGTTTAAATAAAGCCAGCAAGGTAAATTTATTCCAAAATCATCGCTTTGTTATCAGAGACTCGCCAGAGCGTGCGATTTGCTCGCTAGCGAGATTGTTTATATGAAATACATCCGGGAAACGCTGGGATGTACTGGCCCGGGGAATTCATCGCTTACTAGTTCATGCCAGTGGTTAACACGTTTGATCGCGTGGGTCAGTGACTGAACAAGGTAATCAAAGGCATGAAGTCACTGCAATAACCACATGGCCTCGCAATTCCCAATGTTGATTATTCTTTTTCTTAACGAAGTGTAAACTGATTGGGATGGACAGAGTTCATATTCTCCCGCCAGTGCTTTGTTGTAATTAGTTTAAAAGTAACTTTTTATCTTACCGACTTCCCCTGGCAAGTCATGATCAGAAGCAACATAAACTGAGCAAAACACAATTGCATGATGCTGACCATCCAATACCAGTTAACTTAGTCGACCAGATCCGTCTGCTGTAAGTAAAGAAGAGGAGTCTGCACAAGTGGAAAACCACAACTCAAGAATCTTTCAGCTAAAAGTTTCCCATTAAAGTATTAATTAATCCTCAATAGGTGATCATAGGAGTCTGAGCATGGATGAAATACGAAAGCTACCGTCGAAAATCGAGTGACTTTTCGTTTGTGCTATTTTAAACTGGGTACATGTATTTGTCTAAGTGATGATGGGAAATCAAGACTATCAACTAAGAACCGAGTAAATAAGCATTCTAGAAAAGCAAATTAACGAATACGTATATTCTCTACTATCATTCCATCCACTATTACGCACATTTTATCCTCAAATTAAATAGAGCGTACAAGCGAATTGTAAGTTTACTTACCCAAGACTGTGCTGTTGTACGTGAGATAAATCATGGACTTCTCATATCATTCTTGGCACCTACAATCAGACAATATCTCTACTAAGCAGAAAATGACCGTGCGGACTAGCTATTAATTGTTATCAAGAGTTATCCTCGACTGCACGAGGACTTATTCCCTAAAGTAGAGCTCCAAATATCCAGTTGACACTGTTCATCAACACAGAGGTGAAAGTCACTTTAGCACCACAAAAGTGAATAGTCAGCCCTGAAAAGTTATTTTGTTTTCTGATAACGAGGCAAAAACACACGCGAGGAGACCGCTCCTCAATTTACTGAGAGGTGAAAAGCAAAGTGCTATGCAATGTTAGTTTGTGACGCGAGAACATTTTTCCTGGTTTAAAGTGTAGTGATCTGAGCTCGAGTTTCCCAGATGTTCAAATCTTTCGCAAGCGTGAATAAAACTTGAATGACATCAGCTGGGAGACAGAAAAAGACGCCTATTCTTTTCTGCACACCCGATGTGCATTGCACTCACGTCCCGAAAAAACAACGAAATCAAGGAACTATGGAACTTTGAGAAGAGTTTGCGATTTTGCCAAGGTATCATGCAGAGAGGGACAGTCATCCGCAGCCAAACCTATTTATTTACATGTTTAGTTTGAGGAAAATTGTAGAGTAATTTTGAACAAAACGGAGACCTAATTGGGAGATCTTTGGAAAGCTCGAATGTTTTCAGAAGCACTAAAGCTGAATGCAGGCGCGAGTTATCCACGTTTTGTTTCAGGTTATGCAAATACCGAGCTACAGTTACAGACAAGTGCAATATCAGAGTACAATATAAACTAATTTGTTTATCAATTAATAAAATGAATTTATTCATGTCACTATAATTTACTGTGTGTTTGGAACACTGTCAGTTCTTATGATTTCATTTTAACAGTTGAATTGCTGTCGAAGGTAAAAGTCTCTTTCCTGTAGGTTATCAAAATTTATTCAAAATAGTCAGGCAATTTAAACTTCACTTTATTATATAAATCGGATTAATAAAAATGCTGATTACACAATAACAGTGGCATTATCTATGATAATTTTGGTCATCTTATACATTGTGGTATATCGTGTAACTTGCAGTTCGGTTATTTAGCGTTTTGCTATGTTCTTTTCGGCTGAAGCGTTTGTAAAATATAGTAAAATTTACATCACTGTGTTGTATAAAAAGATGTTCCAGTCAGATCAAATTGTAAAAAGGAAAACAATAGTCGATACACTGAATTTTAAATTGCGTGCACCTCAGACAGGTCCACTGCAGTCGCTATACCACCATTATTTGTTTACAAAATTTTCGTTTAAAGCTAACATTGGACCTGATATTTTGTTCTTACTACTGTATGTAGTAGTAAGAGCAAAAGCTATACTATTACTAGATCATTGGTAGCAGTTATACCAGCAAAGTGCGAGGCTCACTAAAAAAATATAACCACGCTAGAAAGTCGGTTTATACTAAAATCAACGGTTCGATCGACTGATCAACTTGGAACTTTTTTTCAGGTTGAGTACAATACGCACTACAATGTAGAGTTTTTGTGATCAGTAAACAGCGAAACGTTTGTTTGTGATCCACTGGAAAACACTTGAATTCGATCGTTTCCCCAGTCACTGATAACAATTTGATCATTTTTCAATAGAGCTACACCCATCGGACGATTAAATTGTCCCAAAGACTTTCCTTTGCAACCAAACGAATTTAGACAAGTTCCATCGAACCGAAAGAACTGCACCCGGTGATTATCAAAATCGCAAACCACGATTCTGTCCAGTTTGTCCACAGTGACTCCTCGTGGACTGTACATCTGTCCTTTCTTCACGCCTGGCATCCCAATGGTGTACTGAAACTTGCCTTTCGGACCGAAAACTTTCAACACGTTATTTCCAGTATCCGAAACGACGAATCGCTTCCTTTCGTTGCAGAACGTTACGGCTCGTGGGTGCTTCAGTTTGTTTTTCACCGTGTCTCCAAACTTGAACAGGAAGATTCCTTCTGGTGAGAAGACTTGGATTCTGTGGTTGTTCCAGTCGGCGACTGTGATACGGCCTTCGCCGTCTACGCAAACACCCGACGGTCCGTCGAACTGTCCCTCGCCACTCCCTCGGCGACCGATCTTTCGAACCAGTTTGCCAGTCTTCGTGCTGTATACCAAGAGGCGATGGTTGTCTCTATCAGCGACTATGACATTTTTCTCGGTGATGTCAAAGGCGACCCCGGCTGGATAATTAAGCTCTTCGCCTCCAAAGTCCATCTTGCTCATCCCGCTAGAATTCAACAGGTGAACACAGTGCTTCTGGGTGTCGGATACGGCTATGTCACCTGTGGTACTTATGGCTATCCCATGGGGCTGGGTGAAGAGACCGTTAGCTCCCGTCATGGACTCAAAGGATTTGAAGGGAAGCATAACCGGTGGCTTGATGACCAGTTCGAAGGGACTTTCCTGGATATGCTGGCCGCCAACTTTTACTTCCAGGCTGTACGTTCCAACCTCTTTGGCAACGTACGTCACATCGTAGTGACCATCCTCGTTGCTTTGCACTTCTACATCGATGATTTGTCCACAGTTATTGTTTGACGTGGCTTGTACCGTGATGCGATCCGCGCCACTGTAACACACTTCACCTTTCATATCGCGAGTTGTCACGGCGAAGTACGTTTCTTCTCCCACGAAGGCTTTCCTGAGTCCTTCTCCCTCTGCAAAAGATGACAGTGGGTCCGTATTGCTTACAACAATCTGTCCCAGGGAAGTAGTCTCCAGGGTGCTGACTAACGATGGATTTGGTATGTATTCTACGGCGGCGTTCTCCACAGGTCGCGTGTCTACGATCAAATCGCCCAATTTCTCCAACCGTGAGATCACGCGATCTCTTAGTATCATGATTTCGGCGGCGAATTCTCTGCAGAGGAGGGAGTCCACAAACTCGAGTGAGCTAGATGTCTGAGTGTGAAGAGTTTCGAACTTTCCCTTCTGGGTCAAAAGCTTTTCTTTCTTGTCACTGCGGATGTCTTCTAATACCTTGATCATCTCTTGACCGTGGTTCGTGAGGATTTGTGCCAGATTAGCGACTTTCTCGTTCACTTCATTCTTCAGCGAATCGATGCACTTATCGATTTCCGCCATGCGTTTTTCCGCGTTGCAAATTCCCGCTTGAATTTCCCGAGATTTTCCACGCACGATGGCGACTTTTTCACCAATTGCCACCTTGTTTCTCTCGGCCACATCTTGTATGTCTTGCGTTGCGTGATACTCCTCGTCGATGATGTTACAGAGACCGCACATGTAGACGTCGCATTCCGGGCAATAAAATTCGATGCTTTCCAAGTCTTTTCTCTCGTGTTGGCAGTAAATAGGACGTCTGTATAGCGCGTCGTAGTGGATTTTTTGAAAGTCACCCAGCTTCCCTTCGCGATGCTTCTTCTTGACGTTCATTTGAGCGTGCGCACTCCTACATTTCGGACAGAGGTACACATCGCAGTCGAAGCAAAACGCTTCCAACTTGGTGGTTTCTTTGCAGTTATCACAGACCCCATCTGTCTCTTTCAATTTCTTTGCCTTGTAAAGGTCTAGAAGTCTATTCAGGTGAAAGTTTGATGGGGCTTCTGGTATTTTTGTCGCCGGTTCATTATCTTCCACTGGTAAAGTCGCCTCTGTTTGGCAAACTGGACACTGGAAGTGGAGTTTTGACGATTGGCGGCTCCATAATTGCTCCAGACATTTACCACAGAAGCTATGCAAACACACGGATAATCTAGGATCCTTGAAAACGTCGGAGCATTGTGGACATGTTATCGAAGCTTCAAGCCTTTTAAGTATATTCTCCACTGCGTCACTTCGTAAAGGACCATTTGTTTCTGTCATGTTGGCCAAATCTGTTGATAGTCAGGAAGATAGCTTGTACACGTAATCGGTGTTCAGTTTCTTAATAACCGGTCGTGGCGCTGAGCAAATGGTTACAGAATGAGTTCAATACGTGGAATCAAAAGAAGCTATATAATGTATATTCCCTGAGGTTGTTATCAGGATATAATTGTGAGCTTATATAGCTCCGTTCCGGTTCAACAGTCAGACGGAGCGTATTCCAAATTTCACGAACTCTTTGGATGTCTCTTACTCAATGAGTTAATTCAAGAAAAATGCCAGAAAAATAACATATAATGAGATAAGGTTAAGATTTGTGTGAATTCTTTTGTCTGCGTGCGTAATCTCCCTACTTGCCGACGGTGAATTCATGAATGAAATAGTTTGCATATGTAAAATATGTAAATTGCTTTACGATCACCCACGCTCCATTTTGACAGTTGTAATATTGTGTAACGGCGGCTGCATTTTAACTATTCTACTCCCATGAGCGCGCCAGTTAAAAAAAGTGCAAAAAAGCCAGTGATCCTACAAAATACTAAAATTAAAAAAGGCAACGATATGCTCTCTAAGAACATTTTTATCCCCGTATAACTTAGGCTAAGCCAAGTTCATGACTCAAAAAAATTCTTTCTTCTTCCGTTCGGGTGACTTCATACTTTTGATATTCTCGTTCGTATAGACGTGTTGGCGTCTCTGTAATTCATTCTTTGCAGCTAGCTGTTCGCCATGTTGTGTGTTTTATTGACTTTTTCATTTGCGCTGTTTGTTGTATATGGAAAAACCATTATGCACGTATTAAATTTCACACTTAAAGCATGCTGGCAGGTGCACGATAGAAAGGGCGCACTATGGCCAGTCGGCGAATTTCTGGAATTCTTAGGAAAGAGAGGTAAAAACTGTATGGAGGCTTAGGAAAGCGTAATCGTAACCACTCAAGAAGAATATTGGGCCAGTTGTGGTCTTGTTATTCGTGTTTGCGTGCAGTTGTGGTTCGCTTCATTGAGCTCTCTAAGGCTTATGGAACTCTCATATGTAAAGCATACGTATTTTGGCGTTATAAAGTCACGAATACCCACAATAAGATTAAAAGCATACCCCCCAAGGATGATACGTACGTACAAATTTAGCCATTTGAACTCCCCTGGTGGTATATATATTGTCGTCTCACGGAAAACGGAGCCGGAAAATAACCTCATGTGGAAAAACTTACATCACACCGCCCAAAGCTTCAGGAAGTTACAAAATATAGGATACGTATATAGCGTGAACAGTGGCTCCACTATTAGGGAGTGACTTGTGACATGTTATGAAGAGAGGAAGACCAATTAAAAATCAAAACTCATTTTAGGTATATATTAACTGAGTGATCCAAACTATTGATTTTAATATTAGCCTATTAACACAGTGATGCAATATATCGTGTGATGCCACAGTGAAATTTACAGCTAATGACACCTGGCTGGATAGATACCTTGTTTTATTATGCTTATGATATTACTAAGCCCACATATAACAAAATGATGAACCCTGATTTGTTCCTGGGAGGTCCGCATAGCATTTGCACTCCAGTTCTAGTTAGGGGAACGTCTGAACAGGTGACGTTAATTTTTTTTTCTGGCGATGATGGACGTACTATGTTGTCCAAAATTTTATTTGCAAAAGAGCTATTCGACTAATAGAGGCAAAGTGGGACTTGTTATCTTCTTGTTTTCTTTTTGTGCCTGTGTTGTTTTGTTTTTGTTTTTGCTTTGTTTTTTCGTTTGTTTCTTTTGTTTTGGGAGTTTAACCTTTCACTCCTTGGACTCAGTATTGTTCTGACTTGCAAAAATTCTCAATTCAGAACTGAGACTTTAATCATCGGTTATGGGCACCTTCTTTTGTCTAATATGGAAAAAACATGCTCCGTAGTTCAATGGCATCGATCAGTATCGATATGACATGTAATTTAAATCTACAGATGCGCGCAGCGTGAATAAAGCAGTTGAAGACCGAACGGTCAAACACTGTGTTTACCACTGGTAGTATCACTCGTGTTAGAATGGTGACCATCAATTTTGTACACTTAATTTGATTGCTGAATGAAATCAGTTTTAAAAAAATCATTTGACATATCTGAAAACTGTACTCGGTTATCATTGCAGGACGCGAAGTCAGGTTGTGTCAAATAGCATAAGAAGCTGCAAAGGACGTGCTATTGAGAAGCAGATTCGTAGAAGATATTTCAATGCCTTTTGGTATTAATAAAATATTTTCATTATGCCGTCACACGCGAAATGTTTCTGGCCTTGTTAGTTGTAGTAAAGATCGCGACCAGAGTCTCCCATTTCCATGGAAATGCCAAAAAATCTGCAAAATTTAGTTACTGCATGATAGCCTGTTCCAGGCTCCAAGATAGTGGGGAAGGTGCGAATTGAGAAAACGAGCGCGAAAATCGCGAAATGCTGGGAAGTAACCCCTTTTTCCCCCAGATCCCGCGCGTCTTATTTTCCCGTTCTGTTTCTAGTGTTCGCGCCTACCCTACTAACTGAGAGCCTGGAACAGGCTACCGTATAAGCAGGACCAAGTGGACAGCGAAAGCAGAACGGGTGGTAACACTTGTTTAGCCGGTGCCTCATCGCTATTACAAATCAAAGAGACTCCTCTTCAAGAAACTCGGGTTCTCCAGGGTTTTTTTTTTGGAACTTATCGGGGTAGGTATGGGAGGGGGGCGTGCCTGGGGTCTCCCCCGGGAAAATGTTAATTTGGGGGGGGGGGTCAGAAAAGTGCATTTTAGTCCATTTTGAGCGACTAGGGAAAGCAGGTTAGCCATGACACCTTTAGGGACGGACCATTGGAAAAATTATGGGGGGTGGGGGGGGGGCGTGGGGAAAAAAATGATGCAAGGGAAAATGCCGGGAAAAACTTCATGCAAAGAGGAAGCTAAAGAAAAAAATTCATGCAAAAATTCAAAACTTTCTGGGGCCGTTTTTGATGACATTTCGTTTTTAAGGGGCAGTGTTTACAAAGGCTAGCGAGAACTTGGGAGTTGTGCGCGTCCAATGCCCATCCGCGCTCACGTGCGTTCTCAGTGTACGAGACGGAAAGCAATCTATACCTGCCACTGTAAACCCGGCCCTTACAGAATCAAAGCTGGAACTAACTTCTATAGTTTAATAAATAGCGTCCCAAAAAACTGTAACACTAAAAAAAAAAGGAAAACAGCAAACAAAAAACTTCGGTGGTGATGAAATCTCAATCAAACAACAAACAAGGCCTGAGCATGCATGGACTTGGCCGAGTGCGGCACGTTTTCTGAACCGGGAGAGTAAATCCTTCCCCCAGTGCTTAAATTTTCTCTAATCTATGGGAAAAAAGCTGAAAAGAGGAGCTCGAGGCTCAACTGAGGACGAAGGGTCGAATTCGAAACGCTTAAACATGGCCGCAACTAATACTACCGAGGCTATGGTCGCGGGCCGCGAAGGCGAAGCCAGCAACTTCACACATGACGGAGAGCATGCCGCGAGCGACAACGACGAACCTAGTCTTTATGAGAACAGGAGTATGCTAGTAGAGATCCAAATCACAGTTTCGGGGATCCAACGACAAAACAATCAGCTTGTTGAAGAAATGGCAGCGCTCAGAAACTCCGTTAAATCACAAAAGAGAGAGAGCTAGACGCTACCAAGTGTGCCTTGGAGAAAGTAAAGACACAAAACAGAGAGTTACAGAGAGATGAGAAGATGTAAGAGAGAAAGCAGCTGAAAGAGAAATGGAAATAGAAGAGCTCTACGACTTGCAAGATGCACTGGAACAGTATACCAGAAAACAATCACTAGAAATTCATGGAATTCCCGAGAGCGCCTATACATCGACCGAAGACGCTGTGTTGAAAGTCGCACAGGCCCTCGATGTTCCAATCACCGCAGATGATATTGACATATCACATAAGCTGAACGGTAAAGGTGAGAAATTGATTTTAGTCAAATTCACAAGCCACAAAGCCAAAACTAAACTGTACAAGAAGAGAGCTGGTTTGAAACATGTAAAGATTGCGGATCTCTACCCAGAAGCGTCGGCTGCAACACGTGTGGAAGGGGAAAAAAAATTTATCAACGAAGATTTAACTTCATTCAGGCGAGATTTAGTTAAAAAAGCCAATGAGAAAAGAGTGGACGGACTGCTATTTAGCGTATGGACCCTTGACGGGAAAATATTTGTTAAAACTTCGCCTGATGGCAGACCAATTAGGATTTATGATCACAGCGACCTCGATAGTCTCTAAAAGGTAAAACCAGGAAATTAATTGAAGATGCTCGAAAATTTAAGCTCGAATGGGGAAAGGATTTGCTGATGTAGAAGGAAAGAGGGACTCCTAAATTTAGATTTTATTCATCAGTGTTCCATTTCTCGTTTCTTTTTTTTTCTTTCATAACTTAATTTGCCTCAATAGTTGTTTTGCTGTTGTTGTTTTTTTTTTTTCTTTCGTTATTTATTAATATTGCCAAAAGGTCTTGGTAGCACTGAGGTAACAAGTTGATATTTTAAGAAACAACACAACACAGCTTTGTTGTAACTTTTTCCTTCAACTGAGGATGGCATCGGGGATGCCGAAACATGTCTTTGAAACTTAAAAGTGTTGTGTTGTTCTTTAAAATATTTATTAATATATATTTTTTGGAAACTTCGTCACATTAACCGCTGTTTTTTGTTATTTGTTATTTATTAATTAACACTTTTTCTTTGCAACTTCGTCACATTAACCGTTATTGAATAGGATTATTTAATAGGAAATTAGTCAGTATGGTTACAGGTGCCAACAAAAACTGTAAAATCGTATCTCTCAATGTGCGGGGCATCAGGGACCCAACTAAACGGCGAACTATTTTCATATAGTTATCTTAAAGACCAAAAGGAATCCTTCCACTTTTTACAAGAAACTTATTCCGAAAGCTCTGACGAAAATGTCTGGAGGAACGAATGGGGAGGAGAGATTTTCTTTTCCCATGCGGTAGCAAACACAGCAGAGGTGCATGCATTCTAGTAGACCCTTCAAATAAAATCAAAGTCGACTACTCTTTTACAGACAATTGCGGGAGAATAGTGTTAATTACCTTGAATTTTGATTGTTTAAGGCTTTCTTTGTGTAACATCTACGCTCCGAATAATGTATCCGAACAGCTTCAGTTTATTCAAGAACTCAATAGCTTCTTACTTGACAAGGCGGAACTGACCGCATTAATTGTAGGAGGCGACTGGAACTGCACGTTGTTTAGGAAAGACAAGAAAGGTGGTACGAGATGGAAACCAACAAGTTTCCGAAATGCGGTTTTAATCACGATGGACGTGTTCGATCTAATTGATATTCAAAGAGAGAAATATCCGAACGTCAACAAATATTCCTATCTCTCAAAAGCTTTGGATGTGAAATCGCTAATAGACTTTCTTCTTGTGGCCAAGAACCTAACCAAATACGTTGAAAAGTCTGATATCCAACCCTCAATCACTCCTGACCACTGCACAATTTACATAATTTTGTCTATTCCAGAAATCAACTCCCGGGGACCAGGTTTTTGGAAATTTAATAACTCGCTACTTGTTGATGATGAATATTTAGAAATGGTGAGAGAGCTTTACCCTTTTTTAAGGAATAAATACAAAAACGTCAAAGACATCCAGTCATTTTGGGAGTTATTGAAAATGGAAATCAGATCAGCTACCATATCTTTTGTCAAAGGTAAAGCAAAAATTAGGAACATGCGTGAACTTGAAGTTAACAAACTACTGGAGGAACTGGGTAATGTTCAGTATGCAATAGTGACAACCTAGAGAACGTGGAGAAAGAACTAAAATATTATGACGAACTCAAAAGGGAATTAAATGAGATCTATGAACGCAAAGGTCGTGCGGCAATGTACAGATCCAAGTGCCGATGGGTAGAAAAAGGCGAGCGTCCCACCAAGTACTTCTTTAATTTGGAAAAAAGAAACTATAACAGAAAGGTGATATCGGAACTAGAAACCGAAACCGGGGAACACATTACGAACGAAACACTTATTCTGCTAGAGATAGAGTATTATTATAATAATCTCTACTCTTCCGAAACTACTGCAACGTTAAATGAATATTTGAAGTTCACATATAATTTAGAAATTCCTCAACTTACAGAAGATATGCGCGACAAGTTAGAAGGTCCTCTAACATATGAAGAATGTAAAGAAGCCTTATCATCATTCAGTGAGAACAAATCGCCGGGCGAAGATGGCTTTACAGCCGAATTTTATATCAAATTCTTTGACATTCTTGGAGAAGACTTAGTTAGAAGCCTCAACCATGCTTTTGAAAAGGGCGAACTATCAATCTCGCAGCGCAGGGGCGTAATAACATTATTACCAAAGGATGAATCCTCATTATTAGACCTTAAGAATTGGCGCCCTATCACTCTCTTAAATGTGGATTATAAAGTAGCAGCAAAAGCAATTGCCGCTAGAATGGAATCTACACTTCCTTTCTTGATCCATACAGACCAAACTGGATTCATTAAAGGACGATATATAGGGGAAAACAAAAGACTCATACGTGATCTGTTGGAACAAACTAAAACAGACAAAAGCTCTGGGATATTACTTTCAATAGATTTCCGTAAAGCCTTTGATACATTGGAATGGCCAATTATGCATAAAGCATTAGAAACCTACAATTTTGGCGAAAGCCTCAGAAGGTGGATTGAAATTTTATATTAAAATATTGAAAGCACAGTACTTAACAATGGCTATGCCTCTAGGGGGGGTGAGGCAAGGATGCCCGCTCTCCCCGTTCCTGTTTGTGTTAACTGCCGAGCTTATGCCTAACAAAATCCGCCAAAGTGATACTGTAAAAGGAGTTTCACTATGTGGCAATGAGATTAAAATAAGCCAGTTTGCAGACGACACCAACCTAATCTGCGCCGACATACCATCGGTTGAGAACGCTTTACAAATTTTAGTAGACTTCGGTAAAATTTCGGGCCTCACCCTAAACAAAAGAGGAAACTAAGGCTATGTAGTTAGGAAGATTGGCCAAAAATAAAGATACACCTTTGGGCTTCAAGTGGGTCAGTTGTCCAACAAGATTTTTAGGAGTTCATCTATCGTATGACAAAAAGGGTAATGACTATCAGAACTTTGACCTTAAGATTGGAAAACTGCAAGCAAATCTGGACATGTGGAAAATGCGAGATTTAACCCTGTTTGGACGAGTATTGATAGTCAAATTACTGGGAATATCTCAACTTATCTATTCCGCCTCTAATGTCGACGTTCCAAACTGCTAAAAAAAGGCTATTTAGTTTTTTGTGGAAGAACAAGAGGGATAAGATAAAAAGGGTTGGTCTTTACCAAGACTACGACAAGGGAGAGTTACGAATGCCCGATCTGGAATGTATGATTAAAGCGTTAAGGATGGCATGGATTCCAAGACTTCTAAAGGAAGGTCACCAAAACTGGAAGACCGTACCTGATCACTTCTTCAAGAGATATGGAGGCTTAGAATTTATTTTGAGCTGTAATTACAATGTTAAATTTTTCGAAAACCTGCCAAACTTTTACAAGGATATCCTCTTACATTTCAGTGAGCTTAAGACACTTTATAATCATGATAACATGTGTGAAACAATTTTATTTAATAATAAGGACATTTTAATCGGAGGAAAACCTTTCTTTAACAAGGAATGGTTCTCCAGACGAATAAATTCAATTACAGACCTTTTGGATGCCGAAGGACGTTTCTTATCCTTTAATGATTTCCAAAGTAAATACCGTTTAAGAAGGACTAACTTCTTACAGTTCTATCAGGTTATCAATGCAATCCCTAAGCATCTACTCGCTAAATCAATCAACAAGAAACTATTTGCAGCAGAATCAGACGACCTTGTACTTGATCCAACTTCTTTTTGTCTAGAATCTGGCGTAAAACTGGACTTGACCAAAATGAAATCGAAAGATTTCCACTGGTTACTAATCAATAAAACCTACATGGACGAGCAAACTGGCGTGAAAAGATGGAACGAGGTAATGCCTATGGAAAAAAACACTTGGAGGACAATCTTCAGCTCAGTTAGAACAACTTGCAAAGAGACTAAATTACGAGAATTTCAGTTTAAGTTCTTACATAGAATTAAAGTGACCAAAAAACAACTCTTCCGTTTTGGAATCAAAACTGATAACGAATGTTTATACTGTGGTGAATCAGATTCGATCGATCGTACGTTTAATTGCGAATTTTCCAAACATTTTATAAAAAAACACTATTCATTGGTTCAACGAAACTAATCATTGTAATTTTACGCCGGGAACAAAAGAAGTTCAATTTGGAATCTCAAACAATCCAAACACCTTAAACAAGAAATTCAATTATACTCTATTGTCCATGCGCTACTACACTTACAAATGTAAACTAAACGAAGACCCTCTACTCGTCCCAGCTTTCATTAACAAACTCAAGATAGGATATCGTGTTGAATTTGGATAAAACTCAGGAAAGATACACCTCTTTCAAACCTCCCCACTTGTACTCCCCCCAGACTCTCAAAGTAATAATAATAATAATAATAAATTATCAGTAATATATTCAATGTATAATTTGTTAAATTAGTAATATTGCCTTGTAACGTTGAGTGCCCCCGGGTCCCAAAATTTCTAAAATAAGTTATCAGTTCCATGCAATCAATGTATTCAATGTAATTTATGTATTATTTGTTAACTAAGCAATACTGCCTTGTAATCAATTTATGTAATGTTCAGTGTGCTTAATTGTTAATAAAGTATTAAAAAAAATAAAATAAAAATTTTTAAAAAATCACCAATCTAAATTGATTCCGTTGCACCAGGTCATAAATACATTTCTGCTTTTCGGTTCTGCCCAATTTTTAGAATTTTGGTTGTCTAAACTTGTCGAAGACCTCTCAGTCTTTCGTTTATGTCTTTCCACGGTTTCACACTAATTTAATAAAGTTTCATTCATTTTAGTCTGTATTAGAGCACGGGTCAATACGCAAAAATATAAACGTCACGAGTCGGTTAGTTCTCTCAGCATTGACGTGAATATGTCTTCCAGATGTCTCTAGAAACACAGCTTTCTGGCGATAAAAAAATTGGTCTGAACCCCTACGTGAAATCAAGAATACTGGACAAAATGAAGTTTGAACTCAAAAGAGGAGAAGTAAAGCTTTTTGAGCAAAAAAAACGAAGTTCTCAAGTTGCATACATACATTTAATTCCTTACATACCGGAAGTGCAAATTGTCCATAACAGGTCACCGGAAACCACGAACTGCTAAAGTTAAAAAAGGGGACGGGGAACGGGGTGAGAGACTATGCGCCGCCTGTAAATTCTTCAGAATTTCTTGTTTCTATAGCGCTACACCATTAATTGTCCTAAGCACTGTACATTATTAAAAATTACTAAAGACTAAAAAATTACTAACTCATACAATTCATAATTAAATTACTGGCTTATCATTCTAATAAATGTTTCTTTACAATATATGTAATTTCTAACACTAAAGCTAAAATGAGGAGAGGTCCAGCTAAATTAAAAGCGGATCTAACTAAATATGTATCCAATGCCCTTTTAAACAGACAACACTGGGGGCTTTCCTTATTTCCAAAGGTAGAGCGTTCCAAAGTCCTGGGTCTGCTACAGGCCCGATCACCAAAGGTCTTAGTGTTAGATTTGGGTGTTGCTAAAAGTTCCTTTGAGGGGGTTCTTAGTTTCTATGGATTAGAGGGTCTAAGACCCTCACACATGTTTACCAGTAATAAAAACTTAAAATTACTACGCGAGTGAATAAGTAGAGCCAGTGAATAAGTAGAACCAGTAGAGCCTTAACAGTACAGGCCGAGTAATATGATTATACTTTCTGGTCAGAGTTACAATGTGAGCTGCAGTGTTCTGTATATATTAGTTGTAGCCTGTGAACTTGGTAGATGGTAAACCATAGAGCAAAGAATTACAATAACCAACCTAGAGCTTACAAATGCATGAATTATATAATATTTCTGCAGAATCTTGATTAAGTTAGATATACCGTATAAGCGGTATAAAAAATTGTTTCGGAATGAGCAGAGAAGAAGTAAATTAGGACTAACATATAGCACTATCCAAATACGTTTTCCATTTACTCACGTCTTTAGGCCTTGAAGCGTCAGAATAAATCTGGAATTTAGTTCAATACCGTTATTTGGAACAAATTTGGTTCTGTCAATGCTACTTGGAACATTGCACTCTACTTGCATTACACTTTCCTATTTTTCAATTTGAAGTTGTGCTTTGTTCTGTAAAAGTACTTTAATATGGATAAATGGAGGGGGCTAAAATTATAACTGGGGGGGGGGGGCGCTTTTTTAAACCGGGGTTTTAAGGTATGCTCATTTGTGGGCGGCATAGCGTGACTCACTTGTTCAGTTGTCAACACTTCGATCTCAGAGGCTCGACCAATTGCTTCCGACTGGAGGCGCGAACTGACGCGCACTCACGGAAACATGCTAAACATTTAAACTGCACGAAAACCTTGTTATCGCTTCACAAGGTTAATCCATGGAATATTTGATATGCACGGTTTTACTGCGGTCAGATATTTAGATAATAGTGAAACGAGAGGCCGTCCATACTGCTCGCAAATTGAATCTCATCGCGTCATTGCAATTTAACATGTTAAGTACGCTTTGTTTTCAGCTTGCTTTGTGTTTAGTTTTATGTAATCTTTTAATAATGTATGTTGAGTCGAAGGTATTTAACGAATCCCGACAACGAGAGAAAGAGCTTCGAACACTTTTCTTTAAATAAGTGGATGAAATAAAGGATTAATTAATGAGGATAAGGTCATGTAAACCGAGTATTTAACAAAGCCTATAGAGAGAATTTTAGTAAACTTTGACTCTTATCATTCTTTCGACGCAGTGAAGTGATATGCTAATTCTGCCGTCTTTTCATTCCGTTATCTCTGCTGTGGAGCTAGAATTGTTTGATCAATGGAAACAATAAAGATCCACGTAATTATGACATTTTAATATCGGCATCAGCGAGGGACCGCACGTAGTGTGTACTACGGCTATGATTTTACCCTCTTGGAGTCGTTCTTTTCTTCTGTGGGGAATGTTGTACTGCTATGATGTTGTTTTAAATTTCTTAGGAAATAAAAGACATTAGTAAGAAGCCACGAAGCCTGAGGCATTCTTTTTGTTAATCACAAGAACAGACTAAGACAAAGGTAAATAACATGAAATAAAAGAGGTTTCAGTCGAGTAAACAGGAAAAGATGTACCCGTTTTCACCAATGTGTTAGAAGTTCGACGGAAACAAACTCCGAGAAAATAAGTAAACACAACAGATCTCAAGATCGCAATGTAGTCTAGAAGGCGTTGATTGTTTTAAAAGCCGATTAGCGCTTAAACTGAAGACTCCAACTGGCTCAGCAGTAAATATTTGTCATAACCAGCGGTTTCCGTCTGTTAAATTTTAATTAGCGATTCAACTTTGCGTGGCGTGAAACAAGATCGCTCGATCAAGGGTTGGAGTTGACGTGAAGCGACTTGTCCGTGCGCTAAAATGGACATCAGGAACGTCATGGAAAACCTGGAGGAACTCATAACATGTCCTTTATGCTCCAATGTCATTCGGAACCCCAAACTTACACCTTGTCTTCATACCTTTTGCTGCGAATGTTTGAAAGAGATCGCCAGAAGTCGGCCATATCAGACAACCATCGCGTGTCCGCTCTGCCAAACTGATATCCGAAAACCAGAGGGCAACCAGTTTGATTCGTTGCCTTCAAACTTCTACATAACGCGTCTACTCGATCTGCTTATCGCCAAACGACGAAATTATCCCGACGCAGCCTGCGGAAACTGCCAGAAGAAGGTGACGCTGAGCGCTTTCTGCTTTGCGTGTGACACATTTATGTGCGATGAATGCTTCAAGGCACATAATGTTATTACCCGTAGTAACGCGCATCGAACAGTGAGTCTAGGAAAATTCAAGATGAGAGATTACGAAGATTTGCTTCGACGACCGATGTTCTGCGCCCATAAATTCAAAGAGAAAGGAGTCGTGGAGTACTTTTGTTATGACTGTGATGCTTGTGTCTGTCACATATGCAATATCGCCATCCAGCACACTCATCGGATCGTGGACCTCCACGAGGCCGCGAGCGAGCAGAAGCTGAAGCTTCGTCAGCTAAACACGAAACTGAAAGAGAAGATTCGAATGGTCGAACTTGGTGTGCACAACGTCGAACATCGCTCGATGGAGGTAGAAGAGCAAGTTGAGTACCTGAAGAAAGACATTACGACAAAGATGGATAATCTTGTCGCGATTATCAGAGCCCATCAAGAGGAGATGATTCAAACGTTGGAGAACATTCGCAAGGACAAAATCGAAAACCTAACATTTCAGCTGAAGCTTTTCGAGACCATGATGACGCAGACCGAAAGCTCATTCGTTTTCATCGAAGATCTTCTTCAAAGAAATATTGGCGAAGAAATTCTGAATATCAAGAATCACGTAACGTCGCGCGTGGAGGAGATCGCGAATATCGAGGTGGGCACAAACCCAGCGGAAAACGAGCTGCTCGGCTACGTTCCCAACGCGGAAATCTTCGACGGTCTGCAAACCTCGACCCTAGGTAGAGTTGTCACTAGTCTCACGGAACCGTCTTTGTCTACGGCCGAGGGAGAAGGTGTGGATGATGTGTCAGCTGGAGAGGAAGCGGAGTTTACAGTTATCACTAGAAACGCCCAGGGAGAGGTCTGCTACAGCGAAATCGATCATGTGGTCGTGGAAGTGAAGTCTTCGATGTGGGGTGTGATAGAGAGCAGTGTGCGAAACTACAGAAATGGAACCTACGATGTCACGTACTTGCCAAGGGTGCCAGGTCCACATACAGTGCAGGTTGAAGTCGGCGGCCATCTCATCAAGGACAGCCCCTTTATGGTGGAAGTCAAACCACCGATTTTATCTCCGTTAAAGTCCTTTGGCTCTCATGGTAACCCCGATGGGAAATTCACTCAACCGCACGGTGTAGCTGGATCTAACAATGGGCAGATCGTTGTGTCTGACAGCTTGAAGCATCGTATCCACGTGTTTACTGCGGACGGAGGACAGATCCTTGATTTCGGTGAAGAAGGCACGAAGGATGGAAAACTATTTCACCCCATGGCCATAGCCTTTGACAAGAGCCAGAAGTACATTCTTGTTGCTGACAGTGACAACAACCGCGTCCAGTACTTTGATGTGAAGACCGGCAAGTACATAAAGAAATTTGGTTCTGAGGGCAGTGGTCATGGTCAGTTCAACGGCCCGTGCGGCATATCCGTAGACCAGAAAGACCGTGTTATTGTCACTGATTGGAACAATCACAGGGTCCAAGTATTCAGTCCTGATGGCAAGTTCCTGTTCAAGTTTGGAGATGCTGGCAATGACAGACTTATTCATCCCAGGTTTGCAATTTATCATGATTTAGAAGAGCGCTTTGTAGTCTCTGACACTGGGAACGATGTGGTGAAAGTCTATGACCAAAACGGGGACCTTCTTAGGATAATAGGAAGACCTGGGCATAAGAAAGGGGAATTTTGTGGTCCACGCGGGTTGGCCATCGATAAGAACCAAAACATCATTGTATGCGATTTTGAAAATCACCGTCTTCAGATTTTCAACATCAAGGGGGTATTCCTTAATAGCTTCGGCACCAACGGCAAGGGCATCGGCCAATTTGCATTCCCATTGAGCGTTTCAGTGGTTGGTGGGTCACGTGTCATTGTCAGTGACTGGGGTAACAATAGGATCCAGATTTTCAAGTATAGAGATTCTATGAGCTAAGCATTTAGCCGTGTTACCTTTCACTCCCATTACCTGTAGCACCCAAGACCTTGTATTCCTTGAATTGTAGACCTTGAATGTACTGCTCAGTAGCTTCCATTTAATGGTCGTACTTTAGGATTCATCCAAAGACTCAAAAGAAAGAACCACCTTGTACAGCCACGGCAGTACTACGGGAAAGTACTGCTCAGCAGCTTTCATTTGAATGGCCGCACTTTAGGACTTCATCCGCAGGCTCAAAAGTTAGAACCACCTTGTGTATAGCATAATAAACAGCACCACAGGAAAGTACTGCTCAGTACCTTTTATTTGAATGGTCGCACTTTAGGATTTCATCCACAAACTGAAAAGTTAGAACCATCTTGTACAGCATAATAAACAGCACCATAAGAAAGTACTGCTCAGTAGCTTTTATTTGAATGGTCGCACTTTAAGATTTCATCCACAAACACAAACATTAGAGCAAACTTGTACCGCATAGTAAAGAGCGCCACAAGAATGTACTGCTTTAAAACATTTTACATTAAATAAATAACACCAAAGGATTATGGACAAATTGGAGGATTTCATCTACATAGCCAAAAGCCGAATCACATTATTCAATTAGGAAGTCGTCCAAAGATTCAGAATCTAGAAGCAATTTGTTCAGTTTAAACAGCAGTACTAAGGAAAGCTGGAGTATTGTCATTAAGCAGGAATATTAACCAATTTGTACATCATAACAAACGCTACCAGATGAAAGGTCTTCCAGTAGCTTTAATTTGAATTTTCATTCAATACATTCAGCTATCCATAAGCTAAAAAGTTTGAGAAAAATTAAGGGAGTGAAATGGAAGCACCATAATCATTTAGTAATTATTTAGTTAGTTTAATTATCTTTGCGTAGTAATATTTGTTACCAAAAAACATAAACAGCCAAAAAAAAAAAAAAAAGACGGAGCCCCTTCTCGCCTAGCCTGCGAACGCAGACGTATTTCCGGCTGTCGTTTCTCTCGCAGGCTACTTCAGTCTCGCCCAGCAACAAAAAGTAACTATAAGGAGGATGTATCTTTACCCCTTTAAGCCCCAATATCAATATGCATATTCTCCTTATTGTTCTCCATACATTTCTTATGGTACTAGTTGAGAGAATGTGCCCAAGCATCAAGACATTTCATGTTTGATGATCATTACCGTTATTCTCGTGACCTGTGTGTTTGATCAAGTAGTGATATTGTAAGGAGAAATTAGATGCTTGTCACTGTTGGGGCTTAAAGGCTTAAGCTTGGATAGAAATGGGAAAATGTACGCGTCTTATTCACATGTATTCAAAGAAATGTCATTAAGCATTAATTAGCTATTATTGCTTGAAAAAGCTCATTACTCTTATTATAGTTTTAAAATTAGGGCCATTATAATCGTGTACAATCTCTAACTAGCAGGCAATAGCTGTATATGTGAAATAAGCAGTTCAAGAAATCGGGCGAAAACAGCAGTTACAACCTTTTCCGAACGGACAATTGTGAAAGGTTGCCTTAGTCTCTTATTTGCAGAGAGCTTTTGCTGTTCGCCGTATCCCCACTCGTAATGCAATAGGCGTTTTAACAATTTTTTCAATGGTAAACGAAAAAAAATCGCGCGAAAATTTGCTCCTAGCTATTTTCCCTTTCTTAGTTATTTTGCCCTTTTTATTACAATCAGAAGGATTGTAACGCAGTTGTTTTGAACGCGTGACCTAAACGCAGTTGAGAAGGGTCCGCTGTTTTCACTACTAGACAGTCTTTGAGGCGGCTTTAAAACAACGCTGGATCACGGTCTTTGTTCACATTCGAAACGCTGTTTTCTGCACGATTTTGAGCAACAGGAAAGAAGTAAGTGAATCAGGCTTAGCGGATAGTCTTTGAGGCGGCTTTGAAACAACGCTGGATCACGGTCTTTGTTCACACTCGAAACGCTGTTTTTTGCACGATTTTGAGCAACAGGAAAGAAGTAAGTGAATCAGGCTTAGCGGATAGGTTTTCGAGCCGCTACAAAGTAATCTGAAGGAGTATCCAGTTTATTTGTGAGGGGCTATAGGGTATTTTCGTAAGTAGTAATTTGCCTTTTGGGGGAGGGGTAGGTGCAACCGGAAATGGGTGTTTTCTTTCTCGTGAAATTTGATTTGCTAAGTTAAAGTTGGCGGTGATTTTTATGGCTTTTATCGTTATTATTACCATTGGAGCGAGATTAAGGTTGTAATTTCCCATGCACTGTGTTTCCTGTAGCACCTTGCAAAATGCCGTTAAAGATGGTTAACTGGAATTTACTTGAAATAAGCGGTTGTTTTGCGTGAAAAGCTATCCGGACCCTCCCCCAGACCCCCTGTCCTAGTGTTTGCCTTTATTACTAGTTTGGTGCCGGTGTAAGACCGTCATTTGAAAGCAGAACTATACGTTATCAAGGATTTTAAGTAATTATATTTAGCATATCAATTTAGATATATTCTTACCATATTTAAATTTAAATACCAAACTGATATTCTTCGTCATCGTTTGCAGGTCTTAGTTACAACAGAAATGCCTTAACACTCTCACTCCTAGTGTGTGATGGCCAAGTGCTGCTCAGTAGCTTTCATGCAACCCTTCAAGCTCCAATAGTAATATGCATATTCTCCTTAGCGTTCTCCATACATTTTTTATGGTACTAGTTGAGAGAATTTGCGCAAACATCAAGACGTTTCATGTTTGGTGATCATTTCCTTTATTCTCGTGACCTGTTCGTTTGATCAAGTTGTGATATTGTAAGGAGAAATTAGATGCTTGTCACTATTGGGGCTTAAAGGGTTAACTAGTTGAGTCAAACGTTAAGATTGCATCCACAGATTCAAAAGTAAACACTATCAAGGAAAAGTACTTCTAAACAGTTTTCATCTATATAGTCAAACGTTACGATATCCAGATCTATCCAGTCTCAGTAGTAAACACTGGAAAGGAAAAGTACTGCTCAATAGCTTTTATTTATTTAGCTAAACTTTATAATTTAGGATTTTATCCACAGATTCAAGAGTTACAACCATTTCATACAGCATCAAAACACTGCCAAGATAAAGTACTGCTCGTGTAACATTCAAGGATTTGCTCTGCAAGTTAAAACTTTGAGCCATCTTATACAGCATATTAAACAGAAGCATACGCAAGCACAACTGAAAAGATTTTATTACATTGTAGGATTTCATTGCTTGAAAGACAGCAAAACAAGAAGTGACTATGGAAAGCTAAAGCTTTCATTTGAACAGTCTCGCCCTAGGATTTTATCCACAGACCCAAAAGTTAAAACCACCTAAAATTGAGCAGCCTTCGGTGTTTGTCTTTAGGAGTGAGAGGGTTCATTGATTAAGCAAACCGGCTTTTTGTTGAGTTATAAGTATGTTACTGCTGTTTCTAGAACTTAAGAAAGTGGCCAAGAGTAAAATTTATGTAGGTTTAAATCACAACTGTCAATTGTATAAGAAAAATAAGGGCTATCTACGGCAAACGACATTGGAGTAGATAGCAACTGTCAAATAAGTGGGAATAAAGTTCATCACGAAAATGTTTCTTTAATCAGTTTGACTGGCTTAAGAGCAGCCTCTTGCACATCGTTTGGGATCGTGAAAAAAAATGCGGAAGGCAGGAGGTTAAGTCCGCCATTCCTCGTACCCATGCGCTTCTTTTTCTTCCCGCGATCCTTGCGAAGCGCCAAAAATCAGTGGAAGTTCGAAGGCCTCTCTTGTGCTTCCTGATCAGTTCTCATGCCATTGAGTCTCCAGAAGCGCCGATAGTGTCCCCAAGGGTGCACTGGAAACGCTCCCTTCGCTTTCGAGGGGAAATAAAAAGACCCCCCTCCCTCCCCCTACGACAACAAACGAGTTAATTCTTAGTCTCCCCTAGGATGGAACCCCAAAATCCCCGTATGAAGATTGACAGACCGCATAAATGCAATGTTGTTTACGTAATCATCGCCTTAACAACAAAGTCTCAGGTTATTGACCTGATTGGTCAGTTAAGTCGCCATGTTATTGGTCCTTTGTCAGCTGAGCCATAATGTTATTGGCCCTGATCGATGAAAACGTGATCGGCCCGTGCATGTCATGTGCTAAACTATCAGTTAAGAGCAGTTATACACGCCTTTACACGGAAATTCCTCCGGCGAGGAGAAGCTTCCAGCGTAGCGATGGAGAAAAACAGATATACAAGGTTCATTGCTTGGTTTCTTACAGTTGTGGTAAGTTACACAAATATATTTCTTTATAACATAAATTCAATGTTTTTATGCTTTTCTCCTGGGCCCAGCGAAAAATTTTTTTGCTGTATTCTCCCCGTCCTGTACAACATCGACCGCAAAGGAACATTCAGCTACGTCCAAAAATTTAGACAAGGCAGTACGTTTCAAAGGAACTACAGCTTTAAAACGTTAATTGACAGATAGGACTTGAGTCTAGGACCCGTAAACCTTAACGACCTAGGGTAATGTCGTATATTCGTAATTAACTTTTCTGGTTTCGTTGTTCCACGTTTCAGCTTTCAGCATTTTTGTATTAAGCTTTCAGCTTATGAATTTCTGATTATAGCAAGCTTTTGATGATATCAGCTACGCTAACATTTTCAGCTTTCTTTTCTTGCCTCCCGGCTGCTTTACAGAGAACAGTGCGTGAGACAGAAACACTTTCATGCTTAAAGAGGAAAGGTAAACAGTTCTAGCTAGAAGCTTTAGCCAAGGCTTAATGGCAAACCTGATGAGCCGGACATTTAACCCTCAATTCAAGCTCACGCTGACAGGCGCCGGAAAGGAAAATGTTGAAGCTGAAACTAGCGATCCGTGTGATTTCCAGCATGCTGTAGCGACAATTTGTTTTTCAGTCACTTTTAGAACTGTAGCCGCAGTCATGAGGGGCACCCAAAATGAGAAAGTTTAAGCAAATACTTGATAATGTTGATATGTAGTTTCCTGTTTTGTCAGATCGTTTCAGGGCCTTTTTGAAGGATATTTCTATTAGCTCACACACATTGGTCTGTTCCGTTTTTTTTTTATTATTATTATTAAAGAAGAAATAAAAAGCAGAAACCCCCCAATCCCGAGCTGCTGCGCTTGCCGACGTTGTTTCGCATTCTAAAAAACGCATTTGTCCCTATGAAAACAACCAATATCCCCATGTTAAGAAACTTTGAGGTGACATTTCGCCGAAGAAAACTCAAGGCATTCATTGCATTATAAAAATTAGAATGTCCGAGGGAACGTAAACCTTCCGAAAAGACATTCCGCCGTCAACAAATCATGCTTATTTAAAACTCATCGTTTAGAAAGTAAAGCTTCAAAAGCAACATTCGGCACAACTTCAAATTCCGCCTGAAGGAAAATTGTGAAGGAGACGCCGTTAAGAACTCAAAGATGGAAAACTGAACACAGACTCAGACTACACTAAAAGCAGAGGTAGATTCTTCGAAAACAGGAAAAATAGAAAAACTAGAAATAGCAAATTTTATATACAATCCATTTGGCAGCAAATCGTGACTTTTATCCTAGATATGTAAGAAACAATTTCTGAAGTTAACCACGAGATTGGAGCGTTTGCAGCTACACGCATGTAAGAAGTGTGTTGATTTTTTTTAATAAGTTGTGCAACAATTTGAATGGCCAAAAGAGCCAGTCATGGTACATTTTAAAAATAGTAAAGAAATGCTTATTGATCGGTTTGACAGATCAGTTTATAATACTTCGGACCGGAGTAAGGATCAAGTGATGGAATTTTGAGTTACATACAAAAATGGCAAATTTGTGGGACTTCGCCCAGTAAACCAAATAAAAGCATTTTGGATTGCAAAATCCTCGACGAAATAACAAATAAGTACGGTTGAAAAGTTGAGAAAAAACTTCTTTGTACTATATTTATAATGGTGAAAATAAAGAAAGATGGTGAATTTTATCCTCGGAGAAGAAATAAAGGATGGAATATTCAACATGTCGCGAGCGTGGGACAAAGAAAAAATCTGAGTCCCCGACCCAGTGGTTAGAGCGTCCGACCGGTGTACGGAAGGTCATGGGTTCGATTTCCGTCGGGGACTCGGATTTTTTCTTTGTCCCACGCTCGCGACATGTTGAATATTCCATCTTTTCTTATTTCTTCTCCGAGCTTAAAATTCACCATCTTTCTTTATTTTCACCTATAGGGCACTTCGACATTACTGATCCTAGCAGTATGCAGGACGCGTGTCACTACGAACTCAGTAAATATGACCTATGCTCGCCACGAGTCTCCCACTAGCTCAGTGGTTACAGCTGTGGTTAGAGCGTCCGACCGGTGTACGGAAGGTCATGGGTTCGATTTCCGTCGGGGACTCAGATTTTTCTTTGTCCCACGCTCGCGACATGTTGAATATTCCATCTTTTCTTATATTTATAATTATGAATTTGCGCATGCCGGTAAAGGATGATGTGAAATAAAACCTAGCCCAAATTTAGAGAACTTTCCGAGAAAAGCTTAAAACGTTCTAGAAATTTTGAACAAGATCAGTAGGTTATAATAAGGGAAACCAGTGTTTTGTGATTTATCCAGTGATTTATCCAGCTTGATCTTGCTAAGGGATTTCTGCTCTGTGGTCATTGGCTACTATATTTTTACCGCTTCCGGCCTGACCCCTTGTCATACATAAGAACAGATAGAGATTGGATTTTAACTTGGCAGGAAAGTGACATCGCTTGTGTTTTCATTTTAAAGCGACCCATGTATTGTTTTAATGCAGTCGGTCAGAGTGGTGATTTTATACCTTGCGATATAGTGTCAGTATTTCACATAAGCCTACATGTATTGTCCCGAGACAGCAATACCCTATGTACCTTACAGACCTTATCCCGTACATCCTGTATCCCCTTGTATACCCTGCTTGTATACCCTGTATACTCAACCTTACACGCGCACCCTATATGCTCTAGTACACCATGTATACCCTTGCATACCCGTACCCTCTATACTGCAGTACACCCTGTACACCCTTATATACCCGGTATACTCTAGTACACCCTGTGTACCCTTGAATACCCTGTATACTTTATACACTTGAAGAACACCCTGTAATAATGTTTTATACTTTTTCCCCCCTGCATACTCTTGTCCACCCTGCACACACTGCATCCAAAAAAAAACCCCAGAAGTATGCATTGAAACCCTTTCATCTAACCCTTTGCAATTAATCCTATGTTACTTAAGAAATATGATCGCTTTCTGCGCGCATTTCGTGCCTACTTTTGCTTTATCTTGTTAGATTGTTTGGCTACAATCTCGGACAATTTAAATGTACCACCTAAACCACCCCTCCCCCCAAATCAAGGATGGGAAAATGGCGCGTTTTTCCATTCGCGCGACTTCATCATTGATTTGGGGGGGGGGGGTAGGGGGTTTCTGTTCCATGTTATTCCGTCCGAGATTGCAATCTCGGACAATTTAAATGGAACACCTAGACCACCCCTCCCCCCAAATCAAGGATGGGAACATGGCGCGTTTTTCCCTTCGGGCGACTTCATCATTGATTTTGGGGAGGGGTAGGGGGGTTTCTGTTCCATGTTATTCCGTCCGAGATTGTAGCTCCTTGATTGTGGCTTAATAATAATAAACCTTACTTAAAGTAACGCATCGGCTAACAAACGATTTTGAAAAACCCTGTATTTTGAATCAGTCTAAGACATTATTCGTTGTCATAAGTTGTACCACCCTCTATTCATCCGTTTTTGTTATCACTGTGCATGTGTTATGCTCTGCATATTAAAGTTACTCTGACTGTTAAGTTTTTTCAGTGCTATTCCAAAGAAAGCTAGTGAGTGGTGCCTTCTTGTGATTGTGTCTGTTATGCTGCAGAATGAGATTCTATCTAAGCCGGTGACTACGTGCAAAAAAGAGCTGAGAAAGCTCGGAGCCTTCTGACGAACGAAATTTCATTAAAAAAACGGATGGATGCATTTTTTGTATTTGGAAGGGCTACTAGGTTGATAATCATACAACTTGGATTTGAACCTCATAAGGAGAATCTGCCTCCCAACCCCGTTTTTTGTCACTAATGACGGAGCCTTTAAACGGTTTGTTCGACGCAGATGTCTATCCTTCAAGTTGATGTTATGATACGGATAGAGAAAATACTACAATTGATATACGTCAATCTCCAATAAGGTTATTGACCCGATTGGTCAGTTAAGTCGCGTTGTATTGGTCCTTTGTCAGCTGAGCCATAATTTTATTGGCCGTGAGGACTTCTAAAACGTGATCGGTGCGTGCATGTCATGCACTACACTATCAGGTCGGAGCAGTTACTCACACCCTTATACAGAAATTTCTCTAAAGAAAAGCTTCCAGCGTAGCAATGGTGATCAAAGGATATACAATGTTCATTACTTGGTTTCTTGCAGCTATGGTAGGTTCGGCACAAATAGATTTCTTATTCAGTGTTCAGTGCCATGCGTTTTCGGCCTGGGTCCAGATGGAATTTACTTGCTGTACCCTCACCATCAGTACAACATCGACCGCGAAGGGACATTCAGCTACCTCCAAAAATTTAACAAAGCAGTAAGTTTCAAAGAAACTACAGACTAAGACTAGCAAGCTTGAACTACCAAGAATTATTTCGTATATTTGTAATTAACATTTCTGGTTTCATTGTTCCGCGTTTCAGCTTTCAGCATTTTTCTATTAGCCCTTCAGCCTTCAGGGTATTTCGATTCCGATCAAGCTAGCTTTAATCTTTCGGTGACTTCAGCTAAGTTAACACTTTCGGCTGTCCTTCCTTGCGTCCGTGCGTTGCAGAGAACAGTGAGACAGAAACGTTTTCATACTTATTATAGAGGAAAAATGGACACTTATTCTACCTGGAAGGTTTGGCCAAATGTTTGGCCAAACGTTTCAAATTGTTTCAGAGCCTTTTAAGGGTTAATTCTACTTCATAATACATATAATGTATAATGGCCTGTTCGGATTCTTTAAATAAAAAATCAAACCGCAGAAAAACCCCGAACTTCCAAGCTCGTGCTGTTAGCTTTTCAAAAACAGTGCTTCAATCTATACGTCATTTTGCATTCTGGACACCGTATCTGTTCCTCCGAAAACAAGAGAAATCAATTTCCACAATGTTAAGAAAATCTGAGGTGACTTTTCGCCAAGGAAACGTTAGTTTTCCATTGCTTTTTATAAGTAGAATATCTCAAAGAATTTAGACTTTCCAGTCAAACATTTTGCCGAAACTAGCTAGTGTTGGTAGCCTTGAGTGACTGATCCCTATTGAATTACTCATCATTCGGAAGAAAAGCTCGAAAACGTACTTTTTTCCCCAGATACATACAAGGTAGTTTCTAAAGCTGACCACGGAAGTAAAGTGTTTTAAACTAGGAAGACAACCTCGTTCCTTGGTTCTCTCTTCTTCCTAAGAGTGTGTTGAATTTTTTTTTAACTCGAGCTACAATTTGAACGAACGCCAGAGCTATCAATGTCTCTTTGTTTTTTGTTTTTTTGTTGTAAAAACAGCTTACACATTTGTATATAGTACTTCGGACTGGACTAAAAGATAGAATTTTGAATTACACTGGGCTATCTCGAAAAATTATAACAAGGCAATGAGTTTGAAGGAAATTCAGGTTTTAAAACGTTAACTGACATATACGTAAGCCTTAACCGTAAGCCAAGGACAGTTTCGCATTTTCGTAGTCACTTTTCCGGATTCATTAGTCAGCATTTTTGGATTTAGTCTTTAGCTCTGGTAATTTGGATTACGGTAGCTTTCAGTTTTTTATGATTTCGACTAAGTTAAAACTTTTGGTTTTCTTCTCTTGCATCATGACTCAAGAACAGTGGGTCAGAAAGTGTATCATACCTATAAAGGAAAAACAGACACTTGCCGCTAGAAGCGTTGGCCAAAAGCGGATCGTTGATGAATTTCGCTGAGGATTTAAATAGCAAACTGATAAGCTGAAATTTGAACGCTGATCTCAAGTTATATGCTGAAAGGAACCGGGAAGGAAAATGTTGAAGCTTAAACTTAAAACGTGTGGGAATTCCAGAATGCTGTGCATAGCGACGATTATTTTCACTCGCGCTCTTAGGACATAGCTGCAGTTATAGGGGCAATCAAGGAGGAAATTTGAGAGAATACTTGATATGTTGATTTCCTGTTTTCTCAGATTGTTTCAGCGCCATATTAATAAAAGAGTTTTAGATAGTACATAACCTCGGCGAGAAATACTGCATTCATAATGCGTTCCATGTGGCAGCCTCGTTTCCACGCGTCTTATTTTCACGCTCCCTTTTTAATTTTCGTGCCGTACGTCCCTACTGCCTGAGAGCCTGGAACGGGCTAATTGAAAGTCCAGTTAAGTGTACATATAACCTTTTAATATGGCTGTCGCCTCCAACTGTTGCAGCGTTAGTGTGAGTCCGTATACTCGTCAAAACAGATTTTTTCCCTTAAAGTCATGAAAAGACCATCAAAATTCTCCCATTTAGGATTGCCAAGCACTGTATGAAAATATTTAACGATGACAGTCGTTCAACCATAGCCTGTTGAGGACAGGTTCAGACTATTCAGGACAGACTCACATTTAACCATATACCATCCTTGGGGCAGAGGCCAAAACCCATACCATGTCAGGAGCCCCCTGACCATGTCCACCAATTGGCCCTATAAGGGAAAAGCCGGGGGGGGCATAAATGGTGCTTGCCAGGGGATATTTCTAACATTTGAGAGCAAGAAAGAAATCCTTAAGTGCAACCTTTCAAATGAGAGTTTCATCACTCAGTACTAACAAGCCCATTTCCATGAGGCGGTGCTTATCGGTGCTGTACAAGGTGACTCTAATTTTTGTGTTTGGAGTCATGTAATGTCATTTCTTGAAAGCTACTGTACAGTTGTCTCTTGCAGTACTGTCTGTCACTTGCACAAGCTGGTTCGAGCTTTTTATTAAAATTATCAAAATTGAGAAAGGTGTGATCCAAAATTAATGATATTTATTGTCCTTGATATCCTGTTATTTTATTTTAATACCCAGGCTGTTGCTACCTCCGCTGAGAAGACCGTAAATGAAGGTATAGTGCATATATGTATTTGTAATACTGAAGGAATTTATTTGTCAAGGTTAAGTGTTAGTGCTTAGGTACGAGACACAAACATAGTATCGTGCTACCATTTACATATCCTTTGAGCGGATCTGTGGCAAAAAATCGGAACCATTTCAGTCTGTTAAACATGCTTGCAAGGAGCCCCTACTGTCAGTCATGTTTATTTCTTGCTTTGTAAGTTAACTGCTGCCCTCAAATTGTCAAATGTCATGCTTCACATCACGTGGCTTGACGACCGCGTGACAGCTGTGAGAGCCGAATTACGTAACTTATTCTGTCTGTGAGAAAAGGCCTCTTTTTATCCCAAATCGCAATAAAATTTTCCAAAATGTCATTTACATGCCTATTTTTCTTTTCTTTTCGTTATTTCTTTTTCTTTCATCTCTGACTTTGCCAAAACTCTATTCCACGTCCCGTTTACAAATTCGCAGTTCCTTGCCTCAAATTTAATCTCTCTTTAATTTGTATAGACAAAAAAGACAAAGAAACATCTATTCCCAGATTCCATTTTTCCCTTTTAGAACCCTACTCTTCCATTCACACGCTACCCGACAATGGAATCAATTGCACAATCGCACCACCACCCACAGCAATCCTTAATAAAAACACTTTCAAGTTACGTTTTACCATCTTTAAAATTTATCAAACCAAACATTCGGTATTTTAATTTTGACAGCGCGCGAATGCCCTCAGGAAGAACTATCTAAAACTGGCCCTAGATATGCTAAACATCTCCAGGACCGGGTGTTATACAGCATATGCTTCACAGATCCTAACGGCAGAAATCGGTTGATCAAACAACGGGACTTCAAGAAAAGGCTCATTCTGGTGAGTGATACCTTTTGTTTTGTTTTCTTTTGTTTTGTTTTGTTTTTCACTGCACATTGGCGGGGGAAAAGTTCACCTATGTAAAAGCCGCATTTCAAATTTCATAACGTCAATAACATTAACACTGCCTTTTGAGGAAACAACCTCAAAATTGTACAATAATTTATAAAGAATACATTTGTTTCGTATTTAATTTTTTAATTAACACACGAACTCTGCAAAACCTAAGACCATTAACCAACCCCATTTAATTAACGAATATAAAGTGGCACACGAGCTACATGTTACATAACCCGGAGTTAAAAGACCAGAGGGGGTAACATCAATTTGTGGGAGCACGTAATCAATAGGGGGGGGGGAACCCTGGCGATAGAGAAGGAGAGAGTTCGGAAGACTGGAAAAGAAGAGGTGGGAAGCCAGATTCCGAAGGCGACTAGGAAAAAATAACACAACAATGCATCATAAAAACTCTTGTTTCTCGGCCATCTAAGCTTAAATTAATGATAAACACAATAATAAAACTCCTTACGTTGTAAAAATGACTTGACGTTTCGTATCCTACGTAACATACATTTTCAGAACTGCATAATATCTTGCAATCGAAGATTGTTAAAGATGCAGGCCTGGAGCAAACAAAAAAGGAGCAGGAACCGGGATTACAGGGTATGCCAGGTGGGAACTTTGGACTCCTTGCTCTCTCTACCCCCCCTACCCCCTACCCCACCCCCAATCGGGCCTGTTTGGTCTCGCCATGGGTATATTGGTGAGTAGTCGAACCATGAATCATGAACCTTGAGCCAGTGGGTTAACTTTCCTAATATACCACAGGCACGCTGTTCCAAAATGGTACGCTGTATGTAAAATTAAGGGACCCAAACGACATATTGGAAAAGAATGCTGACCTCCACAAAAAAATATATGTAAAAAAGCAACGTAAAGATAACTGCTTCCAGGTCGAAATAATTCTTGTGGAGGAACAAGCAACCATTCTTTCTTATTTTCCAGGTGGAATTTAATAAAATGGACAAAAACAAGAATGGTTTGCTGGAACCCAGTGAAGCTGTGGCTGGAAAGTGGAGACTGAGAGGCTCAACAGCGTGCAAGTTTGCTTCCTTCGTAAGTGTGATGAGGATAGGAGCAAGAGTATCTCACGTCAAGAATGGATGAAGTGCTTCAACATTCAAGGTGATCTTCAAATAGCCCTTTGTAAAATCGAAACGCTTTTTTAAAGTCTGTAACAAAATTTTTTTCTTTTGTTAATTTCTACCGGTTGAGGACTTTTTTGATTACTTTTTTTTCTGGTTTAACTTGATTGATTTTGGTCAATTTTAGTGGAGTAAAGAAGTTTATTAAAGAAAAACTCAAGCACTGATCCTCGATGAAGGATCCGAGATTGCCACGTTCACGTTGTGACGAAATTTCCACTTTGTGTGACGCCATGAACTCATTCGGGGGGCCTCGAAGAAAGCATGTTTGAAACTTAAAGCCGGTGTGAATACGAGTAATTTAAAAGGTGACATAGAATACTCAAAACAAAGGTAATATCAACTACTAAATTGAGTACAGTTGTGGTAAAATGGAGAGAAACTTTGCTGGGAATTTTCCTTGCCACTGAACCCATAAACTGCAATGTCCCCTGTTCCCTATAAGGGCCATGCATGTTTGTGCGTTCCCCAAGGTAACTTAGAGCCGTAATCTGTTCTGAAATAGGGTACGGGTTTTTGCCATTTTGGTCTTCAATCAGTGTAAAAATTTCTGCAGTGAAAACGGAGAAATGGTTGAAATAATTATAGTGTGAAGGTTCGTATAGCTCTGAGGGGCACACCCTAGAAAAAATTCCATTCCCCTGTGGGCTTTATATTACTGAAAGTTACGGCACTCATTGTTTGGAATTGCTTTTCATTGCAGTAGCTGCCCTGAGTCCGCCAATAGATCGTCAACCATTTAACCATACATTTGTCCATTCCCGTTAGTATGCAACAAAACTTGTGCACGTGGCCGACTTGACACAGTGCTCTGTCAATGCCGTTGTCCTCAGAGTGTCATTCAAGGACGAGTGGTGTCGTCATCTGGTGCCTCTCTTCGAGACGTCAGCATATCATGGGGCTTTCCCCCGCACACCGAACTGACAAAAACTAGTCAGAGTGGACACTTCACGGTGAAGGACAACTGTGAAAGTTTGTCGTATAATCTGACAAAGAAGGGGTACATACCATATCGATTGGACGCCGGACGGCTACCAGATGCACATCCCGTTTTGATTCGTCTTGAAGATGCAGTTGTGCTTTTCGCTTTTTCTTCACGACGTTGAAATCAGATAAACTGACCCAACGTAACAGAGCGATTTCATCAATTTACCATAAATACTTAAGAATAAAAATCAGCGATAGTAAAGCCGAACGACGTTTCGATGACTCCATGTCATCATTATCAAGTTCAAAGTACATGATAGAATTGTATATATACGTAGAAAAAAATAGTGTGAAAATATTTGGGGAATGAAGAGGTGTTAAAGTATTCAGTTGTTATGTGAAAAGTTTTGCGCGAACGGAACGTTAAGTTTTAGTTTTATGTTCTTGATAAACAGCATCTTGTGGATTAAACAGTCCAGATTTGTGCGACATTTCGTTAGCACTGTAAATTGGTCGTGTGAATAAGTTGCGGGAAGATTGTGTTCTTCTTTCAGGTGTTTATGCATGGTTCAATTTTACCTGTTACCATCCCCCCCGGACAACCACGGGGACAAGTCCAGCCCTTCGGTCCCGGGGGTGGGGAATTGTTTGAAGCCGTCTTGTCCCGGGGGGAGGGGGGCGGGGCAAATCGAAAATAACTTCTTGTTGTTCCCTCGTTCTTGTGCAGTACGTCACTTCTCGGTTGACGCCGGACCGCGTGGAGAAGACTGCCTATTTCCAGGGAGAATCTCTAGAATTTGTAGCAGACTGGTTAGAGAAGATAATCTCCCAAAATTAAGATCTGTATTCGAAGGTACTTTTATTTTAAATTGTTAAACGAATGTGCGTTTGATGCGTACTCGAATAGTTGGCGTTCATCACAAACAAAGATTTATTTCTTCTGTGAGCATATTTATGTATCTACTAAGACGACTTAAATAGACTCTATATGAAAACGGATGCACGGCTTTGTATTTAACAGAGGTCTCAGTTCAGTGTTCATTCTTAAGAAACAAGCTAAGAAAACCTCCTTTAAAATGCTGCCATCGACTTGTTCACGGGGCCTCTTGTGCGTATGTGCTATATTTAGAATAGATTACTTGGCGAAAATTCTTTACTCGCTAGCCGTATGCGGTTAAGGGTTTTTCTTCAGTTTTTTTTTTCAAATATAGTCAGTGCATGTTTTAATTACATTATACATGTAGTGTCCTTCGTTCAAGAAACTCTAGAAAAGCGTTTAAGTTCTTGTCAAAATGTCTGGTTTTGCTATTGTACGGAAATCAATATCGTAATCTATGTTTTGTACACAAAACAACGTATTTGTGGTCGATGAGCGGTCCCAGGGGTGGGGAATTGTCTCTTTTTGCGTGCCCGGGGGTGGGGAATAGACCGCCAAGTGAGAACAAAATTGCAAATCCCCGGGGGTATGCCCGGGGGGGGGATGGTTACAGGTAGAATTGAACCATGCATTACCATTTACGGAATGTTTATGTTCAGCGATGCGTTGAAAGAGATGTCGGGGTGTGTATCCAACATAATCTGTATCGCACAGATAACATTCGGATTTGTAAACAACACAATGCTGGTTAAGAAGGGGAGGTTTTTCCTCAACCACTCTGATGTCATCAGCGATTTTCCTGCTGGTAAACACTGGGCGCAGATCACTTACAGTTTTCTTGCTAAGCTCACTGACACTTCACTGAGATCTCTTCGTACAGTGTCTGCCGATCTCTGGTCGTTAAAGGGCAAGACAATTCTAATGGGTTTATCTAGCTGGATTTCGTGCTGGCTTGATCTTGTGAACGGATGGATCTGCTGATTTTAGAGTCGATAAGTCGTGGGGGATACTTCAAAAAGATTGATCTTTTTACCGATGAATGTAATAATCTGAAATCAATGTTCTTGAAATTGAAATTTCCTCCACGACTTATCGACTCTACCATCAGCAGTTTCATCCGTTGGCAAGATCAAACCAAACCACAGCACGAAATCCAAAACTTTACAAGCAGTCAGATTCCGTTGGCGCAAAACGTTTCACAAAACAATTGAATACTTTTAAACACCTCTTGTTTCCCCAAATATTTTTACATTATTTTCTTCCATATATATATATATAATTTTATCATGTACTTTGAACTTGGTAATGATGACATGGAGTCATCGATACGTCGTTTGGCTTTACTATCACTGATTTTTATTCTTTTAAGAATAAAGCATGGTATTGGAAAGCATTTTTCCATAAATACCTTTCGTCTAAACTCCATATCTCACAGCGTAGCATAAGTCCATAACGAACACTCCCCACCTTTTCCTGTTCTGTCCCGTCTCGTTTTCTTCGCCATTTCTTTTAATGCTGAATCTTATTTTCCGTGGAATACCATTTAGGGCATTTAGGAGCGAGCACTCCATTAAATAAAGGCAGCATTTTTATCACAATAATTAATGGCTCACAACAGACAATCATATTCCGCTTTCAGAACCAGCCTCAATCACTATTAATCCTAAGAGTAAGACGCGAATTGCTGGACAAAGTGTGAACTTTACTTGTGAAGCGGAAGGAACACCTCCAATCAAAATTATCTGGTAAGTAAAGAATGAACGTGTGTTTGTTATTAGCTTCGACCACAACCGAGCTCTGAAAATAAAAAGGCAAAAGAGAACCACAACTAATGGCGGGGCAGCTAAATCTTGAAAACAAAGGAGGAAGCAGGGGAGAGAGGCCATCTTGAAAGATTTTACCTGAGAATTTGACTCGAAGGCTTTGAAAGAGTATGGTTTTAAAAGCTGGCACCTGGGGTTTTCTTTAATATTAGCATGGAAGGTTAATTAATGGCCCGGCATTGACTCATTGTCGTATGCTTAAAAAAAAATTATACTTGAACGTGCAAAGCCTGATTAACAATATTCATTCAGTTGGGGGCATAAACTCCACAATTAGATTTTCACAATCCGACTTAAATTTTGTCCTCGATATCCTCGTCTAATGGTCTTTTTACACTTTTCATTGCAAGCTTTCCACTTTAAGGGACACCGTAGTGATCCCATAAAGAAACTTAGTCTACTTCTGGGGAAACAGCATGGACGTCGAGAGCCAAAAGTTCAGCAGGCCAATATCTCGATTAAACATTGAGAGGTTTCGTGTCACCCTCTATTTATTTTCAAGGTATCACAATGAAAGGCCCCTACAGGAAGTTACTTCGGGTAACAGAGCACACTTGTTCATTCGTAACGTAACTGGCGCTCAAGGGTTATACATCTGCAAGGCCACAAATGATTACAGATCAGAGATCTCCACCCCTGCCGAGCTAAAGATAAAAGGTATGTATGCTCCCCATTCCTTTTTCTAGTATGCTGTATACCATTTAATTGGTTTCTGTTCCACATTTCACTATTATTTAAAGTGACGTGTTCTCTGTTCAACATTACGTTTGAATGAGGCAATATTCACTCCACATTCTCGATAATCGGATAGCAATGAGGATATCAAAGAAATGATGACAAGCAGTTATAAGGAACGTAAAAATTCGGGCTCAAACGAACCCATGATTCTGGGATACCGATACAGTTGGACATGAAATAAACGCATTTTTATATATATATATTCACGCTAGTTTATTAGCCATCTGCGGGATTAATACGACGGTACATGACTTGGCACCTCCGTATTTATAAGATTTTCTCATAGGTTACGACCCAGTTAGGTGTTAACGATCTCAGTCAAGAAACTTACTGATCATCCCGAAATATGAATTAGAGAGCTGTGGACGACGAGCCTTCTCTGTTGCCGCTCCTATGCTGTGGAAAACTTTACCGGATGAGATCAGACAAGCAAAATCGCTGGGCACTCTTTTAGACCCCTTAAAAACACATCTTTTTAAACAAGCTTTTTGTGCATGAATCAGTATGTACATTTATCTTTTCGTTCTGTTATGTCTTATTTAGTTTTCAGGTGTTTTCCTGTGATTGTATATTTTGTTTTTCTTCTGACGTTTTAAAACCAGCTTTGTAAGGCGCCATTAGGCTTATTTATTTATTTATTTATTTATATATTTATTTTATTATTATTATTACTAGTAGTAGTAGTAGTAGTAGTAGTAGTTGTAGTAGTAGTAGTAGTAGTAGTAGTATTGTTATTATTATTATTACTATTATTAATATTATTATTATTATTATTATTAATATTATTATTATTATTATTATTATTAGGTGAAAGTAAAACCGCAGGGTCGTGGGTTCGAGTCCTGTTCGAGACTATATTTTGCAGGTTCTTCATTTTCACCTGCTTAAGTTGACATCTTTAACTCTCCTCATCATTTCTTCGTTCACCCGCAGTTTATGTGTATGGTTATTCCATATATTTATACCCAATGAAAATATATATGAGAATTGAAATTTGAGGATATTCACGAGCTTTGCCATGACAATAACCTGTTAGGGCATTGGACGTTTAGTTGGACTAGTTTCTGCATATATCGTGTCGTGTCGTTATACCTAGGCATGTAATCCTCGCGAAACTAGTATCCCATCATGGTGGAAGTAGCAATGCTTCTAGTGATGTCATGTTACAAAAAACGTACCTTAGACATATGCAGCCCAACTCCAAAGAGTCACATCATACAGCTCCTACCGACATGTAGGGTGCAAAAGACGGGCCAGAACTTCCTAGATGTGGGCAAATGTTCCGACGGACCCTGCCCGCAAAGCTCTTCCTTCAATCAGAGTTGTGGACGAGGCAAAGAGTATTGCTGTTGTGGTCCCAAGGGTGACGAATATCTGGAGGGAGTTTTAATAGAATGTAGTACAAGTTATGACCCACAGCCTGTGTCCTTAATGGAAGTCTATCGTGTAAAGGAATGTGCATGCTTCGTTTGCACAGAAACAGAAGGCGTTATTAAAGGTGAGAGTAGTTTTTTTTTTCATTTCTGTGGCGAGATCCATTCAAGTCATCGAGATCCATTCATAGCATCCCTACAGGCTCACTCTTTGTTAAAACATGTTTAAAAAAAGATACATTTAAAGGACAGAGAAGGTTACAGTTAAAACAAAGTGGGTATCCAAT
The DNA here is from genome assembly GCA_964017195.1 of Siderastrea radians. Lineage (NCBI taxonomy): Eukaryota > Metazoa > Cnidaria > Anthozoa > Scleractinia > Rhizangiidae > Siderastrea > Siderastrea radians. Next base: position 40,171,860 of record OZ024892.1, read on the forward strand.
TATTATTTTAGTCCTAGAGGCTGCGGTCCCTCGACCGTGGGCTGCGAGTCATTAAAGAAATTGTTTTTGGCTTCGTCCTATTCACTATCGCTACTGGTGTACCCGTTACTTCTTTCCACACCCAGGGAGGTTCAGCAAGTTCGCCACTTTCACCTCTTTTTCCCTCTTTCTTGCTCCTACCTCTCCTTTTCATTCTCTCCCTCCTCTCCTTTTTCTTCTTCTCTTTTCTCTCCTTCTCCTCTTTTGCTTCCCCCTTTTCTTCCTGCTACTTATCCTTTGGCTGCTCCTTCTTCTTCTTTTCCTGCCTCTTCCTTCTATCTTCTTCTTCCAGCATGTCCGCCTTGATTTCCCCTTCATCCTCTTACTCCTCGTCAACATTCTCTTCCTGTTCTTTTTTCTCTTTTCCTTCCCTTCTCCCCTATCGTTCCTCCTTCTATTTCTTTCTTCTCCTCCTTCACTTTCTTCTCTTTTTCCTTCCATTCGTCCCTTTACTCCTCCTTCTCTTCTTTTTCCTTCTCCTCTCCCTACCATTACTTCTCATTCCCCTGTTAAACATTTCTTTTCCAAAACCAATGAAGAACCAATTTAATTACTATTACAGGCGAAGTTGTCAGTGGACCAATTCATGAACCGATACAATTACATTTATTTCTTCATTCCGCAGTTTAAATATATGAATTTGACATATTCATAATTTCATCTTCATCTTTCCCGGGTATATTACGAACCAATTTAATGACCAGCTCCCAGTTGGCTTGATAGCTCAATTGGTTAGAGCGCTGCACCGGTATCGCAGAGGTCAGGGTTCGAATCCCGGCAAGCCTGATTTTTCAGGCTTTCTTTTCGCAACTGCATAAGTTGCGTTAATAACTGCGAGGATCTTCTTTACATTTATTTCTTCATTCCGCAGTTCAAATATATGAATTTCATATATTCATAATTTCAGACTCTGAATTATTACTAGAAAAAGTACCAAAACAAATCGCTCGGCAAAGGTTCTATCCGGCAAATTCATTAAATCGAGCATGACTTCACTAATGCATTCAAAACACGCACAGGAAACCTGTTTTCACGAAAGTAAACTTCGGAAACAAATTTGTATAAAACTAACCTTAGTTTATTCCGTTCGAAGAAGTGCTCAAATCCACTGAATTATTTCTCCGAGTTAGAGGACTCGGCTTTCAGATTCTCGTCGTTCAAAAATTTTGGCTCGCGGATGGTTTCTAAGAAGTTCAGGTAAGTAAAAGTCAAAATTTACAGATTACCGATTCAGGGTCCTCAGTTAATATTTGCCGCAGATTTGTCACTTAAATTTTAAGAATCGGCAAGGAACAACAGACTCGCAAAATTTATCCAAGTCCCAAGACAGGATTGCGTTACATTTGAAGTCATATTTATTGTCTGTACTCTTACTGACAATAGCTCTAAGCCAATCAGAGCGCGAGAATACTCACAGTTATTGTAAAACACGCAATAACAGCAGCCACCATTTTACAACAACCATAAACAACAACAATAGCAAAATCCTTACATAACTGGTGCTTTTAATGAACGCTTTCACATGGTACAGTATGTTGTCCAGTTTTTGGCTGTGAGAAGTATCCAGCCAAAAAAAATTCAAGATGATTTTTATAGTTCTCTTTTTTTTTTCTTTTTTTTTTTGTCTGGCTTTTGCGTTTGAGTTCTCGGGAAACGAAGTATTCCGATCAAAAGGTAAATATTTTACAACTACAGATAGATAGATGGTTTCTGCTGCCTTTTACTCAAAGCAAATTCAAACACAGACGAAGTGTTTGTGGAGGAGTGAGGTAAAAAGCTAACTCTAATATTTGCTCATTTTACTGCCAAAACACTGACAAACAATTAACCCATATCATTTAAATTTTTGTCAGGTTCTTTTGTAATTTTAAGTGTTTTGATATATTCAAGGTGAAAGTGATCAGCCCGTATTTCAAACCTAGGGAAACTTTCATTCAGTCTTGAATTGCTGCCAACCGATTACGCCCTCTTCCTGTCATTTAGAGACAATTCGCTCAAAAGCAAATTTTGAGCGAAAACTTTCTGCTGGATGCAAATTAAGAGTGTTTCGTTTACATACTTGGCCAAAGCTGCCAATCTGGCTGTCGTAGAGGTTTTAAAGGAGAGGGCCACTCCAGAAACGGTGTTTTTTTGTAATTGCCAATAAAAAGATAACACTAAGTTAAGTTACTGTCCGTGGGTTTAGCTTCTAAAGTGCATCCGATCCCACTGAAATTCCTCTCCAAAGAAGGCCAAAACTCAACATCGCGGGCCGCCACTTTGAATCGTACTTAGCAGCCTGGCCGCTTGTCCTCCGGGTGCGCAACTGGTGCTTCAGAAATCGGTTATTACTAAATCCAGACAAGACGAAATTAATTGTTTTCGGGAGCCGACAGATGACTTCCAAACTCCATGCGTTTCGTTTGTCTCTGTTGGGAAATGACATTTCCCTCGTGCAATCAGCCAAGGATCTCGGCGTAAATGGAAATGGCGGGAACAGCAGTTATCGAGGTCCCCCAAGGGGGTTACTCCCCTCAATTTAGGATAGGTGTGTGCCACAGAGGTTCTTAAACCCTGACCCTATTTAAAGATAAAATCGAAAGTTGATACCCTTACAAAGGCCAAAACCCGAAAAAAGACACCCTATTCAAGGGAAAAACGACCACTAAAAATGGTGTGATCAGGTCGTTTATATTTCTTTTCTGTAACAGAAAGTTCAGCATCCAGGACAGAATACTTTTTCTGCTGGTACTTATTAATTTGTGAAAATACTTTCATTCAAGTCGTTGAATTACAAAAAATAGGGAAAAAAAGAACGAGAAGAAAAAATGAAACCTCTATTGTGTAACAACAGAAGCCGATCATAGGATTTCGAGTTCCATTGAAAGTTGTAAGCTTTTAAATTAGTAAAATCGTCCTTGTTTAAATTTGACGCCTTCAATATTTTGTTAAAAAGCCTGTTTCAAAACACTGCTTCTGTTATGACAATCTACAATACACCTAGTGTGAGGGATAAACGAAAACTTGGAAATTACCTTAACTGATTTCCTCCGCTTTAATCACAGGTAACCAAAGCGTAAGATAAGAGTTTGTATAATTTGTATAAATAATCGGCGGTTTTCCGCCGAAAATACATTAAAATAGAAATAAAGTTTAAAAAACCTTACCTGTTGTGTGTTTGCTGTGTTTTTATCGCTTTTCCGAGCTTCCGGAGGCCGTTTTGGGCTATTTTCTGCTTAACGGTCGATGCGATGGCATGTCACATACTAAAGAGAGCTAAAGGTAGGAAAACGGGAATTCAAAATTGCCAACCGACACTCGAAAATCGTTTTTTTTTTTCGGGCTTAATTTGCAATTTATTAAATTGCGATTACAACTAGGATGGTCACATCCTCATTTCATTTGCGTCTGTGATTGTTGTGTTTGTTGCGATTTTGCTGGGATTTTTGTCGTTCATATGTCTGCGTGTGTGTACGCTTGTTTGTTTTTTGGTTTGTTTTGAAAAAGGAAACACATGCAATTATCCAAAAGTTTCTTTTGTCAGTCAGGCAATGAAGCTTCTGCTCGGTCATACAAGCTAAACGTGAGTATTAAAAAACATCTTTATTAGTCGGAAGTCGTATCAAACGCATAAACATAAATAATCAATGCCGTACTGTTTTAATTGTTCTCGCCGATCGTTGCACGTTACTCCTCCTACTAGCACACAAGCTATCCTCCCACAGGCGCGTCTCGCCGAAATCTCGCGCTGTCTTACCTTCTTGGAAATATCTCTTTGTCTTGCATAACAAATTAAGACTGGATGTTCTGAAATAAATTGTTTTATCCTCGTCGTATATTAAAAGACCTTAAAGGGATGTTTTTATTACAAACAACGGTCTAAACCGAGGTTAATGGCGAGGATGCCGAAATATAAGCGCATTAATGGAAAAGTTCCGTTTGACAATCAGATGATCAACCTTGTGCTTGCTTGGACAGAGTAATCCGAGATAAACATCCTAATAAGGTCGAGAGCCACAAACTATATAACTGTACCAACGACATAAATAAAGTTAAACTTATGCGTCTGTGATTGTTGTGCTTGCTGCGATTTTGTTGGGATTTTTGTCGTTTGTTAGTTTTTTTTGTTTGTTTTGAAATGGAGGCGCAATAATCGAAAAGTTCCATTGTCAATCAGGCGATGAGGCTTCTGCTAGGTCGTACAAGCTTAACATGGGATTAAAAGCATCACTATAAGTCGGTGTCGTATCACACGGATAAACATATACAAAAAATGCTGTCTTGTTTTCTTCTCGGTAACTTTGCACGTTTCCCTGCTAGCAGAGGTCTCTCGCTGACCTCTGCTGACAGGGAAGCTACACCCACTAGCACACACGCTACCTCCCACACGCGCGTCTCAGCAATCTCGCGCTGTTTTTATTTCAACTCTTGGACTAGTAGATGGCCTCAAAATGTCATGGAAAGATTTTCTCTGTCTTGCATACAGATAAGACTGGATAAAACTGAGTGGAATTGTTGGCATACAGTGCTTTTTCCTCATGGTATATTTAAAGACCTTAAACGGTCTGACCCGGGGTTAATTGCGAGGTTACCTTAACATGCCGAAATTTAAGCTTAACAATGAAAAAGCTCCATTTGTCAAACAGACGATGAAACTTGTGGTCACTCGCGCAAAGTAGTCTGAGCTGGACATCCTTATAAGTCTCATAAGTAGAGACTCCGTCACGAACTATATAAGGGCCCGATTCGTGCGATTTCCGCCCACCGGACTGATCAGTTTGTTGCTATCACTTAGCCTTTCAGCCTGGGCGTAATATTTAAAACTGGGAAGGATAATTTTGCAGGAAAGCGTTTTACGTTGAAAACACAATCGGTGCGTATGGTCAGCTAAGACCAGCCCGGGATGAAACATGAATTTCTTCATGTAGTCGCAAAATTCTTATTAGAGGAATTACAGAAATTTCAGCCGAAAGCCGGGCTGGCAGTCGGGCTGGCAGTCGAGCCTACCGAGTCGAAATTTCGGCCCGGGCTGAAATTCGCTGGGCTGAAACACCAACAGTATAAATAAAGCCAATCTTAGACGGATTTTGTTTGCCGATTTTTGCCGTTTGTTTGTTGTTTGTTTACATTTTTGACGCATAGTAAAATTGTTTGGTTATGTCGGGAGTCCCTATCAGCAGTATACTGAGAACGTGCTGGAATTTTTTTTTTATTATTGATTTTTTTTAAGCTATACTAAAGTTAAGGAATCATATAAACAGTTCCGTAGTATTATTTTCTTCTTGTAAACGTTTGCACTGACAGCACCAAGCATATATTAAAATAAAACTATTTTATGTGCCTGTGACTGTTGTGTTTCTTGCGATTTTTCCGATTTTTCCCTAAAGAAACAGCCAAATAGCCTTTGCGTGACAAAGTTAATCGACGGTATTTAATTTTTATTTTGTTTGTGCTTGAACGTTGGCGACCTGGATTTAATTTCATTTCCTTGCCAAGTGCGTGGTCCTGAAGGTCATTTTGTGGACTGGCAGATTTTCAACACGTTTCTTAAACTATATAAGCTTCATGCGTGTAAAACACTCTCAGGTTAGAAGGGTTTTAGACTCCAACAGGCTACTGACCGCCATTTCTCCATAGAACAGTTCCTGGAGTGGCAATGGAGAACATTGGAAATATAATGCTCATTATTTGGTTGCTTACAGCTGTGGTAAGTTTCAAAGATCTGTTTAAATAGCAAAACCTCTCATAATCTGAGGGTCGCCAGTTTAGGGACAGCCTAGAAAATATCCAGATTTAAAAACTTAGGTTTCGGGGTCTTCAAAATCTTGCACGAGTTTATTTTATTCTGAAACGTCAATAGTCACTGAAAATAATTTCCACGTACCCTAGAGCGGTCAAGTTTAGCTACAATTTCTAACAATACACTGAAACACTTCTCTGTTTTATACCGTCTCCATGGCTTCTCCAACTCGGCAATGTTGATTGCAAACTAAATGAAAATTAACAAGCATTCATTGTTTGAGCCAGCAATGGTAAGGGGACATGGAATGTATGATTAGTGGTATCATTGAGTCATTGTAAAGCACCTAGTACTGACGTTTTTTTAAGAGGTACCTGTTGGTTGTGCGCTCGGTCTCCTGCTCGGAATTCATAGAAAAGAAAAGAGTCTTAGGCTTGTATTCTTATGCATTGTCAAGTAGCGTTAAGGAGTCTCGTATTTTACTTTTCTAACCCCAAAAGTAAAAACCATGGCTTAAGTCCAACTCGTTTAGAAACTTCTGCTATGCAACAGTTCGCTACAGATACATGTCAATTCCGGCCTAACCCTCATCGTTAAGAGCAAATTAAAAAAAAACCTCTCAAGAGCACGGCATCATATATTTCGTATTTGCATTTTCGTCTTATTTAGGGTTTTTTTTTTTTGTTTTTTGGCATCTTTCAGTTCAGTTTGTTTGTTTGGTTGATTATTTTCTTGACCAAATTTTACAAACATGAAAAGGTTATATAGGTTTGTACCCTTCCAAGTTACCTTAGCAGTTTTCAATCGAAGGAAGCCCAAATTGGAAAGGCGAAAAAAAGCTTGAACAGATTAATCCAACCCAAAAAGCCAACGCAGTGAACTACTGGCGAACAACTTGTTTAATTAAACTTCACTTTTCGTTTGAATGCATTTAGTTACATATTATTTCATCCACACCTGAATGAATGGCGAACAGAAAATAACTTGACGCCGGGCGAATTAACATTAAATTGAACATCCAATTCAACGTGAACATGCAACCTGTTAATTAGACCTTATCTTTACTAAAATCATCACTGAATACTTTCATACGGTGCTGTTTATCGGTGCTGTACAAGGTGGCTCTTATACTTTAAGTTTGTTGAAGTTCTATGGTTTGACTTATCTTGAAAGCTACTGCGCAGTTCTTTCATGCGGTGCTGTTTAGGCAACAGTATCTGATAAGCTGCTTCAAACTTTTCATTGTCAAGGTTGGGAGAAGAATTTGATCCAGAATTAATGATATTTATTGCATTGGAGCGCGTATTAAAAGCACAGATTGAAACGGTTAACAGACAGACAGCCTAAAAATGAAGTCAACAAATTCGCTATAGGGGCTATAGTGTATCCTTAACTTCTTGAGAAACCTTAAATTAAATTCGACGATATTGCACGTATTAACTAGGCCTTAATAGGTTATTTTATACTTGTGACACTACGAAAAAGAGATACTTGCACTCAAAAGAAAAGACGACGTGACTGATGACTGATATCTTATAGTAATCTTCGTAATTAATTATGATTTTATTAGGCAATTGCAATACTAGCTGTAAAAAGGAATGCCAATAAAGTTGTCGTTGTTGTTGTTTTGCTGTTGTTGTTGTCATTTGTTTTTATTGCATTCTGCTAATTGAAACGCTTTTATTTTTATGTTAATTTACAGGCTGTTTCCTTTTGCGCTGAGAAGACAGATACAGATACAGGTACATATTCATACATTTGTAACAAGCAGCTTATTTATTCAAGTGTTTGTGTCTGACACAACCCGGAAACAGGCTACAAAAAAATCAGCCTAGCCTGTTCCAGTTGTTCAAAAAACGGCGCGCGAACGAAAAATATTAAAAATAAAGACTCAACGGAAAACTATTGAGAGCGAAGAAAAAAATGAGAAGAGACTGTGCGCTCAATATGTTTCTTTCGTGCACCACTATCTGAACGCCCGGGCAGGCATTCAAGCTGGAATACGCTAAGCTTAAGATACCGTTGGCAGTTTGCTACCATGATCCATGAGCCATATCCTTGAGGGAGACTGCCCGGTCATAAAGGTTCCTCGCAAAATATATTAATTTTGTTGTTATCAGGATTTCATCGATCGACTCGAGGCAAGCGATTTGCGGCAAAAAAATCCGACCCACTTCCGTTAAACATGCTTGCAACGAGCCGCTACCTTCAGTCATGTTTATTTCTTGCTCTGTAAGTGACCTGCTATTAGAGAATTTTTAAATCCTTAAAAGATGAAAGACTGGGGTTAATCCGCTACGGTTGGATGAATAATAGGTTCATGCCAGTACCAAAAAGATTGGCGGGAACGATGGCGGCTTCGCGGCATTGACAACAAAGTAAACAAACTATGATTGAGTGAAGACTTTTCGAAAGCCGCTCGTAAAAATGTCCGAGATGTTCAGGATGTTCGAGATGCGTTAATAATTTAGTATTATGCTGCTGCTCATATCAGCAAAAAAGTGTTTCCTGCCCTACATGAGGAGTATAAGTCGGTGAATTTATGTTTTCCTACTGGGGGTAGGTCTCATTTCAACTTGACGACTTGGATAGTGCTCAGTAAAAAATGCTCACGTGAGCAGTCACGTGACATTCCTTGTTATCATGTCGTCATATGCTTCACGTATACCCACTTGGTTGCGAAGTCTCCATCAATTTTTAATCGCATTCGCTTATTAATTGCGAGCTAAAAGGTCATTTTGGATCTCAGCCTCGTTTCCATGCAGACCTGTAGATGGCGAGACAAAAAAGCCCTGTATTTTGAAACGTATACCACATTTCAACTCTACGAACTACCTAGCATTGATCAGGAGATCTTTCTCTACCAGAATCAAGTGTCAGTCCTTTTCTGTGGCGATAGTTGAACGAAGCTCGGATTTTTCGGTCTCTGCTCCCTGACTACAGCGAATGTAACAAAAACAGAAAGTAGCAAAAAGACAGAGATAGAAGCAGCGAACAAACGAAGACAAGTTTGAGAATCGGTCCTGATCGAAATAGGCAAGAGATTGACGCTAAATTTGATTGCCATAGTAAACAAATAAAAAAGTAGGAGCTCGATGAAGGTTGAATAATATATAGATTTAGCCGAGCCTAAAAGCGGAGCTCCACGTCTCTCTTTCATGCTAATTGGCCCGTAAAATACAGTAAATTTTAGTTGTGCAGTTATTCCCCAAGAGGTGAAAAACAGCAAAGGAAAACATGCGGACCGCTGAGGAAACTGTGAGCTGGCTTATTTTTCATCAAAGAGAAGACTTCAGTACGACTTTCACCGACAGCTCTTCTTGTAGCATTCTTTCGAAAGCTAGCTTATAGAGTTCAAGAAGAGTACCTATAAAACTACAAAGAAAACCCACTTAAAGACTTTTCCATGCAAATACACATTTCTCACTGATTCCAATGCATCCCTCTGGCTGCTTAGTTCTGTTAACCATGAAACATTTCTTGAAATCTATCTTGCTAAAATAAATAATATTTTCCCGGCATCAAACCGTTTACTGGCAAAAATTCTCCAAAAAATGTTTTCGGAAACTTTCAAGCACACGTATAATTATCAAGAGAAAATGGCACAAGTTTTTCAACCGCGAAGTATTAATCGGGCGCTTTCAAGAAGACACCCTGAACTATTAAATTTTAGGAAGGTTTTAGAGTCTCATTTTAGACAAAATACATGTAGACTTAAACCGAGAAATGCTTTGCTTATAGTTACTTAAATAAAGATTTCATTTCGATCTGTAACTAAACACACACTGAAATGGCTTAGCGGTTTAACAAAAAACAAAACGATCACGAAAACATGCCACACTGAACTCACTCACTGAAACGGCGAGTCTAAGTTTAGTCGCTAAATTGGGACAGAAATGTCATTCACTTCATACGGAGAAGCTAAAAAATATAACAATATAAGGAAGATAAAATATTCCACAACTGAACAAAAAACATAAGGAGCTTTAATGCAGGGTTCAATTCTACCTGTTACCATCCCCCCCCCGGGCACACCCCCGGGGATTTGCAATTTTTTTCTTACTTGGCGGTCTATTCCCCACCCCCGGGCAAGCAGAAAGAGACAATTCCCCACCCCCGGGACTCCTCATCGACCACAAATACGTTGTTTTGTGTTCAAAATTGATTTCCGTACAATAGGACAACCAGATGTTTTGACAAGAACTTAAACGCTTTTCTAGAGTTTACTGAACGAAGGATATTACGTAGTATTAAAAAACATGGACACTACATTGAAAAAGAAAACTGAGGAAAAAAGTCTAACCGCACTGGCATTCGGCTGGCGAGTAAAGAAATGTTCTTCACCGCGTGTTTTATTCTAAATATAGCACATGCACAAAAGAGGTCCGGTGAGCAAATCGATGACAGCATTTTAAAGAAGTTTTTCTTAGCTTGTTTCACAAGAACACTGGACTGAGATCTCTGTTTAATATAAAGCCGTGCATCTGTTTCATACAAATACGCTGAAGAAATATTTCTATGTTTGTGATGAACGCCATCCATTCGAGTACGCATCAAATGCACCTTCGTTTAACAATTTATAATAAACGTGCCTTTGAATACAGATTTTAGTTTCAAGAGATTATTCTTCTCCAACCAGTCTGCTACAAATTCTAGAGATTTTCCCTGGAAATAGGCAGCCTTCTCTACGCGGTCCGGCGCCATTGTGTCAACTGAGAAGTGATAAGCTAGTGACGTGCTTCACAAGAAAAACGAGAAGTTATTTTCGATTTGCCCCGCCCCCCTACCCCCGGGACAAAACCGTTTCAAACAATTCCCCACCCCAGGGCCCGAAGGGCTGGACTTGTCCCGGGGGTTGCCCGGGGGGGGATGGTAACAGGTAAAATTGAACCATGCATTACACTAAGACTATAAACTTAAAAATGACGACAGAGCGACTCTTCAGGTGTTGAATACTAAATAAATACGATAAATACGAATTAGTCAAAACAACCCAATACGCGTCGCCGAAGAAAAACAACCTACATTGAAAAAACAACACAGACTCAGTCTAGAACTAGTCACGATTTCCACTTTTCGAATAAAATACAGTAGAATTCCTCTAAGAAAAATATTGAAAATTACGCACTAAAGTTCAAAAGGAAATTGAGCTTAATTAAGCTTTAGTTAACTGAAGCCTAAATATCAGATTGCTCACTAATGAAAATTCCTTTAATGCATAAACACAGAAAAAGGACAAGAAACCTTCAAAAACATGAAATGACATTCACATACGAAGCATTCGTTTGCCTAGGAAAGCAAACTGCATTCAATTTTCCCCTCGAGTGAAGTTACTCGCAAGCCGGCAAACGGGAACTACGAGCTATTTTTAAACAAGTTTTTAGAGCATTTCAAGAAAATTACCGTAATTTACTAAACATGTAAAGTCGCTCAATTAAACAATTTTTACAATGTAAATCCACACTCAAATCTGTAATTTACTTTACCACTGAACTGAAAGAAGGCCTTGAAAATCTAAACAAAAGTCGCCGGGTTCTTTCCAGATCTCCTTAGCTTTGAAAAAAACCAGTATGTCCGCGAACAAGGATTTCTTGCCTTCAAGCTCTCCAGTATCTTCTATATGCGCCATCGAGATTATAGCAATCCTCTTCCTTTTCGTGATGAACTGCTACAAGTCTTCATTCCAAGAATGTATTACAATTATCGTATTGAAAGACGACCGTACTACGAACCAGCCGCCATGTTGTTTACTTCAGCTACAAGAAAAAGTGTCATTCCACCCCCCCCGGTCAGGCTGTCTTGGGACTCCCGTCACCCTCCCCCAGAGTCTGTACGGACGGACGGACGGACGGACGTACGCTGACGTCAGAACCAAAATTTTTCGGATCAACGGGTTACCAAATTTTCTTACCCATGGTGCTCCGCGAGCTCCGCTATGAAAACTTTACTTACAAAGATGACCAGTACGATTCATGGCTTCACTTCTTAGCGTAACGCAACTTTAGAAAAAAAAAAATGTGCAAAATACTGTCGGGTTATTTAACCCACAGTACCCACAGAGGAACGAGTGAAAAGGTGTTTTAGACTCCAAGAGCGGAAATACGGCTTAAATGCAGGTTAAAATACAAATCACTGCTTTCGTAATCGTCGGTACGTAAAGCCGTCTTGTAACTCACCGTCGTAAAACCTCTACACCAGACACCAGAGCTCTTCTCTTTTGCGCACGACGCAAATGAGAAGTGTTCTGGAGTCGAGAATGCTACCTAACGATGAACGAAGGACGACTGGTCATGCGCATTACGTCTCGACCCAGATCCTCAGTACTCGTCCAACCGTACTGGTTGACTGTAGTGACCTAAATTAAATTCCCTAATAAAGGATTTCACCCCGCAATTTATAAGGGAGGCATGTCACACAATAGAACAAGCTGCGTAGCTTTTTCTGCCCGTGAGAAAAGGCCTCTTTTTATCCCAAATCGCATTAAAAGTTCCAAAATCTCCTACCATTTTTTTTTAACTCTGACTTTGCCAAAATTCCATTCCACGTGACCTGTTGGCTAATTCCCATACCTCAAAACAAAACAAAAAAAGAAAGAAACATCTATTCCCAGTTTCCATTTTCCCATTTTAGGACTCTATTCTTCCATTCACACGTCACGCTACGAACCTGATATTTGGACCATCCATAATAACTCTTCACGAACATTCAATAAACGTTTTCAAGTTACGTTTTACCATCTTTAAAATTTAAGGTTTTCAAACCAAACATTCGGTATTTTAATTTTGACAGCACGCGAATGCCCTCAGGAAGAACTATCCAAAATTGGCCCTAGGTATGCTAAACATCTCCAGAATCGGGTGTTATACAGTATATACTTCACAGATCCAAACGGCAGAAATCGGTTGATCAAGCAAAGGGACTTCAAGAAAAGGCTTATGCTGGTGAGTGATACCTTTTGCTTTTGAATTTCTTTTTGTTTTCCCACACAATGGCAGGGAGAAATTCACCTATGTAAAAACCACCTTCCTTACAGGCCACAATGTACAATAAGATTATAAAGTATTTGAAAAAAAGAAAAAAAAGAAATCACAATTTTAAGTAACAAAAAATAAACAATTACCACACTTCCGATATCAACTTAAGAGCCCTAAAAGCAGTTGCAATGAAGTAATACACTTGTGTTTAGCGACGTACGCGTCTTATTGCAATTTGTCTTTGAAGGAACAACCTCAAAATCGTATAATATAAAGAACACATTTGTTTCGACAACGCTATGTAATTTCCAAAAAAATTCGAACAATGTTTGCCGGGAGCCAACAAAAAAGAAGCGGGAACTGGGATTAAAAGGATGCAAAGCGGCAAGTTTGGCCCGGAGCCCCTGCTCTCCCAACCCCCCCCCCCCCCCAGGCTTTTTGGCGAGATGCAGTCAAACCAGAATACGAACCATGGCTCCACAGACTTATTTCGCCTAATATGTCACAGGGTTGTGCCATAATGGTACAGTAAGGTACAAGAATGCCGTTGTACTGTTAATATAATTGTTAGACTTCCACAAAAATATGAAAAAAGAACGTAAAGAGAAGTGTATCATTAATTGCTCCCAGGATGAAACAACTCTTGCGGCGGAACACGAGCAACCATTCTTTCTCATTTTTCCAGGTGGTATTTGATAAAATGGACAAAAACAAGAATGGTTTGCTGGAGCCCAGTGAAGCTATGGCTGGAAAGTGGAGTCTCAGAGGCTCAACAGCGTGCAAGTTTGCTTTCCTTCATACGTGTGATGAGGATAGGAGCAAGAGTATCTCACGTCAAGAATGGCTGAAGTGCTTCAACATTGAAGGTGATCTTCAAATAGCCCCTTAAAATTCAAACGCTTTTCAACCCTGTAACGAAGACATTTTACATTACTTTTCTAGATTGATTTTTGGTCAATTTTGGTGGATTACTGAAGTTCGAGATAAAAATCAATAACTGATCCTCAATGAAGGATCTACGATTGCCACATTTTTCATATCACGAGGACATTTGCACGTCGTGTGACGTCAACAACAAGCATAATTAAAATTTAATGCCGGTGTGAATAGCATTAATTTGTCAAGTGACATACAACAGTCAATATAAAGAAACGATTATACTTTTGGGTCCAGTTGAGGTGAAATGAAAAGAAAGTTAATTTCATGAGTATTTTTCTTCTCAACCCAAGTGTCCAAGTGTCCTGTTCCCTGTTAGGCCTTGGACCGCTAGGCCTGTCCATAATACACATGTTTGTGCGTCTCCAATGGTAATTTAAGACCGCAATCTGTTGTTTTTTGTTGCCACTTTGGGGATCAATCAGGTAAAAATTTGTGGAGTGCAAAACGGGAAATATCTTAATTGTGGTTTTGGTTGAAATATGGAGTGAAGGTTCGTATAATTCTGAGAGACCACACCTTTGGCATTCAATTTTCGGAACTTCAGCATTCAAATGTAAATCTAAATAGAATGTCGTAGATTGCAGTAGCTGACCTAAGCCCGCCAACAGATTGTCAATCATTTAACCATACTCTTTGTCTATTCCTCTTAGTATATTGCAACAAAAGTTGTTCACGTGGCCGACTTGACACAGTGCTCTGTCAATGCCGTTGTCCTCAGAATGTCATTCAAGGACGAGTGGTGTCGTCATCTGGTGCCTCTCTTCGAGAGGTCAGCATCTTATGGGACTTTCCACCGCATACGGAACTGACAAAAACCAATCAGAGTGGACACTTTACGGTGAAGGACAACTGTGAAAGTTTGTCGTTTAGTGTGACGAAGAAGGGGTATATACCATATCGATCGGACACCGGAAGGCTACCAGATACACGTCCCGTTTTGATTCGTCTTGAAGATGCAGGTTTGTTTTACACGATAAGTTTATGATTTCCCTCTCTGTTCAACATTTCATTGTGTTCAACGTTTCATTATTATTTCTATTATTCACGATGTTGAAAAGCGAACATTACCACAACAAAGTACTGTTTAGTAGCTCTTGCCCAAGTTGTCAAATTTGAGATTTCGTACGCGTAATAAAACATTAAAACCACATTTCATGACCTAGAGTTTATTGAATGAATGATTGGGAGTTCTTTATCCTCACTGGTTGTCAAATTCGATCAAATTGTGGGATAATAAACGTCATTCTGTAATGAGATAACACCGACCAACGTAATAAAAGGCTTTCATCAGTTTACCATAAGCTGTGATGCTGAACCTTATCATTTATCTGGAATATTATTTAGGAGCGAACACACGTAAACCCTAACCCTAACCCTAACCCTAACGCTAACCCTAACACACGTTAAATAAATAACGGCTCACAACGGAAGCAAACGGATTGTCACATCAGACATCCAAGAATCTATTAGCCAAGGCAACATTTCGTTTTCTTCATGTTCCGCTTTCAGAGCCACCCTCCATCACTGTTAATCCTGACAGTAGGACGCGAATTGCTGGAGAGAGTGTGAACTTTACTTGTGAAGCGGAAGGAACACCTCCAATCAAAATTACCTGGTAAGTGAAGGGTGAACATTTGTGTGTTAATTAGCTTTAACCCCAACCAATCTTGGGGAAAACGGAACAAGCAAAAGAGAGCCATAACTTATGGCGGGGAAGCTGAATCTTAAAAAACAGAGAAGGGAGCGGGGAAAGGAGGCAATCGTGAAAGATTTTATCTGTCGATTTGACTTGAAGGCTTCGAAAGCCTATGATTCTAAAAGCTGGCAGCTGAGGTTTGTTTTAGAGTTAGCATGCAGCATTAAATCATGGCCAATTTACTCACTTTTGTATGCTTGGCATTTGAACGTGCAAAGCCTGATCAATATTCATTCAGTTGGGGCAGAAGCCCCTGGATGGAACAATTAGATTTTCATCATGCATCAGGTCATCGATACCCTCCTCCAATTGTCTTTTTACAGTTTTTCGTTTGCATTAAGCTTTCCACTAAAGGGGCACCGTTGTGGTCGAAGACGAAAAGAAGAAACTGATTCTATTATTGGGGAATAAGCATTATCAAGATCGTGGTATATTCTGCCTTATGACTCACTTTCTTTGCATGATGTCTTTTCTGGGCCTAAAAATTCGCCATTGTGGATACTGATAGCTTCATGGACGTCGGGAGCCGACGTTCAACAGGAGCATTAACACGTTTCGTGTCACCCTCTGTTCATTTTCAAGGTATCACAATGGAAGGCCTTTACAGGAAGTTACATCGGGTAACAGAGCACACTTATGCATTAGCAATGTAACAGGCGCTCAAGGGTTATACACCTGCAAGGCCACAAATGACCACGGATCAGAGATCTCCACCCCTGCCGAGCTAAAGATAAAAGGTATGTATGCTCCCCATTCCCTGACGTGTTCGATGTTCAGCATTAAGTTTGAACGAAGCAATATTAACTCCACTTTCTCAATAATGGTAGCAATGACGATATCTAAGAAATGTCAAATAACATCACTTGAAAATAGAGAACCTTAAAAATTCACGCTTGAACGGCGTGGCTCTCGATCCCATGATCCTGGGATAATGCTGCTGCACCGACTGTTGATACCAACTATCAAGTCAACTGTGAATTCGTATTGACCCCTTAGATCGGGATGGATATATTCACACGTTTATGAATGATCATTTTCCAATTGGCTTTCACTCTGATAGCTCATTTGTTTAGAGCTCTGCACTGGTATCGCAAAGTCGTGGGTCCAAGTCCCGTTCGAGACTCAATTTTTTCAGGTTCTTAAAATGACATCTTTTACTGACGTCATCATTTCTTCCTTGATTATCACATATATTCAAGCTCAATGAAGATATCTATGAGCATAAAATTTTAGGATATTCACATGCTTTGCCTTTACAATAACCCACATCATTCATAGTAGTTAGGGAATTGGACGTTTTGTCGGACTAGTTTCTGCATATCGTGTCGCGTTGTTCTCGGCAAGTAACCCTACTCCAAAGTCTACATTGTATTAATGGTCCCCGCTAAACTTTGGAGGAACCTTAAAAACGCTGCGGTGACTTATCAGTGGGCTATAGTATCCCATCCTGGGGGCAGAAGTGATGCTTCCAGTAACACTCATGTTACAAAAACAAGGACCTTAGCACCTGCTTTTTTCAGACATCTGTCCGTTAGTTGTTGGTTTGGGCGCGTAATTTACCCTCTACAGAGATCGTAAATAAAAGAAGTGCCTTTACTGGTTGTTTCTCTTTCACAACAGAGAACGTATTAGACACATGTAGCCCAACTCCAAAGAGTCACATCATTCAGCTCCTGGGGACATGCAGGGTGAAAAGCACGGGCCAGGACTTCCTGGATGTGGGCAAATGTGACGGACTTTGCACTCAAAGATCTTCCTTCAATCAGAGTTGTGGAGGCAAAGAGGAGTGCTGTTGTGGTCCCAAGGGTGACGAATATCTGGAGAGAGTTTTAATCGATTGTAGTACACCAAATCACCCACAGCCTTGGTCTTTAATGGAAGTCTATCGTGTAAAGGAATGTGGATGCAGTGCTTGCGTAGAACAAGAAAGCGTTATTACAGGTGGGATTTTTTTTTTAGTAGCGATCGATTCAAGTTTCAAAAGTATCCCTACAGGCTGATTCTTTTAAACGTTTTAAAAAACAAAGATACCCAGTCCCAGGTCAGTTAAAGTTAAGACAAAGTGGGTATCGAAATATTATTTTAGAGGCTGCGACATTCGACCCTGGAATCCGGTCATTGAAGAAATCGTTTTTGGCGTCGTCCGATTCATTATCGCTACTGTCATACTCGTTATTTCTTTTCGTAGGCTTATTAAAAGCAGTTCCCATTTTCCCCAGATTTTGTCATTGGTGATGCTTCGTTACGAGCTTGTCTCCTTCCTGCTAATCCTCCTTCACCTCCGACTCCTCCCCCCACCCCTTCTTCTCTTCCTCTTTGTTTTCTTCCTCCTTCTCTCCGATTTCGACCTCTCTCTCTTTCTCCACTTTCTTGTCCTTGTCCTTCCCTTTTTGCTCTTACTTCTGATTCTCCTCCTCCTCCTCCTCCTCCTCTTCTTTCTCCTTCTTCTTTTCTCTCTTCCCTTCCCGCTACTTCCTTCGTCTCCTCCTTCACTTTCTTCATTTTGTCCTTCCGTTGTCCCCCTTACTCCTTTTCCTCTATTTTTTTCCTTCTCCTCTTCCTGCCATTACTACTCATCCCTCTGTTAAGTATCCATTTTTCCTTTGCAATTGGTAAGGTCGCTCGCTTCTTATTAAGATTTCAAAACCAATAAACAACCAATTTCGTTACTGTTACAGGCGAAGTTATCGGTGGACCAAGTCGTGAGCCAATCGAAAACGTGAAAGTTATCTTCAAAAAGAAAGTAGTCGACCAAACCAAAGAAAACGGCAAATTTTCTTTCGTTGTTAATGGCGATGTAGACCGTGTGACAGTAACACTCCAAGACCCTGAGGATCGGTTCTTTGACACCACTCAGACATTGCTACTCCAAAGGGGCCGGACAGTGTTTCACAGAATAGTACTTCAAGAAGAGGATCCTCCAGTGACGTTTGACAGCACCAAAAAACTGGAAGTAGCCCTGGGGCACGCTGGGGATAATATGGCTGAGCTGGAGCTACCTGCGAACAATCTTTTACGGAAAGATGGTACTCCGTTTCGAGGTGTGTTTCTTAGTTTCGACACTTACTTATGAAATCCAAAAGATGTATTTGCAACGTTGGCACTTAAAAGTAAAGATGTGTTTTTGTGACGAATAGATGTACTAGTACACAGAACAAATATTTTACCGTCAAACCTCGAGGGGAAACCAAACAAAATACCGAAGATCAACCTTCCGGTTTTTACTTATTTTCAATTTTATTTTCCAAGGCAAGGCAAAGCTCAGAGTGAGTTTGACGGATCCAAGGAACGTGACTGACCTGTTCTCGGCCCCAGGAGACTTTACAACTGTCGACCAATCCGGGAACGTTCAGCCACTGAAAACATACGGGATACTAAGAATCAAAGTTCAGGACCAAAACAACGAGCAACTTGACTTGGCAAGCAATGTGAAGCTTCGACTAGACGCTGACAAGGTAATAAACTATTGGCCTCATTATAAGCAATTGTTGCCCTACAGTAAAACATGAAAGATGCCAACGAGACGTTTTTTGCAGTGTCTAAGATCTTAGTTCTTGAAATACTACAGCAAGTAGTTTTCATGACATACAACAAATCTAGCAACTTAGAGAATTTTTGAACCTAGTTGGGCATATGCATGGCTGACCTTCTTGTGGCACCGTGACAAGTAGGGCAAATCGCAAATATTGATGATAAGCCTCAATCACACGAGCAAATTTTCTATAGCAATTTCTGATGGCAAATGTTTTGATCGTGTTTACAGTTGAGCAAATTTTCTATGTCAATTGTTTTTGAATATGCGCCGGCACTGGCTTCTGAACAGCGAAGCAGTGATGGTCCAAGTAGAGAAAGCTGCAAAGTTGCACAAAGTAAAACAAATTCATCCTAAACTAGATTGTTGCTTTTTCAAGTAACAAGTTTAATTCAGTAGCAATTAACTTCTAAAGCGACAAGCGTCTGAAATCGTGAAGCAGAAAAAGGTAGTGGTTTCGCATGTCTCATTGACAACTGAAGCTGGTAGTGTTCGTTTTAAAATGTTTCTAAAAGCAGCCAGAGGAATTGCTTTAAACGGCTAAATCACTTGGTTAGGTGCCATAAAATCTAGGAAAAAACGGGCGAACGAAGGGTCTTGAATCTAATTTTCCACAAATATTTGGCAAAATAATTTTTTTTCGACAACCCATCTGCACGATCAAATTGCGACACTTGAGAAACTTTCTATGATCGACTTACGAAAACTAGAATGCCAGTTTTTCAGCAGCGATAGTTGTCATATGAAAAATTGACAAATTTTCTGACAGGAGAATTTATCAGAGAAAATTTGCTCGAGTACACGGGGCTTAAAAGCCCAAAACTTCCAAAAAAGAAACGAAAGGTTTTTGGCGGGGTGCACATTTCTAGGAACTTGACCGTTGTTTGGTCGTAAACAAAGGGACGAATAACCAAAAGAAAATAACTTAACTAGCTTTTAGAAATCTTTCCTTATTCTGTCAAAAGAAATTGCCTTGAATTCTTGGGATATCTCACCGAAGTTAACATGCCTTGAACAAACTTCTTGAAACAAAAGTCTTATAACAAACTTTAAACTAAATGCCAGGCCGATAGAGCCAACAAAAATGATTTTTTATTTTTTATTTTCACTCGTGAATAATAATAAATTTATTTAAGCTGTCCGTTCAGCCTTGCATTTGGATTAAAGTTTCTTTCGAAAGTTCACTGCTGATTCTCATATACTCAAACGATCCGGTTGCGATCAGTCTCCTACTGTTTGTCCAAGTGGTCCCTGCATGATTCAAGTAATCAATGGATGTTCAGAAACCGTCTTAGGGTGCATTTTCTTGGTCTCTTCTGGAAAGAAAATCTGAGGCAGAATGGGAATGATCAGAATTATTGGAATATGATACAGGAAAAAATGATCGCTCTAAAAATAGACTGGGACCTGACGGCAGGTTCCTCAAGTTGGGCGGGAGAATTAAAATTTGCCGCGGATGTGCTGATGTTTTGGTCAGCCATTTTGTTGTTGCGAAGTGATTACCAACTTTTTAATTTCGCTCATTCTGTTCATTCTGTCCCAAAAAGTAGAATACAAGGAAAGGCATAAAGATTCCGCAATGAGAACAGGTAATAAAAAACGCACCAAAAAGCCATTCCAAGAATTCTCATTACGGACTGGTTCCCAAAAAAAGACACCCTCAGTCTGGTTGAGAGAAAAGTTCATGTGAGAAAGCCTCTTTTATAAAAGCACTCTGATCTTTACGCACCGACCTTCTATACAATACCTGGAGCCATAACCAGGGACTGAGAACGCAACATTATATCTTTTCTTAGCGGCGGGCTTGACACTATCATATGTAACTATTTGGCTTTTTTCAGAAAAAAAAAGATTATTTCTGGAAAGGTTGTCGAAACTTCAATCAATGTCAACCACAACAATCCTTCTCAGGACTTGCTCACCGGGCCGATCATAGACAATCTAATTATTGCATGACTCCTGAGTTAAAACCATTTAACTTAATGAAGTTAATACAGTTAATACAGTGTTGCGGTGTTGTAATACTTCGGTACAGTTTCTTGCCAGAGAGAGCCCCCAGAAGGATTTTTTTAATCTGTTTCAGGCGCTATTTATTTAAACCGAACTTAAGAAAGTTAATACACAAGTTAAGTAAGTAGGAACATAAGTACGAGCTTGTTATTAACAAACGAGTGCTGTGTAATGAACATCTATTTCAATTGCCTTTTCTACTGAGGATTTTATAATTTCACTTCATTGTCGGGTGCGTCGTAGCTCGAAGCGAAAGCAAGTTTCCACTTCCGGGTCGAACTTCCACTTCACTTTTCCATATGAAGTAGTATCACACGCAAATTTGCGTGTATACGCGCGTTTAATTTTAATACGTTGAGCGGGTGACGTGCGTGTTACAAATCAGTTGGGTTTGCGTGGACTCCTCCCTTGCACTTTCCGTCCCTGATTATGGCTCCTTAAAATTCCTAAGGCATCAGTTGTCCCTGAAATGCAACAAAAGTCTCTTAAACATCTTTATAATCAAGTCCTTTTGTGCACAGATTGTGTTGCCAAGAAATTCGTCTGGAGAAATGGCACCCTGGTTGTGGTGGCTGGATGAAAAGACTGGAAGATGGCGCCAGCTGGGAAAGATGAGACCCGCTAGTGACTCAAGAACCAGACGAGATTTGAGTGGAAGGAGATTTTACATTGGTGACATTCAGACTGACAAAATATCGCCTATTATCAATATTGATATTCCATGGAAACGCTGCTATGTTCGAGTCCAGGCCCATGGGATTGACGGAAAAAACTTAAAACCTGCAGAAGGGATCACGGTTACATTGATTGGAAAGGAAAGTGCAGCACAGGAACAGTATTATGGGTACACTCAGAAGACAACCAATAAAAACGGACTAGCTTGTATTCCAGCGTGGTGTGATTCTGATGTGGTTTTGCAGGCAGGCCAGTGGTTACATTCCTCCATCATTCACGCAAATCCCGATAAGACCAACTTGAAAAAGTTGCCACAAGAGCTAGAGACGTCTATTATAGAAAGTGAAGAATTAAGCTCGTTTACCTTCACCACGAAAGTAACCTCACAGGCGGGGCCTATATTCAGTAACAATGAGATCAACAAATGTCTCGATCCTGATGAAAATTTACTGGCATTTAAATTTTACCTCAAGGAGATCAGACGCCGCTGCTACGTTCGAGCTCAAACTTACATTAACGATCAGTCGGGGAAAAGCATTGAACCTGACCATATGGCCATTGTAACGCTGATTGAAAAGGATAATGCTGACCCGGAAAAATATCCATATGGGTACCCTGAGGGATGGGCCAATAGCTTTGGAAAAGCTTGCATTAGAGCTTGGTGCGGTTCTAAAGTGTCTTTGCAGGCAAAAAGGCATTCCCGACCTTACACCAAACAATGGTTTCAACTAAAACCCGATAAGACGACCCTGGACAAGTTGCCGCGAGAATTAGAAACATCTGTTACATTAAACTCATTTACTTTCACCACAAAAGTTATTTCGGAGATGGGACCTGTATTTGATAACGAATACAAGTGTCGTTTCAATCTCGATGACAGTTTGCTGGCATTTAAATTTTACTTTACCGACATCAAACCACAACCGAGAGAGATCGATGATTTCGGCACCAGGCCACCCGGGCATCCACTGTCATGGTACGTGTCAGATGCTACCGGACCAAATCAGGAAATCAAGAAGTGTTTTGTCAAAGTTAAGATTTATTCTTACCAAGGAATTCCAGTCCCCATGGTGTCTGTACACAGTTTCACACCAGATGGGAAAACCAGGTACGGATACTCTGTAAAGCGACCAACTATCACTGGAGTAACGTCCTCGGGTCTGGGTGTGACAAACCCACTGGGTGGGACTAACTATTCGGTGTCTTTTGCTTGCGTAGAATACAGATGCAGCGAAAAAGATCGAGAAACATTTATTGTTGTAAAGTTTCTCACTAACCGCTGTTTTATCAGCCATCCGGACCTCACAGGCAAGTTTAGGGAGCAGACAGAGGCATATAGGAAACTCATGAATATAACGTCTTCTATCGATATGACAACCGCCATCTATGCCCCAGCTGATGCCTCGCAAGGTACGTTAGGACTCTACACCGGACCTGGTAAGACCGCAGAAGAGCGCTGCCGAGCAGGAAGAGTGGATAACATCGCAGGAGACGGGAACAGAAAGCCAACAAGCGATGGATATTCCCTACTCACCATTTATGGTTGCGAGTATGGATGAACAATTTGAGTTGCTCCTGACAGCGACCAGCATATAACAAATACAATAACGAACAACAACAACCATTTAGCAACAGAAAAAATACAAACAAACAACCGTAGAAAATTTAAACAGTAGGTTTTACTCTGGTTGTTGTTGTTGTTGCAAGTTTAAGACATTTCAGCTAATGTTTAGTCCAACAATTCTTACTTTAATGCTCTTCCCCCAGGTTTTTTTTTCCTTTTTTACGAAAAAACAACTTTTTGACAACAGTAATTTAAGATCGATAACCAGTTAACAACATGAGCAACAACCCCATAACAGCAAACAAATGAACCACAGCAAAAATCAGTCAACAACAGCAACAATTGATTATGAACAACAACAACAACAATAACCATGCAACAATAACAGCCGCCACCATTTTACAACCCTGAACGGCAACAACAACAACAGAAATAGTTTTTGCTGCCTTTTAACTCAAGACGAATTCAAACAAAGGACAAAGTCTTGGTCTTGAATTGCTGCCGACCGACTGCGCCCGCTTTTGGTCATTTAGAAACAATTCGCTCAAAAGCAAATTTTATTTTTTGCTTCATGAAAATTAAGGGTATTACTAGTGTGAGAAGGGTGGTACAATAGATGATTTGAATTTACCCGTGAAATAGACACGAAACTATTACGCACTATTACACACTAATTCCATTGTTTTCTTTTGTTCAGCTTTGACTATTAGACACTAATTGTTAGATATTGTTTCACGGGTTAAATAAAATCACTCTAATGTATTCCTAGCTCGATATTTCGCACAAATTTGGTATTCTTTAGTTTGTGATCCGATTTTATTAAGGGGACGCTATTTTGAAGTTATAGTTTTGATTAAGGGGCCGTTTGCATGAGGCTGATTTTGGTCCCGGGACAGGTTCATCTCGGTATCTGATAATTTCCTTGTCATCGTTACCATGGTTTTGTGTGAGAATGAAACGCGAACGGAAGAAAGACCAGTCGTTTGTTTGTTTCTCAAGAATAAGTACCGATTGCAGTTGCAGTAGTACAGTGATCGAACAAAGCAAAATTCTTTAATCATATAACAAAGTTCACCACTGTAGCTGATGTTTTTGCCGCTTTATTTACTCTACGGAATTTCTCAGACCCATAAGCCCGAATAAACGGACGAGATGAATTTCTCCTCGGGCGAAAGGACTTTCGTTATGGTATCGCTGGATGAAAGGACTTACCGTATTAACTCGATTGAACGCCGGGGCGCTCTTTAAATTTTTGCTGTTTCAGATGCGGCGCTTATTCGGTGGCGGCATTTATTTGAGGGCGGTGCTCTTAAAAAAAATCATAGCATTTGTAAACGGCTACAATTAGCAAATCTTAACAACAAAAGAATGAAATATACCCACTTCGAACTGAAAAACATTGTAATACAGGAGAATAATTTCTGATGCTGGTTTAGATTGAGTTGTTCCGTACTTGTTTTTTAGTTTAGCTCCTCCAACAATTCAATCTGATGATGCTTCGATTAAGCGTTGTGAATGAATGCCGCGCTTATTCGAGGGCGGCGCTCTTTAAGATTTTTGCTCTCGTATGCCGCCCTTAATCGAGTAAATACGGTATGTACACAAAAACGTTTTTCATCCCGGGACTAATCTGATGTCTGCTCTCATGTAACTGGGTCCGTGCATTTACATGTATAAAATAATTAAAAAATAATAATTTGTGCCCATGGCCTGAGGGGAAATTCCCACTCCAATAAGATCATATTAAAGCCCCGTCGTTTGTTTGGCACCCCTTGGGGTTTTAAAATTGAAATGGCAAACATAAGAAGAATCCTGGTAACTTTTATGGTAGAAGTCACGGCCACTTTTAAGCGAGTGGTTTTTTTTTTTATTACTTAATAAGTTGTACGCTTTTGCAACATTGTAACAAATTTACAGTCATCATGAAGGCGATACACACGATAAAGGGACGCAAAGTTTAGAATAACGAAAATACAAACAGATAAAACTTTTAAGTTAATACTAAGGTTGGCTTTCGTGTTTTTGACCCGTTTTGGCTACAAATTTGCATCCTGAGAGCCATCTTTTGAGCAAGTGGTAAGTGTTGTCTATTATTTAACAATTTTATTCGCCTAAGGCGAAGTGAATATTATTATTCCACAATATTCGTTGAGCCTGAGGAGAATAATAGTTTTAGTATAATTGCTCAGGTGATTATCAGAGCAAATGCATTTTCTTTTTTCTTTTCTCCAGAAACATCAAAAATCTCGCGGTGGCTATTTTAAAAACTAGTGCGTCAGTATTATAATCACCTTGCGCTAGGTGATTATAGCGAGAGATGATCGTAATCCTCGACCAATCAATGCGCGCGCTTCTCTATAATCATCTGAGCAATTACACTTATAAGCATTATTACGAAGGAAGCACCTACATATGAGCAAGCATACACTATGATTGTTTCTTTGTTAATAGTCTATCAGCTAATATCCTACGAGCGGAGAGTCACCCAAGTAATCAAAAGAAATAAGTTCATGCATTTGTTGATGAATGTATTTCTCTTAGGTAGTGATCGTGTTAGTTGTAATCTAAGAGTTTTCTATTCAACTAAACAATTATTGATCGTATTTACTTTGGATGGGGAATTCAATATGAACTCGTGGTCTGCTTGAGTCTTTAGAATAATTTTTTAAATCTCTCTGAATACTGCCAAGGTCCCAAGACGGAACAGTTAGTGTATTGACCAAGCAGTCATCTAAGTACAGTTGTACCCGTACAGATACAGATTTACATTGTAAATCTTTATGCACCGATTGATCTCGCAAATCGGAAAACTTACAAAGAGTTTTTCACTGCGTACGTTCGTCGAAAACATGTCTCTGAGTAAATTGCAAAACAATTCTCGATTTATTTGGAAAAACCCCGAAACGTTTTACCTGTGGTTTGACGGTTCCTAAGAAGCCAAAGTGGATTCATTGCTTTCCCTAAAATGTTTGTCTAGTCAACAGATGAAGGATTTGTGCCTTCTTCTCTTACTTGCAAAGCAGTATTCTCACTGCAAAATAACTGATGCAAAATTCAGATTTTCAGATTTCTATTGTTTTGCACTATTTACATATTATTAATAGCCTGACTATAAACATTACAATACATTGCAATAAAATTTGCGGAGCGGAAAGAAAGCTGTCACCGCGGAATTCAATTCCAAATTTTAATTTGAAACAGATAAGTCAGTGCTTGATAAGAATACGTCACAACCCGATGTCACAGCGGATTCCCCGCCCCCCCCCCCCCCCCCGCCGTGGACTTGGAGCCCCGGTCCAAATCCGCTAGCGGATATTGACCCCCTCTCGCGGATTTAGACCCCCTTCAATAAGGCAACAATTTCCTTTTGAAACGGCAAGTTTTGAGAAGAAGGTCTTCAGTCTGCCGGAACGTTTTTAGAACGAGGAATATACATCTGTTTTTTTGGTTGCAAGCGCGGCAGCTTTTCAATAAATTGGCTTTTACGCTTCTACGTATAGCACAATAATCTCTTGCTTTAAATTACCGTGTTCTAAAACCCAAGAGAAATAGTTTGCTATCAAGGCTGATGAGCGAAAGAGTCGTTTCGGTGGTTTATATACAAATACCTAGATTTTCTGTTGCAAGTATTTGGTAGCGTAAGTTTTTACAAGGGGGTCCAAATCCGCGATGGGGGCACAAATCCGCTAGCGAAAGTGGACCCACGAGGGTCCATTTTCTCTAGGGGATTTGGACCGGGGTCCAATTCTGAAAGGGTCCAAATCCACTAGGACACCGGCTTTCTCCTCTCTTTTTTATTTACCTTATACAGTAGTGTACCATACTTTAACATATTGAGTTATTTTTTAAAGTGTATTTTCTTCTTTAAATGTACTTGCATTTGTGCTTTCCTTGCTTTTGTGGAAATCTTTCTCAAATTCGCAAACTGCTTTCGTAAGTACTTTTACACCCATTCATTTGCAACTGTTTCAGCTTGTAGTGCAAACGCCTTTCTACTTTTGTAGAGTATTAGACTGAGAATATCACTTAATATATCAACAAGAATTAAAAACATCAAAAGGAAAATGGTTTACCTTTGTCAAAGGGTTATAAATTAGAAATAACTGCTACATGAGGTTTCAGAACACTTCGTGAACGGTAGCCAGGTTTTTCTTCTATGTTTAGTTTGCTACTCTTTACTGATCATCTCAAATGTAATTTATTATTGTTTACAGTGACTCACGACGCCAACTTGTAACTGTATCTAAACTGTGCACGGATCGATCGAGCGCGTTCACATCAGACTTAAGACTAATAAAACGCAGTCTAAATTTCTTTAAATTGAAATTAATACGCGATCTGCGTGAACGGATTAGCCAGGATTTTCCTGTATGTTGAGCTTGCTGGCTCTTTACTAGTCATGATCATGAATGGGTTAATCAAAATGTTATTTGCAGTGACTCACGATGCCAAATTACTATCGTACACCGATCGAGGGTGTTCACATCAGATTAAAGAATAATAAAATGCAATTGACATTTCTTCACATTTCAATGGTGACCACTTAATCAGCGATCAGCTAGGGTTGCGGGCTTAATCACTCACTACATGCCTGACGACATATGGTCTGCATTTTGAGTGTCTTAGGAGGGTCCTCAATAGGATTCTCATATCCACTCAGCCCGACTACTTTTTCGCCTGTTAATCTCGCCATCCCGCCCTTCTTTACGTCGAAATCCCGATCCCGCCCAATCATAAAAGAGCTCATACTTACGAAGGTTAAGTGATAACGAATTAGTTTTTGACAAATGATACATTTGTGCCGCTCTTTGCTGGTCAATTGAGGCTGTCACGTAAAAACTAGAATCCCGTATCCCGCTATTTCCTTCTTGTGATTCTGGCGTCCTGACCCCTAAAAACAGGAAATCCCGCTCCCGATCCAGTTTTTAGCTGCTATCCCGAATATCTTCTCAACATCTGGTCAATCCTGCACCTCGCCAAATCTCTTTTGAACCATCTCGCAGCGTCCACGAAGCGTGTAGTAGTTTAAGAAGCATACCTCCTATGAAGGAATTCATCATATACCATCCAAAACTGCTTAAACTGTTTCCCTTAACAACTATACCTAACACATCGAATGGGACAGATTCAAGGTAGTCTAATATCTAACATTGAATCTAGCCCTAAGTGTCGGGTGCATCGTAGCTCGAAGCGAAAGCAACTTTCCACTTTCGGGTCGAACATCTACTTCGATTTTCCATATAAGGTAGTGCCCCACGTAAATTTGCATGTATATGCGCGTTTGCGCGCATTTTAATTTCAAGACATTGAGCGGGTGACGTGTGTATTACAAATCAGTTGCGTTAGCGTGGACCCCACACACAGTATCCGTCCCCGATTATGGCTTTTTAAAAAGTTGTCCCTGGAAGACAACAAAAGGCTCTTAAACGTCTTTAAAATCAACTCTTTTTGTGCAGATTATGTTGCCAAGAAATTCTGCTGGAGAAATGGTACCCTGGTTGCGGTGGCTGGATGAAAAGACCGGAAGACGGCGCCAGCTGGGAGAGATGAGACCCGCTAGTAACTCAAGAACCAGACGAGAATCGGGTGGAAGGAGGTTTTACATTGGTGACATTCAGACTGACAAAATATCGCCTATTATCAATATTGATATTCCATGGAAACGCTGCTATCGAGTCCAGGCCCATGTGATTGACGGTAAAAACTTAAAGCCTGTAGACGGGATCACGGTTACACTGATTGGAAAGGAAAGCGCTACGCAGGAACAGTATTATGGGTACACTCAGAATACAACCAATAAAAACGGACTAGCTTGTATTCCAGCGTGGTGTGATTCTGATGTGGCAAAGCTTGCATTCAAGCTTGGTGCGGTTTGAAGTGTCTTTGCAGGCAAAGAGCGGACATGATCATTACGCCAAACCGCCATGGTTTCAATTAAAATCCGATAAGACGACCCTGGACAAGTTGCCGCGAGAATTAGAAGCATCTGTTACATTAAACTCATTTACTTTCACCACAAAAGTTACTTCGGAGGTGGGGCCTATATTTGGTAGCTGGGACAAGTGTCGTTACGATCTCGATGACAGTCTAGTAGTTTAGTAAATGGTGCTACGAGCACAGCTGGTGAATTTTTGGTGAAATTAAATGAACGTAGCTGCCAAATCTTCTATCAAATTAAAAGAGAAATTATTTCCAGTCATAAATCTACGAGCACACCTGTCAAATCTTCAGTTAAATTTAACTGAAGATTTTAGTCATAAATCTACGAGTATACCTGTCAAATCTTCTGTTAAATTTGACTGGACGCAAACCTAGTCAAATCTCCCCACACGGAGCATTTGAGTGAATTGAGTCAAATTTTACATATATTTTGCTTGTGATTTTTCAAAGTCTATTATGACCGTAAGCGTAACTTGTCACACCATTTTTATGAATATATCTTTTATCGTCGAAGCAACTGAGTGATATTTTATCCAATACATAGCTACCAATTTGATGTTTTTCACTTTTAATAACTCTCATCATATGACGCATCTGCTTTTTGTTGAAAAGCGTATCTTTGTAATTATCATGTCGCAACTGTTGTTTTATCACATTCTTTTTTATTCCCTTTGCTGTGCGACTTTCCTGTTCATTATCTTTAATGTAAGAATACATTTTTGACCTCAAACCAACAAACTCTATGATTGGGATTCCAGCAGCTTCATCCTTGAATTTTCCAATGACTTTCTTGTTTGTGTCATCAAAAAACAGGCTATTCTTTGGATAATCACTGTTATCAAAAAGATGTTTATCTTTCCAAAAATCTTGATAAACATCATCTGCTTCAATTTCATAGGTCAGACTGTCAGTATCTGTGAACAGCAACCGAGCTTTGTCACCATACTGACTTTTGATGTAATTGTAATGAAAATCATACATCAATGTTTTTGATAAGTCTAGGATGCACATTCCAACATATGCCGGTCTGTTCAATTTCAAAGTTGGTTTAATTTTATGAACGGCGACTAAATCCTCATTGAATATTTTGCTGCTTATGAAACTCGGTCTGCTGGTCCACTTTGATAGTTTTTCTTCATCGGTCACAAGTTTGATGTCCTGCCGCTTTCTCAAATTTTCCATCGTTTTTCCAAACACTGAATTGTTCATCAACTTGAAAAAATCCTTTTCAAAAGAGTTCTTTGCCTCTGCTCTCTTTTTTGTGTTAAAATCGATGTAAGGTTTCAACCATGGACTCTGATTGAATTCGAGAGCTCTATGAATCTTTGTTAGTTTCAACCCCAAAGACATATATAGTCGCAAGTTGCGATAATGTAAAACATATCTCTCTTTTTTCGATAACGTTGGCATCAACTTTTTAACCATTCCAACCTTTACTCCAAATTTTTCAGCAATTTTTTGACAATAAGGTGACAACATATCTTCGGTCACTTTGATTTTTTCTGCCGCCAGTGGATAGTCGTTGTGGAGATCATGCAACTCCTCTGGATATTCCAAATCAACCTCCAATATCAATCCTTTTTCAGACTCATCATTATACTTGGATAAATCCACCTCTTCTTCAGTCAACCATTTAAAGCCACCTGTTGGAAGATATTGAATCATCGCCCAACCATAAAGATTGTTTGCATCCAGATAAACAATGTATTTTGACGCCTCCTCCGGATTGTGATGAACCATGTACTTGTTGTTTGCTTTTCCATATCGATTAGCGATGTAACTTATTCCACCATGCATACCTTTTTCGATTAATTGAAACATATCAACATCGCTAATCAACTCCAATTCAGTTTTTGTCATTTTCAACATTGCGTCCCAACTCAGACCGGGTGATGTGAAATAATGAGCAGGATCCAATCCATAGTATTGTTGACAAGCTTTACGGAAATTTTCAAAAACATCGGTCAGCAACAAAATATCCGATTTGAGATATAGATCGTGATACTCTCCCATCGTCTTCAAGTTGAAGGTTTTCCAAACAGTCTGTGCATGTTGGTACTCTTTATCTGTGATATTTTCATTATTCATGATACTGAAAAAATCTTCTTTCTTTGGCAGCCCGCTGTCCTCAAACTTTTCAAAACTATTCATATAGTCATAAGGATATACACCTTTCTTTGTCATCAAACTCAATTTTTCACCTTGAAATACTTGTCCCGTGTGTTTGAATGCTTCAGCAGGAAGATTATTCACCAAATTACTCAATGACGAGCTCATGAATTGAAAGCTGTCGATGAACACAAGGTGTTGACCCAACATGAAGGACATGTATTTCTCCATGTTACAGGGAATTACATTTATGCTCATCTCACGTTTTTTTCCTTCTTCATCCAAATACAAATTCTTTTTCACAATATTACCAATTTCTTGCATTATAAAGTGACTGTCATACCCCTTGAGATTGTGAAACACCACAGGTATTTTATCAGTCAAAAAGAAATTCAGATTACAATCTCTGTGTGCTGAGCCTCTGTATTTACCGGTGATATGACAGTGATCTCTTTCTCTAACATCACTTGTGTCATAAGGTATCTTGCAGATGTGACATTCTTTAGCTCTTAGGAAGCTTTTCTCATCCTCGTATGTCATTTCGAGAGGTTTTGTGAAGTGGATTCTATCAACCTTTTGACAGTATTTAACTTCAGCCAACATGTCCTTCATGAACTTGTGAATGGCCATTTCTCCTCTGAAGACTTTAATTGGTTTTGAAAATTTATCATCATAACAGCAAACAACTTTATAACCATATCCACAAGCCGTATGTTTTTGATATTGTTCAGTGTAGGATTTTTGCGGAGCTTTCTCACCAATTTTTTCAGTGATAGCTTCAAAATCGGCATAAATCACAAAAGGTGCAGGTAACTGTTTACGATAATTTTTGAATGTAATTGTTGATCCCGGTTCTGGCATTTTAATGGATTGTTCCCCATTAATTTCAATACAATCGACTTTGTGTTTTTCAAGATGCTCTTTTGAGCTTGAACATTGAAGACAGTACATACAGAAATGCTTTCTTTCATTGTGCTTCGTTTGATTGTACATAAATTTATTGAAATCCTTTATTAGACAATAATGTTGCACCTCTCCTTCGGTTATTAAGAGCAGATTCAAACAAGAGTTAAACTTTTCTTTTGAAATGCGAATTGGATACTTTTGCCCTTCCTCATAACCGAAGACATTAACATTGATACTGTTTTGTTTCTCTATTTTGTTGTATTGTTTTACAGAAACGGGAAACTCAATTCCCGAGTAATCCAATTTTTCTATATATTTTTTATCACACTCTTTTATTCTCTGTGGATTTTTATTCTGTGGTAAGAGGTGACGAATGTGACACCAACGAAAACATTCATCGTCATTATTTTTCATGTTTATAATCCCTTTAGCTGAGTTCTGCAGCTCTTTGGGTAATGGAATATATGAAGAACCTCTGAGTGGTCTGTACCTTACAACATTGATGAAATGACCATCAACCGATTTAATAATCCATCCTGAGCCTTCTGAAATCCATTGCTGAATCATATTTACAATCTGTTGTTGTGTTATCTGCAACAAGTTTGTAATCTCTGTCTCATTTGTTACTGTTTGTGGCTTTGCATTGAAATAAGCTTCCTTTTCAATCAACTTGTCTCCATTCTGTTTTTCAAACGTAATATTCAACGTTTCATTGAATTTGAGACCTTTCATCTCATTTAGAACCTTTAATAGATTGTTCTTAATCACTAAACGGGTGTTCTGAAGTTGAATTAATGGATCTTGTCTGTTTACGAGACTAATTTCATATGATCTTGCAAACCCTCGCAGGGCTTGTTCTTTCTGTGTAAAAGTTGGTTCAATTTGTTCTTCAACTTGTGTAAAAGTTGGTTCAATTTGTTCTTCAACCTGTGTAAAAGTTGGTTCAATTTGTTCTTCAACCTGTGTAAAAGTTGGTTCAATTTGTTCTTCAACTTGTGTAAAAGTTGGTTCAATTTGTTCTTCAACTTGTGTAAAAGTTGGTTCAATCATTTTATCAACATTTTTCAACCACTTTCCCCAATTAATGACTTTTTCAGTCGTTTTTTGAATTAGATTTGGCAGCTTTTTGATTGTTGTTGTGACAACTGTCGGCTTAAGGATGGGGACTCTGATCTTACTGAATAATTTAGGGGGTTGTTTTGTTGTTGGCTTGTTTAAAATATTCATTATCTTATCTTTTGCGGTATTGGCCGCTTTTCTAAAACGTGAATAACCTCTAAATCCAAGGCTTTTTGCAAAGGCTTTCAAAGGAACTTTTTGAGAATCCATTCTTTTTTTTATATACAAGATTTTTTTAAATTATTTTCATATACAATTTTTTTCATTTCACGTCCACGAAATGAAAAAAGTTTAAGTAACAGACAATCTAACCTTATTTCCATCCTTATCCACAAACGCATTTCCGCAAGTTGCAAAATAATGAGTCAAACTATAACTTTTACTCAACAATTTTGAACACTGATAGATGCTTTTACATTTTGTGACGACCTGTGTATCAACATTGGTAATCAACACTTCCCTTGCGTTACTTGGTCTTTTGTACAATTCTTCATCAAGGTTCAACTCTTTTGCCAGCTCTTCTTTTGAGAGTTTATACACGTTTTTGATTTTTTTTCCAACAGCCATTTTTCGAATTTCTCGAAGAGTTAATATTTTTGTCATTTTCACTTTTCTTGTATGCAAGATTTTTTTTTTTAAATTCATTTTTACATCAGATCGTTAATATCTACCCAGGAATTGAATTTTTCTGGGTAACCGCTCCACTTCACCAAAGCTTTACCTTTTCGAGCGTCTCGTCGAATCACTTTCTCAATACGGTAAACGTCTTGAACAGCCTTCTGCATCTCCTGTTCATAAAAAGAACCTGATATCTCCTCACCACTGAGATCTTTGAGTCTGTAAGTGATCGGATTGGTGTATTGTATCTTATCGACTGTGAAAACTTCTTCTGTCCAATTGGCTGTGTATCCTTTGTCAAAGATAGGACGTTTGTACTTAGATATTCTAACCTTATCACCGACTTTGAACTTTGGTTTTTGTCTTGATGTTTCCATATCACCGTACAGATTAAAGTAAACAACTCCTTCATTTTTCTTTTTGCTTGCTTCTGCAGGTGTCATCTTTGTGCTTGAATGTTTGGTATTGTTATACTGTTTCACTAATTTGGGTAACATTTCAAGATACTGTGTATTACCTTGAACAGTAAACTGCTTCCACATCTTGGTTTTGATTGTACGGTTCCATCTTTCACAAACTGACGACTTTTCTTCATTCTCAGTTGAGTACAAGGTTATTTTATTCTTATCCAGTAGTTCCTTAACATGTTTATTATAATACTCTTTTCCTTTATCTGTCCAAAGATAATCCGGTTTTCTGCCTTCTTTTAAAATGGTTTTCAATGCTTCAGCAACGGTTTCACCTTTTTTATCCTTCAAAGGAATGATCCAACCATATTTAGAGTATACATCTAAAACCATAAGAAGATATCTGTAGCCAGCGTTCCATCGACTGAATTTTTGCATCTCAACGATATCTGAACACCATGTCTCGTCAATATGGTTTACAATTACCCGCCGCCGGGTGAAGTTACGCTTTATCGGTTTATGAAGCTCATCAGCTAATTTTTCTTGCCAGTTTTCTTCACTCGACGGCCTTTTCAGTTTAAACCAAGACCAAGTTTTTGCTTTGTGTTAATCATATTTCGTGCCATCCAATGACCCCATTGTCTCTCATTATAAGGAACAGAATCCAACGCTTTGACCATTTTCCTGTCGGCTTTGTTCTTACATTTTTTATCATCTCTGCAAACTGAATAATCGACGTCATGTTGCATCGCTATGGCATCCGTCTTACCCGTTGGTTTGTCATATATCTCGAGTATCTCTCCTGTTTTTGGATCCCATCTGACCTGATTTTCAAGATCGTTGTAGGGGCCTGTGTATTTATGCCCTGGAAGAGTCCAACCCCCTTTTGGTTTAGGGAGTTTTCCAATGGCTTTATGTATATCTAAACTTCCACCATCCAAATCCTTTCTGTCGGTTTTATACTTTCTATTTGGTCTGATTTTAGTGGATAATTGATCAAGCATCTCTGATCCTGTTTTTTGAATGAAAGGAGTTGCTCTTTCCAAAGCATAATCGAGAGCCTTTTTCTGCAGTTTTGGGTTTCTCAAGGCTTCTGATCCATAATATCTTCCCATTTCAACTGCTTTTTTTCCAAGCCAAGGAATACCTTG
Organism: Siderastrea radians; assembly: GCA_964017195.1. NCBI lineage: Eukaryota > Metazoa > Cnidaria > Anthozoa > Scleractinia > Rhizangiidae > Siderastrea > Siderastrea radians. The sequence goes on from OZ024892.1 coordinate 40,207,258, forward strand.
TTGAATTAACATATCAGTACCAGTGGATGCTATTGTATTCAGAATGCCCGCCCCTTCAGACGGGCTAATTAGTTTCCCGTTTGTTTCACGAATCTAGTTTTAGTTATTCCACATTCAGCACATGTGCAATAAAACATGAGTCGACCGTTTTTTGCATATTTATAACCCGAAGGATCAACACACTCAGTTTCTTTTCTTTGTTTCACGCAATATGTTTTCATTTACAATATGGTTACATATTAATTTTTTCAAAATATCTTTCAATGAATCTCTCATTTTTTGCGGTATCATGAACATCAAAGACTTGCAAAAGGTTGAAATATGATGAACCTTTATTCATCTCATTCAAAAAGTATAAACAAAAGTATCCACAAGTCGTCGTATTCAAGGCTTGTATTTGATTATTTTGATGAAGTAGAGTGAGATTTTTTTTCTTTGCGTGGTTGACAATCTCTTGAAATGGGGGTAATCCAAAACTGTCGAAATAATTAATTTTCCCATTCTCAACATATGTTGAAACCCAATGACTTCCACTCATGTATGACGGTTCAAGATTGAAAATGAATAGCGCCATTTTATGGTTGTGTGGAAGAGTTTGTTCTCTTGACAAGACACCACCTTTGTCTATTGGTATTTTCAGATAACGACACCATTTCAACAAATCATGATTGCTCAAGGGTACGTCTTTGTGGAATTTCAAAGAATTGTTCCCAACAGTGGAATCCCATTGAATGGACTGTTTTTCCCTAGAAGCAACCCACTTCCCGACTTTTTTTTTTTACCACCACCCGCTTGATCCCATGTTCCATAAAATGGAGGTGGTGGTTGATACACTCCGATTCTAGGAGCCGATCCACCATCTTTTATAGGAGGTTTTCCAATTCTTGGAACTCCTGAACCACCTACCATCTTTTTAAAAGCTTCAAGAGCGAGTGGAACACCGATCGATGCAAGAAGAGTGCCTAGAAAACCGCCAGTTTGGTTTTTTGTGGGTTTTATATGAACACCAGAGCCAGTTTGTATGGCATTGATAATATCTTTTTTCTGTTTATCACTCAAAAGATGTTTATTTGCAATGAGTTGATCTATTTTAGAATTTGGAATGAGAAAACCACCCGTTTGTGAACCTTTTCCAGATATCTTTTTAACAATCTGAGATGCTCCCTCGGAAGCGACACCGGCCAGAGCCGATAATCCCAGAGTTTTTGCCAATGTCGGTCCAAAAGTTCGACCAAGTGTCAATATTGAACTCAAAAGTGAACCGCCGACCTGTTTTCTAATATTTGTCTTAACCAGTTTTATTTCCATTCCCTTATTAATCATGCGGTTTTTTTCCAACCTTTTAACAGTTGTTGAAGGAACAAGAAGAGTATCACTTCCATTTAAGGCATCTTTTGTCAACCTCAGGGTGATTGTTTCACGGTTGTGAAAAGCTTTACTTAGTTTCATTTTTTGATTCTCAGAAAGCGTAACGTTGATATCGTACAATTCAACCATATTTATTTTATTTTACGAAATAAAATAAATTCAGGAAATTTTTTTGAATCAGACAATCATAAGTTCATTTCCAACCTTATTGACAATGACCTCATTTTCGTAAAATACGATAGCATGAGCTCTCACATCAGCTGTCGGTGCCGCATTCAATCTGTAGTTCAAAATTAGTTGTTTTGGATCTCGAGTAACAGCCTCTTTTTGGTAGGTTAGATCAAAATAAACAAGACCGTAAATAGATGTGAAATTATGTATATTCAACTGTGTTCCTGTGTTCAGATCATTTTTTCGAAAAGCATAAGACATTAGATCGTTGAAGATTCTCACTTTTGAATCGGCATCGTACTCCAATTCAGGATAAAAAGTACTGTTTCCATACTCCAAACGACATGATGCAAGAGAACTATTATCATCTGCAGAATTCAGCTTGAAAGTATCAAAAATGTAAGGAGTTCTCTCAGATTCCTCATTGTTTGGACCATTAGTTCTCTGTAGATAAATTAATACATGTTTAACATTGTCAATGGCTGGGCTAATCTGAAACATGTTTTGAACTGCTCTTGTATTTGCACTCTGAATATACATGTCTTTCATGTACGTCCATTTGGTTGGTTTGAGAAAATCTTTCACAAATTCACCGTATGCACTATCTTTCGGAACCATTCTTGGAAGCCAAAGATGAAATCGAGTTACAACCACTCGTCCATCATCAGCAGCATTTGCTTTGTGAATCATTTCATCATCATCATTCAAGTCCAGTTCGAATGTAAGCTGCATTGGAGGAAGCATTTTGTCTTCCAATTCTTCAAAAAAGCTGTATCTATTCAATGGAATGGTCTCATTCACGCTTTTGGCTCCACCACCACCATTCATCGCACAGAATCAAGCGACGGGTCGGACTTTGAACTAGTCCCAGGCTCTCGGGAAGCCTTCGATTGAAAACGGTCACGAGTTTTTAGTCGAAAATTTAAAGAGCGAGAACGAAAACTGTAAATTCCTCACAACATATCAAAAGATCGAAGCATCTGACCAAAAAGTGCGGAAGCTAAAATAAAATCGATCACGGTGGATAACTTCCGAAAGCAAAAAACAACCAAATAACAGCAACGGATCAAGTAGCTTTTTGACTGCGAATATTGCCCAGACAGAGCCTCAAAATGTATGGAATTTAACAGCAGAAGGACTTTTCAGCCATCCAACAGAAAATCTAAGGCACTAGACAAAAAGTGCGGAAGCTAAAAATTAAGTTCAATATATGTATTAATAATAGCAGTAAAAAATAAAAACATACTTGTTGTCCGTCAGGTAGCCTTTTTCTGTTGAAATTTTCCTACTATTTGGCATTGGGGCGCGCGATAAATACTGCAAAAACAAAAGCTGCACAGCTAAAGTTTTAATCTCCATCGATTCCATTTTGGCCGCCATTTTGAAATACAAGAGAAATCACCATAGCAACAGTAAGTTTAGTGACCAGGTTTCGCTTTGCTGGTCAAATCTAAAGGCCTGGTTGTCAAGTATTCCCGCGAAAGTGTCAAAACTTGTTTTGCTGATGTGTGCAAAAATACGCGATCAGCGCACCAAAAGGATAGTTTTACAGTTTTCTGAAGGAAAAAATACTGATATCATTTTAAGGAAAACTATTCTTTTACCTTTTCTTTTTTCTAAATTTAGAACGGGGATCCTTAAAGAAACAGAGGGCATAAAGTAGATTAAACTGTTTCTCAAATATCAATTTGAGTGTTAAATTGCACTCAAATTATGCTTTTAGTGACAGAAATTGTGAAAGAAAATTGAAGAGGAAAATTTTAGATTTTGAAGAACTGTCTTAAGTTAGGTGTTTATCTCCTGCAAATTCGTTATAAAAAGTGCACCACCCCAATTCCCCCCCCCCCCTTCCTAAAAAAAAGACACCAAGAGGCAGGCAATGGCTAAGTTGTTGGCAAAGCTTTTTTAAAAGAGTTATCATAAGTGGCAGAACAAGATGATATGAGGTTAAAAATTTCTCACACTTTAACTTCCATTCTTCCCCCCCTCCCCCATCACCTTTCTACTCTAGGCCCACACCCCCATGGAGAGACTCACTAGACAGTAATAATTTATATTCCATATAAAGACAATGCTTCAGGTATTCCAACACTTTACAAGACTTAAGTTAAAGTTAACTTCTAAGATTTGAATGTTTGGGGTTTTTTTAACATAAAAGCAACTGGAGTCAGTCCAGCACAAGTGTCAAAAAGTGTTAAAAAGCTGGATACCATGTAATCATGCAAATATCAGTCCCATCTGCTGACTTCTTCAAGCTAGCCAATATAATGTAAATATGTTATATCACTTTATGCATATTGTGACTGGCTCTGTCACATAGCTTGTGTAAATGGAAAAGTAATTCAATTAGATGTCTCTTTTTTTTTTACAAAACATTACAATTTTCTTTTCTTTTTTCCAGACCTTATATTTTTCATTGTTTTCAAAGTTTTTGTCTTAGGGTTTTTCCATAACATTTTCCCTTTGACAATACCTTTACCTTAAATTATTCTCTCTTTATCTTACTGGTGAAGGGAGAAAGCTTTTGTTGCACCACAAATCAATGGGAAGTAGAAAAATAAACTGACAATAAACAGCTCACATTAAAGAGCAAGAATAATTTTTATTGTAAAACATCAGGCAATGCATTATCCTGTTGAGGTACTGGGGTAAAATTATTTATATGGATTTGAAATTCCAGAGGACTCTGTTAACTTGCTTGTGTGTATCCCCATTATGTAAGGTGAACAGCATTTCTAAACCATCACAACTGACAGGCAAACTTTGAACAGGTTAGTTTTAGAAGTTTGCATTTTAAAACTGGATATTCCTGCCAGATTCAAACCCAAGCAAATTAAACCATAACACTATTAACAGTTTTGAGTTTTTATGACTAATCAGGTTTCAGAGTTTGGTACCATTAGTGAGTTTCCTTCAATCTTCTCAGGTGATAAATTAAAAACAAAAAGAGAAAAAACTCATGGTTTGACTGACTGGTTTCATTAAATGATATGTAGAAGCAACACTTTCTTTTAACTTCTCCTGAAGATGGACAAATGATTCTTTATGGTTGAGGTCCTGTGGAAAAATTGGCAACTGACTACAAGTGCTTCAATTAAATCCGACTCCTTAATTGAATCAGTTGTTTCAGCAGTCCATTTAATGATTCTTGTTTTCTAAATTCACCAGCTAGTCACCTGTGTTACAAATAAACAAAACTTCAATCAGCAGATGAAATATCCATTGTTAGAACTATTAAGTTTAACTCCCATCTAAAACTATACAAATAATTCATCTTTCTAAGCCTTTTAAAAGGTAACCACAAGTCTTCAACAGATGCAAATTTCTAACAGAAATTTTTAAAGCATTTATTTTTGGTTGCAAATTCCTACACTTCACGTAAGATCACACGTATTAAAGCGATTATACATTTCTTTTTCATAGTCTTCCAAGCACTCCACAGTTGTAGTATTAAAACTGTGAGCTAAATCAATTGACCTTAACTTACAGAGGATATATTCAAGTACTTTGTAATTAAGCTTATTTTAAAGCTTATTATGTCAGCCAATGTGAATTATTGAATTATATTTATATTACTAAATTTCACAAGTCGTATTCTTCCTAAAAGATCGCCATTCTGAACGTCGCTAATTGCTGCTATAAGTTTATCACACGGCAGCACGACTTTAAGCTTAAGTTTTAAATCCGACAAAAAGCTTAAGAAACATAAAATCGTTTGCACACGAGAATTTAACCGTTTGATAAACAGTACAATACATTCACTTACCGGCAAAAGGTATTTGTAAAACATCCTTTTCTTTACAAGGCCTCTTCTTATGAACAGCGCCTAACTTCCGAGCTTTATTGCAGCAGTTGTCACCCTTTCACGAGTCAAAACGAAGACCGAGGAGCTGTTTGTTTACCTTCGCTCGGACGCCATTTTTCTTTTCATGTGATCTATTTGTGTCAAGGTCATGGAAGGTCACAGCCAGCTAGCCAATTGCGTGCGCGGAAAAACAATGGCATTGTTTAAGCCATGGCGCTACCTAGTTTCCAAGCCCCCCAATTTGGATGTCGCAAAAGAAGCCGGAATTCTGTGCGATGGTTTTGTTTCGCTTGAGTTAAAACTCGTCTTGCTTCAAAACCCAAATTCGTATTTGCTGTTGAATCCTCTGTGTCAAGATACCAAAAACTATTTTTAGCAACTGACCTGCTAAAATCATCACTATACTCCAACAAATTTTTAGCATTTACAGTTCTATGAATGTTATCACTATCATAGACTATTTTACCAGCAGATTTGATAACCATGTGTTTAATGAGAGAATGTGCTCCATTAATTATTGAAATTCGATCAGCGGCTGCAAAACCAGATCCATCAGCTTTCTTTTGAAGCTCTTTGGAAACCTCAAAATATCCGTTAAAATAATCAAAAAGAGTAGATCTGTCCGTTATTGTGAATTTATATCCTGTTTTCTTCTGATAATTGTTGTTTCCAGGTTGTTCAATAATATTATCAAGAGAGAATCTGACCATTTCATATCTCTGCAGTTTATCACTTGTTCTGAAAGTCATCTTTTATTTATATGTTTAAAACTTTTTTATTTTTGTTTTTTTTTATACCCTCTTCCGGAAATCATTCTATTTAATATCACGTTGTAATCTTCTTCTTTTGGAATTTGTTTTCCGGAAATTAATCCATTTAATATCACGTCGTAATCTTCTTCTTCTTTTTGTTTTCCTGAAGACTGAAGGTCTTTTATGAAAAGATGGCCTGATTTTTCAGCAACTTTTTCAACAACTTTTTTACCAATTTTATCACCAGCACTTTCTATTCCTGATTTCAAAGCTTTTTTAGCAACAGGTTTTAAAACTTTATCCATGATCATTTTAATTGGTTTGAAAATATTATCCACAATTAAACCTGACCCTTTATGTTTGTAAACAAATCTTCCAAGACTTGGATGAAAAATTCTTTTGTAATTGTACGTTGGCATTTTATAATTATCTTTTATTTTTTTTTTCTCTCAAAATCAGAGAAAATGAGGTATCTGCGTCATTTAAATCTATTATTCGTCGTTTACCATCAGTAATGTATACCCGCAGGGTGTGTATCATATACTTATTCACTGGATAATATTGAACTCTTAAAGGCTCTTTAGTAAAAGCATAAGATGGTTGTAAATCATTTGTTCCAAAGGTGTAAATAATATCTGTCTCATCCCCATCAACAAGACTCTCTGAAATAAGATCACAATGTATATTCAAAATCTCTGTATCTTGACTGAGATTTGGTGTGTAGTCGCCAACATTTTCAGAACTGGTTAAAATTCTTTTGTTGAAACCGATTAGATCTCCGAAATTTGATGTTGTGAGGTCTAGTTGGAAGTTTGATGCAAGATTTATTGTTGTTTTGAAAGTTGTGTTGTTAAATTCCAACGTTATAGGATATGAAGTCGTGCTTGAAGTCTTTATTTTTGTATTTTCCTTGATGAAATTATTGAAACTGACATAATTCCATGTACCTGGTGGAAAGGTTATATCTTTCCAAGTTTTCCCACCATCAGAAGAGTATTTTATTTTTTGGTTGTCCAGCTCTGATGTGATATTGAACCATGTGAAAGACATGGATATAATTCGACCTAAACCAAGTTCATATTGTCTGTTTGGATCAAGTATTATTGGTTGATTATATCTAATTGTAAAATCACTAGGCTTATTTTTTGTTTGTTTCTTGACGTTATGAGAAGATAAAACTAATGTTGTTTGCATTTTTTAATATATTCACATGAAAAAGTTTTTATAAATTTTGTTGTAATGATCTTTATTAATTATGTAATTTCTCAATAAAATATCGAGAATAGCAACACCGGTGTTTCTTAGCTCTATGCTATTATTACCAGCACCAATTGATCCAACAATTAACTCTAACTTTTTAACAGCTTCTTTAGGATTGATGAAAACAGCACTTACATTTCCACCTCGCTTTGTTGTCTTTCTTTTGAGACCAGAGCCTTTGATACTCTTCAACTTATTTTTGTTAAAGTTGATATAGTCATTGAGAACTTTTTTAGCGTCATCGATGACCTTTCTTCTGAACTGTGCTTCAGATTGGCTCATCAAACCTTTATTCAACTGCTTTGTAATGTGTGTTTTGTAACCTGGAAGTTGTTGTCTTTTCTTGACTGCATTTTCTATTTTCTTTGACAAGAAAGAATTTCTTGTTTTTTCTGTCATATCTTCTCTTTTGAGTTGTGCTTCAATGTCATCATAGTTGGTTAATCCAAGTTCATCTAAAGTCTCATTTATTCTATCTTCTTCAAAAATCTCATAATCTGGAACTTCATCTTCTTCAAAAATCTCATAATCTGGAACTTCATATTCTTCATATCCTGGGGGGTCTTCAAGTTGTTGCATATACTCAGGATTGACATATATTTTCTTTTTTCCTGTTTCCAAATCTTTTAGAACCTCATCATAAGATGGTGGTTTCGGAACAAGCTGTTTAGTATTTTCTGGTTCATGAAACAAATCTTCAAGATTGTAATCTGGTATTCCTTCATCATCTATATTGATACCATAATCTGGAACCCCTACTTTTTTCCTTTGCAACCGTCTTTTAAAAGGTTGAGGTTGCGTCAATTCCTTCAAACTGGATGTTATCGGTTTGAAAAGCTTCTCTGCTTCAACATCACTCATTGTATCGGTTATTTTCTTTTGTTTCAGCGTTTCTCTGATAGTATTAACATTTTGACCTATTTTCGATCTTTTTTCAGCCATTTCTTTCCACTTGAGGAGACTCATTTTATTTCATTGAAACAAAAAAATAATATTTTTTGTTTCAATTGAATATGAAAAAACTCGCATGGCGTGTTGCTATGCGAGTTGCATGGCGTGTTGCATAAAATTATTTAGAAAAAATTCTGTTGTGAATCAATAAAATGGAAATACCAAACTATGATGTAAAAGGTGATGAAGACAGTAATTTTACCCAATTATATCCTTTTATGCCAGATAGATGCTTCAGAATGTTAATCTGCGCTCCTAGTGGAAGTGGTAAAACCAATCTTTTACTCCACATGATAAACAAACCCCTATTATTTTTTGATAAGATTCATCTATATGCTAAAAACTTACAACAAAACAAGTATCAATATTTGTTGAAAAAATTTAAACCTCTTTCGAAAAAATATGGTTATAATATCATTGAAGGTAGCAATGGTGAGATAATTCCTTTACATGAAATGGATGATGGAAACCAAAAGTTAATCATTTTTGATGATTACCTCAACACCGGAACCAAAAATGATCGAGAAATACGAAACTATTTTACAAACTCTCGAAATAAAAATTGCAGCTGTATCTATCTGTCTCAGTCTTTTTACAATACAGACAAAACCATCAGATTAAACTGTTCCCATCACTGCATTTTCGATTTTCCAAGCAAGAATGAACAGAGTAGGATATGTCAAGAATTGAACGTTGAGAAAGATGACTATCTCTTAGCAACAAATGAACCATATACTTTTTTATATGTTGATAAGCCACGAAAATTTAATGCAAAAAATTTCACTGAAATAATATGAATATTTAATAAATGAGTTTTTATAATGGAGTATTGAATTTCAATCATTTTATGAATTCGAGAGGCCTCAGAGGTTTACCTGGTATTGGGTTCAAATTAGATGCTAATAATGATTATGATATTCAGAATAAAAAATTAGTGAATGTAAAACAAGGAACCAATAATAATGATGTGGTTACAAAAAGCCAGTTAGATAGTGAAATAGCTAAGATTCCAAGTATGGATACAACTCAGTTCGTAAAAAAGACAGGAGCAACTATGAATGGAGACCTAATTTTACAACCACAGCCGTACCCAATTCATGGAAACACGAATAAAGCCATCTCTTATAATACAGCTCGGAATATTTTCTTGAGTAAAATAGAAGGTGGGTCTATGCTACAATCTTTAGACATGAACAACCATTTCGTGACAAATATCAAAGACCCAGTCAATTCAGACCATGGAGTGAATAAAAAATATGTCGATAATCAGCTTGCGAAAAAATTGGATAAGGACACTACTATCGATATGAAAGATAATGCGATCACCAATGTCAAATTTCCAGTAAACCAAAAAGACGTTGCTACTGTAGAATACATCACTCAGAGAATCACTAACTCACAAAAAAATTATCTCAAACTTGATGGCACAACAAGTATGTCAGGAGACTTGAATTTAAATAACAATAAAATTGTTAACTTACAAACCGATTCAAAAAATTCGAAATCCGCAGTTAATGTTGAGTTAATGGAAAATGAAATAACAGATTTGAGAAATCTTGTCACTCAAAAAATTCATGAATCTCAGATTATTAATTCAGGACAAAAAAAAGACGCCTTCAGATACTTGATGGAAAACGACGACGAATCTTCAAGTGAATCAAATATTCAGGTTTTGGGTATTGTTGATTTTTCCAATTCTCCACATCAAATTAATAAAAAAGCTTACCAACTTAAACTCCTGTTTCAAAAAAGCTCACCAAACCAGTACCAATCACGCCTCGGTTTTAACCTTTTCAAACTTCCAGTCGGTTACTATACTTTGGTAGTTGAATGGTTTCCGCCGGAAATGAGTGAGTTGAGTGTGGCAGTGCAAGGCACTACGATTTCAATTTCTAATTATGCAACAAAAACATTCGAAAACTATACCAAAACAGTTATCAATTTTCACCGATGGGGTAGCTCGCCTCCACAATTTATTTATCTCGATCTACACGGTACAGTTACTTTTCCATCACTTTTAACAATTGGACATCTTATTGTTTATGGTGTAAAAGAAACAATTTCAAACGTTGACCCAAGTGTCTATGACACCGCTTTTGTAATTGAGAATGGAAAATTGGTGATGGAAACAGATTTATCTTTAAACGGGCATAATTTGAGTGGTTCCGTTCATCATATACAAGGGTATTTAAATACTAAAAACGGTTACGCATTTTTATTAAACGGTTTAGATAAATTACTCTTTTTAAACGATGTTCAAATAATGAATATAACAGTTTTCTATCTCAAACACAAAAATAAATATCCACTTGTTAAATTAAAAATTAAAAAACACACTCAAAATTTTAATGATTCGATACATTTATTCAATTCAAATAATGCAACTCGAATACAAAAAATAAATATCAATTTAAACCTGTCGTTTAGTTATTTAATTGTGGAATTGAATAACCTTTTTCCACCAGGAGAAGAATTCTTACTATCAATGGAATATAGAGTGTCATAAATATCACAATGCGGATATCCATCTGATTGGAGTATGGAATGCTTTTTAGAATATATTATCCCAAAAGAAATAAGCGTTGAGGTTTCCGATGAAAAACATAATATATATGAGAACAGCTATTTTAATCAATGAAATTCTCGAAAGCATGACAATCTGATATTACATGACTCATCGGGAAAGTCCCTGTGGTTTTCAAGACAAAAGAACTGTCTAACGCGTTAGAAAAACAATTAAAAAACTTAATGACTCATTTCCTCGGGAAAGTCCCTGTGGACTAATTAAAAGTGAAAAAATATCACTCAGTTGCTTCGACGATAAAAGATATATTCATAAAAATGGTGTGACAAGTTACGCTTACGGTCATAATAGACTTTGAAAAATCACAAGCAAAATATATGTAAAATTTGACTCAATTCACTCAAATGCTCCGTGTGGGGAGATTTGACTAGGTTTGCGTCCAGTCAAATTTAACAGAAGATTTGACAGGTATACTCGTAGATTTATGACTAAAATCTTCAGTTAAATTTAACTGAAGATTTGACAGGTGTGCTCGTAGATTTATGACTGGAAATAATTTCTCTTTTAATTTGATAGAAGATTTGGCAGCTACGTTCATTTAATTTCACCAAAAATTCACCAGCTGTGCTCGTAGCACCATTTACTAAACTACTCAGTCTGCTGGCATTTAAATTTTTCTCTACCGACATCAAACCACACCCGAAAGATATCGATGAGTTCGGCACCAGGCCACCCGGACATCCACTGTCATGGCACGCGTCAGATGCTACCAAACCAAACCAGGAATTCAAAAAGTGTTTTGTCAAAGTTAAGATTAATTCTTACCAAAGAATTCCAGTGCCCATGGTATCTGTGCACAGTTTCACACCAGATGGGAAAACCAGGTACGGATACTCTGTAAAGCGACCAACTATCACTGGAGCAACGTCTGTGTATTCGGTCTCTTTCGCTTGCGTAGAATACAGATGCAGCGGAAAAGACCGAGTAACATTTATTGTTGTGAAGTTTCTCACTAGTAACCGCTGTTTTAGCAGCGATCCGGACCTCACAGGCAAGATTAGGGAGCAGACAGAGGCATATAGGAAACTTATGAATATAACGTCTGCTGACGACATGGCCACCGCAATCTATGCCCCAGCTAATGTTTCGAACGGTACGTTGGGACTCTACACCGGACCTGGTAAGATCGCAGAAGAGCGCTGCCAAGCAGGAAGAGTGGACAACATCGGAAGAGACGGGAACAGAAAGCCAACAAGCGATGGATATTCACTACTCACCATTTATGGTTGCGAGTATGGATGAGCAAATTGAGTTGCTCCTGACAGCGACCAGCATAACGAATACAATAACGAACAACAACACTTAAACAACAACCATTTAACAACAGAAAACAAACAAACACCAACCGCAGAAAAATCAAACAGTAGGTTTGACACTGACTGTTGTTGTTGTTGCTTAGCTAAAGGCATTTTAAAATTCCTTAATCCAACAATCTTTACTTTAATACTTGTCCACCGTTTTTTTTTTTTTACAGTAAAAAATTACACTTTGACAATTAACCCTTAATGACTGGTCCCGAGGGAAAGAGTTAATTTTGTTAACAAAATTATCTGGTGTCCTGAGGGACCAGTCATTAAGTGATTTGTTATATAGCACTACAAGGGCATTTGCTAGATCAAACGTGGAAAACAAAATATCCGTTTATTGGCAAATGCAGCGGAGGAGTGTGTAATACAATGTCAAAAACTTAGCAAAATTTTAATAACAGGAGTGTTTTATAATACTTGAAATTTATAGCGATATTACCTACGGTTTTTTCCTTGCATTGCGGTAAAAATCTACGAGGAGTTGATTAACTTCTTCTTTTGAAATCTCGTCGAAATCTTGTGCCTCTGCCGAATGCTTTTTTTTTTCTCCACAGAGGGCTCTTAATGTAGACAAGGCAGTTTTTATCACCAGCTGCGTACTTTTGGAGTCTAACTTTAAAGCACAAAGCGCAGAACAGACTCCGTTATGCAGAAAAATGAAAGAAAAACAACACTTTGAAAAACACGCCGAGTCTTACGACAACATCATGCCACCCTCAGTCACTCTCTGTTCACGTGCAAAAGCGGTCAACATTCGCAGGCAACACTGAACAATGTTACCCACTTGAGGGCTTTTGGCTGGAAACAGTTGTATTGTTATATTCAAGTGACCATGAACTAGCCAATGAACACGCCTGCTGTAGAGGGAAAAACTCCGGGTTAATAACAGCAACTATTACACACCGACAACCAGTTAACAACATGAGAAACAACCTTTCAACAATAACAAACAACAACGACTAAACAGCAAAAATCAGTCAACAACAGCAACAATTGATTACGAACAACAACAACAACAGAAAAGTCCTTTTGTAAGGAACTTTGTAAGTTTTAGTGTATTCATAGAATCAAGGTGAAAGTGATCAGAATTTCACTCAAACTTAGCTAGACTTTCCTTTGTCTTGAATTGCTGCCGACCGACTGTGCCTGCTTCCGGTCATTTGGAGACAATTCGCTCAAAAGCAAATTTTACATTTTGCTGGGTGAAAATTAAGGGTATTGCTATTGTGAGAAGGGTGGTACAATAATGTATTCCAAAACGTCAAACATTACAACTACAGATAGATCGTTTTTGCTGCATTTAGCTCAAGACGTCGAATTCAAACACTGACCAAGTTACTTTGTGGAGGCGAGGCAAAGTGCTACCTCCAATACTTGCTTATTTCAGCGCGGATGAAAACTACCGCTGACAAACAATTAGCTAATTTCATTTAAATTTTTGTAAGGAACTTTGTAAGTTTTGGCGTATTCATAGAATCAAGGTGAAAGTGATCAGAACTTTTCTCAAACTTAGCTAGACTTTCATTGGTCTTGAATTGCTGCCCACCGACTGTGCCCGCTTCCGGTCATTTAGAGACAATTCGCTCAAAAGCAAATTTTACATTTCGCTGGATGAAAAGTAAGGATATTGCTATTGTGAGAAGGGTGGTACAATAATGTATTCCCAGCTCGATATTATCGCACGTATGATTTTTTTGGTATTCTTTAGTTTATGATCCGATTTTATTAAAGTGACACCATTTCGAAGTTATAGTTTTGATTAAGTGGCCGTTTACATGAGGCTGACTTTGGTCCCGGAATAGGTTCATCTCGGTATCTAATAATTCCTCGTCACTGTTACCATGGTTTCGTGCCGGAATGAAACGCGAAGGAAAATCGGTCTTTGGTTTGTTTCTCAAGACTAAGTACCGATCGCAGTTGCAGTAGTACAATGATCAAACACAGCAAACTTTTTTAATCATATAGCAAAGCTCACCACTGTAGCTGATGTTTTTGCCACTTCATTTACTCTAGGGAATTTCTCAGACCCATAAGCCTGAATGCACGGACGAGATGAATTTCGCCTCAGGCGAGAGGACTTTCGCTCTGGTATTGCTGGATGAAAAGAGTTATGTAAACAAAAGTGTTTTTCATCCCAGGACTTATCTGATGTCTACTCTCAGGTCACCGGTTCCGTGCATTTAAATGAATAAAATAATTTGAAAAAAATAATTTGTGCCTACGACCTAACGGGAAACTCCCACTCCAATAAGATCATAAGCCCGGTGGGTTGTTTGGCACCCCTTGGGGTGTTTTTGAAATGGCAGGCATAAGAATAATCCTGGTAACTTTTATGGTAGAAGTCACGGCCACTTTCAAGCGCGTGGTTGGTGTAAAAAGCCTGCATAATCTCATGGACTGAAGATTGACCAGGATTGTGTAAAGGACCAGAAGTTAGTTTTTCTAATACAATCGACTGGCTGACAAATGCAACTTTTCCATTGTTGCGTTCTCATTTTTGGAGACGACATTGTAACTTTGCCGCTTCTTTCTTCTTTTTTCTTTTTTTGTTATTTCTCGATTTGCTAGCATATATGGTATTGCTAGAGGCCTAGTCAGCCTCATAAACGTAAGAGTAAATAAAGTGAACTATCTTTATCTATCTCTTGTCTGTCATTCCCTTTGTTGCATAAACGTAACGTAAAATTTAGTTGCTAAACGAAAAGAACCCAAAACTTTTTTGCTGCTCGAGAAAAGAAAGCTAATAAAATTTAATTTAGTCCCTTAACGTATTCGGTAGCCTGTGCATGAGTCCATCGGTCTTGAAAATGTTATGGAAACTGTTTGACATTTCAATCCATCCTGTCTTTATTACATTATTTAGCAGATTTTTTAAAGAATTTTACAGAAATTACCTGCTCCAGTTTATGGGTTTTAAGTGAGACAAGGACTATAGCTGAACGTCTCCCTATATGCCGTAAGGATTCGATCCATACTCTTTTTTTATAAGAACCTTTTCGTAAGAACGTTGAGGCTGAAATTGACCCAGATGTTAAGAACGTGCTAAGAACGTACCCAGCCAGAGACTAAGAGATAAAGCATTTTAATTCAGTTCTGAAAACGTTTTTGCATAGAGCTAAAACACGTAGCAACAGCACTAACTTGTACCGAGTTCGAGTTACATCTTCTTTGTCTAAATATAGCGGATATGTATATAACAGCTTGAAGTTTGTAGAGGTCAGGCTATTATCTTCTTGTCATTATCAACTGTGGAAGAGCAATTAACTGAATTCGCAGAGAGAAAAAAAAACAACAACAGTGAAAGGGGAAACTGATAATAAGTCATTACATTTAAAGCGTTCGTGGTTCCAAAAGAACATACTTAAGAACGTTTCAGCTCAAAACATAAAAAATAAGAACATCCACTTTCGTTTCAGCCTCGAACGCAAAAATTAGTCGAGTGTAGCGCCTTCGTTCCAATAAGCTCTCCCTTTCTTATAGGGGTGCGGCAGTGCAGAGGTTAGCGCGTTGGACTTCAGAGCTGAAGGTTGGTGATTCGAGGCCCAGTGCCTGCCCCCCTCCACCCCCTCCCCCCCCCTCCCCCTTCTATTGTCTCTCTCCACTCAGGCGTATAAATGGGTCCTGGCGACATACTGCCAGGAGGAAACCCTGCGATGGACTGACATTCTATCTGGAGGGGAGTAACAATACTCTCAGTTACGAATTGGGAAGTGTACTGGAGGCGGGAAAAGACGAGGGCAAGGAGCGTGTTTCCCACGGTGACGAAAAGCATGCACAACACTCCATGACATTTTGCAATCGAAAAAAGTGCATAACGGCAAAGAGCCGACAAAAAGGGGGCTTGAACCACGACTAAACTGGAGTTGCCACTCCCCCTGTCTTCCTTTTTCTGACTAAATGAAACTGTTAAGATTGCAAAGTACGGGTAAAAGCGAACGACGTTTCGACCGCCCTTCGGACATTATCAAGTTCCAAGTTAGTGTGTACAAACAATGATGTAAGAATTATAAAAAATGTGTTAAAATGTATAAAAGTGTAGAGAGAAAACTCTAAAATTGTAGAAAGACAATAAGAAAAAGGAACTGAGAATAATTAATCTCGTCTTTACGGTCGATAGGTTCCGCCCTTAGACATTGTTTTTAGCCCCTAGCATTTTGCTTCGGTATTACGCAATGTTTAGGATGTAGCATTATTCCACTTTTGCCACTGGACAGGACTGAATCTAAAAATCTGAAAAAATTATAATCGTAGATGCCGGAAAGTAAAATGTAGATTTAATATACCCAAAAATGAGAGTCCTCGAAAACGAAACCCAATAAAAAACAGAATTCTGAAAACGAAATATCATGCGCATCTAAATAGACATGGTGATCCAGAAAATATAAGTCTGACAACCACTTTGTCGAAAGCAAAATTGTCCACCACAATACCATGAAGCCGATACAGGGACGCAAAGTTTAGAATAACGAAAATACGAACAGATGAAGCTTTTAAGTTAATACTCCAGTTGGCTTTCGTGTTTGTAACCCGTTTTGGCTACAAATTTGCATCCTGAGAGCCATCTTTTGCCGTAGCAAGTGGTAAGTGTTGTCTATTATTAAGTACTAGCTGGTACCCGTGAACAATTCACCACTCAATAACACGATTAACTTTCCCGAGTCCTTTAACTTTTTTCAGGTTAGTAGGCCTCTCGCAACTTCGTCGCTCGCTGGGTCGCTTCGCAACCTCATTGAAGCTCGCTTTGCTCGCTTTACTTGAAAAACACAGGGCAAATTAATATCAATCGAAGAGGTCGACTCATAGCAAGTCTACAACACGATTTTTTGAAAGCCAACACCAATTTGCATGAACGGTTGAAATTATTCACACAACATGGCGCGGTGTTCGCTTAGTGAAAGAAACGTGCCACTTTTCTGGAAGTTCTCGCAAAAAGGATCTTTTCGATTTAACCCTTTCACTCCTAGACCAAGTTATGGTGAGATGACTTGTCATTCTAACTTTTTAATCTGTTGACAAAATCCTATCGTGTTACCATTCAAGTGAAACCTCTTTGGCAGAACTTTTGCATAAGACTAATTATTTCTTAGGATTTTACGAAACGAAATTTGGAATGTTTGGTGAATTGTTTGCTTTGGCCATTTTAGGAGTGAAAGGGTTAAAACAGAATTGCGCATATCCTTACCAGGAAAGTATAGAAATGGTGTGGTTGCGGCTGTTTGTAACTCAGCCGTTTTTCCGTGATGAGTGGAGAACAGTTAATCCGCTTCATGTATTATATATAAGATTATTACGAAGGAAGCCCCTAAATATGAGCAAGCATGCACTATAATTGTTTCTTTATTAATAGTCTGTCAGCTAATATCCTACGAGCGGAGAGTCACCCAAGTATTCAAAAGAAATAAGTTAGTCCATATGTTGATGAATGTATTTCTCTTGGGTAGTGATCGTTTCAGTTGTAATCTAAGAGTTTTCTATTCAAATAAAAACAGTTATTGCACGCATTTACATTGAATGGTGAATTCAATATAAACTCGTGGACTGCTCGAGTTCAGTAGAATAATTTTTTAAATTTCTCTAAATACTATACTGACCCTCAATGACTTCCACCATCTGAGAAAGATTTCCACAAAGGCACGGAAAGTGCAAATGCAAATACATTAAAAGAAGAAAATACACTTTAAAAAATAACTCAATATGTTAAAGTATGGTACACCTGCTGAATGAGGTGAATTAAAAAAAGAGAGGAGAAAGCCGAGTTGTGACGTATTCTTATCAAGCACTCACTTATCTGTTTCAAATTAAAATTTGGAATTGAATTCCGCGGTGACAGCTTTCTTTTCACTGCGCACATTTTATTGCAATGTATTGTAATGTTTATAGTTAGGCTGCTAATAATACGTATATAGCGCAAAACAATAGAAATCTGAAAATCTGTTAATTTTGCGTCTGTTGTTTTGCGGTGAGAATATTGCTTCGCAAGTAAGAGAAGAAGGCGCAAATCCTTCATTTGTTGATTAGACAAACATTTTAGGGAAAGTAATGAATTCACTTTGGCTTCTTAGGAACCGTCAAACCACAGGTAAAACGTTTCGGGGTTTTTCCAAATAAATCGAGAATTGTTTTGCAATTTACTCAGAGATATGTTTTCGACGAACGTACTCAGTGGAAAACTCTTTGTTAAGTTTTCCGAGTTGCAAGAACAATCAGTAAAGATTTACTTCGCAAACTGCTTTCGTAAGTACGTTTACACCCATTTATTAGCAACTGTTACAGCTTCTAGTGCAAAAGCCTTTCTACTTTTGTAGAGTATTAGACTGAAAATTTCACTTAATATATCAGCAAACAATGAAAAATTAAACATAAAAAGGAAAATGGTTTACCTTTGTCAAAGATTTGTAAATTAGAAATAACTGCTACAGAACACTTCGTGAACGGTAGCCAAGTTTTTCTTCTTGTTGAGTTTGCTACTCTTTACTGATCATCTCAAAGTTGTTTACAGTGACTCACGACGCCAACTTGCAACCGTATCGAGACTGTGCACAGATTGATCGAGCGCGTTCACAACAGGCTTAAGACTAATAAAACGCAGTCTAAATTTCTTCAAATTGAGATGATGACCAAATAATACGCGATCTGCGTGGACGGATTAGCCAAATTTTCCTGTTTGTTGAGTTTGCTATTCTTTACTAATCGTGATCATGAATGGATTAATCAAAATTTTGTTTACAGTGACTCACGATGGCAAATTACTATCGTACACCGTTCGAGGGTGTTCACATCAGATTAAAGAATAATAAAATGCAATTTACATTTCTTCACATTTTTAATGGTGACCATTTAATCAGCAATTAGCTAGGGTTGCGGGCTTAATCACTCACTACGTGCCTGACGACATATGGTCTGCATTTTGAGTGTCTAAGGAGGGATCCCACTAGGGTTCTCATATCCCCTCAGCCCGACTACTTTTTCCTGTTAATCTCGCCACCCCGCCCTTCTTTATGTCGAAATCCCGATTCCGCCCAATCATTAAAGGAATCATACTTACGAAGGTTAATTGATAATAGATTAGTTTTTGATAGGCTATTACCTTCCTTTGCTATTCATTACTTGAAAGGAGACATACCTTATGCACAAAGGGTACAATTGTGCGGGTCGTTGATGGTCAGTTCAGGCTATCACGTAAACATTAAAACCCCATATCCCCCTGCTTTCTTCTCGCGATTCTCGCGTCCTGGCCCCTTAAAAACAAGAAATCTCGCTCCCTCTCCATTTTTTGCTCCTATCCCGAATATCGTCTCAACATTTGGTTAATCCTGCACCTCGCCAAACCTATTTTGAACCCTCTCTCAAAGCGTTCACGAAGCCTGTAGTAGTTAAAGAAGCATAACCTATGCACGAATGCATCATATACAATCCAAAACTGCTTAAACTGTTTCCCTTAACAACTATACCTAACACATCGAATGGGACAGATTCAACTGGTAGTCTAATTATCTAACCTTGAATCTAGCCCTTAGCGGCTGCGTAACCCCAAAAAGTCCCCTAATTGCTTTTCGTTTTTATTCATGTCAAACGGTTGAAGTAATCAGGCGGAAATTTTCTATCGTTTTTAACTTCTGGTAACGGCGACCAGTTGACACATACTCCCACGTGCACTCGTGCATTGATTGTCAGTAACTTTCTTGGTCCTGTACGTTGTTGTCCTCTTCAGTACCCTTAGAAAACTTGGTCTCACTACGGAGCAAATTGGGCAATGCGACGCCGTGCAACCCTCCTATGACTAATTTTTATATGCGCTGTACATGTATAGGCTACTAGGACCACTAACATCATTGTTTAGGTTCAAAGAACACCATCCTGGAAAAACGTAAAGCATTAAGCAAATCGTTTTATTGAGACAACAAAACATAATGCACAAAAGGATGCAAAGCAAAGGCAAGTGCCTTTTTTCCTTTAATTATGATATCTATGTTCTCTATCGCAAACGCAAACCTGTTCGGCACTGGCAAGCATTGACATCTACCATTCTCAATGGGTGAAGTAAAAGGGACACGGTATATGGGTAAAACACGTAAGAGAACGAGGCAGTAGAAACAAGAACTAAAACGAACTTGAGCCTGGCAAAGTAATTAGCCTAACAAACAGGGAGCCCTGGAAAGATTTACCGCGGACGAACATTTTCATTACGCAATTGCAAAGTTATTTCGCCCTGCAGTACAGCTTGAGATGTTGCAGGGGGTTGCAACTTCGAAATGCGTCGAAAAATACAGCAAGTTGAAAAGAATAATTCCATGCTGGTCTATAAATCTTTCTAACCAAATTCGACTTCATAGAACGTAAAGGCAATGGAAATGCTTCTGAGATTATACAGAAAAAATATATTGCTTTACCAATGCATCTTTGTAACTTCTAGGTGTATAGGTGTCAAGAGACGAGACGATAAATTATTACAAGGACAAATGATAAGTACGACAGAAAGGACGACAGACGTCATAGAACACCACGAGCAAGATCTTCGCGTAGCCAAGGAAGCGGGGAACAGAAATGGAGAAAAACGTGCCTACTGCAATCTAGGTAACGCTTATCATGCCCTTGGTAACTTTCAGCAAGCCATAACGTATCATACCAAACATCTTTGCCTAGCAAAGGAAGACAAAGATCGGTCAGGAGAAGGCTGTGCCTACGCTAATCTTGGAAACGCTTACCATAGCCTTGGCGACTACCAACAAGCCTTAGATTATCACAACAAAGATCTGAGCATTGCCAGGGAAGTGGGTGACAGGGCCGGAGAAGGAGGTGCTTATGGCAATCTTGGCAACAACTTTCAGAAAGCCATAGATCACCACAATAAACGTCTGAGCATTGCCAAAGAAGTTGGCGACAGGGCCGGGGAAGGACGTGCTTATTGCAATCTCGGCAACGCTTATCATAGCCTCGGTCATTTCCAGCAGGCCATAGCTTACAAGAGAAAAGTTTAAGTACCGCCATGGAGGTAGGAGACAGGGCACAAGAAGCACGTGCTCACTCTAATCTCGGCAACGCTTACTATAGCCTCAGTGATTTCCAACATGCCATAGAGTACTGCAAAAACAGTCTAAGCATTTCAAAAGAAATGGACGACATTACCGGAGAAAAACGTGCCTATGCTAATCTTGGAAACACTTACGATAGCCTTTGCAACTTTCAACAATCCATAGAGTATCACAACAAACACCTAAGCATTGTTAAGGAAATGGGTGAGAAGGCTGAAGAAGGACGCACCTATGGCAATCTTGGAAATGCGTATTGCAATCTCGGTAACTATCCAGAAGCCATAGAGTTTCAGAATAAGTATCTCAGCATTGCTAAGGAATTGTGTGATAGGGCCGGAGAAGGGGATGCCTATGCCAATCTTGGAAATTGTTATTATAGCCTTGGCGAATTCCAACAAGCCATAGAGTTTTATGAAAAACACCTGAGCATTGCTAAGGAAATGTGTGACAGGGCAGAAGAGGGACGAGCTTATGGTAACCTTGGCAACGTTAACTATAGCCTAAGTAACTTCCAAAAAGCTATTGAGTACCATACCAAAAGTCAGAGTGTTGCCAAGGAAGTAGGCAACAGGGCTGGAGAAGGATGTGCTTATGGCAACCTTGGCAACGCTTATTTTAGCCTCGGTAATTTACAACACGCCATAGAGTACTACAAAAAGGGTAAGAACATTGCCAATGAAGTGGGCGACAGGGCAGAGGAAGAACGCTTGCATAACAATCTCGGCGTTGCTTATAGTAGCCTCGGTAATTTTCAAAAAGCAATAGAGTATCACACCAAAAGTCAGAGTCTTGCGAAAGAGATGGGGGACAAGGTCGGGGAAGGACATTCATTGGGAAATCTCGGCATCGCTTGTTGTAACCTCGGTAAGTTTCAACAAGCCATAGAGTATCACAATAAATGTCTGAGCATTGCTGAAGAAGTGAACAACAGAATTGGAGAAGAACATGCTTATGGAAACCTCAGCAGTGCTTATTTTGCAGTTGGTGACTTCAAAGAGGCTATTAATTACGGCAACAAAGAATTAAGGATTGCCAAAAAAGTGGGCGACAGATCCGGTGAAGGAAGTGCTTATGGCAATCTCGGTAACGCTTATCATAGCCTCGGCAATTACCAACAAGCCATAGAGCACCACAGAATCCGCCTAAATATTGCCAAGGAATTGGGTGACAGGGTGGGAGAAGGACGTGCCCATGGAAATCTAGGCAAAGCTTATCACGACCTCGGAATCTTCCAACAAGCTATAGAGCACCACAAAATACGCCTGAGCATTGCCAAGGAAGTGGGCGATAGGGCCGGAGAAGGACGTGCCTATGCAAATCTCGGCATCGCTTACGAGAGCCTCGGTAAATTTCAACAATGCATAAAGTACCAAGAAAAACATCTCAGCATTGCCAAAGAAGTGGGCAACAGGGCCGAAGAAGGAAGTGCTTATGGAAATCTCGCCAACGCTTATTGTAATATAGGTGATTTTGAAAAAGCCATAGAGTACCACAAAAAGCACCTGAGCATCGCCGAGGAAGTCGGTGACGAGACCGGAAAAGGAAGTGCTTATGGAAATCTCGGCAATGCTTATTTCAACCTCGAAAAAGATTTAAGCACTTCAAAGGAAACGGAAGTAGGTGACAGGACAAGAGATGGACGTGCTTTTTCCAATCTCGACAACGATTATAATAGCTTTGGTGATTCCCAACAAGCTATAGAGTACCAAAACAAACATCTAACCATTGCCAAGGAAGGAAACAAAGCTCAAGAAGGGGTTTCTTGTGACAATTTAGGCAAGCCTTATCTTTTGCTCGGAAAATTCGAGCAATCCATGGAATACTATTACAAACATTTGGACATTGCCAAGGAAGTGGGTGACAAGCTCGGAGAGGGAACTTCACGTTACTCTTTAGGTCGTGTTTTTGAGTTTTTGGGATCTTTTCATGAAGCTGTAGATTATTATCAATCCAGCGTAAAAGTTTGGGATAACATGCGGAGTCTTCTTCAATCTGAAGATACGTGGAAAATAAGTTTTCGTGACCTTCATCGTAGTGCGTACACTTCTTTGTGGAGAGTCCTGTTAAAGCTTCAAAAGACAAAGGAGGCTTTGTGTGCTGCCGAGCAAGGACGAGCACAAGCCTTGGCCGATGGCTTGAGAATACAATACGGCTTTCCAGCACCTTCCCCAGGGACACTGGAACCTACAGAAACAATTTCCTACATCTCAAATGAAATATCTACCAAAACAATTTTTGTTGCACTTCAACCTAACACAATCAATTTCTGGGTACTCAGCAAGGGACATGAAATTAGCCTTAGACAAACGAAAATTGGACGTGATAATGTGCTCGAAGACCCGCTGACCGACTTGTTGGAAACTGCTTTGAAAAACATCGGTGCTGGAGTCGGTGTGAGATGCGAGAATCGTTCATTGGATGAGCTACGTGATGACCCGCTGTCTACAAGAAGAGGAGATCAAGAGGTGGCAGAGTTATCACCCTGCATTATCGACTCTTTGCAGCCTCTGTATGATACAATTATTGGTCCCATTGCAGACTTGATTCAAGATGACGAATTGATCATTGTCCCAGATGGTCCACTGTGCTTGGCCCCATTGTGTGCATTGAGTGAATCTATAAGAATCCGCACAGTTCCCTCGCTGACCAGTTTAAAACTGATTGCAGATTGCCCCGAGGACTACCACAGCAAACGTGGGGCGCTACTTGTGGGAAATCCTTGCCTGGACAAAATTACCATGTGGGGAAAGCCCAAGTATGACCAGTTGCCATACGCCAAAAAGGAAGTGGAGATGGTAGGAGACATTCTAAAGATAGCACCACTTACGGGAACAGAGGCAACCAAAAAGAAGGTCCTGGAACAAATCAAGTCTGTTGCCTTAATTCACATTGCAGCGCATGGACGAAAGGAAACAGGAGAAATTGCTTTGGCTCCAAACCCTGGATGGAAATCCGAAATCCCTGAAGAAGAAGATTACATTTTGAGAATTGCAGATGTGCAAGCAGTTCGTCTGCAAGCAAGGCTTGTAGTGCTCAGTTGCTGTCATAGTGGTCGAGGAGAGGTTAAGTCTGAGGGTGTTGTCGGTATTGCAAGGGCGTTTTTGGGTGCTGGTGCTCGTTCCGTGCTTGCGTCACTCTGGGCAATTGATGACGAGGCCACCATGATGTTCATGAGTAGTTTTTATCAACATCTAAGAGATGGAAAGAGCGCCAGTGTGGCTCTTCACAAGGCTATGAAATATCTTCGAGACTCGGAGAGATTCGGTGCCGCAAAGTACTGGGCTCCATTTGTACTAATTGGTGATGATATCACGTTTGAAGTTGGAGAGAAAGAATCGTAGGTAAAATCCCTATTGAAATTTAAACAGTGACATAAAAATATGAAATACGTTTAACTACAAAAACTGCGAAAAAAGGTTGCTTGAAATCATTTTAAACATTTTATAGTTCTTCAAACAATCTTAGTTGTACATTGTTATAGTTAAATGATAAAAAAGGACATTTTACTTCAAAGAAAAGAACAGAACAAACTATCAAAAAACAGTGTTGGAACTGAAATCTGGCTCTCTTTTACGTGTAACCAAACAAAAGGGAACAAAACCGAAGTAAAGGAATCCGTGAAGAGACGCGACTATCCAGATGAAACTCGCAAAAATAAAGTAGCAGTCACAGGTTACCGTATTCAGTTAGAACAATAGCCGTCCTTGAAGGCACCGGCCGCTAAGACATACCTCTAACAACCCTTTTCCTTTAATAATCATCCTCTAAGTAGCTTGAAAGAATATTTGCCAAGACTATTATTCTAGGATATAAGGTTATTACCTGGGATGTATTCAAATGGCTGTGCGGTTTAGTCTTCAGATTCTTTGATTCTCTCTCTCTCTCTCTTTTTTTTTTTTGGAAAACTTTCTGCCAGAGTTGATTTATGATAGAACGTTATCTGCTTTTTTTAAAACTTATTTTAACTTTACCACTTGAGTTTTCTACGTTTAGTTGCCTTTCTAGCACTTAAGAGGCTGTCTCCCTAAGAGCGGTCTGGTCGATCTGTGTTGGAAAATAGATTTCGCTCATTTCGTGTGTGGTGAAAGACTGTCATGTACCTTTACTAAAACCACAATCCGCTTGATCGGATCTTTTAAATTTTTGGACTTTTAACGGATTTTAAGTTCACCCGAGGGAACGCTTGTGACGGCCCATATCGAGGCTGAAATTTTACCCAACTTTGAAGATCAATTTAACAAGAACTAACAAATCCTGTACAAAACAAACACCACAGCTAGTTATGATAAGTCTTTTTTATTCACTAAAGCGACTTTTGTGACTATTGAGTTTGAATCCAGCTAGCGGTGAGGCTATAACGACACCCCCATTGCACAGCTTAATCAAACACACGAAGACCGACCTATTTCAAAACGTATTTTTGAAAAAGTGAGGCGGCCTATTTCAACTAAACTAACACAGCTGAAAAGTAGGCACCATAGGAAATGTCATCACCGAGAAAAACCTTGCGGCCAGTCCTCGATGAAAAATATATAGCTCTATGAACTTGCCTAATTTCGGCGATCTCCAAGTTTTGCCTCGATTTTGAGAGACTTCTCAAAATGAAGCGTGGCATCAAATTCCCTCGTAGTCAGTTCTAAAACCATCAGAAATAAAGGAAACACCAATTTCATTGTCTTGTAGTTCAAGTGGAAGTGAATAAATTGTTTTTAAACGACAAAAACTTGACTTACCTGCGTCCATTGTTCAGAGTTTAGCTCGTTATCTTTCGAATTTCGCTCGATAATTCCACCAGCAGAAAACATTCTGCCACCCAGACTTTGGCCTAATGTAGTGTATGAAGCAGATCGAGATGGTCACTTTGTATTTTCCGTTTAATCTTGGTCGTACATCGAAGCTTTTTCACGATGAAACGATGCACATCGAGTGCTGATAACGTATAAACCGCCATGTTTACCTCTCCACGGCAACCGCTGACCAACCTTTGAGTAGGGCTGGCTCACTGGCCGGGATTACATTGACATTTTCATACATTTTTGGGCGGTGGCGAGGAGATACCGGCATGTTGGGGGGAGGGGGGGTTAAAATTTAGAATTCGTCGACATTATACTACCTTTATTGATAATTTCGGAATATGTGGGAGATTTAGGGGCTAACTTTGGAATGTAATTTGCAGTTGCATCTGCAACTGAAATTGCTATCAGTGTTATAGTACAACGCTAAATTTTGGCATGCTCTCATTGGTCGAAATCGATCACGTGATACGATAGTGCCTCTCTTTAGCGGGCGCCTATCACCGAATAGTGCCCGTCTGGGCAATTTTCGCTCTAAATTTCGAATTGTACAATAAAAACAATAGAGGTCTTCTGTCTCGGGCCCTAGGTGTGATAGGTTCCCTCGGGAATTTGATGTCCAAACTTCATATAAGCCCTCGAACTACGTTCTCGGGCTGATATTTGTTGTGAACATCAAATTTCCTCGGGAAATTACCTATCACACGATAGTGCCTTCGACAGAAGAACTCTGTTGTTTAAATAGTCTGCAGATAATTTTTCACGGAAAAAAAAAGCTTCAACGGCAACAAACCAATAAAACAAAAATTGCTGCACAAAACGTCACACGTGTCACGTTGTTTTGGTTCACTCACATGATTTAGCTCAACATTTGCGAGATATCAGTACTGGTATCATTGTTATATATACTTTTAACATTCGAAGAGAGTCGATAATCAGAGCAGATATGAGACAACCATGCGTGTTTACCCTTTTCTACTTTTTTGACATCTTTTTTCCATGAAAGAAGGCTTGCTTGTTTTTCTCTGTTCGATTCATACACGTGTCAACAACAGCCAGGTCGTGTATCAGGATTCATTATGTCTTTTGACTGCTTCTTGAGAGGCAAAGATGGAAAAAATTGTGGTCCCTCGCGTGGTGCAAGTGGTGTTGTTTGGTTGGCAGACTGCAACGATGAAGTAGCAAATCATCTGATCGCCTCTCATCTTTCCAAAGAGGCCCTCAGTAAAAAAGTGGTATATACTTGCAAGGGCTGGTCTATTTAACTTCTCTCAATAGGATTTACATAGTATTTGTATCAGAAAGTACCAGAGACCTTCTTTTGTAACGGTGTTGGTATCATACAGTACCAGACACGTTGTAACGGTTTTGTATTATCCATTGTGGTTATTAGCTCAGCATGTAATCAACATTACCTATAAATATCGCGCTATTGTGATTACCGTATTCGTAAAATCCTGATTGTAAGCCCTGGGCTTATACAAATTCGTAAGGGTTTTTTGGTGGGCTTATAAACGGGGTGGGGGAGAGGGGGTTATAAACGGTATAAAAAAAACGTTTCGGAATGAGCTAATAAGAAATAAGCTGAGGCTAACTAAAAACATGCGGCAGTATAGGCGAGGCACAGAGGTCTTTGTACGGAGCGTCCTCGTGATAATGGAAAATACTGGCGGTACACAAACCCTTTGACGTTGGAGAAAGTTGAAGCCTTGTCCAGATGCCCTGCCGGCATGTCGGCTGTTAATTACTGTTTTACACTTAAAATTTAAAACGGTTACTTTAATTAGAATTGATGAGAAAGTAAAAAATGTATATTGTTCCGCAGTTTACTCGTTCTGTAAAGTGATTATATTTATAGACTGAACAAGGAAAAGTAGAGGAGCGCTTATAACCGGAATATTTTTTGTTTGCGTGTGGATGGGCTTATAAACAAGGGGGTGGGGGGAAGGGGGGGCTTATAATCGGGATTTTGTGGTATTCCCATAAACTGAAGATGGCATAAGTAATGCCGAAAATGATGTCTTCAAAGAACTGTCTCGTGTTTTTAAAATTCGCTAGTTAAGTTTAACGCTTAAGAAATCTAAATTCGAAGACTTTCCTCACAAAATTAAATCATCTCCAAATCCTTCTTCACCCACCTAGCCACCCCCCAAACCCCCTCATTGCCGCCAAAATCCCACGTCCCCTCATGAGCCTACGCTTTAAGATGGTCAGCGGCTGCCATAAAGAGGTAAACATGGCCGATGTTGTCGTAGCTCAATGTTCATCGCTTCTCCGTGGAATAAATCCAACGTACGACTAATATGGAACAGAAAATACAAGGTAATCACCTTAATCTACCTCATATGCTACAATAAGCCAAAGTGTGGGCGGCAGCATTTTTTCTTCTTGCCGAATCATCGAGCGAAATTCAAAGCTAACTAGCTTTAATACCCCTGGAAAATGGACGCAGGTAAGTCTAGCTTTTGTCGTTTAAAAACAATTTTTTCGCTTCCACTTGAACTATAAGACAATCAAACTGGTGTTTCCTTTATTTCTGATGGTTTTAGATCTGACTACGAGGGAAATTGATGCCACGCTTCATGTTGACAAGTCTCTCAAAATCGAGGCAAAACTTGGAAGTCGTCGAAATTAGGCAAGTTCATAGTTATATATTTTTCATCAAGGACTGGCCGCAAGGTTTTTCTCGGTGATGACGTTTCCTATGGTGCCTACTTTTCAGCTGTGTTAGTTTGGTTGAAATAGGCCGCCTCACTTTTTCAAAAATACGTTTTGAAATAGGTCGGTCTTCGTGTGTTTGATTAAGCTGTGCAATGGGGGTGTCGTTAAAGTCTCACCGCTAGCTGGATTCAAACTCAACGGTCACAAAAGTCGCTTTAGTGAATAACTGGCTGTGGTGTTTGTTTTGTACAGGATTTGTTAGTTTTTGTTAAACTGATCTTCAAAGTTGGGTAAAATTTCAGCCTCGATATGGGCCGTCACAAGCGTTCCCTCGGGTGAACCGAAAATCCGTTAAAACTCCAAAAAATTAAAAGATCCGATCAAGCGGATTGTGGTTTCAGTATAGGTACATGAAAGTCTTTCAACACACGAAATAAGCGAAATCTATTTTTCAACCCAGATCGACCAGACCGCTCTTAGGGAGACAGCCTCTGTGTTCGCTCTGTTTCAAACTCGAAAACACTGTTTCTGTTCAACTATCGAAGTAGTTATAACCAATAAGTACTTGCGTTAACCTTCAAATCATGTACTATTTACTTATATCAAATCTCACCACCTAGAGAATTCAGAAAAGTGGTCGCAACTAGAGCTGGTCGCTTACGAGAATGGGCTCTCGTAAGCGACCATGTAATAAAACAAAAGAGGGTGGACGCTTACGCGAGCTCCTGGCTAAAAGCTTGACATATGTTGTTGGTTACCAATAGTATTGTAGTAATAATATTAAATAGTTTTTTAATTACTTATCACATACGAGGTTCTCCTATGTACCAGTCAACGAACCATTAGCGCTCATGTTATGTATTACTCGAATTTTTTGTGAAGTGAATGCTTTTATTTCAGTGTTGACTGAGTGGTCGCTTACGAGAACTTAAAAACAAAGAAAAAGACCAGTCGAGAGCTTCAGTTGAAAGGGGGTTTCACAATGCTGGTCGTTACTAGAGCTGGTCGCTTACGTGGTGACTGCAAGGAGAGCTTCCACTGTATATCATTTCTCTCATTTTCTTTTGCAGAACCTGAATCATCAAGTCAAAAGTAAACTATTCGTAAACTATTCAGCGGTTAGTTAATGCACCAAATCTAGTAAGAGTTTCTTTTAGGAAAGGACAGTTACCCTATAAGAATCCTAGTAGGGGAGACCCTCAGTTGATTATGTCTCGCTTTAACCCTTTAAGCCCCAATAGTGACAAGCATCTAATTTCTCCTTACAGTATTACTACTTGATCAAACGAACAGGTCACGAGAATAAAGGAAATGATCACCAAAGATCAAAGGTCTTGAATTTTAATCAAATTCTCCCAACTAGTAACAAAAGAAATATGAGGAGAATAGTGAGGAGAAAACGGATGTTAATATTGGGGCTTTAAGGGTTAAAAGCGTTAAAAGCGTTAAAAGCCTAATGGGGCTGGGCGCGCCAAGTGCCAAGTCCAGAATTATGTCACAAAGAACGCAGTAGAACGACGACAGTACATACCTTGTGTGGGGGATTTCAGTTAATGGACCTCGTACTCCTTGATGGGATTTTTAAAGGGGCCATATCACCAATTTTTAGTATTACCGGTAAATAAAGAGGCCAGAAGACGTGTTTGTATTGATAGAAACCCAAAATAAAGGTCCAGTTTGGTTTAAAAACTACTCTACTTGTGCACTGAAACTGTAGATAAATGCGTTTGGTCACGGATGGCCATGAATGAAACAGATTGCAACTTGAAAAAAAATCGGGCCTCAAGTGTAACAAAAATCATTATAAACTGATTGTTTTGTTGTCCTTTCAAGAATTCATTTCATGTCTTCCTGTTAGAGTTCTAAGACCATTTTGTCTACAAGAAAATGCTCTTAAATTTGATTATCCAGACTTTTGAACCGAAGAAGTATAAATACCTTTAACATAGCCCCTCTTAAGACAAATTTTGTTGTTGTTTTTGTTGTTTTTGTTGCTGTTGTTGTTGTTCTAAGTCTGAGTGGTGTTCAGAATTGAAATGGTTTGCTGATCACAATAGACTTCACAATTGAACAACACAATAGACTCCTTCGGATTCAAGGGAACAAATGAAAGCTGGTCGACACGTCTCCCTAGTTCACCATAGATGATAAATGTTTTAATTAACGCCTCAGGGAAGTGGGGGCTACTCAATAAAATTTTGTACTCTACCCAGAGGCTCAAATTCTTACCCTTTAATTTCCTAACTTTTACCAGAATGGCGCTCCTTTTATATACCTAGAGCAAAAATTGCTCCCGCACTTTCTTATTCTGCAAGGATAAGCCGAAACATCAGAATATCCTATAGTTGCCGTGTTTTTCCCTGGGCGTTTAGTTGCCCTGGGTGTGTCACTAAAGGTTCCAAGCTTTCGTATTCGCGTTGTTATTTTCGCACCCCTTTCTAGTAGGTGTCAGAAACATCTAAGGTTATTTTGCATCTATTATGCACTAACATCAGTATACAACCATTTCTCTGTTCCGATTCTCTGTAGGGCTAATTGTGTTTCCGCTGCGTTCGAAAAATTGGATTAGAATTTGTGTTTAGGCGAATTAAATCTCTTGTTAAGCGTTCTTCTTTAGAAAGACGCGTCATTTTTACGTGGTCGAGACTCAATATTAAATCACGGCTTTGCGTGTGTAAATTGAAATAGAATTTATAGTCGATGAATAAACGGCTCGGAGAAACGTAAGGAGTTCAACGTTGTTCAACTTTTATCGTATTGCACATGCCGCTCACACATGGCCTATAGTTTTTTTTTTTTTTTTCATGTTAGGCTACGTCATGGGATTTCTCCCTTTTTGGTAATCTCGTACCCAGATCACATTTCAGTCACGTTTAAGTGCGATCTGGGTACAAGATAACGTCTTTGGTTCAAAAACGTAACTGAAATTACGTCAATTCCCCCTAGAACACCAAAAGGAAAATATCCAGTGATTTTCTTTACGGGAAAACAAATAATAATAATCCTTTGGCGATTTCGACCTTTTAAGAAACGGAAACTTTCAAGAAACTTGAAAAAATTGGCCGATTTTTTTTAAAAGTTGTAATCCATTTTCATCCTGGCCATTCGTAGCAGAAGAGTCACATATTATTTCAGAACGCTAGTTGAGCATGCGATTGAACCATTATTTTTGGGTATCTTTTGATTCCAGTATGTCTTTTACCCTTTCCATAAAAGTAACACTTGAACTCAGTGTTCAAGGAGGTCTTGGCCAACGCTCAGAAGAAACTGCAAACCTGTCTACATCACGCCCTATGTTTTTGCGCATATTAATGTCATTGTTTATGTCGCACTTAAGTGAAGTTAGTCTAGTGAAGGAGATCGTTTAAACCGACATAATCCACTAAAGAAGGGAAATGCAGGAAAAGACTGAACTTATAGAAACAAAAGCCTCTATTTGACAATTCAGCTTAATCAATCTTCTGATTGACCTGTTTGCGACAGATAGATAGAAACTTTATTAACGTGTCGAAGCTTTCTAGCAGGGGGAGATACCCCTGCTAATAGGGGATGCCATGACCAGTGGAAAAATCCACCGATAATGCCATAATTCAGAACTGGCGCGCAGCAGGGGATACAGATCGCTTGTTTGGGAGAACATGCTGCCAAATATGACTTTAAATTATGCCCACGCACATCCTCGGTATTGTAAACCAGCACTAGCCGGACAGAATATCGCAGCTGAAAATAAAATGAGAGAACTAGAGCAAGTCTAGGGAGCAAGAACCGGGGAGTAAAGGAGACGAGAAGCGGAAAAAGAGAGGTGGCGCTGCGGGTTCCGCAAGGCAGTAGGATAAGGGAGGAATTTTCGTAAGTATTTGAAATCGAATATAATTAAATTTTGCGCAATTGCAAGCCCTATCCCCCACAAAAACGCGCTCTTGTACAACGTTAACAAAGAGACTTAAACTCACAGATCTTACTACGATGGCACGGAAAGATCCGCTTTGCAGTCTGGAAAACCGAAGAGAGGAATGCCCTTCTTTGCAAGATACGTTATGCTTTTATGTTTTAGTCATTAACCAAAAATGTAATGTGCTTCATTTAAGCTCGTGTCAAGGCAAGGACATTAGAAAGGATTCCTGATGCCATTGCCCATATCTATAGTGATCTCTGGGAAAGATGTTGATGTTATTATAAAGAATGTGGAGAGTTCTAAGCAAAGGGGAAGCGGGGGAAAAGAATAACTCAACCCATTCGCTTAAATGATGTGGTCACCTCTAGGTTAGGGAGACCCTAGATGTGTCCGGCTTTAACAGCGGCTATCGTACTATGTCCTTAGACCATAAGAACAAGAACTTTTTTCTTACTGTGTTAATGCATCAGTCAATTCCAGCTGCGCCCATCCCCCCCCCGGGCAACTGCGGGGCATTTGCGCACCCTGTCAGTTCCGGGGGTGGGGCATTAGCAAATTTGGCACGGCCCAGGTGTCGGGTATTTGTCTACCTCGGGGCTACCCTCGGGGTTTTGACACACTCGTGGTTTCCGACTCGAAATCCAAACATGGAGATTTTATCGCAAAGGACCAGCAATTCGTTGCAGATTGGATCGACCGTCACGGACTGGACAAACTAGTGGAGGTTTTCTCGATTTTATGCATTTCTTCATTGCTTATCAAGGCACAACTTGAGCTATCACTATATATAAATAGCGAGATTGGAAACGATCAACGTGAATCGACGTACGCATGCTTCTTTGACTGAAGGATTTAAATAAAATTTAGTCGCGATGACTCTTAAACTATAATGATCGATTATCAAATTCTAAAAACGTGTATAGGGATCGACGTTTTATACTTTCGCATATTATTCACAGAAGATGACTTTTACAATGTCAAGATTTTTGTTTACTAGCGAACTGTTTTCAAACATTTAAGTAACAATCAACTATCATGTAGTGTTGTCTGTGAAGTATTAAAATACCATGCTCGGCGTTATTAAGTTCAGTTATTAACATCGGATAGTGCCATTACAAACAATAGAAGACGGAGAGGCAGGCCTACAGAAACGAAAAATCACACATTTAATGCTGAAAGTGGTATTATTGTGCAATGAATGAAACCCCTGCAGTGTTGATTGGAGACGTACCATCCCAGGGGCGGGGCATTTGCCCTCTTCCTTCGTCCCCACCGCGGGGCATTTGCCCTCTTCCTTCGTCCCCACCGCGGGGAGTAGTTATAGAGTTGGCGGTTCTAGACCACTTTCTTTGAAAGTGTTCTAAAACCAAGCCAACTCTACAACTACTACTCCATTAGATGGAAATAATTTTTTTTGGTAAACTATATGTTTTTTAGATAGCTCCATTTTTTATGCATTGGGGAACAAAAGCAGAGCTTTTGTGAGGCAGTGAATTGATCGCTTTGCGATCAAGAGGGGAAGTTTCTTTTTGCGATGCTGGTTACATTTTATGGGGAACTATATGTATTTTATTACATGGTTTCAATTGATAGTATTTGGATACTATATGTTGTATTTCATGATGTATCCAACGCATTATTCCATCACGTGACGCCAGACTGCAGGAAGTCTGTTTTTATCAGACAGTTCTCCCTTGGGGTATAAAAGCATGGTTATATTTTAAAAATGGTTCTAAAATAATTAACTTGTTCAGCGTCAGATTTACCTCTTTTACAAATCAAGCCACAAGATGATCTGTTTTTGTCAATTGTACCGTCAGGGTATCTAAATTCGGTTGAAAACATATTGTCCTTGTGATCTTTGTGAACATGTATAGTTTTTGTACATCCATCATTATAATAAATAGTTGTAAACATTTGTACGTCTAGGTTTGTATATTCAGTGTCAAATTCCTCGCTTTTATCAATAATCAGTCTGCTAGCATATGATCTGTCTTCGTCAATTGTACCGTCAGGGTATATAAATTCAACTATCTTAAATCTGAACACAGGTGTCATTGTATTGCCCGTGTAAACTTCATAAATTTTTATTTTTTTTGTACATCCATCATTATAATAAATAGTTGTTAACATTTCTACTTCCCGAGTTGCGATTTCCATTTATATATAATATAATTTAGATTTTATTTAAGTCGTTTGAACGAAAATAATATCTCATATAATAGTATAGAATGAATTGCAATGAAGATATTCACAATGAACTGAAAGAATTCGAAGTTGTTTGTCCTTTTTGTGACCAGCAAATAGATTTTGTCAGAAAACCAAAAGATGATAAATGCTGTGATAATCAGTATATTGTTAACGACGATGGGATGTTAGCATGTCTAAGTTGTGGTGTAGTACAAGGATATAATTATGTGAAAGAATATGTTAATTTTTATGAGAACAGACATCGATTTGTGAGAAAATCTGTTTACTGTAGAAAATACCATATCAATAACATGTTGCTGAAAATCCAAGAAAAATACGACATAAAATTATCCAACAGTGAGAAACATAAGATTGATATAATCTATGCAGAGATTGGTAAGATTATAAATGAAGTTAATGGTACAAGGAAAAGAATGATTAGCGTTAATTTTATTATGAGAAAGATATTCAAGATGATGGGAATACCTTACAAAAATATTCCAATTAGTAAATCGAAAAAAACATTAGCTTTTTACAATCGATATTGGGTAAGTATTATGTCTCTTATTGGTGATAAAATAAAATCTATTATTAGATGAATACCTTATTATCTTTCTTTTCAAATTTGTCAGTTAAAGGACACATTTCAATGATTATTTCATCAAGAACTTTGACATGATCAAGAAATTCTTTTTCATTATACTCCAGTCCTCTCACAAAGGATCGTAAATGAGTTAAAACCTTTTCATACGTAGTGTACGCGAATTTACACATCTCGATCTTTCTTTTGTAATTTTTGACCTCTGAATATGTTTTTAGTATAAGCCCTGCGCCTGATTTTGATCCAAGTACAGCGGGGTTTAACGTCACACCACCAGCCACAGTCCCAGTTACTATCAATACAACAGATCCAATGTTACATGCTATATTCTTTTTCTTGAAGCTTTTAAATGACTCTTTGTGGAGCCAGTATTGCTTATGGTAGAATTTGTACAATGCTTTCAACTCAGATATTTGATCTTCTGTTAAATTTTCTGAAACATGGTTCCAATTGAATATTCTTTCACGTCTAACCATATATATTATATGGTTACATTTTTTCTTTTTTGAACGATTTCTTAATACTGATGTATAATTTTCTAATGTTTCGAACTATTTTTTCTATATTCTCAATAATTTCGTTGATTAAAGTTGATGTTTTCATATTATATTGTTTAGATTATTCATTATGTTTTTCATCGGAAACCTCAACGCTTATTTCTTTTGGGATAATATATTCTAAAAAGCATTCCATACTCCAATCAGATGGATATCCGCATTGTGATATATGATGAATGTAAAAATATTTATGACACTCTATATTCCATTAATAGTAAGAATTCTTCTCCTGGTGGAAAAAGGGTACTCAATTCCACAATTAAATAACTAAACGACAGGTTTAAATTGATATTTATTTTTTGTGTTCGAGTTGCATTATTTGAATTGAATAAATGTATCGAATCATTAAAATTTTGAGTGTGTTTTTTAATTTTTAAATTAACAAGTGGATATTTATTTTTGCGTTTGAGATAGAAAACTGTTATATTCATTATTTGAACATCGTTTAAAAAGAGTAATTTATCCAAACCGTTTAATAAAAATGCGTAACCGTTTTTAGTATTTAAATACCCATGTATATGATGAACGAAACCACTCAAACGATGTCCGTTTAAAGATAAATCTGTTTCCATCACCAATTTTCCATTCTCAATTACAAAAGCGGTGTCATAGACACTTGGGTCAACGTTTGAAATTGTTTCTTTTACACCATAAACAATAAGATGTCCAATTGTTAAAAGTGATGGAAAAGTAACTGTACCGTATAGATCGAGATAAATAAATTGTGGAGGTGAGCTACCCCATCGGTGAAAATTGATAACTGTTTTAGTGTACTTCTCGAATGTTTTTGTTGCATAATTAGAAATTGAAATCGTAGTGCCTTGCACTGCCACACTCAACTCATTCATTTCCGGCGGAAACCATTCAACGACTAAAGTATAGTAACCGACTGGAAGTTTATAAAGGTTAAAACCGAGGCGTGATTGGTACTGGTTTGGTGAGCTTTTTTGAAACAGGAGTTTAAGTTGGTAAGCTTTTTTATTAATTTGATGTGGAGAATTGGAAAAATCAACAATACCCAAAACCTCAATATTGTATTCACTCGAAGATTCATCAGTGTCTTCCATCAAGTATCTGAAGGCGTCTTTTTTTTGTCCTGAATTAATAATCTGAGATTCATGAATTTTTTGAGTGACAAGATTTCTCAAATCTGTTATTTCATTTTCCATTAACTCAACATTAACTGCGGATTTCGAATTTTTTGAATCGGTTTGTAAGTTAACAATTTTATTGTTATTTAAATTCAAGTTTCCAGACATACTTGTTGTGCCATCAAGTTTAAGATATTCTTTTTGTGTCTCACTAAGTCTTTTGTTAACAAACTCTACACTTGTGGCGTCTTTTTGGTTTGATGGAAATTTAAGATTAGTAATTGATTTATTTGTCATATCAAAATCAACATTTTTATCCAATTTTTTCACAAGTTGGTTATCGACATATTTTTTATTTGTTGCATGATCTGAATTAACTGGGTCTTTGATATTTGTTATGAAATGGTTGTTCATGTCTAAAGATTGTAGCATAGACCCGCCTTCTTTTTTACTCAAGAATATATTCCGGGCTGTGTTATAAGAGATGGCTTTATTTGTGTTTCCATGAATTGGGTACGGCTGTGGTTGTAAAATTAGGTCTCCGTTCATAGTTGCTCCTGTCTTTTTCACAAACTGAGTTGTATCCACACTTGGAATCTTAGCTATTTCACTATCTAACTGGCTTTTTGTAACCACATCATTATTATTGGTTCCTTGTTTTACATTCACTAATTTTTTATTCTGCATATCATAATCATTATTAGCATCTAATTTAAATCCAATACCAGGTAAACCTCTTGAACCTATCTTACCTAGTCCTTGAGAATCATCATGATTAAGGATACCGTTGGTATAACTCATATATTAATGGTTTATATTCTTTCATCGAAATTTCGGGCTACCTTTTTTTTGACCTTATCAACATACAAAAAACTATATGGATCCTTAGTAGCTTTCTGATAATCTGATTTATTTATGTTCAGTTCTCGGCAAATCATCGATTGCTCGTTTATAGAAGGAAAATCAAAAACACAAAAATGTGAACTATTCAGTCTTATTGTTTTATCGGTTCCGTAATAGCTTTGACTCAAATATATACAACAACAATTTTTATTTCTTGAATTGGTGAAGTAGTCTCGTATCCGTTCGTCATTTTTCTTACCTGTATTCAAATAGTCATCAAATATGATTAATTTTTGATTTTCATCAGACAAATCTGTCAGAGGGATGATTTCATCGTTACTTGCTTCTATCACGTCATAACCGACCTCTTTTGATATTGGTTCAAGAGATTTCAACAGATGCTTATATTTGCTTTGGGAGAGATTTCGAGCATAAAGGTATATCTTATCAAAATAGAGAAGCCTATATATCATATCCAGCAGAAGATTTGTTTTACCACCACCAGAGGGAGCACAAATAAGCATCCTAAAACATCGGTTTGGCATGAAACTCTTTAATTGAACAAAATCGTCATTGTCATCATCTTGGATGTCGTAATTTTGAATCTTCATATGATATTATGTTATACAATTTCACACGCTATGCGACACGCTATGCGACACGCTATGCGAGCGTTTTTATATATGATAACCCTAATTTTTCCGAACAAAATACGAAATTTTATGTAAACAAATGATATAATGAGTTTACTCAAATGGAAAGAAATGGCTGAGAAACGATCCGAGCTTGGTAAAAAGATTAACACAGTAAGAGATACAATAAAACAAAAAAAGATATCTGATCAAATGGGTGAAGTCGAGGCAGAGAAACTTTTCAAACCTATAACATCTGAGTTAAAGGAACTTACAGCCCCAAAAGCACCGTTGAGAAGATTGGTAAAGAAAAAGCGACCTGTTCCAGATTATGGAATAGCTATTGATGATGAAGTGCCTGATTATGGATTGGAAGATCTATTTGGTGATCAAGTTCTACCACAAAATGACAAACAATTGGTTCCAAAACCTCCAAGTTATGAAGACGTCCTCGAGGATTTAGCAACAGGTAAAAAACAAATGTATATAGATCCGGAATATATGTATAAACCTGAAGATCTTCCACCTGAATACGAAGAAGAAGTACCTGATTATAACATTCTCGAGGAGGATAGAATAAATCAAGCTTTAGATAAATTGAATATTCCGAACTACGATGATGTTGAATTACGTCTAACAGAAAAGGGTATGGATGATAAAAAGAGTAAAGCTTATCTGAAAAACATCTTGAAAAATGCTATAGAGAAACGACAACAACTTTCTGGATATTCGATGAATATTACTAAAAAATTAAATAGTGGCTCAATCACTGAAGCTGAGGCTCAATATCAAAGAAAAATTATTCAAGATACAAGAAAGGTTCTGACTGATTATATGAATTACCATCAACAAAAACTCCAAAAACTCAAATCTATTAAAGGGTCTGGTTTGAAGAAAAAAACAAAAAGAGGTGGACAGGTAATGTTTTTCAATAATCCAACAGAAATGATGAAAAAACTTGAACTGATTATAGGATCAAAGGTTGCCGGTAATAATAGCATAGAGCTAAGAAACACAGGTGTTGCACTTCTCGACATCTTGTTGAGAAATTCAATACTCAATAAGCCACAATATAACAAAATATACAAAAACTATTTTAGTCTAAACTAATCATATATATGAATAGACAACTTGTATTATCATCCCATACAGTAAAAAACCAAAATGGTAATAAACCATCGGATTTCACAATCAAATACCGTAATCCGATAATACTAGATTCAAACAGACAATATGAAATCGGCCTAGACCGAATCATTTCGATGTCATTCACTTGGTTTAATGTGACAAAAGAACTCAATAATCAGAAAATAAGATATTCAACAGATAGTGGTGCTAATTGGACGGAAATTATATTCAACCCTGGAGTGTGGAATTACATTGATTTTGACAATTTAATCAAAGAAAAAACAAAAACAGGAACCTCATCAAACCCTCAATATCCAATCACTCTGGAGTTCAACGATACTGTATTCAGGACAATAATAACACTAGCCTCAAATTACAGATTAGATCTTACTCAAAGTAATTTTAATGATCTTATTGGTTTCAATAAAAAGATTCTAACAAGTAGTGTAAATGTCGGAAATTACATTCCTAATCTCTCACAAGACAGAGAAATATTGAATGTTCATTGTGATTTGATAAGTGACAGTCTCGTCGATGGTGAAGAGTCAGATATTATATATAGTTTCAGTACCTCAACTCTCACCCCGAGTTATAGTTTCACACAAGAGCCAAGACGAGTACAGTTCAATCCTGTCAATAAAAATACGATTAATAAAATTCGGATTTATATCACCGACGGTAAACGAAGAATTATAGATCTTAATCATAGTGACACTTCATTCAGTTTGATTTTAAGAGAGAAGAGAGATTAATCTAACTAATAGTTATAGATGGCATCATATGAATACAAGCGAATTTATCATCCAAAACTTGGACGATTTGTTTATAAACATAAAGGATCTGGGATCATTGTTGATAACATTTTCAAACCGGTTGGAAGGGTGTTAAGTAAAGTTCCAGAAATGGTTTTAAAACCTTTAGCGAAAAAAGCGCTTCAATCTGGTATTTCCCATGCTGGAGACAAACTGGGAAAAAAAGCAGCTGAAAAAAGCGGAGAGCTTATTATGAGAAAATTACACGGTTCAACTAAACAATCAATGAATAAAACCATGAAACCAACCAAACCTACTAAACCAAAACAAGAAGAAGATTACAACACAATTCTGAATAGACTTATATCTGGTACTGGATTAAGACGATAAAATGTTATTAAAAAGTGAATTTTATCCAATTATAAATAGACTAGCAAGTGGGAAATGGTTTATATAAAAAGTGAATTTTATCTAAACTACTCATATAAATGAGTTTCAGAACAAGTGAAAATCTGCAACGATATGAATACGTTCGTTTCCATTTGGATAATGTCATTGAACAGCCTGCTAACAATCAAAGCCAGAAAAAGACAGGTTACAGATTCACAATCAACGATAGGTCGACTATGTTCGATTTTTTTAATGGGTATTTCGAAGTAACCAAAGAGCTTCAAAAAAGGGCAGATGGTGCTGGATATGCTGCAGCGGATCGCATCACAATGATAAACGGATCTCACAGTCTAATCAGACATATGGTTATCAAATCTTCAGGCAAAATCGTGTATGAGAGTGATAATTTGCATAGAATTACGAATGTTAAAAACTTACTCGAATACAGTGATGACTACAGTCGATCTGTTGGAAAGAATTCGTTCTGGTATCTTGACACTGATGGAACAACAGCGAATACCAACTTAGGATTCGAGGCACGTCGTATTTTAACCCAAGCAGTACAAAACAATGGTGGCGGGGGAGCTAAGAGTATTAACGCGATGATACCGTTGAACCGATACAGCTTTTTCCAGGAATTAGAAAAAAAAATGCTGCCCCCGATGCAGCTCACGATTGAATTAACATTGAACGAAGATAGTGAACTGATTCACATGGCAAATGGCACAGACGCTGGTCGTGTTGTAGTGAAGAGATTGTATCTTTGGCTACCAAGACTAATCCCAAAAGACATCATGTATAGTAATTTCGTTTCAGAGTTTCTTAAGCCAACAACCTGGACATATATGCGAGATATCTACAATCAGTCAGCAAATACCAGAGCTATTCAGAATATGTTTCAAATCAGTCCAGCTATTGATAACGTTAAACATGTTTTTATTTATCTCCAGCGAACAGACGCACCGAATGATGTTGAAGCAGAGAGGAGTCCGTATTTGTTCGATACTTTCAAGTTGAATGCCGCTAACGCTAACAGCTCTCTATCAAGCTGTAGGCTTGAATACGGGAATAACGTTTTTTACCCAGAGCTGGAATATGATAGTGACTCTAAAATACGGATATTTAATGATCTCATGTCATATGCATTTCGTAAGAACGATTACAATTCAGGAACACAGCTTAATGTATCCAATTTCACTAGTTTGTATGGATTATTGTATTTCG
Source organism: Siderastrea radians (assembly GCA_964017195.1). NCBI lineage: Eukaryota > Metazoa > Cnidaria > Anthozoa > Scleractinia > Rhizangiidae > Siderastrea > Siderastrea radians. The sequence continues at coordinate 40,249,245 of OZ024892.1, forward strand.
ATTTGTCATATCAGAAAGAGGTAGTGACGAGAGATCCTAAACAGTTGATTCTCCATTATCGTCTCAATGTAGCCCCAGCAGCAAACGTCCGAGCTCATAGCATCGTATTTTACGAGAGTGAGGTTGTAGTAAAGACAGTTGGAAACGAATTGATGATAGTTTAATGAATAAGATTTTTAACATCGATAAAATTTTAATTGAATATGTTTTTTAAAACAGAATTTATCTAACATATATTATATGACACAACTATACGAAATTAAAGTTAGTTTATCACCAAACCAGAAAAAGAATCTTAGTAACGCGTATCATAAAAGAGAAACAATAGTTCTAAGGCTTACGAAGGACTCTCTATCTGGGAATGACACTCTATATGTACCTCAGAATATAGTTAAGCGATTGGAAAAAAATAAGAAATTGAGAAAAGGAATGGACATCAAACTAGCCAAAACAAACATTCGAAAGCAAGTTGGTGGATCACTCCTCTCTACAGTTCTGTCGCTTGGAAGAACTTTCGCTCCAACGATTGCCAAGACTATTGGATTGTCAGCTTTGGCAGGTTTAGCATCTGAAGGAGCATCTCAGATTGTTAAGAAGATATCTGGAAAAGGTTTACAAACCGGTGGGTTCCTAATACCACAAAATAAAATCGATAAGTTGATAACATATAAGCATCTTTTGACAACCCAACAAAAGAAGGATATATTAAATGCTCTTCAAACTGGTTCTGGTGTTCATATAAAACCAACAAAAGTACAAACAGGTGGGTTCTTAGGCACTCTTCTAGCATCAATCGGAGTCCCTTTAGCTATTGAGGCAATAAAGAAGATAACTGGTAAAGGTGCCCCTCAGATGGGACAGCCCAAACAAAGACCACCCAGATCTATACCAAGTACTGCTAACAATCAAGATGGTGGTTTGTTAGTCCCAATGTATAGAACTCCACCTTTTTATGGAAATTGGCCGAACGATACAATCGGTATGGGGACAAAAAAAAAACAAAAAAGAAAGGGAGAGGGTCTTCTACTAGGGGAAAATTCACCCTTCAAAAACGTCCCACTGTTAAACATTCTGTTGTAAAACCAAAATTCCATAAGAATGTCCCATTAAGCAATTATGATTTAATAAAATGGTGTAAATATCTGAATATCCCAATTAATGATGTATTGTCAAGAGATGAAAATGTTCCTCACCATCATAGACAGGCTCTTTTCATTTACAATCTTGAACCATCATATATGAGCGGTAGCCATTGGGTATCCACATATGTGAAAGATAACGTCATCAATTACTTTGATTCATTTGGTTTGCCTCCATTTCAAGAAATAGTTAATCATGCAAGAAAAAAGAATTTAACACTTCTTCATCAAAATAACCAAATACAAAATATCAATACAACAACATGTGGATATTTCTGTCTGTACTTTTTGAATGAAATGAACAAAGGGATATCATATTTTAATCTATTGAAAGTGTTTGACATACATGATACAATAAAGAATGAGAAATTCTTAGAACGGTATTTTAAAAATATCTAACTCATATATATATATGGTAAAATCATATTGTGTGAAAGAAAAAAGAGTCACTGAATGTCTACCTGGTAGTGAAAGATTTGTTAGAGCCAAAAACGGACGAATGATGATGGAATGTGTATGCGCTTCTTGTGGTATTACAAAGACTAAATTCGTTAAACAAAAACAGGGAAACTAGTACAGCCCTCTCTTGGAGGGGGCGTACTAGATACAGTAGCATCGACTGGTACTGATTTATTGATTCACCACGGTATTCCTTGGCTTGGAAAAAAGGCAGTTGAAATGGGAAGATATTATGGATCAGAAGCCTTGAGAAACCCAAAACTGCAGAAAAAGGCTATCGATTATGCTCTGGATAAGTTGAATCCAATGATTCAAAATGTCGGAAGTCAAGCTCTTGATCAATTATCAACCAAAATCAGACCAAATAGAAAGTATAAAACCGACAGAAAGGATTTGGATGGTGGTAGTTTAGATATCCATAAACTAATTGGGAAATTACCGACACCAAAAGCTGGATGGACTCCTGGAAAGTATAAATACATGGGGGCATATAACCCTCTCGATAAACAGTTAGAGTATGATAAAAACACTGGAGAGGTCACCAAGTGGCACGTACAACCTTACAATGAAGTTGATAGAATATCAGCTCATCATGATATTTGTTATGATATGGGGAAAAACAAAGGTGAATGTGACAGAAAAATGGTCAAGTCATTAGATGAAATTCCTTATGGACAGATGCCAAAATGGGGACAAACAGCACGATTTCTAATCAACACGAAGCAGAAACTAGGTCTAGGTGTAAAACAAAGGAAGACAAAAAACGTGAAAGGCCGTCGAGTGAAGAAAACTGGCAAGAAAAATTAGCTGATGAGCTTCATAAACCGATAAAGCGTAACTTCACCCGGCGGCGTGTAATTGTAAACGGCATTGACGAGGTATGGTGTTCAGATCTTATTGAGATGCAAAAGTTCAGTCGATGGAACGCTGGCTACAGATATCTTCTTATGGTTTTAGATGTATTCTCTAAATACGGTTGGATCATTCCATTAAAAGATAAAAAGGGTGAAACCGTTATGAATGCTTTTAAAACAATATTCAAAGAGGGACGTAAACCACAATATCTTTGGACAGACAAAGGCAAGGAGTATTACAACAAACATGTTAAGGAACTACTTGATAAGAATAAAATAACCTTGTACTCAACTGAGAATGAGGAAAAGTCGTCAGTTTGTGAAAGATGGAACAGAACAATTAAAACCAAGATGTGGAAGCAGTTTACTGTTCAAGGTAATACACAGTATTTAGACATGCTACCCAAATTAGTGAAACAGTATAACAACACCAAACATAGCTCTATCAAAATGACACCTGTAGAAGCCAGTAAAAAGAAGAATGAAGGAACTGTTTACTTTAATCTATATGGTAATTTGGAGCAAGTATCATCTAAACCGAAATTCAAAATAGGTGATAAGGTTAGAATAAGTAAGTATAAACGGAATGTGTTTGATAAGGGCTATACACCAAATTGGTCTGAGGAAATTTTCACAGTTGATAAAATCCAATACACTGTTCCTGTCACTTACAGACTGAAGGATCTCAATAATGAGGAGATAAAGGGGACATTTTATGAGCCCGAATTGCTTAAAGCTACACAAGAGGTATTCAGAATCGACAAAGTGATTCGGAGGGATTATAAAAAGAAGCAAGCTTTGGTTAAGTGGAAGGGATACAGTAATGAATTTAACAGTTGGGTTCCAATGAAGGATTTACAAACAGTATAACATTATTGTATGAAGAAGTTTTTGAAGAAATTATTGCGCTGGATATCAGGCAACAAAAAGAAATATTATCTGAGTGAATCCCAAAATCCAATATTGTACAGCAGAGATTCAATCTACTGCGGTTATTTAAACAAACAAAATATATAATATATACATATGAAGAAACAAATGTGGTTTTGTGAAACTTGTAATAAGAAATATAGTTTGAAGAGTAAATTGTTTCATATGATAAGTAATGAACATAGATTCAAGAAATTATGTCTGTATCGTGAGGGGGTTTATAGAGAACTTTATCCAACCTATGAAGATTATAGATTATGTCAAATAAAAGGTTTTGTAGAAAATATGCCATATATGTCTTTTTTAGAGTTTGTAGTAAAATGTGAACTCATAAATCATCATAATAAATTTGAATTTAATGAAAAGCTCCATAAAGAGGCCGAAAATAAAAATATAGAGACAAATGAAGAATATGAGATACTTCAAAATACACTATTGGCAGAAAAAGGAGAAATGACTTATGAGGAGTTTGTAAAACTAAGTAAATATTTTGATAAACAGGATAAGGCGGTATTAAAACGAAAATACAAAAGTATATTACTTTATTGTTTATATGAACCACCTTTTGTTTTAAACTGAAAATAAATATATATACATATATATATGGAGGAACAAAAGTGGTTATGCGAATTTTGCAATAAGAATTATAGTTTGAATAGAAAAGACAAACATCTTCTGACTAAAGTTCATAAAAAGAATAAAGCACGTTGCGAGCGGAATGAGATACTTGAAGAATATGAGATACGTCGAGATATACTATTGTCAGAAAAAGGAGATATGACTTATGAGGAGTTTGTAAAACAATGTAAACTTGTTGATAAACAGCTTAAGGATGAATTTGGTCGTAATTACAATGTTGAATGAATTTAAATAGAAAATAAATATATATATATAGATTATACATATGGATATGTTCACTTATGAAGGAAATAAACTGAATATTATCAAAAAGGATGACAATATATGGTTCCGTGGTAAAACAGTTGCCGACATCTTAAAGTATACAAATACTCGTAAAGCTATTCGTGTTCATGTTGATGAAGAAGATAAATGTTCACTTAAGATGCTCAAATCTTGGGGGAACGAATCGTTCCCCCTAAAAAATAACCATGTGATTTATATAAATGAATCTGGTCTATACAGCCTCATTTTGAGATCTGGTATGGATAAAGCAAAAGAATTCAAACGATGGGTAACAAAAGAGGTTTTACCATCAATCAGAAAAACTGGTAAGTATGAATTCAAAAACAAGACATACAAAATGCTGACATTCAATATCAACACAGAGTATGATTTACATAAAAAGGTAGTCAACTTTATTAGAAACAATTATCCTAAAGCAATCCTAATCCCAACATTGGGTGAAAACCAAATCAATGTTAACATGAGAATAAAATCATACAACATGGGTTATCAAAAGGGAGCTTGTGATCTATTCATTGGAAATATGCATTTGAAGTACTCAGGTTTTGCAATCGAATTTAAAACACCAACTGGTTATGGAAAGCTTTCAGAAGAACAGGAGATGATGCTACAAGAGTATGAAAACAACAATTACAAAATATTAGTCAGCAACGATTATGATGAAATCATTAAAGAAATCATACTTTATTTCCAAGGTGTAAGAATCAAATGCAAACGTTGTTCCAGAAAATTCAAATCAACTGAAACATTAAAGAATCATACGAATTATATACACTAAGTGTTTTAAAGAAATAATATATAGATTATATATATATGGAAAATATAAAGAGAGCACGAGGTAGACCGAAGTATTTAACTGTAGAGGAAAAAATCAAAAATAAAACTACATATATGCTAAACAGACCTTGGTACTGTGAGATTTGTAAAACAGGTCGTAATTATACACTAGCTGGTAAACATTGCCATTTGAAAACAATAAAACATAGATTAAATAATGAGATCAATGACATGAAAAAAATAATTGACAAACATAATGAATAACAATCTTTTATATACAGTTCAATAGATCCACGTGATTGGATCATTTGAATTCTTGACCATACTTAAACGCGGATTGAAACTACTTAAAAAAATAAAACCTATAGATAATATATATAGAATGCAAATGAAAGAATCTAATCATATTAATATGGATAGAGCTAGTTTAGAAAAACTCAGCAAATCAGAACTTATCAAATTGCTTCTGAAGCAGGAGAATAAGCCAGTTCCAGCAAAAAGAAGACCAATACCAACACCTCGTAAAAGTGTTAAAGAAATGGTTACGCAGTATGAAGATAATATTATTCAACCACCAGCAGAGTTCCGGGATAATTACAAACCAATTCCTGCACCAAGAACCAAGAAAAATGCTGTAAAAAAACCGGTTCCGACACCAAGAACCATAATAAAGCAAACAGACAATGCCTTGAAAGATTTTGTCAAATCTTATGAAATTAGTATCAAAAACAATAAAGACCCATTAGCTCAATTGCAAAATACAAGAAAGGTCATAGAACAACATGTAATAAATTCGTTGGATGAAATGAAAGGCCTTAAATATGTTGAAACAGTAAAAGTTACATTCAATAAACCTGAACAATCAAATTATAGAAGAGATGAAATAACATTTGAAAAACATAAAGAAAGTTTTTTTAAACTTTTTAAAACAGATGAAACAGATGAAAAAGTGAGTAAAACTGCATATTTCAACAGTAAAGCTCAAACAATTATTAACCATACAGAAATCAATAAAGCATTACAATTAACAAAACAACAGATAATGAATAAAATAGCTCAATGGATATCAGAAGGTTCAGGATGGACTATACAATCTGTTGATAGTCATTACCTAAACATCGCCAAATACGAACCCATGAAAGGATCCTCATATATCAAACTGCCAAACGAACTGAGAAATTCAAAGAAGGGATTAATAAACATGAAAAATGAGGATAATGAATGCTTCAGATGGTGTCACATCAGACATATAAATCCACAAGAGAAATATCCTCAAAGAATTAAGAAGACTGACAAACAATACGTTGGAAAGTTAAATTACTCAGGTGTTGAATTTCCAGTTGGTGTCATACATTACAACAAAATTGAGAAGCAAAACAGTATCAATATAAATGTATTCGGATACGAAAACAAACAGCCATATCCCATCTATGTTTCAAAAGAAAAGTATGAAGATCACATTGAACTACTTCTGGTTACTGAAAAAGAAAACAAGCACTATGTTCTTATAAAGGATTTTAACAGATTCATGTATAACCAAACAAAACATGAACACAGGAAACACTTTTGTATGTGGTGCCTGCAATGTTTTAGTTCAGACAGGGTATTAAGCAACCACAAAGATATTTGCATACAAGTGAACGGCACTCAAGCAATTAAAATGCCCAACAAAGACAATAACATACTAAAATTCAACAACTTCCATAAACAGCAACCTGTGCCATTTGTCATTTATGCTGATTTTGAGGCTATAACTGAAAAGGTACAAGGATGTCGACAAGAAGGTAATAAATCATACACCGAAGCCTACCAAATACATACAGACTGCGGATATGGATACAAGGTTGTCTACTGCTATGATGACAAATATACCAAACCAATACAACTATATAGAGGTGAAAAGGCTGTATACAAATTCATGGAAAATATTTTAGAAGAAGTGAAATACTGCAAAAAAGTAATGAAAAAATATTTCAATAAACCATTGAGAATGACAGAAGAGAATGAAAGGGAATTTGAAAAAGCAACAACATGTCACATCTGTGATAAAAAATATACTGAAAAAGACATTCGAGTGAGAGATCATTGCCATATTACAGGTAAATTCAGAGGCTCAGCACACCAAGACTGTAATCTGAAACTCAGAATAAACCCAAAAGAAATAAAAATTCCAGTGATATTCCATAATTTGAGAGGTTACGACAGTCATTTCATTATGCAAGAAATTGGAGCTATTGTCAAGAATAATACATACACCAAAAACGAAAAAGAAATTAAAATGAACATAAATGCAATTCCAAACAATATGGAAAAATATATGGCTTTTATGCTTGGCAACAATCTAACATTTATCGACAGTTTCCAGTTTATGAGTTTAAGTTTGGATAAATTAGTTAGCAACTTACCAGCAGAAGCTTTAAAGTATACAAGCGAAAGATTCCAAAAAGAAAAATTAAATCTTATGACACGAAAAGGTATTTATCCGTATGATTACATGGACAGTTTTGAGAAATTCAATAAAACAGAATTACCGACTAAAGAAGAATTTTACAGCATATTAAATAATGAGCATATTTCAGATGAAGATTATAGTCATGCTCAAAAAGTGTGGAATACATTTCAATTACAAACGATGGGTGAATACCACAATCTATATCTCAAGTCTGATATACTTCTATTAGCCGATGTGTTTGAAAACTTTCGCAAAAACCATTGAGAATGACAGAAGAGAATGAAAGGGAATTTGAAAAAGCAACAACATGTCACATCTGTGATAAAAAATATACTGAAAAAGACATTCGAGTGAGAGATCATTGCCATATTACAGGTAAATTCAGAGGCTCAGCACACCAAGACTGTAATCTGAAACTCAGAATAAACCCAAAAGAAATAAAAATTCCAGTGATATTCCATAATTTGAGAGGTTACGACAGTCATTTCATTATGCAAGAAATTGGAGCTATTGTCAAGAATAATACATACACCAAAAACGAAAAAGAAATTAAAATGAACATAAATGCAATTCCAAACAATATGGAAAAATATATGGCTTTTATGCTTGGCAACAATCTAACATTTATCGACAGTTTCCAGTTTATGAGTTTAAGTTTGGATAAATTAGTTAGCAACTTACCAGCAGAAGCTTTAAAGTATACAAGCGAAAGATTCCAAAAAGAAAAATTAAATCTTATGACACGAAAAGGTATTTATCCGTATGATTACATGGACAGTTTTGAGAAATTCAATAAAACAGAATTACCGACTAAAGAAGAATTTTACAGCATATTAAATAATGAGCATATTTCAGATGAAGATTATAGTCATGCTCAAAAAGTGTGGAATACATTTCAATTACAAACGATGGGTGAATACCACAATCTATATCTCAAGTCTGATATACTTCTATTAGCCGATGTGTTTGAAAACTTTCGCAAAACATGTCTTCAGTATTACAAATTAGACCCATGCCACTATTTCACTAGCCCCGGTTTGAGTTGGGATGCCATGTTGAAGATGACTAATATTAAATTGGAACTAATGACAGACATAGATATGTTTCAATTCATTGAAAAAGGTATGCGTGGTGGGATCAGTTATATTGCCAATAGATATGGAAAAGCGAATAACAAGTACATGAGTGAATATGATGAGAAAGAGCCGTCAAAATACATTATGTATCTTGATGCTAATAATTTATACGGTTGGGCAATGAGTCAATATCTCCCTACTGGTGGTTTCAAATGGTTGACAGAAAAGCAGATTAATAAAATCAATTTAGCTCAGTATAATGAAGACAGTAATAAAGGATTGTTAATAGAAGTCGATTTAGAATACCCGAAAGAGTTGCATGATCTTCATAATGACTACCCATTAGCCGCCGAGAGAGTTTGTGTAAACAATAACATGCTGTCTGAGTATTGTAAAAGAATAGCTGCAAAATACAATATATCGACAGGACTAGTAAGCAAACTAATCCCAACATTAAGCAATAAAGAAAAATATGTTCTGCATTACAGAAACCTGCAACTGTACCTTGATCTTGGATTGAAAATAAACAAAGTCCATCGAGTTTTAGAATTCAATCAGTCGCCTTGGCTCAAACAATACATCAACTTTAATACTCAAAAACGTACTCAAGCAAAAAATTCATTTGAAAAAGATTTCTTCAAACTTATGAATAACTCAGTGTTTGGAAAGACTATGGAAAATTTACGAAAACGTGTTGATGTCCGACTTATCACAGATGAGAAGAAATTATTAAAAATGGTAAGTAAACCAACTTATGTAAGCAGTAAGATCTTCAACGAGGAATTTGGTAGCAGTTCATAAAATAAAAGAAACGCTCACTTTAAACAGGCCGGCATATGTCGGAATGTGTATCCTTGATCTGAGCAAAACATTGATGTATAATTTCCATTATAATTACATCAAAAACAAGTATGGAAACAAAGCCAAATTATTATTCACAGACACAGACTCATTAACATATGAAATCGAAGCCAAAGATGTCTACAGAGACTTTTGGAATGACAAAGATCGATTTGACAACAGCGACTATCCTGAAAGCTCGCCGTATTTCAACAAGACAAACAAGAAAGTAATTGGTAAATTCAAAGATGAAGCTTGCGGTATTCCAATCAAAGAATTCGTCGGATTGAGAAGCAAAATGTACTCATATGTAAAAGATAACAAGAAAGAGGCAAGAACTGCAAAAGGTATAAAAAAGGTTGTAATAAATAACAACATCAAACATGAAGACCACAAAAATGTTTTATTAGAAAATAGACAAATCCAACATACTATGAAAACTATTCGAAGCAGCAAACATCAACTAGGTAGTTACGAAATAAACAAAATATCACTAAGCTGCTTCGATGATAAAAGATATATATTAAATAATGGGAAACAAAGTTTAGCATATGGCCATTATCTGATTCTTCAATAATAGTTTCTAATATTGATGCAGCATTTGGCGGAGGTATTTGGCTGGCTTGGCTGGCTTGGTTAGCAGGATTGGTGGCATCTTCTAAACTCAGAGGCATCGTTGAGGTATGTTTGGTCAACCGTAAACAACTTCTGAAATTTTTATCAAACTGGAGCAAGTTCTGATATTTTTACACGAAAAAGTAATTTATGGGTACGTTTTTAATTGGTCAATAGAGATCATTCGATATAATGACCTTGGAAAATGGCTGAGTCATTTCCTGTTTTCACCAGACATGTCAAGACTTGTTTCTTAGAAAAACTTCTTGCTTTTCCGAGAAAGACTTCCTGTGGTTTAGAGTCACGTGATTGAATAATGCGTTGGATACATCATGAAATACAACATATAGTATCCAAATACTATCAATTGAAACCATGTAATAAAATACATATAGTTCCCCATAAAATGTAACCAGCATCGCAAAAAGAAACTTCCCCTCTTGATCGCAAAGCGATCAATTCACTGCCTCACAAAAGCTCCGCTTTTGTTCCCCAATGCATAAAAAATGGAGCTATCTAAAAAACATATAGTTTACCAAAAAAAATTATTTCCATCTAATGGAGTAGTAGTTGTAGAGTTGGCTTGGTTTTAGAACACTTTCAAAGAAAGTGGTCTAGAACCGCCAACTCTATAACTACTGCGGGGCATTTGGTAGCTTAAGTGTCCCCACCCCGGGGAATTTGCCATCCAAGAGAAAAAAATGCTAATGCCCGGGGGTTAGCTCGGGGGGGGCATGGGCGCAGCTGGAATTGACTGATGCATAACACTGTTAAGATGACTTTTGATCCACCATTGCGGTGTAATTTTTTTTTGCTTACTGGCGTAAATCTATCTGGGTTTACACACGTAAATGAAAGTTAGGCACTGATCGACGTTTTTACGTCAACGCAACCCGCTTACACATTTAGCATCGTCTCTAATTTTATTTACACGCGTAAAGCCAGTTCAATTTTCGCCCGTACACACATGTAAAAATTACGTGACAGCTGAAATCCCTTTTACGGGATTGCACTAGCATACCTTGAAAACGTTCTTAGTTGCTCCATGCTAAGAAACCCATGGACTGACAGCGATGAGTCATCTAAAGCAGGCTATGTCTCCCCAAAATATTGAAATTTCGCTCACCTGACTTCCATCTTACATTGCTAAATGCCACCAAATATACAACAAAACTGGATAGAAAGAGTCTAAAAATCAGGACAGAACAACTAGGTAGGGGATAAAGTGTACCATTAAAAGGATGGAAGTAGATAACACTTCATCGAGTTTGCTTTGTCATGACAGGCCTCCAGAAATCAAATTTGCCATTCTGATGTAAGATTTTTCAGCCGATATATTGTCACTATAGTTTACATTTCCTTACTTTCTACACTTTTGCCGATCTTTGTTTTTCTTCCTTCTTGAAGACAATTAGGAAAGCTTAAATAAGCTCTTAGTCATACCTAAGGGGGGATTGCAGTCAATTTTTAAAGAAACAGGATAGGATTTAAGAAAGAAAGAAAAGAGATAGAAACTTTTCGTCAACACCCCCAGACAGTCAATTCCCACGAGAGGGCACTTAGGTCAGTGTTTGCAAACTGTTTTGGTGTCCATCTATTAATTATTAACTTTAAATTGTAATTTCAGCTCACTTTAAACTATTCATATTTTTTCATTTTTCCATAAATTGATCACTATGCCCACTTTTTTCTTCCTTACGGACATTTTAAAAATCGCCAAAAAATTCTGGCAGATCCATGGGAGCTCGCACTACAAACTTTAAGATGGCACTTTGATTGAATGTAACCTCAAGGAGATAACTGAGAAAAACGGCTAAATCACTGGGAAAACATAGCATCCAACTGTAATCCCCCGTAAGAAAATATAATACATCAGCCGCCCGCATACTGTCTCTTTAAGGCTCGCCAATCTGTAATACTGGAAGAGATTTTGCCTTTAAAAGTTTTCTTTTTATTGAACAAAAAAGCAGCAGTTAATAAAACTGATGCACACACTCGGTTCACACCCAAGGACGATTTTTACAAAATCACTCCTTCATATAAATACAGGTGTCTTAAGCTTTTTGTTTAGTGATTTCAAAACATATCACGTTGGCGTAGGTTAAAATAAAAGAAAAATACAGTCAAAAACAAGACATAGCTAAACTTTGCATCTATCACAAGCGACTTTGTGGAGTATTTTTCCCCAAATCTCACGCATTGAAATCGAATCTCCAACTCATTCCCTGACGGTTGTCTCATTTGCTGTTGTAAATTCTGTTCTCGTATGTTGTTGTTGCTTCTGTTGTGGATAATTAATTGTCTAAGTAACTGTGCACTTAACCCTTTGAGCCCTAACGGTGACGAAGATGAAAATTCTCTTTACATTATCACTACTTGTTCAATCATTCAAGTGAGGAGAATAAAGGAATTGATCACCAAGGATAAGGTGTCTTGATATTCAGCCAAATTCTCCTTACTAGTTCCATAAGAAATGTATGGAGAACAGTGAGGAGAATATGCGTTTTTATATCAGGGCTTAAAGGGTTAAATTAAGAAAGGTTTTTAGCTGTCCCGATTGGTCTTTTATCAGCTAAATATTGAACTCATAAGAATACACTATTTCAAGACTAAATAAAAAACTTGATGATTTTTTGGACATTCTCTTTTTCTTTTGTTAACTTTAACTTGCTAGTAGCTAGAAAACGCCTGTTCACTCAGACTAAAATAAAATAACAAAACCAAATAAACTGATTATTTCAGCAAATTTACTTAATGGATTTTGGAAATTCTTTAAGAGTTACCCGCTATCACTACTGTTCAATGTAACTGCTGGTGTTCTCTACATCAAACAGACCTCTGTTATAATTATTTTGGCTTATTTTCAGTTTTGTTAGATTCCTCTGTAGCGGTTATTAATGATATGGAGGAACAACGCGAAATTGTATGGTAACACCCCTTCTCATCTAAGACAACAAAATTCGCACTGTCCAAGCGGTTTTTTCAGCCTGGAATAACTCCCATCGCTCATTTCCCTGAATGCAGCATCTGGAAGGAAAACAAAAAGGAAGATTTTTAAGACTCATGAAATACATACCAACTTCACAGGTTCAGCCTGTTCGATAGATCAGAACGAATAATCTGAAAACCCGGCTCCCAAGTTAAAATGTGTCCTACATGTTGTTCGAATACAAAGGCCCATTGCTTAGAAATAATTTAAAACAGACGTCAAGGTAACAATTCAAAATCTGGGGATGAGGAGACTAAGTTCGCAAAGTATACTTCATCACATGGAATAGAAATCGATTGCTTTTTAACTTCCATAGCTCTTTGCGAACACGCGATAACGTTTAGATCAGTACAACCTGAATTTACTTCTTGCATGTACATGTGCAACGTACTTTTGTAAACCCGGTGTTTGTAGTTTCTCTAATAAAGGACATTTCATTGACCTTCAGACTGGTGCACTAGTACTCACACGAGTACGATTAAAACCATCTACGTCCCTTTGTATTATTTTCTTTGTTTTTGTTTGTTTTGTTTTGTTTTGTGTTTTGTTTTTTTTTTTGACAAAAACAATTTTCTTTTTCGGAAGTGCAGCAATATTGCGAGTCCGCGCAAACCGGGAAACATAACGCTGGAGTACGTTTCATAACAGCATCCCTCCAAGGACGAGGGCTTTACTCGTCAAAACTTAAAACCACTTGACACCGCACAGTAAAAGATGAACGTCTTCCAATATTCTGGAACAAGATTTGTAAACGATTTTGATATATCTAGAATTTTAACAGCTTTCAACATCAAAGGTGTGCAGCTAAAGTTATAATGACTCAGTATCACTAATTTTAGTCTCCCTTTTGCGTTCACTTGGTGTTGTGTTCAAATTTCTGTAATTCCCTTCATCATAGAAGGAGGCGCCTGGAATTTGGAGTAGTTGAGGTTATATCGGGGGTTAAATATAAGCGTAACAATTTTCTTATCGCTTTGGTACTCTGTGCAAGTCGATTCACCCGGTGAAGTCACATGGTCCATATTTAAACCCTGCTCCTCGTTTCCATGTCAAATATACGACTCCAGAGTTGCTACATCAGGTACATAGGGTAGTCCTATTTTTATTTATTATAATGCTTTTATTAGTTATTGCTTTTCTATTGCAGGGATCAGGCCCAGTGGCAATATGATATGCCCTTCGAAAGAGGACTTAACTTCAGTCAGTGATCGAGAACAATTCTTACCCTAGCCAACACGCTGCATCCATCAGCCAAGGCTATGTAGGGATAGTATGGTCCTTTTTCCTTTTTTAGGGTAATGACCTTTTCCTCTACATCTTTCATACGTATCTTTCTGCCGTTGAGAGTAAAGAGAAATGAAAATTCTCCGTCGCTATTTTCCTCTCTTATTGTGCAGCGAATAAGATCACCTCGACGAGCCATAGCAGGGCCTGCGAAAGACACAACAGTTAGTTGGCCTGGTACTAGGGTTCACTAATGGTAAGCCTTTATAAGGTAAGAAATAAGAAAGCACGAGAAAGAGCAGAGTGTATCAATTATGCGCAACACGTAAGTATGAAAATTTTTAGCAAAAAAAAAGATAAATACTTTTATTGCATTCTCAATGTCATTTGTTGGATTCCCAGCTTTCTGATTGGCTCATCGTAAAGAGACTATCAGCGAATAAACCTAGTTTTGCCTCATAAGAAAATATGAAGCCATGAAAAGAGTGGTCGCGTTCAGAAGTTTTCGCGGGTAGAAAACGTTTTGTCCAAAAATATGGCAGAAAATTCAAATGGTTATAACTAACTCGACGCTTTGCGCCCGAATGGGTAGTTCTCACCTCTTACCCAACCCGCACTCGTACAATAATTGTTTTTTTAAAGTACATATATGTAATATTGGCGTAATATATGTAATATATATATAATATTAAAAGACTCTCAAAAGAAGTTGTCCTTGTTTGTACACTTCCCGTCTCTTTAAAATGCGCTCGTAAAAGAAAAAAGGCGTGAATATAATTTCAGTGCACTTTCTTTGAGGGGGGAATTTGGTCAAATTTTTAGGATTTCAGAAAGAAATAGGAGAGGGTTAAAATTTTCATCACACCACCGAGCAGGCCATCCCCATACGGGAGCACCTGGGCTGGTTTGCTGCCTGTTTTGGTATGTTAACTGCACTTTAACTGTTAATAATTTTCAATTTTCATAAAATTCATGAGTTCCCCCCCCCCACACACACACACACACTTTTCAAAATCGCGAATAAAATCTCACAGATTTATGGGAGCTCGCACTACAAACCTGTTGTAGCATATATAAATTGAACGAAACCTCAAGGAGATAATTAGGAAAAACGGCTATCACTCTTGGGAAAACGTTGCAGCTGACCAGACTCTCCTCTTAAAAGTTCATTACCAACTACTCTACGAGAGCTCCGCTAAGCAAATGCGCGACCAATGCCCGAGGGAAGGAACATTTCTGGTGCTTCTAAATGCACAAAATCTTACAAATGCATTCCTCTTTCTTTCCAATACCTTCAGTTTCTAATTCTCTGTCGTCACCCTCACAGTTGTAAAAAAACTTTCCATCACTCGTATGGTATCCCAATGAATTGTCTTCCCATCCAGGCATAGCAAGGTTATCGTAGTCTTTATTCACCACTCCTATTCCAACTTGTCCATTGTTCTTGGTTTCTAAAATGACCACCTGAAAATATAATGTGATGCCAGTGGCTATATATGTTATTCTAATGCAAGGCTTCTCACCTCTTTGCAGCAGGACCTCCCATTAACTCATGCAGGTCGATCACGGGCTCTTTTTCAAATTTCGTACGAAGTAAGGCGAGAGTTTAAAAATAGCTTTTCTCTTGTGTAACGATAAGATTCGATAAGATTCAATCTCTTAGGCCACACCAACAAGCAAAGATCGATCCATTATACTGAGTATAAAACTTAATAGTTTTGGCATAGTTTCAAGAAATCGAATAAGCTGTAGGAAAAAAAGTGGTTTTCATTGGCAAACAACTATAAAGGATAAATATCAATTATGTTTTCTTAGAGACAATGCGTGTCGCGGCAATCGATAGAACAAATTCAAGTCCACTGTGAGAGATGCCTAAACATTGGTGGGTCAACTCATTAACACGCGATCGAGACATCGGTTCTTCTCAACAGGGAAATTTTCGACCAAAATTTCCCCAGTTTTTCTGTGAATAGTAAACAACCACTATCTTCAACAAATGGCTCTTGAGTGGCGTACCCAATTAAAATGGAAAAACATCGGTGCTAAAATACTTCTGCTTCGGCTTTTTAAAGATTAAATGCATGTTAAAATTTACATGCATATTCGTAATTTGCCGCTTTTTACTGACCTCAAAATATGGGAACTCTGAAGAAAATGGGATTTGATATCTTGCCCCTGGGACTTGCTTCTCTTTTGGTTTGTTATCTGTAAAAAGTGATATAAACCCTCTTCAGCCTGGAATCGGAAATCGTGAACCGGGAATCGGGAATCGGGAATCGGGAACCGGGAATCGGGAGCAGAAAGTGCCCGCGCTGACTGTAAACGTTCATTCTTTGTGATTTCTCCTAAATTCACGCTGGAACAATTTGGTATTAATGTCATTGTTCATCAAATATACGATGCCAGGAAAACTACATTTTGACAGGCAGTCTTCTCAACATTTTGAATTTGACTGCCTTAGATGAATAATTTTAAATTTATTTCGCTAATTTTTTATCTTTTAATCCATTTTAGTGTTCTGTTATTGCTTTTGTTACTTATCGGGCCATTTTAATGGTTTTTGAAGGTTTTGGAAAAAGCCAGAAATCCATGGCCAATGAAAGATGGCGGATCCAACTTGGCCGCCATTTTCAAATCATAACGTAATTCGCACATCGAATGGCGGCATCAACTCGTGTTGCGGACCTAACAGGAAGCTATTTTAAAATTAATGTCTACCCCTGAAGTTTCGTTGCCTTTTCGTTTTTTATACTCTCGGATTTCAGGAGGCGGGGAACGAAAAAAAGCCAAAGGACGGAAAAAGGGCCAGGCTGAATAGGGTTAAGTATAGTTGATCTATCAGCGAATAAAC
This sequence comes from Siderastrea radians, assembly GCA_964017195.1. NCBI lineage: Eukaryota > Metazoa > Cnidaria > Anthozoa > Scleractinia > Rhizangiidae > Siderastrea > Siderastrea radians. The sequence continues at coordinate 40,266,375 of OZ024892.1, forward strand.
CTAGTTTTGCCGTTAAGTAAATGTTAAGTAATGTTAACAATAAAAGAAACGGGGGGAAAGATATGCAAGAAGCCCGAGAAGAAGAAGAAGAAGAAGAAGAAGAAGAAAACGGATTAAACTTGTATCTCATTACAGCTACCAATACAGAAGTAAGGTATGAATTACCCACGTGATTCAATCACAACAAGCAGATATATTTTACCTTCGCACGTTAAAAGGAGACCTTCTATTCGTATTTTCGAGTGGCAATCCCACGCCTTGAAATAAAAAGATGAATTTAAATATAATAGAGTCTTTTGTTTCAAGAAGATAATTTATACAAGAAGTCTACCGTTATACTTAAAAGAGGTTAACCTTGCCATGCCATCTTTGTAGAAAGCGTGGATTAAAAATCATGTGGAAATTGTTTCTTAGTGAAATTTTTACCAATACCGTTACTGAGACCAAATCTCCTGAGGGTACAAAAGAGCTGGATTGGATGCCACAGCTCACCATTTGTCGTTTTTTCCTTTGTCAAGCAGCTGTTTATTTATTCTTTGGATACGTTTTGTCAACCGAGTTTGGTATAATCAACTGAGATACCAAAATTATAAGAGCGGGGTGGGGTCTAGCAATTTATTGAACAAAAAACGATTTGACGAGCCAAAGCGATTATTATCTAAGTTAAAATTGAAACGCTGACAGAAGTATCAAATTATTTAATTTTTGGCAAAATTTTGGAACGTGAAACTGACTGGGAATCTTAGCACCTTCATTGCGGGTGAAAAATTGCTTAAACGCCGTTATTGCTGACAGCGCCACAGTCCCCCAGCAGCGTCATTAAAATGCAGAACCCATGATCTTAACCTTACGTTGAAAAAGACATCACAGGATTTGTATTAACGGCTAAATAGTTTCCAAATGTTCTACAGCAATTGGAATTAATTAATTAATTACCTCTGGGCCACGATCTACTAGCATTTCTTTATCTCCTTCTTGAGGTTTGAATGTTGTACAAAGAATCTGGCTGATCATTTGGCGGTTTCTTTCTGTCTCGTGCAGCATCATGTCAAGTTTTTTCGCATCTGAAATATTTAAATACTTTAGTAGTGGAGCTCCTTTGCGGTCGAAGGCCGCAGAGCAGAGCACCATTAGCGTAAGCAAATCGGGAAACCTATCGATCCGAGAAATTTTGGTTCTGACGTCAGCGTACGTCCGCCCGCACGTTCAGGCTCTAGGGGAGGGGGAGGGGTAGGGATTCCCAAGGCAACCTAACCGGGGGATGAGAATGCCATCTTTTTGGGCAGGGAACCGCACGTTGTTTTTTTTTTTCTTTTCTTTTCTTTTGTTTTTTTCTCGGACATCATCTTTGTTGTGTTCTCAGCTGCGAACTCGGTCGACACATCGCTTGAGTTTGCAGTATTTGGCAGTGATCCCGACACCAATAATTATTATAACAGAGCTAGTGCCTGCGGTTTTTTCTGTCCACAACCATGAATTTTGCGGCGGTGCGAGTACATTTTTTCAGGAACTGAACACCCGTGTGTTTATCTTGATCGAGCTGCGAATGATAAACAGCTGGATAAGTAATAAAATTATGACCAAATTTACAAATTATCTATGACAGTGAAACTGTAAATAAGCGTTTTTGGCCAGGGATGTACAGGATGGAAACGGATTGCAACTTGAAAGAAATCGGGCCACCTTTTTCAAGTTTTCCCCACGCTTTTAGCCAAAACCATTATAACTGATTGTGTTTAGTTTTCCTTTCAATAATCCACTTTACATCTTTCTCTTGGAGTGCCCATGAAGACCACTTTGTGTCAAGAAAATGTTTTTAGTTTTGATTAAACCAAAATTTGGACCCTAAGACATAAAAATACCCCTGACATAGCTCCATAAACGGACATTGTCATCCATTAAACGTATAGCCAAAATAAAGTATAGTTCTTAAATTTTTTAATTATCAAACGTCGTCCAACTTTGGTTTCTTCCTTGAGGCAAAATAAAATATATATATTTAGCCAAGCCTACAAGCGGAACTCCACAATGTGTTCGGACCGGCACAAAAACCATGATTGTGGAGAGAAAAAACTAGAAGGCACTAGCTCTGCTATATTTGGCGTCGGGACCGCTGCGAAATGCTACGAACTAGAGCGTTTGTTGTCTTTGCTAAAACGCGAGTCACCATGCGATTTCGCGCAAAAAACGCGGGAAACAGCACAAGGTAATCTCAAGTGTATGCGACCTCATATTGGTGGCCCTGTAGTGCTGACGGACGGACTTATAAAGGACGGACGTACGGACGTACGGACCGACGGTCACGTGACTATTACATCACTACCAAAATTTCTTGGCTTGATAGGTTACCAAATTTGTTTAGCAATGGTGCTCCGCTGGGGAGGTGTGCGCACGGACTCTCCTATAACATACTATGTGAAAATATGGTTCACCCGTGGTGTAGTGGTATCACATCTGCCTTGTATGCAGAAGACCGGGGTTCGAATCCTCGCTGGTGAACCACATTTTCACAGAGTATGTTATAGCTTGCCTATACGCTTATGCTTTGTTCCTTTGTTATAGCAGATCTATAGTGTGATCCCGTGTGAAGATATCGCTGATTCACCTAGTATGAATATTCCGGCTTGCTGTCTAGCTTGTCATGTTGCGTGCTTATTTAAATATTCAGATCTCTTTGTAAGTCGTTCCTAAGTGAAATCAGACTCCCCACGTCGAGTGAGCTACCCTGTGATCTTAGTGAGTAATTAGTAAATTCAGCCTCAACCTTGTCCCCAGGCCTTTACGCGCTTATCAAATGTCAGCGTAAAGCTTAGGACCGAATACGATAGCGCGAGGCGTCCTAGGCGAAACTTACCATTAAGCTCGACGGGTGACGTCACATTTGATATTCCGCCGAGGACGACAAGGAACGAGCCTGTTATTCAGAATATTTCGCACGGATGGCCAGCATGGAAATGGATTCCAACTTGAAAATGTCGGAAGAACTTTTTCACGTTTTTCCCATGTAACTAAAATAAAATTATTCAAAACGCTATTTCTTCGAAAATTCTCCTTGATGTCGTCCTCTTGGTGGTCTAGAAGCCGTTCGAGTTCGAGTAAGATATTTAGATATAATTTTTTTTCTTACCCCAAAAACGGAAAATTCTGCCAAACTGATGCTAAAAATAGATGAAATAGTGCCCCTTTAAAAAAATTAGTTCATGAGCTGCTTTGCAAAATATGATTTGCAGCTGATGTAGTGAAGATGAAACAAAATGCAGAAAGAATTTAAACCGACGGAGTTTTACCGGTCACAGGGAATAAATTGGTGTGTTTTTCGAAATATTTCTCCTCCAGATGTGTAAAAAACATCTTCTCATTTGTCCCTACAAAGAAGAGAGAAAACATTTAACATTGGGCATTTCGCATATTTTATTTTATTCAATGAATATTGTAAACTATTTAAGTATAACGTTATGAGCGTATGAAAGACACACGACTCGTTACTGAATTAAGAGTACCCGGTATAAGAGACACTAAAGTTAAATTCCAGTGAGCTAGTTAACCTGGGTCTGGGTTCTTTCAAAATTTGAAAATGGAAACGTGTTAAATCTGACAAGCCGTTTATGAAGACGGAACGAAAATCCTCAGTAGAAACCTCACCTACGTGTTGTTGAGTCGTCATTAAAATTACCATTTTTCTCTTTCACCTACCCTTTTTTTCTTCTTTTTCTTTTTCTAGTTTTAAGCATCGCTGTACCACAGGCCAAAGTAGCTTGCCAATATTGTAGATGATATTAAGTGGAACTGGTATTGGATCATAAGCATCGTATGTCTGAATTGTAATCGCTCTTTGAAATGACCACTCCTTAAACGAGTTCTCCTGTGAAAGAGCCAGACACAAATAAATAAATAAATAAATAAATAATTTTCTCTCCACTGTCACTGATACAAATAACTTAACCAGTAACAACAAACATACGAACAGTCAAAGCACAGTTGTATAGGTTAAAATGGCACGAGAACAACAAAATTGAAAACAACTGTATAGGTCAATGTCATTATCATAAAAAATTGTAACGTCAATCAAAATACGGAGTCAACTTGCGGTTTCACAAAAAAAGTGCTGCTCCTTGCTTAACTTAAAACAATTGTTAAAGAAATATTAATTAAGTATTTATTACCTAATTTTAAGAAATTATTAGTTATAAAGGTAATAAAAATTATAATAATTATCGGAGACCGGGAGCACATTGGTGATCTACAGCTGCAACTCGTTGTCGCAGGATGACGGATCTTATTATTCAACAAATTGTCTCTATGTCCATATATGGTCAGGAAGCCCTCAATATCTGTCATCCGCACGTGGCAGATATCCAGCATTAGTATAAATCTACTAGCGTTCTATCATAAATGCTGCAATCTGATTGGCTACCCTACTCGCTATCTATTCCGTGATAGATAGTGAGTAGCGAAAAGGTGAGTGGCAGGCACAGTCTTATACTTCAAAATAACAGTGCAATGATGTAAAACTTTTCACTTTAGTGGAATATTAATCCAGATTTACACTAAAACAATTAGATTATGAGCTCGAGATTTCTATCGCGTGATAGTTGGTTCGGCCTTCGGCCTCATCAACTATCACGCGATAGAAATCTCGAGCTCATAATCTAATTGTTAAACGTGATACGTAGCTGACCATATTTGGAAGTGCACTGCAGATCTTTTTTCACGGCTTGTTCAGGCAGCCATTGTGAAAAGCGAGGCAGTGTTAACAGTGTTCTCCAGAAATTTTAACACTCTGAAAAAAATTTTCCACGACTTAATGCTCTCAGAAAGTCAACAAGTATTTGCTTCAGCTTACAAGGATATCCATTCCCTGCTAGCAGAGGCCCCTTTTCCTTTGTATTCGCTGAGCTGACGGACGGGACGAAAAGGGACCTCTGCCATGGGTCGAAACTCCCTTTGATTCAACCGCCGTCCATGGTCGTGGACGGCGGTTTCCGAAACGCATGCTCACTGTATTGTTTGCTGACCGCGACTTGAGCCCACTGTATCTCGCGCATTCCTTTACAGTTATTCCGCTGTCATTTAGTGAGCCCGCATAGTAACATGCCGTCGTGGAAAGAGAACTAAACTCGTCAAGAGTTACAACGTTTACTTTCTCTCGTTTTTGTTAACATGGACGACGGAAAGATAAACAATCGAAAGAATAAGCTCTAAGAAACACTCGACAAGTTAAGGATTGGAATTTAGAGCGAAGAAAACATCTGTCAAGGCGAAGGACAACCTTCCACCTCCAAAGATTTTTCGAGCTGCGGACTTTCTGTGAAATGCTCCAGCACTTCTACGAGTCTACGGTAGAGTAAATTACGCATTTGATGGTAAATCTGTATCGAAATCGCTTTTTAATTGAGGGATTCTTCATATTCCTTACAGTTTTCGTAAAAGTTTTGAAAAACGTGCACAGTCCGCATCACCAAATGCTCTTCAAAATAACTTGCACATCGAGCGAAATCGCTTGCGCGTAGCTTCCCTCGAAGAAAGAATTGAACGCGTTTGGTCTTCAGAAACAAGTAAAGGCGTGTTTTAATAAATGTATTATTTAGAAAAGCTTACCGTCTCTTCTTCTGTGTACCTTCATTCATAAAATTTCGAAAAGTAGTAATCTGACCTAAACAGACACAAATGCTCTGTTGTGGTTTGATTTCACGCGCGAGACAACATGAGAAATCTCTTGCGGAAATTTTCAAAATTTTGACTTTGAGATTGTATTTTTGGCTAATTCTTAATCGACAACTGGTGTATTTTATTTAAAAGTAAGAAATTTTAACTATTCTAGGTCACGTGAGTGTTGTTTTTTCGAACCTATAAATTGTCCTTTCGTACTGCACGTGGGTTGTTTATTACCAACTGCTAATTTAGTGAAGCGATCATAAAACACGCAGCCTTCAATGGGTTAAATTCTCTTTGATTCCTGGAGTTGTGGTCATGTTAAAAAAGCTTCCTTGTCCAGATAACTTGAAATTAATACCGTAGATGAGACAACAACTATCTCTAGACGAACTGTCTACTTTTTTTAGGGTTTTGGTGAACTCGCCATTCGCGACAACAAAACTGTGCAGGTATTTTTTGGCGCGCTAGTTGAGAAAGGTGGGAGTCGTCAGCTGATCACGTGCTAAAAGCATCACGTGATGTTTCGGTCGCTAAGTAACCGTGGCGCATGCTCAACACAGCTCATTTCGACCCATGGCAGAGGTCCCTTTTCGTCCCGTCCGTCAGCTCAGCGAATACAAAGGAAAAGGGGCCTCTGCTAGCAGGGAAGGATATCCAGAGGCTGATTTGAAATTTACATAGAGAGAACTCAACCAAGAAAATGCTATTAATTGCGAGCGAAACAAAAACTTCAAACTCACTGGCTCAAGGAAAGTTGTTAAGTCAAAGAGATTATAATTCAAAGGGAGAGGACTTATTCTCGGTAAAGTAGCAATGTATATATACATATATTTTTTTTGACTTTGTCTTGTCATTTCCAAACATGAGTTTGTAATTGTAAATGAGTCTTTTTAAGTTAAGGATAGTAAACTTCAATTTCTTGAAGTTTTGCTTTGGTGTTTATTACGTGTTGCTAGGTTTTATCGTTATTATCTTTGAATTGTGGTTTTTCTCCTTCTGAAAATGGAAGTCGATGAGAATTTGTTGAATGATAAAACAATTATTCTGCTCACGGCCTCGTCGGCTAATATAAGTATCAGTGGATATTCCGCGCGATTTCCCAGAATGATTGTTAAATAACTGACCCCCCCCCCCCCGGCTCTTAGGCGATTCGTATAAGAAGCGCATTTGTTTTGCTTTGATGACTTTTTGCGTGCAAATCGATTCAGTGTGTGTGTATGTGAGTGACAAGATGATATAAGCACATTTTTGCGCAGAGATCGGTGAACAAACACTGGCATTTTAAGCGTTCTAAACGGTCTCTTTCCGGGTTTCAAACTCAACGGTCTCAATTTTATTTACCGCCTTAGATCAGCGCTCGGAAAGCGTGGAATTAAATCAGGCCAAGAAAAATTTTTCCAACCAGTCCCATGAAATCGGAAACAAACCTTTCTATGGGCTGACCGGTCTGAGTTCGTACCAGTCAGTCATATTATCACCACATACCGTAGTCCATTGCAAAAACGTGAATCTGATTGTCTCTGTCCTCGTTGTCTATTGCTGATTAAAAAACCATTGCGTACGCTATATCCTTGGAAAGTCAAATTTCTTCTTTCTTGTTTGTATGCTTGTTTCTTTGTTTGTCTTTTTTGAGTGCTTTCTCACCAAAGTGAGGTAAATATCGTTGTTTTCATATTACAATCATTCATAGTAAAACAATTACACTACTCGAATGAGTTTTCTAAGAGCGAATAGTCAGCTTGATTCGCTCGCTCATGGAAAACTCACACTGGTGGTCAACTTGTTAGACAGGGCACGGTCGCAGCGTAGGCAGGGAGTCAAAGACTACTGTTACTTCTCACAACAACAACAACAACAACAACAACAACAGCAACAACAAATGATGTAGTCTCTCACCTCTGTTCTCTGATACGTGTGAGATAGCAAGGCTATCAGCATATTAATGAGAAGAATGACTCCTATGATAAGGAAAACAGCAAAGAAGATCCCAGCAATGGTTTCCGAAAGTTGGTCCACGGAGGTAAAACGATCAACTTTTCCTGACGGCCCCAGCAGAGACCATCCCAGGTGAGTGAACATCGACCACCAACTGTCAAATATGATAGCATTGTTATGATTACAACTAGATTACGAGTAGTTTCTCTTTACTCTGGGATAGTAGAGCAAAACGAACACCCAAGCGAGCGCGCAAAACGCACGCCTGTCACGTCGAAACTTGGCGCACGTGAATAGTGAGCCGGTTCAAGCGGCTCATCGCGCGCTCATCATGCACGTTTCCACGGGCCAAGTGATGTTTGCGCTCGCTCGCCTGTTCTTTTCGTTCGACTTTCCCAGAGCGGAAAGAGAAATTGCTCGTAGTCTACCTTACAACGGCTGTCTCAAACGTTCGGGCTCCTACGATTCAGAGGCTCATTGACATGACAAAATTTAAGTTTAATAGCCAAATTGTGCGCTACACAGTAACTATTTTAAAGCGCGCCAGTCATTCCTTTCCCACCATTTTTTCCCTTTCCGTGTTTTTTTTCTTCCTTTACTACAATGACATTTTTTTCTTCTAAATTTGTTGTTGTGAAATAAAACTACTCTAAAGATTCAAGCGAATGGCTTACCTACAGTAGCTTAGCTTTGCTTTGCTAGCTTAGATTCATTAATGTACAGTTTTTTACTACAAGCAATGAAAACAAAAACAATAGAACACTCACCAGGAAACTCCGGATTTACTGCAAACGCTGAAAAAAAATGTTAAGAAATAACCTCATACGTGACTTCTAAGCTGCCGCCAAACACCAATTACGGTTAGTTGCGTCTCGAAACGCACGCACGCATTTACCATTTACAATGTGGTAAAAAAGGCTTATAACAAAATAAAAATAAAACACCTAACAAAGCAAACAACACATCTCCATTTTAATTTTGTATTAATGTCGTTTATAGCCAAGAGATTATGTTGATTGAGTAGTCGGTGATTTCTATCTTACTCACTGATCAACGAATGACAAAAGAATTGTGGACATTGATTAGTCATTGATCGGCAAATGAATACTTGATGAATATACAGTATATGATGATCCAAGTTCGTAGAAGAAGGTTCAGCCTACTTGCTACTCCCTCTAACCATAGTTAATTGCAACATATTTAATACTTTTGATCAAAGCAAAGTTAAAAAGCAAAGTGATGCATGAATTTACACTTACGTGTCCTTTCCACCACTTTCATTGGCAAGAAAAGATTTCTCAGTCATGTAGACTTTCGTCACAGCAATGGAGAAGGCCAACAAAATTGCCACAAACTGTCCAAATACTATTTGAATTTCCTTGAGGATGCTAAACAAGGCGATCTGAATGGTGCCAACGAGTTTCGACTGTTCCATCACATGACCAAATGTTCTGAGCGTGAGACACAAGGTATTAAAACCATAGAGATACCCAACCATGGCAAGAGCTCGGTTGTTCGCTACTGACGTGGGCACGATTACGGTGCCTATTCTCAGAAGAAATATCACCAAGTAAACCAGGAGACTGATAAGGTCCAGCCTGTTCCAGCAATCACTAAGATAAAAGATAACGTTTTTAAATCAATTTCAATCAAATCACTTTTTAATCAATAAGCCTATTCATTAAGAAGTGAGTTTACAAAAACATACCCGTACGTTTTACTAACTGCCTGCTACTCTGTTCAAATTTGGAAGAGAGGTACGTTCAAATAAAAGGCCATCGAAGGATTTCGGAAGCTGTATCGTGGCAACTTAAAAAAGTTAATGAAATGAAAAAAAACCGTTAACAGGTTCATCCGTATTTCCCCCAAACCGAAGTGAAAGAAGGAGTTTTCATTCACTCACTCACTCATGCCCGGCTGGCACTCATTACGCCGGCTGGCGTGTAGGGCAGCAACGTGATGCCTCGACTTCTGCCGCTCCTTGGCCATGACTGAAATGCTGCTTTAGGTCTTTCCCATCTATTGCAATTCTTTCTCCACCGTCCACCGCCACGTGATCTTCGGACGACCCCTCCTTCGTTTCCCTCTGGTCTCCAGTGGAAGGCTTCTTGGCGGATGACATGGCTAATCCACCTCCAGCGCCTCCTCATTAGGAAGGTAGCCATGGATTCGGTTCCACACCTTTCAAGCAGGTCTTTGTTTGAAATGGTTTTGGGCCAAAATATGCGCAGAATTCGGCGGAGGCTCTTGGTGTGAAATGTGGATAGCTTTGTTAACTCCTTCTCGGTCAATCGCCAGCTGAGTCTCAGCTTAGTGTGAGTGCTGTAGGTGGAGGAACGCCATGCCTTGCTCCTCATGTTAAGAGTTTCTGGCCTTGAACATTAATATATGAAATTCATATATTTGAACTGCGGATAAAGATAGAATTGTATGTAGATCATCGCAGTGAAAGTGTTTCAACCTAAGCGGTTGAAAAGAAGAAACCTTAAAAAATTCAGGCTTGAGACGGCTCTGGGTGTGTGATAATAGCGCTAAATCGTCAGCGTGATCTAGGTCTTCCAAGTAAGAGAGGGGAGTCCATCTGATGCCACTGTTCTGATCCTCTGTAGTGCGCCGCATGATCCAGTCAACGACAAGGTTGAAAAGCACTGTGGACATAACACACCTCTGCCTGACACCAGTCTTGACTTCGCACAGGATGTCACCGTCACCAACAGAACAGGTAAAGTTGCGGTAGAAACTTCTGATGATCTCGATGAGGTGGGAGGGGATTCCATTTCTTAACCAAAGGGGAGGAGTTTTCATTACTTAACCAAAATAATTGACAACAGTCCATCTCAAAAAAAATATTTCTCGCAAAAATAGTCAGAGTAATTGCTATTCAGTGAAGTAAATTCCTCCATTAACCCCATTTGAAAGTGACGAAGGTGGAAATAAAGCCATAATATAAACCCACTTAAAATAACACCTGTTGAGTTCTTGGGTTGTTGTTCTAATAAAAAGAATACGGAGACTTGTTATCTCACTAAATACTTCACTGAACTGAATGAAACTAATAACTACTTACAATCAATTAGGAAATAGATATCACGCAGTTATCTAGTTGATGATGCCATATACGCTTGGTTGCTAAATATATCCTAAAACACTACAACACCCATTAGCGAAAGCTAACTTTCCCAAAAAAATAAAACCGTGCCCTATGCATTTTCATAAAATACCTAGTTAATCTTCATCTCAGTTAACCAATCAAAATCAACTGCCAGAATCTCATTACGCAACTAAATACTGGGCAAAATTTGAGACAGTTACCAAAATCCCAGATTGCACCCCCCCCCCCTCCTCCTCTCCCCCTAAAAAAAACCTTCGCACCTCCCCGTCACTTTTAAACCTGATGATTTTGTGTAAACAAACTTCAAACTTCCTGTATATGTCAGAGATCTGACAATGGATCTGACATGTCACACGCATAGTCTATTCCCCGGGATAATTTCCTGCAACACGTCCCGAGGACAAATCCTTTCTTGTGAGCTACCTATTTTTGTTTAAAAAAATCCAATCGCGGTTCTCAATGGACCTTTGACTGAGGCCCCCTCCAACTGTGCTTTTCCCTTCTTGCGAACTGTTCGTGGTAAATCCCTTGCTGGCCAAATAAAAAATCAAGCCAAGTAAAGACCAAATTAAACAGCCCCTGAGAAAACCCACATTCTACCCACTACCCCGCCCCCCTTGTATAATCGGGGTACTTGTCCCCAAGAAATACCCTTACAGCAATTCTCTGCGTCTTTAAATGTCGACTGTCCTATTTGCTGTCTGTTCGTATGAAAAACTAGAGTAACTGGAGAACAATACGTACTGGCTAAGGAACAATCAATCAATTAATATTTTCATTGATGTTTGCACCCCATGCCCTCCCTTCCACAGTAACTGAAGCAGATCTCCTTTGGAAGCTTTCTGTAACATTATGTTGTTTAATAGTCATGGTGGCTTCTGGCTTACATTGACATATACAGTAGGGCATTCCATGAGTTGCCTCTGAGCAGAATTGTTAAATCTTTGTTAAACAACCCATTTGCTTTCTAAAAAATATACCACAAATTAAAATGCTTAATATTTTCCCTTTTTTCTTGTTAACATAACAAATCATTTGATAGACCTACCTGAAATATGTTGCTCTTTGCTGACAGATCTGTTTCCACTCCACCAGGTAGCGACCTACAAAGAAAACGAAGACAGTCCACTCTAATCCGGTAATCGCTTTCGTCGATGGCTCTAGGCACAGGGCAAAGTGTAGAGCAAGTAGGAATAGATAGCTCAGCGTGTCACGAACAAACTTGTAGTAAGGAGTCTCCAAGTAGTCCAAGTATATAAGAAAAAGTGGATCTGTGATCAGATAAAAAAAGACAGTTATGTTAAAAGTAAAGACTATTTCATTGCGTCTTCCTTATTAATGCTATAAAATAAGCCTCTGTCTTTACGTTCTGGGGTCGATCCTTTTGTTACTTTCGGGAGGCATGAAAACATGCACCATATATAGACCGATTTCTTTTCTACGAAAGGCGAGGAGGGACTTCAGACTTCGGACTTCAAACTTCAGAGATTAAAATAAGTTGACAGGCCTGCACGACTCTCGAGCACGTATATTAGCCATTTTTATAGTTTTGATCTTACGAATATATCTTTGAGAGACCTACCCCTTTTCTATGATATTAGAGGAGCTTCTTTGAATATTTCTTTGAGCAATTGTCGTTCTTCTATTAAATGCCAGTCTGAGTATTTGTTTTAAGTTTTAAGTTAAGTAAGGAAATGTCGTCGATATATCGTTTCCAAACGAGAGGTTTGAATGCACTTTGGCTAAGGATTTCTGTTTTGACTTTGTCCATAAATATATTGGCGAATGCGACGGCCATTTTAGTATAATAATAAATCACTTTATTTAGGTGTCAACGGTATCTAGCAAAGAATGCTAATTGGGGACACCTCCAAGATCGAATTGGAATTTGGATGTGTTGGTTTTTGAGGAGAGGGGAAAACCGGAGCACCCGGAGAAAAACCTCTCGGAGCAAGGACGAGAACCAACAACAGTGCCCATGGCGGTAATTTTTACCACAAAACGGGAACTAGTTTTCCTGTAATACTAGCCTGAGCGCTTGGGCAAGTAGACGTGAAGGGATAGGAGGTGTGTCTTTATAGAAAGTGTAATATGCCTCGCATACTGTATGTATTTCCTCCTCTTGTATACAAGCTCGTTGCGATTTACTCGTAAGATCAAACCTATTGGAATGGCTAATGCTCGTGTGCGAGAGTCGTGCAGGCCTGTTAACTTATTTTTAACTCCTAAGTCCGAAGTCTGAAGTCTGAAGTCTGAAGTCTGAAGTCTGAAGTCTGAAGTCTAAAGTCTAAGGTCTAAAGTCTAAAGTCTAAATTCTAAAGTCTAAAGTCTAAAGTCTAAAGTCTATAGTCTATAGTCTAAAGTCTAAGTCTAAAGTCTAAAAGTCTAAAGTCTAAAGTCTAAGGTCTGAAGTCTGAAGTCTGACGTCCCTCCTCGGCTTTCGTACTTTTCCGATAGAATACGTAAATAAGAAAGACGAATTAGAACACATAAGTGCAAGTTTTATTTGAAAGGCAGGGGGCTCAGCACTGGTAATAGGTCTCAATGAAGTTATCAAGTGTCATCGATGTTTTTCTGGAAAATGTTGGGAAAGGCCATTCCGTCTAATGCAGGCTCCACCCTTGATGTCGTACGTCCTCGATATTTTAGTCCCAGTAAGGCTTTTAGCAGCTGAGCGACAGCGGTGAAAGGGGAGAATCTAGAACTTTCAGAAATAGCTGGAACCTGTGACTATGGTCAACTGCAATCTGGTCTAGTACAGGTTACACTGGGTGCAGTACAACAACATGTCGGACCCGGGTGACACCTTTATCAGCTGGTTTTAAGACTACGGGTAAAAGAGAAAAGGAACCTTTAGACCGCCGAAGTGGTTACCATGCATACCCAAAAACCAAAAGTTAAGGTGGGCTGCTGGAATGTGAGGACAATGTATTCTGCAGGGAAGGCAGCTCAGATCACATCAGAGATGATTCGCTTAGGTATTAACATACTTGGCATCAGCGAATGCAGGTGATCAGGATTTGGGCGATTGGAGACGCAAACAGACGAAACCATCGCATACTCTGGAGGGAAGATGATGATGAGTACCAGAGCAGAGTTGCAATAATCTTGTGAAAGAAGGTTGCCCAGCGCTTAGACAGATGGCCAAAACTGAAACCAGTGGCCACGTGGCCATTGGCTCCGATAAGTGCAAGACGTCATGCCTTCGGAGGTACAGATGTCGCCGATGACAACTATGTGATCGCTATTATACGCTACTAATGCTCAACAGAACAGGCAAAAGGGTGAGCACTGTTAAGTGATACGAGGCAAGTACGATGAAATTACCTGAAATTCGAAATATAAAGAACAGGTCTATCTGCTGTAGAGGATGAGGAGGAAAAAACAGCAAAAATGAGAGCGTGGCTGCCAATGAAAACGAAGTATAGAAGAAATGGGAAAGAGTCAGAAATGCATTCTTTGATACAGCTAGGGATGTGCTGGCTTACAGAACAAAGAAAAGAAAGAGCTCGGTCAACTCTGAGAGCTCTCGAGAATTGAAGGAAGGAGACATTAGAAGTGAAAAGTGCCCAGACCAATGCGGATATACTTCGAGCAAGGTTGCTAAAGAATTGCAGGGAGAAGGATCAAAACGTCAAGGGAAGCTTGAGAAAGGGTAAGAGAGAATGGTATAACAGTACAACCCTAAAAGCTAGAGATGCTGCGAAGCTTGGACAAATACAGGTTATTTTAGATGTTGTAGGGAAGGTATGTAATGAGCCCCTAAAGAAAGTTGACACAGTGAGATTAGCAAGGCGGGAAGGTTGCTGTCAAAGAAAGACGAGGTGTGTCAAAGGTGAAGAGAGCACTTTGATGAGGTATTGAACAGACCGGAACCGGAACAAGTGCCCGACGTCCTCATCACTGTGTATAGCTTCAGGCTCCATAATTCAAGTAGAAATCAGAAGTGCCCTCGATCATTTTCATGATTACATGAGAAGCATCCGGAATGGACAACAAAACAGGAGAGTAAGAATGATACAACAAGAACAGCTAAATAGCCTTTCTTGCGCCATATAGGTTAGTGAGGCTGTCCCCGCGATTTGGAGCGAGGGGCTTCCTGGAGAAGAGGAGATATCGCACCGCGGGCTTGCAGCTCAATTCTCCATTACAAAAAATTGACGACGACGACGACGATGATGATGATGGTGATGATGACGATGATGATGACGATGACGATGACGATGACGATGACGATGACGATGACGATGACGATGACGATGATGATGATGATGACGACGACAACGACGACGACCCCGTCGATGAAGCTGCTTTCGGAGGGGCAAATTTCGGAGGGATCTTGGCTTTCGGAATTTTATGGGAAAAAAGAAACATATGTTACTTGAATCAAGGTGCTCACGTGTGCACAGTTTCTAAGGCTTAATTATTCTAAGGCATTTTACTGATCGTGATAACACTACGTGACAAGAAATAGGGAACAGCCCTTCATTTGAGCTGCATTCCTCAACAGTCAATCGATGGTACGATCCAACTCACTATGTCAATATAGATTGTAACAGGAAATAACGACCGAAATTATCGCGCTACAATTCTGACAATTTCAAGATATAAGGACTAGCAGCAATTGCTACTCCAAAAAATTCGAATGTGTAAATTAATAAAGTTTATGTAGGTATGTATGCATGCATGCATGCATGCGTGCACTTATATATGTATATATGTATATATGTTTGTATGTATGTACGTACGTACGTACGTATGTATGTATGTATGTAAATATGCATGTATGTACGTATGTATGTATGTATGTATGTATGTATGTATGTATGTATGTATGTATGTATGTATGTATGTATGTATGTAGGTATGTATGACCGTTCAGTGACTGAACTAACCGTCACGCAACACACTGAAACTTCATAGCGCATCACGCAATTTTTTCACAATGTTAAATGCCTCACATGGTATTTACCAACGGTTAGAGTAGAAGTACGTTCGCACGCTCGTATAGCTCGCCCAACGTCGTTCGTCACGCGTACGACACACCTGTACCTTCCTTTGTCTGATGTTTTGACACTTTCAATTATGAGCGGGCTCCTCTTTCCTAGTTCCTCTTGGTCTTTGTACCAAGTCGTGGTTGGAAGTGAGTTCTCGGGAATCTTGCACTCAAACTTTACTGGGTCTCCCACGCGCGCTTTCTGTGTCTTTGGTACTATAACGATTTCGGCTGGAGCTAGGGAAAAAGAAAATCAAATTTAATCCTGTAACCAAAATGATCTTGTTTTGCTTGAGTAGGCAAGAATCTTAACACCATGGTCTCTCTCTAACCGCCAAAGGGGCAGTTCGCTATTCTCACATGCTTTATAAAGCCTTCGCTATAATGTCCCCTGGATGGCAGCATACCCGGATGCTGGATACAGATTAACTGACTGCGTGACAGTCACATAAAACAATTTATTCCTTGTTCGAAATAAATTTTCTTTACTCCTTTTAAACTTAACTAACAAAATAGTTTATCCACACAACACCGGACTTTGAAAGGCATGAAAAGTTGCGAAAGTCCCTCGATTCCTAACGTAAGATGCCGAAGAACAAAACTCTCGCAAATTAATTTTCCGTAAACTCCCTTAAGACGCGTTAAGTTGCGTTACTGGAAAATTATTGGACTAAGTTAGTACTTTTAGCTTTTTAGCTTTCCTGAGCAGACACAATGGTTCATCCAATACATACAACATATTTTTGTAATACAAAAAAAACTCTTTTTGTCGTTCAAGTACCGCATCGCCTTCAAAGATTGTAGAAGTCATGCAGTGAAAAGTCTCTTTTGAGCGTTTGCCGCGGTATAACCGTAACTCGACAACCACTGCTAAAAGTTGGCAAGATTATCTTTCGTTTGTAGCCAAACGAATCTAGTCTTACTTGGTTTTTCTTCTTTCTTGACTCTTTCTTCTTTCTCCTTCATTAATGAAAACACGGAAAACAGGATTGGAGAAAACACCAAATCAAAGAGACACCATATGCTGAACAGCAGTCGTTGCCACCATCTCCATTTTCTCTGCAAAAATTTACGACCATGCCACTTGCGATTCATTTCTTCGTGTACGACCGGATGAGTAAAAAACTGCAGTGGACAAAGTGAGAGAGAAAATATTTTAATTATTAGACTTTGTGTCAATAATATTTCGTCCGTATCGTGTAGTGCAGTGTCTTGATGTCCCAACCCGACGGTCCATGCTTGGAGACATATTATTTCTGACTTCTCATAGAAGCAAGCTGTTGCTGGAATATCTTGATTGCATTATAGATGGTTAACATTTTTGTGTCTGTGGATGCCTGTTTGTCAAGCCTCCTAAAGACAATTCGGGCCCGGAAAACAATTCATTCAGCAATAGTTGTCCGGGCCGAAAGGTCTCGAAGAGGTTTTACAAACAGGCAAAGCAAAACCCAGCGTCTACCACACGTTTCTTTAAATGCTAACAACTGCTTTATTTGTTCTCAGTTATTAATCTAAACGGGATTTGAACACAGCTTAAGCCTATGGAACGTTTTACTGCGTCTTTCAATTTCCCTTCTAAAAGTACCTTTTTCTGTTTATTTTTAATAGCGACATCGAAGATACGATCCAGAATGTGATCTCCAAATTGTGCACACCTATCTTTGTCAGATCTCAGTGGGTCAAGTAACGAGGCAGTGAACTCCTCAACAGAGTTTGCCAGTTGATTGAACCTTTCCTTGTCGGGTCCCATCCCTGCTGCCCTCTTACGAAGCCCAAAGTTCACCTGACAAAAAAATGACAAGAGCCAAAAAACGTGTAAGGGATAAGTAACATTTGGGAAACGACCATATTCTACTTCGCCCAGAAAATATGAGGTAAGTTACTATGGGGTGCCTAAGACCTACGATCTAAAACCTAAGTCGCCCTTCTTATCTCATAAACTAAGACTTATTACCCCTCCCAATCTCCAAAACTAAGACCTAAAACCTCCACCCATTCTCAGAAACTAAAACCTAAGACTTATCGAGGCCAAAAGAACAAGTCTCCACCCTCTCCAGATAAACAACGGTGCTAGGTACGGTTCCTACAGATGAAGAGAACAAGACAACTGATATACGTTACAAATCAACACAATAACCACAAGAAAGAGTAGCAACAAAATGAAACAAATTAACGGAAAAAAGACACTAACAAACGTTTTTTGATTCTCATGAACGAAACGAAATACGAAGACGAGCGATGAATATCTTTCCAGTGCGAATGACAGTTACAAGTGAATTCGAAAATAACGAAACTTATACGAAACTTACACAAATGAAGGTGAGTGGCTGTATTATTCATAGCATGGGATAAACACTGTGGACCCCTCCACAAGTACACGTTTTGGTATGAGAAAGCATCAGACGTTTGCTGTCCAGACAACCGTTTCTGAAATCGTTTTCACTTCTTATCCCGTCCACACGTAAACGCAGCCACGATTCCAATGCGCTACTACCTGTCTATTGAGTAAGCGTAGGAGGCAGTAGCGGCAGCGAAATTCTGTCAACGGTCACTTTTCGCGGCATATTTAGAATTGCCAAAGCAGGAGTGGGGGTGAACTGGTCAATTTTTTCTGGACGATCTTGACCATCGGGGCGTCACTACGAGAGAAGCGCGCGACACTGTCGAGTTTTCAAAAATGGCGCTGGCAACGATGTTGGATGCTCGGGCTACATTGTTTTAATACAATTCGAAAAACTTTTCATTATGCGGATTTAGCTCAAAGTAGACTGTACAGAAAGGAGAAAATTTCTTACAGCTGATATCATTCCCTAAATTAGATATGTGTTACAATTGTTTAGCCAACTTGTTTGTGCACAAGGTGACAATACGATTTGTCCGATTTCAAAATCAAAAAGTCCAATGCCTGTTTTTAAAAGGCATTGTTACTTTTTCCCATCGTCACAATATCTAAAATAACTAAATCCAAAATAAAACCAAAATATATGTTTGTAACTCCAATAAAACTCAATTTGCGTTTACTCGCCACTTTGTCAACCGTTCAAAAGTGAAACCAAAGCCACTCGTGACTTTTTCGCACGCGTTTTTCCGCCTTTCAGTTCACTTTAATTAAAGATTTGGTTCCATTTTTGCTTGGGTCGTTGTGTTCTTTACCTCTAGAACTGTCCGTCAGGTTGTGATTGGTTAGAGTAATCACTTTGGTTGTGGTTTTAAGAAGTCAATTGAAAACCTCTGGATTGGAGTTAGTCGAAGTGTAAACTGCGACATACACTAACCTTCATCCCAATTGCGAGTGAGTTGGATTCACACTCCTGAAACTTTCGTGGTGTGACGCTGCACTCGATTTCCTCAAAATTAGCGTTCTCTATCGTGTCCATTAAATTCTCTTCAATTTTCTTTTTGTCTTGCTTTTCGCCTAAAATTGAGAACATTAAATTAACTACAATGGGGTTTTCAATATCATGATTGTATTTCACGGGGGATCATCGGACATATCAAATCCAACAGTTATGGAACACGAGCTCCTTAGTGAGGAATAGAGTGCAAGAAAATTGCACTCGCCGAGGGCGGACTGAGATCATTAGACTCTCAGCACTCGCTCAATTTTCAAAATGTAAAGAAAACATGGATAATATGGACTCTCTCTCTAAATCCTGTCACATGCCTGAATATGAATGAGTACAGTTGAACGTTGTAGATATTATGACCTTTTCTCCAAATACTGTACTTGCAACTATTTTTTTACATCATGAAGCTTAACTCCAACTTCAAATTTTCTTTAAACTGTTAGCTTACCTGGCCGATTATCCATCCTACAAAGCAAACGAAAAATATAAATATTATCAACAGTACACGTAATTGTGCCATCTTTTTAATTCCATGATTCACCGATTCTTTGACATGACAAGTTATGACATGTGGGGGAGCGGTGGTGTAGTGCTTAGCGCGTTGGACTTCAGATCTGAAGGTCGGAGGTTCAAAGCCCAGTCCCTGCCCTCGTGTCGTTTCCTTAGACAAGAAACTTTACCCCACATTGTCTCTCTCCACCCCAGGTGTATAAAATGGGTACCAGCGACATACTGCATGCTGGGGGTAACCCTGCGATGGACTAGCATCCCATCCAGGGGGGAGTAGCAATACTCTCAGTTGCTTCATGCTTCATGCTACAGAAATCAGGTTAAGCTCCGACCGTCTGGGCCTCTTGGCTCGTGTGCGACTTTACCTTACATTGGGCTCCAACGCCGTAACGAAAGTTTCAAGAGTGAGCCATTATTAAAACAGAAATAAGTAAAATTTTAGTGGCAAAAACCAAATTTGTGTTATCTGCGAAAAGTTACTGACAAAAAGAAGCAGGGAGATGTATACCTGTTGCATGTTCATAAGGCGTGATTTGAACACCGGACATCAAGTATTGCTTGCATGCAGCGCTAATGCATCGTGATTTCGGTGCATATCTTTATAAACGAGTTTATTTAATCCACTAAACGTTTTGAGACACGTTTTTTTTTCAATGTTAATAGTGATCCGTGCATTGATTTCTGTCCACACGTTCACTGAGCATTTGCTTTGAGAAAACTAGCGTATCACCACATTTTAAGATAAAAATGTTCATAACAGAATCTATTTCTCACAGCCACAGGAAGATTTTACATCCTTATTGGAATGAATGGGTTAGGGAAACTTTTAACTCAGTCTGGTTTTGTTTGATACGCAATTTGTTAGGAAGCCTATTGTAACTCTTTTTATTCCTGAGTTTCTTAGAAATTAAAGACCTAAACAAAGATTATGAAGTGGGGTTTATACGTACTACAAACCGTCAAAGAAACTTTTAGGTTTTGTTTTTGTTCTTAGTTCCTATGCGTGGCCACTCAAGAAAAAGAAACTTTGAATCAAATGATGGCAAGAAATACTACTCTGCCTTAGAAATAGACATGTATCATCATAATTATCATACATGAAAACACTTATTTGTTTAAGGGAGCACTCTGGGTTAGTTTTTATGAAATGAGATGTGAGTCCAGAAAGACATAAAAGAGTACACCATCAGTGAGTTCAACTTCACACATCAGCACTTTGACCTGTTTACAAACTGTTTTAAATCTTAGAATTTTAAATTTTAAATCATCAATATTTCTTATTTTAATCAATTTCTAAAGTTTATCCGATCCCACTGAAATTCCTCTCCAAAGAGGGCCGAAATTCAACACTGCGCGCCAGCATTAAGAATCGTACTTAACGGCCTGGCCGCTTGTCCGTGACGTCAAAATGTACGAGACCAGCGGTCGGGTAACGTGGGCTCGTTTTTCAGAGCCCACGTCGATAGTAGTATTGTTCATCGATATTTACTTTGACGTCAGTGCGGTTCAATTCTCGCTAACTCTGTTTTCCTTCGGAAACGTTTCTTGAGAGGGCAGTTTAATTTGTATCAGAAACTCCTAAGGAGTTGAAACGTGTAACTCGCTTTCGATGCTCGTAAATATTCATTTTTCTAAGTACCATATTTGGAAACCCCTCGCTCCAGTCCACGCACGAGTTTAACGCGCCAAAACTTTGCGAAGTGTTGCAGCGTTTCTTTGCAAACCTGAATGGATCAATGAAACTGCTGCGAAGTGAACGTCCGGGAATAATTTTTTTGCAAAAGTCGTACAATTATTGGCTCTAAAATGTGGTACAGGTTTGATGTTTCCTGAAAAAAATTTTTATTCATCGCCCAAAGCGGATTGAAGCTGTATGATTTTAACATTGTAGATAAAGAGTTGAAACGAACACAAAACGTAGTGGTTCCAGGTTCAGAGGCCGCGGACGGGATGTGGCAAAAAAACTTGTTAACAATGAATCAAACAACTGGGAAAGCGATCATTCAACTTATTTTGCATTACGTTCTCTTTATTTGAATGTTTGGAGCTGCTTGAACTCAGAGCTACATCGACTGCAGGTAAAACGATGTTATTTTTGTAGTAAGCTTATATAGCCGAAGGAAAAGTCGTCCATTCTTATTCAGCTTATTTAGCTTGATTTTGGTAGCGAATCACTAAAAACGTATGACACTTCAATATTATTAAACGGTTCTCTTCAATTTTACTGTGTTTTATTTTTGTATCATGTCTTAATATTTCGGTGTCAACAGTTTTCCGTGTAAAACCTACCTTTTGTGAACATTTGTTGATAGTGCGACGGTGAAAGAAGCCGGACTGATATCATAAAAACAACGCTAGACTATTTTGGTTTGGTTTCACAGTCTGATTTAGTTCTTACGCTTTGCTCCATGTTGTTTCAATTACTAATTTTGTTGCCTCAAAAATTTCCTGCTCGGTCTTCGAAACCGGTATTTCTTTTCGCTTTGTCGTTCCCACGTTTGAAAGTTTTTTCGGCTTCATTTTCCCCGGTTTGTCGGCCATTAATCTATGAACAAGTGCGCGAACTTGGTGTGAAATTACGTCACGTCGTTCACGAAGATTGATTGGCCAGTTCTCTCTCTCTTCATGTTCCAAATATGGTACTTGCAAAAATGAATAATTACGAGCATCATTCAAAACCTACATATGCGAGTTACACGTTTCAAGTCCTTATGAGTTTCTGTTTGTATACATTTGAATTAACTGACGGTCATGCAAAAAGAAAAAGCCCACCTGCTGCAGTCGGTTGTTTTCAGAGATGATCAAAAGGTTGTTGAAATCACTTACTAGGACCGTATACTTGTTTGTGTACGTTTCAGTGCGACACTGTCACAGTGGTTGATTATGTGGTACGCATTAGCTTTTAATCAAAGAGAACTTGTCACGGCCAGCTGCTTGAGAGACAAAAGCACTTTATTTACATCGCAACTGTCAGGCCTACTTATTGTCACATTTGTAACAAATCAGTGGTTTGATTTAGTATGCCCATTAGCTCAGCACGTTGCATGCTTCACAGTTTTAATAGCTTGAATCGTGTATCAGAAGGCCTTTACTTCCAATACCCAAACGTTGAAGCAGTTACGGTGGAGGGGGGGGGGGGGTAATAGGGATTAGATTTTACCATTTTGGTCTGAGATAGTGTATGTTTTTTTTGTATTAGAGTATACATTTTCAAAGTTGAGGCCACACAATCACATACTTGGGTCCGAAATAAGGTTTAATTTTTCGAGTCGTGGACCGCAAACGCTGCACACAAAAACTCCGTGGGTAACATGGGGCTACCTTAAAGTACCTGTGCGGTCTGGATCAGCACATGATCATAACTACAGCGATCAGGTTCCGTTTTCAAGGTACCTGAAGAATTTGATCAGCGCCAATACTTGTACGACTGCGTCGACGTACGTGCGACGGGGCGTTTATGGACGTTTTATTTTAAAAGTCTGGTAATTGAACCTGTCTTCACTTTTGCAGATATCAATTCTGTACAGTCCAAACTAAAAGATAATGGTTGATTGCTGACTGACAAAGAGAAGCTAAGAGACGTGACGAGATATTCTATAGGAATTTAATAACATATTAAAATTGCGAGTGTTTATGTCGCGATAGAAGGTATCATCATATAGAATCATCTAACTCGGTTCACGACAGCGTAAATGGATTCGCCAGAAAAACGTTTGAGCAAACTTTATCTTATGATTGTAACTTTCAAGAGCAAGGTTGATAAACAGGAAGATTCAATTAGTCGTCCAAGCGAGACTAGAGGTTTAACGACCTTTTTGCTGACGTCATCAGGGTGGGACTGAGTGGCTTTCAAAGATCACTAGTAGACTTATTGTTTCTCAAGTGTTCAGACCTGATTGGTCAGTCCTTTAACAATGATTATTCAACAAGGCAATACACTGACCGTAACTCTCAAATGATCGATATTTATTGTTCGCCCGTTGATATTTTCAATGAGTTCGTGCACAGTAATAACAGCAAGAGTTCCTGTTTGATCGACTCATTGATGACTGAGCGAACAAACTCTTCGGATGCTAATCTTTGAAGTGATATGGTGTACCTTATGTCAGTACAAGACAACAGTGTTGGGCCGGTTTTGCATAACAATTGACACTAAAAAAGCCATTAGAAAGAAGGTCCCATCTGAATTGTTAGCCTGCGTAGCAAGCCTTCCCGAGGTTTCTCCGCCCGTTCGATGTTTTTTCGCTTTTTCGGCGGCGCGAAAATTGGGCCGAGCGCAAAAAGCAAAAAATGCTTTAAACCTGCGGAAAGCCCTACACTACAGAAACGCTAGCTACGAAGGCTACTGAATTGTGTGCGGTATTGGTCAGCCATTACGGTGGAAATAATTTTCCATACTCACAAAGTGAAATAAAGCCAATTTAAACTGCATTATTATACACAAAGAATTGTTTGTGAAATGTTCATTGTGCCGTGACCAATCAGACGCGAGATAAAACCACAAGAAAAAACCACAAGAGTAGCCCCGCAGCTCTTAACAACCTCTAATTTCATTGGACCTTGGTATCACGCAGCTCTATTGTTTTCGGGGCTAAGGTCCATTGTTTTGTTGTTTGGTGTATTGTTTTCTCAGCAAATCAGAGAAGACCTTGTAAGAGCTGCGACATCGCCCAACCACAAATCGCAAAACTAATAAGCGTTACGATTTGCGGTTCATTCGTCTCGTACTTGATGTGGTTTCTTTCCCAACACACTAACATTCCAGAAATAATTCTGGTCTTCATCGCTTTCTCAGTTTCACTGCAAGCGGTGTTGGACACGGTTCACGTGACTCCATTCGTTCAGTAAACACTCATTACCAATTCTAGGGTTTGAAACATTTTAATTGATTGTTGCCTATTAAGGTCATTCAAGCAGCCCATAAAAGCAGTCACTTCGTGAACGCAAGAAGCAAGACTGAGCTTTTATATGTTATCAGTAACGCGCTGTGCAACCTTGCAACGGGCAAGAAGCTATAAAGATTCCTTCCGTATTTTGCAGGAGTAACATGGCGAGGCCTGATCCATACGTGAGAAAACCAGGTGTTGAGCCCTTTAACTGCACGAAGGTTGCTACCTGTAATGTGCAGCGAGAAGACAAGGCTGAAGAAGAAGCTTGCAGACATGTCAATAAGAACCCTAAGAAGAACTGCTGCACCATTTCAGGGGATAGCGTGACAAAATGGGAACTACCTCCTTCTGAAAATAAGGTGGAACTTATGAAGGCCGACAGTGGTATAACTTTCCTTTACCACCGTAAACTTGATGTCGAATGATCGGTAAAAACTGGCTACTGCAGCAAAACTATTGGAGAAAACCATCATGTTGAAAGCACCACAAGAACTTAGCCATGACTGCTAACGGTATAGATATAGCTACAACGAAAAACAGGTTCAGTGTTTGTAGATCAACGCAGATGGCTTTGTTGTAGCCTTTCTGTTAACTTTGGCCACTAAGTAATTTTTTGCTCAAGACTGTTTATTATTATTATTATTATTATTATTATTATTATTATTATTATTATTATTATCATTATTCGGTTTATATTTAGCTTTGTGCAAAACTAAAGAAATCATGAATTATCTTTTCGTTATCTTTCATTCCTAAATTTTGTTTAATACCTTAGCTTTGCAGAGTATTTCGGCTGTGTTATAGAACACCAGATTTTTAAACAGTGCTTTGGTACTGGTAAATATGCTGGTAAGTTTCATCTTGTGAATAAATTTCATTGTAAGCATCTGGAGACTTCATGATCAGTGTGATCATGTAGGAAGTACTCTGAGCCTTCGTACTAAGATTCCTCGTGGTGTTTTAAAAACCTTGTCTGATAACTATAAGAGAATGGGTTCATGCTTTTAGCTGTGCGTATATTGAGGTATCGATGCACTTGGGAAGTTTGGAGAGCACCCAAGAAGCTACAGTAGAGTTCTCGAGCGAACTCTTACGCTTTTCTCGTGCTCTCCAAACTTCCCGCGTGCATCCATACCTCGATATACGCACGCTAAGCATACTCATTCCCTTATTGCTGATCATGCAATAGAACACGGGTTCACTGTTGCCGAAAATGGAATAAAAGTTGTACAAATTAGATCTAATCTTGAATCAAATTTTCCGCCCTTTCATCATTAGTTACCGACCAATAACAAACTAAACAATTTTTTCCTTTGGCCAAATTGGGGGAGGGGGGGGAGGAATTTTTGTCCCTTGGTGTTCACTCGACTAATGTTACAGAAAGTGTGTCCACTGTTGAAACAAAAGGACTTGGTCAATTCCGCTCCTCAAAAAGAAACCAAAAATAGATTTAACTCAAATTCACTCACCGAATAACTATTTGCTTGTAAACAGACGTAGCAATCATTTCGAACACCAACGGATTTTAAAATTTATAGGTGACCCTGGACTTTTATAACGCATAAATTTTACGATACAGCAAATAGCGTAGCGTGAGTGTTCGAGGTTGAGATTTTAATCGCTACCCCGATGACGTCAAATAATCGGAATAAACCAATTTAAAAATAATACATTATACAGTTAAAAAGAACTACATTTGGCTGTTCAACTTGATGGTATATGTTTATTGACGTATAGTGACTTGTTGAACTGTGGGAAGATGAGCTCATCTTCGGCGCTAGGCTATCTGAATAAATAACATTTTTTGTTTATGGCCTGCTTGTGCACAACAGCCATAAAATCTGCGAAACATGCACATGTAGTGCCAATATAGTGAACGAAGGCATCTGTAAGCAAAGACGGTAAAGTGACCGGCAAGAAAAGCTTTGCTCGGTTCACAGGAAGATTCTATCAGTCGTCCAAGCGAGACTGAGAGCTTAATGACTTTATATAGGACTAATATGTTTTTTTTAACAATCATTCCACTACAATCCATTAATGGCTAGAGAGATCGTGGCTAACAATTATTATGCAAACAAATGTTTCAGTTTTTGATCACAGTGCTTGCTTGTCATCTACACACACTAAAAAACAAAGTTGTCTGCAATTTATACAAGTAAAGGGTATCACAAAAACACAGATTGCAGGAATGAAAAAACAATTTATTGTTACTTCCAAGAGCACGTTTGATAAACAGGAAAACGCAATTAGTCATCCAAGCGGGACTACCTCCCCTTCGTGACGTCATTAGGGAGTGTCTGAGTAGCTTTTATTTGTGATTGTTTTTCTCAAGTGGTTGCGTTTCTCTGATTGGCCAGTATTATTGTGGACACTATTAAGGACGGCAATGTTTTGAGCTTATCTTTCAATTTATCAATCTTTATAGTTCGTCCTTTGTTATTGCTCGTTTGTCCGAGAACATTAATCACCGTGTTTTCCTGTTTGACCGAATCATAAGTGGCTCAAAATTTTGCTGCTGTTTAACGGATTTTAGGCTACACCCTGAATTGACGGAATTCGGATCTTTGATTACACCCTGAAGTGACAACCGACAGCAAATACTACCAGAAAAGTAAGTAGCACCTCGTACACTGTAACGCTCTTGGGCCGTTGCTTAATAGGAATATACTAACAAGTGTTTAGATCTTTGAAAACTGTCATGACACTTTAAACCCTCGTGTTCATTTTTGCTTGCTGGCGGGTTCTGATTGTCTCCCTATAAACAGGCAGCTCATATCTTCCGAGTGGAGGGGTCACGTGAAAAAAGCTTCTCCTGAAGGAAAAGTTTGTTTTGACAATTTGGTAACATTTCTGATGACCCAGGAGTTGCCTGTATAATAAAACAATTACTCCATGCATTCAATCTCGTTGTACATGAGTCCATATCCAACTCGGTACTGTACGCCTCCTTGGCGATGAGCTGTGTAAGATCAGTTTGAGTTGAAAAAT
Organism: Siderastrea radians; assembly: GCA_964017195.1. Lineage (NCBI taxonomy): Eukaryota > Metazoa > Cnidaria > Anthozoa > Scleractinia > Rhizangiidae > Siderastrea > Siderastrea radians. The sequence goes on from OZ024892.1 coordinate 40,293,807, forward strand.
TGTTAATTTTATGTTAAAGAACGGAAACATGTTTAAAGAATTTCTTTGCAGCTCCACTAAAGGTCCTTCGTAATTACCATGCTCTATATCGCGAATGCCTTGCGGCCGAACGTCGTAATGTCATGAATTGAAACGAAGCGAAAACTCCCTCTCACTCTCACAGGCGCCTAATACGAACTAGATCAACTTTCTATCTCGGACAAAGTGTCAGAAAAGGAAAGCGATTTGCTAACAAGGTTCAATTGGTGCTATTTTTATCTCTATGACAGCAAATATAGTATTTTGAGCAAAACACGTGTCACACTACATTCTCCACTTTCTCAACACACACTCCCCCTGTTCATCTCGAAAAGTTGAATTGAAGTCTACAGTGTAAGTTCATCAAAGCTTAAAGTGTAATGTTCAAAGTTTTTTTGTTCATCAACTGCCAGATCATGTTTCCCTATACTATATCAATCGTGTTAGAACTAATTATGGCAAATTTAATTTACACTTTTCTGGTCCTTCCATCTGGAATAAATTGGATGAAGAACTAAAAAGTTTATCTCTACGCTCATTTAAGCAAACTATGAATAAGCATTATTTAAGTACTTATGGTTAATGCTGGCTTAGTGTTTTAATTTCTTTTTCGCTCGTACTTAACTCATATAAACAAATTTTGGTTCAAACATTAACTGGTACTGTCTTCTTTTCTTTTTTTTTTTCTTTTTCTTTCTCATTTTTTTCTCATTTTTTCCCTGTTTCTTTTTTCCACTATTTATCTAAATTACTATTTATACATACTTAGTTACATTGTACTTAATTACTTATTACTTGTCTTATTTTACTTTCGTCTTCTTTTTTAGTCATGTACAACCTAGTCAAAGCAATTTAATTTTTTTTGTAACTACTCAGCTCGTTTAGTTTATTTCTATTCTGGGTAGTTTTTTTTGCCTATTTTAGTTAATTTATTTTATGCTGTAATTATTTCTATTTATTTTGACAAAATAAAATGGTTGTCGTTGTTCCAAATATTCTACAGCCCGCGATTCTTCCCCTCTCCTTGGATGATGACCACATCCCCTTTAGTAAGAGTTGCCTTGTTGCCCTCGTACTTCATGTTGTGTTGCTCACCAAATCCTCTCAGGTACACTACGGTCCACCTCCCTCACAGTAATACCCCTGCATCTTAAAAGGCACCGAGCACGCTCGCACAGGACAGAGTCCTCTGTGTGATAGATCTGTGCTTCAGGCAGCAGATTTGATCGGCCACACTGCAGCAGGTTTGGCGCCAGTATGGGTAGCTGAATATCCTCTCCTACGTAGCTCAACGGGCGGTTCTTCAAGGTTACTTCCACATCGAGCAGGACATCTTGAATTTTGACCCAAGTAAGTGTACCTTTCCCACTGTCTTGTCTTGTTAAAGGCTCGCTTCTCCCCCCGACAACCAGGGTGCTCTGGACAAGATAAACTGCCATTGACGTTGATCTTGGCAAGGAAATTATAGAGGCATTCATCTTTCATCACTGTTCTTAACCACTTCGCTGCTACGCCAAATGTTTTACCGTTGTCTGAATATATTCTCTCAGGACGACCCTTCTCGCGATGAGGCGCTTGAGGGTGCCAATGAACCTCTTCAGTTTCTATAGCTTTTGTCAGCTCTAGGTGCAACGCTGCACGCGTAAAGGACACTATACGCTTTCCCTTCTCTTCTCTGTTTTTACTTGCACAGTACTTGATTGGCCCGGTGTAATCCACTCCAACAACTTGGAAGGGTGAAGTTCCTTCTGTTCGGTCGATAGGCAGATTTCCTGGAAGCGGATTGGCAAATGCTGAGAGCTGGAACCTTTTACACCCGTAACATTGCATTATAACACTTTTAACAAGCCTGTACAATCTTGCAATCCGATGGAATCTCTCGCACCTTGGCCACGGTTAGGCCCTGCCCACTCCCCTGCGGAGTGTGGCTTCATGGGTGTGTTGTACAAACTTCTTTGTGTACAGCGCACGAACAGGGAGAAAAATTGGACAGTTTCCTTGGATTCTTCCACTAAAGAATACCCCCGCGGGTTGGCTGTAGATTAAGTCTCAGCTGGTCTTCCCGGAATTGATTTGACACTGCCCACTGCTTCTGAGCTCTCTTCTCCTAGAACAGTTTCTGCGGGTTTATCTTTTCTGTGGTCAGTGGACCTGTGGTTCTCTGACCGCTTTGTGATTTATGGAGGAATCGTATAATCCATGCCCCCCTACTCTCATTGTAAGCCAAAGGGTTGATCTACATAGGAGGCCGTCCATATAATCATTAGGTTCTACTGCTAAGGCAAAGATCTGCTTGGTGGCCTTTGCTTCTGCGGTGGTTTCCGGCCTTGGAGTAGCTACTATATCCCGGGGGCCAGCTGTCTGGGTCTCCCACCATGTCAGTACGTTCCACCTCAGCAGTTTTTCTCTGTTTACTGGTCAGCCTCGACTTGCCAGATCTGCAGCGTTGTCTTGTGTTGCTACGTGCCTCTCAGTGATACCATCTTTCTCTCTGATCTTGTGGACACGGTTACTGAGAAACTGCTCATATTTACCCTAGCCTCTGATCCAATGTAAGGCAACACTGCTGTCTAACCATACCTAAATGGACTTAACTGGGAAACCGGCTAGCACTTCTTGCACGGTTCACAGCAAATTAGCCGCCACATGACCTCAAACCAACTCCAGTAGAGGAATTGTGAGACAAGGGGTGATTTACCTGCAACCACTCCCTGCGTCACTCCTGATTGTTGCTCAACCACCGCATAGATGGCTGCCGCTATTCCATGACCGCTCGCATCACCAAAGGAATGGAGAGTAATTTGGATGATAGCTTCTCCAACATGTAGATGCTAAGGCCCTAGGTACTTGGACTTGGTCAGGAAGGCTTCTCTCCCACTTGCTTCATCGCGTTACGAGTTCCTTTAGCAGTTCTGCATCCCAAGCGGGCCTCTCCTTACATGCGTCTCGGTACAGGAACTTTCCCTCTAAAGTTACGGGCGTCACGAGTCTGAGGGGCTTATAAATCTTCGCAACTTTGCCGAGTATATCTCTATTAGTTGGGATGCTAATCTCTTGGGGAAAGGTGACTGCCATTGTGTCAGCCTCTTTGTCTCATTTCATTCTATGGATCCCACACTCTCCTGGCTTCACTCCCAACTCTTCTTTAGCGTAAATAATTCCACCTGCATTGTTAACTGTGTCGGTGAGCTCTAATTCGCTGGCATTTGGGTTCCTTTTGTGTAACTGGAGGCCTTTTCGAAGAAACTCTGTGGCGGTGCTTTCTTGACGGTGCCTTTACGACGGTCTGATCCCCCGTCAGCAGGTCATCCATGTACAGTCCACGCTCATCCTCTAATACCGTCTCAGGGGAGTCGCTTTTGATTTGAACATCAAGAAATTGTTCCTTTTACGACATTGAGGTAACAAACATTTTATTGTTTTCCTGAAAAAAGTCGGTTTAATATCCCGATTTTCTGTACGTGTGTAATACTACACTGTTTTGTGAAGCTTATAATCACCACCGAGTTAGGGGCAGTATAGAGTATAGAATTTTGTTTCAAAATAGGAACTAAAACTTTGCACTGTCTACTCGGTAGGTTCCTGACAAGAAGACAGCATATTCGTCAGCAACGTTGAAGTGACTTAGTATTTCGGCTACATCAGATAACTGACAAACAAGAGCTTGTCACTTGTACATAAATGGGTAACTACATTGGAATGTTAGAGAGTGACTCTGAACAATCGTCAGAAGAAGAAAAAGAATCAGAAGAAGAAGAACAACACGAAGAAGAATATGGAGAACAAGAAGAACCAAAAGAAGAGGAACTTGCCAATGCTAATCCTGGCAACTGGCATCATGACCACACTAACTTCCAACAAGCCATAAAGCAATACGAGGTGCAGCTTGGCGTTGATAAGTTATCGGAGGACAGAACTCTAGAATTAGATGCCTATGCGAAACTCGGCAACGCTCATCGTAGACTTGGAGATTTTAAACAAGCCATAGACTGCCACAGAAAAGGGCTTGAAATTGCCATAGAACTGAAGGAAACAACTGGAGAAATAGATGCTTATGGCAATCTCGGCAGCGATTATCACTGTCTCGGTAATTTTGAAGAAGCTCTACGATGGCACAGGAAAGAACTTAGGAAAGCCGAAGAGGTTGGTGACAATGATCGACAAGGAAAAGCTAATTCCAATGTTGGCACTGACCATTATAGCTTTCGTCGTTTTGCAGACGGTATAAAATGCCACGAGAAACATCTTAGCATTGCCAAATCAACTGGAGACAGGAAAGGAGAGGGACGTGCCTATGGTAATATTGGATACGGTTTTCGTAAACTGGGTAAGTTTAATGACGCTAAAGAGAAGCACCAGAAAGAGCTTCAAATTGCCAAAGAAGTGGGGGACATGGCCGGACAAGCAAATGCCTATTTAAATCTTGGCAGTGTTCATCGTAATCTTCGCAGTTTTAAAAGTGCCGTGCATTTCCACAGCTGGGGTCTTGCCATTGCCAAAAAGTTGTCGGATAAAGTAGCACATGGAGACGCATTGTATATGCTGGGTCGCGATTGGGAACTTTCGGGTTCTCTAGAGAAGGCTATCAAAGCATATCGATCAAGTGTAAAACTCTACAATGAGGTGAGAGATGCTCTCACGAACGAAGACAACTGGAAAATAAGCTTTCGTGATTCCCAACAAAAAGCGTACACCGCTCTGTGGAGAACTCTGTTAAATTGTCAAAAGATTGAGAAGGCTTTGTATGCAGCTGAGCAAGGACGTGCGCAAGCTTTTGTTGATCTGTTACACTCAAGGCATGGCGTTGAAGCTCCTGACCATCTTGAAGAAACAATTCGTTCTTACATATCAAGCGAAATAGCTATACAAACAGTATTTCTAGCAGTTGAAAGCAACAAAATCCATTTCTGGGTACTCGGCGGGAAAGAAATTCAGTTTAGACAAATGGAATTGAATATTGTCACCCACTTACAACGTTCAATTTTAAATGCCCTTGCTAGTGACGAGAATCAAGCAACAGCTAGAAGTGACAATTCTTTGCGCAACTTGTACGACCTTATCATTGAACCCATTAGAGACTTGCTTGAAGATGATGAATTGATTATTGTTCCAGATGGCCCACTGTTCCTGGTTCCTTACAACGCCCTTCAACATGGTGAAGAAGAAACGAAGTACCTATTTGAATCGTTCAGGATCCGCATTGTTCCCTCACTGACAAGTCTCAAACTAATTTCAGATTCTAAAAATCTCAGTAATGGTGGTGCGTTGCTTGTGGGAGATCCATGTTCTGATCAGCAGACGTTTGGTTCAGAGCGACTGAAAAACGCAGAACTTGAAGTAGCTAGGATACAAAGAATACTTAAGGGTAAAGCCCAGATAGTGACTACTCTCACTGGTAAACAAGCAACTAAAGAGGAGGTGCTAAGACAATTCAAATTCGTTTCCTTGATACACATTGCAGCACATGCAAATGTGGAGACTGGTGAAATTTCCTTAGCTGGAAGCGGACAAGATCGTATTTTGACGATGTCAGATGTGCAAGCTGTCAAGTTACAAGCAAGGCTTGTTGTACTAAGTTGCTGCAATACTGGTCGAGGGAGGGTTACTGCTGATGGTGTGGTCGGTATTGCTCGGGCGTTCTTGGCTGCAGGTGCTCGTTCTGTTCTGGTGTCTCTATGTGAAGTCCGGGACGAGTCTACCATGAATTTCATGCAAAAGTTCTACGAAGACCTGGCAAGTGCAAAAAGCGCTAGTGTGGCTCTTCAACGAACCATGGGTTCTTTTAAAACTTCAGAGCATTTCAGTGCCGTGAGGTACTGGGCTCCATTTGTACTAATTGGAGACGACGTCACGCTTGATTTCCCAGCTCAAAAGCCTGTCTTAATGAAGCATTTAGGTTCTAGTGGGCGTTATGGGAATTATTTGAGTGTAAAAAGAGCCAAATCTGCGAGCGTGGCGACGAGATCATTCGTCGGAAGACGGGACAACCTTTCTTTATAGAAAAACTTTGGCTCACCTACCCGGGACGATTTTTTGCAAATTAAGAAAAGAAATCCTAAGGAAAGAGGCGATTTGAGTTACGTGACCATCAATGTAGGGGCGCTTTAACTGAAATTCGCCGAAATGTGGAGACGAAATATGAAGAGATCCTCAACAGTGAAACCGAATGTACTAGATTAACCACAAAACATTGAAATAAATCAACTGCAAACCGGTTCATATCTCGCGTGGTCTATCAGTGTTTGTCATTTGCAATTTCGATCCTATATTGCTGGTACAGAAGCGTAAAACGACAATTGTTCGATCAAAACTCCCAATACAGACAAGGTCAACTGGAAAAAAGTAAAAGATCCGATGAAATATTTTCATTTGGTCGCAGGGACTTGTCCCACGAACAGTTCACACGAAGGGACCAAGCATAGTTTGTGGGACTAGTCCCCGGGACTGGTCCCACGGACCAAATTTGCGACTGCATTTTTTGACTAAAATGGGTAGTTCACACGAAGGGACTTGGTCCCCGGGACGAGTCGCAGAGACCAGTCGCAGGGACTAGTCCCCTCGTGTGTGCCGACCTCAAACGCTCAGTAAATTTGCCCCGAGGGGAAGAGTTGTCCCGGGTACCTGCGACAACTTTTCTCCACATAAAAAGGACCTTAGACCTAGCAAGTGACGAAAGGGGAATCTGTAAGATGGGGGTGAAATAAAATGAATCGGTTACAATTTTACGAGATTTGGGTATGGAGTTTAAGAAAACATTTTTCTAATTTTTCCTTTGCGAGCTCCAGAGATGAAATTAAACGAAGTATTTTTCTTAGAGTAAAACCTCACATGTTTTGCAAGTGAAAGAAATTTTTAAGCTCTGAATGTGATATTTGTAGGCCCACTCCACACTAATAACTTTTTGTCTGATGCGTTCTAGCGTATATCGTTTACGCTAAAATTATGAAAATGCTGATGAAAACGGGCTTTCAATAATGGTTTCAAAAGGGGAAACTTTCTGAAAATGAGTCGTTTTGGAAAAGCATAGTTTGAAAACTGAACTTTGAAAGGGAATGGTCGGCTGAAAGGGCGGAGACTTTTTTAAAACGCTGACGCCATTTTCGATCGTTTTAGTCTGGACGACAGGGGAAAACGGAAGTATGGGCAGGTGAAAAGGACACTAAAAGGCTTATGTGGACGAAAATATATTGTTTTGTTTAGTTTTCGGCCAAATAAACACGGAGCGGTGTGGATGGGGCCTCAGACAAAATCAAGCTATGGTGTTCTTTAGCCTTTTCAACAGTTCTACGTTTTTCAACTCAATTAAATGAAAATAGAATGATGTGTGGAGAGAGGAAACTCAGAAAAAAAATTCTGAGTTCCAGAATTCACTTTAACTAACTTAAATTAACTTAAATTAACAATTAACTTTGTGTTTTTCCACCCGCCTTTTCTTAGTCGTAATATATATCCCTCGTTGAATAATTTCATTTGATTTTACTGACAGACCCATTAATGGTGACGGAATAGTCTAAGAAACGTGAACAATGCCTTTTTTGCCCTTTAAATAAGAAATTACTGTGCTTAGGTTTCGCATGCTGCTTTTAAAATAGAGACCAAACAATTGCAAGAGATATCAATATAAACAGAAACTCATATAAACTGATCGAAATCATGATACTAATTGTCATATGCATATCATTTATGGCTTGCTTAAATTATAGCGAGATCTGTCTGTTAAAACATAAAAGAATGGGCAAAATTGACAAAGAAAAAGAATAGCCAACAAGTAACGGTTAGACAATGAACGCGAGTGTTCTATGGAATATAGTGTCCCGAGCAAATATAGTCGCTATATCCCATAGGACACGAGCGTTCATTGTCTAACCGTCTTAGAACATGGCCACACCCAGGAACAATTTCGTTTTTGCGTGCAGATTGTATTTTTGCATTTTAATTTTTTAGTTCTCACCTTGAAATCAAGTTGCTATTTTGGTTGCGATACTTCCGCTATTGTACACATGCCACTGAGTTGCAATGTTTTAGAGTGCTTCACCGCGCTGTTTATCGCAGTTGGTGCGTAAACAGCCATGAGCCAATACACGGAAATCTGGAACTCGAGGCAGTGATTGCCACTAAAGATTTGCTAAATTTACACTGGTGAAAGCAGTCTTTCGACTCGCCACAACCACCGACACCAGCAAGTGGGGAACCCGCAGGAAAAGCCAAGAGGCCAAAGTTAAGTTCAAGTACAAGACTCGTGGTCCGGCAAGCACAGAGAAACAAGGCTGTCCTTCTATTTCAATTAAGGTCTGAACATTTCGTATTTCATGTAGACTGCGAGTAGTCTCTAATTTTGGCGATCGCGATTGTGGGACGGGCGAAATACACACGCGCGCGCGCGCGAAATTTCGAGGAGACGTGACGCGAAGGGAGCGCCAAAAATTAATTTTTGGCGCTCCCCTCGCGTAGTGTCTCCTCGAAATTTCGTGCGCGCGCGTGTGAGCATTTCGCCCGCCCCACAATCGCGATCGCCAAAATTAGAGACTACTCGCAGTCTATATTTCATGTAAAGTAATGGTTTTTCTTTCGATTGCTTTTGCTATGCAAATTCCACCGTAAAATTGCATTTTTTTTTGTTAAAACACACAAAAATAATGAGTGTTTCTGGCATCGCTGTTGAAGCTGTTGTTTCTATCGATTTAGTTATAAATATTCACAGAGAATTTGTGTATTCATTAGTAAATTCTACTTAGTCATTAGTATTCTCTATATAGAGCATACTAAGGAAAACAATGCCTCATTAGTATGCTCTATGAGATATAACATTCTTATGACTAATGACTATATAGAACTACTAATGAATGCAGAAATTCTCTGTGAATACTAATTTTACCCCACAACTTCCCTGTGCTTCAAAGTCCCCGCCACTTTCCATAATTTAAGACAGTTTATGGAATATAGAGCATCGAAATGCTGGACACTGATTGGCTGAGAGGGTGTGACCATGTTCTAAAGGATAATATTTTATAAAGTCAACGAATTTATTTCCTCTATTCGTTGGAAGAGGGTTTTCCTATGTTGCTCTGATTTAACTAGTATTACGGCCTTAAACAGACGTACATTCTTGTCTTTGCATAACGTCTGTATAGAGTATGCTGTTTAATTAATCGGAAACTCGGCGAAGGAAGGGTTTTTACTTTGGATTGTAGTAACAAGAAAAATAATAATGATAAAGAAAAGAATTCAAGCTTTCCAGCAGGACTGATTTCTTTACGTTTATTTTCTTCTGAAAGTTGGTAACCTGGCTACGTACAATTTCTCAAATATGTGTATATCTTTTCAACGGGGCAATGTGTGGTCGATGTAGAACAGGTTAACTGATTAATTTTTCTCACCGAAATCTCAAAATAGCCGTGTGGAACACCGTAGCACAGAGCACGTAAGACAGAAGCAGATCGAGAGGAGGGCCCCGGGGGAAGGAGGCGGCTTCGCCTTGATGAGGCCCTAGGGGCTGACATTTTTTCAGGTTGCAACATTTTCACCTCCCCCCATCCCCCCCCCCCCCCCCACTTGTTTTCACCTCTAGCCACCTCCTAGTAATCAAATAACTCTAAAATGACTGAATTCTTATTATGATCAGACAACCAAAATTGCACATCTCAGGACACTGTCCCTTAACTGTTGATTTTGGTTCAGCATTTGGATTTGTATATATTTAGTAATACCTGAAATTATCCAAATGCAGCTAGTTAGCCTATCATCCTCTCGCCACGTATTCCTGTGGAATTCCAAATATTTAGTTGCCGCTTACGTAGTGGTCTTTCTTGGAATAGACAAATTAAAACTACAGTCTCTTGATCTTAAGAGCATGACCAGAAAAGATCTTTGTTTCTGCGCTACTTCTAAGCTATCCAGAAGTTTACAATGTAAGCCACGACAGGCTGGGATAGATTTTTTGTTCTAATTATTAGTCTCCTGACTTAAAACAAGCTGGAAGTGATAATAAACAGAGCAGAAGAAGACCGAAGAATTGAACTGTGATCTGGAAATAGCGAGACCTGAAAACCGTGAGTTCTTGAATTAACTAAGGCAAGAGTCATAGTTAAACCATCGACAAACGACAGAACATAAAGTGTCATAAAGAGCTTGATACAACCCAGACACTGGACACCTAAAATGAGGACTGAAAGCTTGATCAAGTCAATGTTACTAAGTGAGACAACCTGAAGAATTTAAGGATAACTGAATACTCGGCAAATAAACAGGACTTTCTTGTATAAAAGGGGCGTGGCCTGGTCGCTCTCACCTTTAGTTGTTAGTACTAGACTAGCTAAAGCGCAAATGACCATCAACACAGGTCTTTTCTACGATCATTACTGAGGACATTACTAATCAATTTTTTGGTAAAACATAATTCGTTACTGAAACAGTTATCAACTGGTACCCTACTTTGCTGAGATGAGGTTTGGTTTAACGAGATTTTGAAGGGTATTTATTTTATAGGGCGGACGAGCTTCACAGCGGTCAAACGCAAAAAGTAATGTCACTTCCGGTTATTCAAAGCTAGCCTTGAAATCTGAATCAGTTCAAGCGTTTACGAAGATGACGTTCCTATGAAAACTATGCAAAAACATCCCGCGACAAACCGAATATCACGCCGATGAAACTTAATTGTGGAGGTAGTAGAAAGACAGCGCAGGAAATTTGTCATGGTCAAGTTAACAGTTGGTGCCGATGATTGTTTGTCTAGAATCCTAAATTTAGGAAATCTCATCACAAACTCGACAATTGGTCACGACGGTTGGCCTCTTGTCTTACACTGTCATTAACTGTTTCCTTAGGACGACCATGTCCAACAAATGACGAACATCCGTAGCTGGTGTTGAATGGATTTCTGATCATGTAACCATCGTTGTTAGCCTAGTTTGGCACTAGAAGAGTAAAAGCTTAAAAAAGAAAGATTTAATTTACTCTTTGCAAAAGGTGGTCTGCCACTGTGACATCACCGCAGCGTCCAAGCCGCTGGCGAGGACGACTAACTCCTCGCTGCTCGATTCAACTTACAGCGGAAAACAGAGACGTATGATCACTTTCTAATATCATGGCTTGTGATGAGCCTCCTGCCCCCGGAGAGGAGATACTTTATTGTTATCTCCCCTCTGCACAAAACAAACAAACAAAATCCTAATCGTTAATTCAATCATCTTCAAGTAATTCGCATATTTTCGTGGAGATCGATTGTCCTACCAGAATTCGAGGATAACTGCCGGAAAACCGACTCAGCTAAACGGTATTCAACATTTCCATATAACACCGTTCAATGTTGTTGAGTTCGACAAGTTTAACGCGTTTGGCCATCCAGTTTAATGATGCTGAATGATGCTGAATAGCGTTGAACAAAGTTTGATAGTTGCCATCATACAATCCTTCAACAAAGTTGTAACCAACAGTGTTGGTTACAACAGAGGCCTATTACAGCAAACGCTTGTCATCATCGCTCGACAAAGGATTAAGAGCCACAACTGATCTAGGAAATGTATTTCGTCGTGTGCACTCTGTCCATAGTCCCCTCAACGGTCCACTATAAGATGTAGAGGGTATGACTGGGGGAGGTACCTCTCAAAATTCTGGGGTGGGAGTGCACAGCCCGGAGATGAAACTCTAACTCATTTTTAAAAAAATCATGTGCATGATTTCTCCCACGTATTTCAAATTTAACCCCATCTTTTCCCTTTTTCAAGTCAAAAGGGCAAAAAGTCTTAATAAGGACGAAACATCTCTCCATGACTTCCACGTCACGGGTAATTTGGCTGTGCGCATGCGTTAGGGTCTGGCCAAACGTAGTGTCCGTTGTTGTCAATGATTCACTAAAAATCTATACCCAATTTCAAGCCAGTAGGAAAAGAAATACCCTATTTCAGTTAAAAATGGTAAAATTTACACTCTATTTCAGATCAAAATCTACTCCTCACTTCGCACCGAATCGGGCCTACTTTCTTTTACGCCCACTTCAAGATGGCGGTCGATTAATGTTTTTACCAGAAAAAGGAAGACAACTGTTAAACAATTCACAAATTGATTGGATTCAAACCCACTCTTCTTTAAACTTACAACACCGAGATGCTAGTTTCGTAACTACCCTTTTTTAACGTGCATATCGTTGCATCTTGGCATTACACGAACTCTGTTCGTTTTCGAATACTACTTCACCAAATATTCGTCCTCGCATAAATTTTGACCTATTTCTGAAGCCTGACAGGAAAACAAAGCTTAATTTTAAATGCGAGACGTTTATTGGGCCTGTAAAGATAAACTATTGTTTAAGGTAGCGAAAAACGCAAATGTCCAACATCTTGACGTAGGCGTAAAAAGAAAATTTGCCCGAATCGACTCAAAAACCACACCATATGGGTTTGCACATACATATATAGCATATATAAAGGAAGCATCCTTTGGGGTTCCCTCAGAGAGACACTGCGAGATTCAAGGGATAATAATGACAATCGCTAGAAATAGTGCGCACAAGCTTGTCAGTTAGAGTCCATTTACTGATTTTCTTATTTTTAATTTGTCTTCAAGTATTCTGTGGCACTTGCCATTTATTTACATAACTTGCATTACATTGAGGCATCAGGAGACATAACACAAAATGAAACTAAGGAGCACGTTGCTAACAAAGCCAGAGTTTGGTTTTTAAATTTTTATACAATTGGATATTTATTCTAAGTTCAAATGCATATTTTCTTCTCTATGTGTTTTTCCACGTCATCCGGAACCTATGTAATGTCTACTGTCATTTAAAGATCGCCAAAGAAATGGAAAAGAAATGAGATTTGAAGGTGTTTAAAATGAGAATTTGGAGCTCATAACTAATCAGTAGAGGAAAATCAAAACAAATTTTCTTAAATTCTGACGTGGAAAATACTGAAAATGATTTAAACCGCATCTTAGCACAGCTCAGTAGCTTTCTTTTGAATGGTTAAACCGTAAGATTCCGTCTACAAACTCAAACGTTATAAGCCTGTACGTTTGACCTTGTACAGCATAATGAACAGTACCACGGCAAAGTACCGTTCAATAGCTTTCACTTGGATGGTCACAGATCCGGAATTCGTTTACAAAGTCAAAAGCCAGGCCTTTATCTAAAATCAGCCTCCTGTACGTTTTCAATCAACACGTTTGTAGAATTAATTAGGGAGACTTTGCTAGTGTGTAACTTACAAATTGTACGAGAACTTTAAGGACGTTCGTGCGAAAATCTTCTAACACTGATTTTTTCGTAAGACTGATTTCCTGCAACTAGGTAATGAGTTGATCGAGAAATGCAAAAAATATAATAATAATAATAATAATAATAATAATAATAATAATAATAATAATAATAATAATAATGGGGGTAACCGACTTCGTTTCCGATATAAGACGGTGATAAGATATCTGAAAAACCACACTAATTTTCGAAAGTCGGTGTTCCTTACTAGTTAAGGTAATTCCAACGAAAAAGAAGTTGTAATGAGAATTTGTTGAAACTTTGCACAGTTACTAATTACACCTAGTACATTAAAAAAATAAAATAAAAAGAGGGGTCACAGTGTCTGATTTCACGCTACGGGGCTGTAGTATATAGGTACTTTGCTATCTTTAGACAGCAATATTAAAAAACCTATCCTTGTACTAGAGACACCCATTACTTCAACAAAGTTATAACTAGCAATGGAATGTAAGCATTATTCTTATGATAGAAGTACAATGTTACACTAAAACGTCTTAAAATTGCCGTAACAATGAATCTAATTTGAAATAATAGGCAAATCGACTGTCCACACGGTTCCAGTGAAACGCCTAAAATCCGGCTGTAGTAGTGAATCAACCGGAATATTTCAAAATTGACGAATGAAAAGTTCTTCAAATTTGAATATATCATGTAAAGACGAATTTTCCTTAAATAAATGGAATAAAAAAGTGGGATCACCGAGTTAGTTTAGGAGAAAACGACCATTTATTTCTCTGAACAGCTCGGCTTCCATAGAAAACCTATCAAGTTCCGAACGCGCGCGCGCTCCTGCGCGCGCTAATGACGCAAACAATGATACGCAGAAAGGATGCGCAATGCAATTGAATGGAATCACCTTAGAGCGGTTTTCAATTGAGTGTCGAAAGTAATGTTGTGTTTGCTTTGGTTTTGCATTACTAGGCTCTCTGATTGGTTAAAAAAACTCGCGCCACTTTCTCAACCAATCAGGCGTAAAACCAAAACCAATCGTGACTTGCTCGCACGCGTTTTCCCGCGCTTAGCGCCAATTGCTTGTATTTGATTTGATTTCTGATTGGTTCATTTTGTGTTTTGTTCCTGTTGTGATTGGTCAGAGTAATTGCTTTGGTTTTGGTTTTACGACACTCATTTGAAAACCGCTCTAACGGACGTAAAGACAGTCGAGCAGGGCGGGAAAAGGCTTTTCCCGCCCTGCAGTCGAGTGACGATAACTCTCAATAAAGAAACAACAGTTTTCAGTATATGTAATCGCATGAGGCCGAGTAGAATTAAGGGAGCGGTCATTAATTATTGGGGGGGGGGGGAAGGGCCGGTAAAATTTCACAAGGAAGGGCCCAAAAATATTAACCCTCCCTCAAATTAAGGTCAAAAAATCTTGGCCCTCCACACAACATCAGCCCAAACAATTGCGACCCTCCCCCAAAATGGGATTGGTCGCTATTAGATTTGTTCTAACATGGAAGTCAATTTGAACACTTGAACAATTTGAAAAATTCATGGTGAGATACCAATAAGCTAATCGGCAGGGACATAGCGTGCAATTTTTAAGCTGTACGCACGAAGAGAGTATTTCGAGAGCCGGAGGCGCCCCCCTCTAGGGGTGTCTGGGAGCATGCTCCCCCAGAAAAGTTTGAAATTTGGGGTCTAGGAAATGCCATTTTCTGCGTTTTTTCGGGGGACATTTTCAATAAATAAATACGTAGTAAAACGCAATAGTAGTTGTTTATTTTATTTACGTGTCAGCCAATTGGGCAAGTGTTTTCGGTAAGGCTACAGTATGACAAAAAGAAAGGAAAAATGGTGACGCCATTGTTGACAGTTCACAAGCAAAGTCTATCGTTCAGACAGGTAACCTCCGTTACTACACCGTCAATGTCAACGTCCTTGATCTTATGGATGTGTAGAATTAAGGGAGCTCAATCTCTTGTCACTGATGGTACTTCAAAGAGGAGTTTTCAGCCTCATCATCAGCACAAAAGCTACGTTCAGCAGTGCATGTTGAGACAGGATACGTTAACAGTGTTACAAGCACAACATATACTACGGGATAAAACTGGGGGTTTGCGTGGTCACGAGTCTCAACCAAAGTCTTTGGCCTTACATGCTGGTCATTTCCGTTCCATATTTGTGCCTCCATCTTGTGACTTCGGCTTTGAACTCTTCCCCAGTGATCTCCGTATCACTTCGTAATAGCTGTAGACGTGACCCGTTTATTGACATTCACTATTATTCACAGTGTTTCTTTCCATTCGTAATGGAATAATGAAAAATTTTACATAAAGTTGCATTACTTTGATACGAAATAATATAACAATTTAATGTTAAAAATGCCTTCAGGCAATAGAAATATATTTTTCTCGCATTTCAGCTGTACGCCCGTGCGTACGTGCATATATGGACACTACGCCCCTGAATTCAGAGAAGTATTAAAGATAATGGCAAATTACCTGTGGCAAAGTGTGCCTGGACACAAGTGCGCAGCCACGTAAACTTGGTTCCGAATTAGTATAAACTCTTAAAAAACATGAAGTCAGGTGTGTATTTAAAAACGCTGCCAAGAAAACATTCAAATGGTTGAAATTTTGACATTCAAAGTATTCCAAAGTTATTTTTGCAGCGGCATTTCTTTTACCATCTGGCGACTAGTGATTAAATAGAAACTTTGAAATTTCCCACTCCGTCATGAAAATTCCAAAGCGCTTGCTCTCCCCTTCCATGTCCTGCAAATTCGACCAGATCTTGTTGTATGTAAAAGTGTGGTAATGCTCTCCTCCTCCCTCGTCTCCTCCTCCTCCTCCTCCTCCTCCACAACTGCTTCGCCTTCGTCTTCAATTTTATCATACACTTTGTCAAAATCCCCTCTATCGTCAATATCACTTCCAATTTCCTGCACCACAACATCGTCTTCATCACCATCATCATCGTCGCTATCACTGTCTTTGGGAACTTGAAGGCTATTGGGAACCAGCGACCTACCGATGTCTGCTGTTATGACCATTACTTTTTCTTGTTTTAACGTCCCCCTTTTACTACTTCAACTTCCGCTTAGCAATGTGCATGTCCAGTACAGCAACTGTCAGGTTTTTAATTTTCGTTCCCTGTATATGGCTTCGTAATCTTCGCAATCTTCGAAGCGTTTCCGCTTCTCTTCTCGGCAGGTTTGCACGCTTCCTACTCTGCGCTCTCCGAGCAAATAAAATCTGTAATTTAAGATCCTTTCGCAGGATAGATTTCTTCTTCGGGAAAATCATGTACCCAAACCACATGACTCGGGAACTATCAGGCAGAACTTGCTGTGTATAGAAACTTTTGAAACATCCCTTAAAAAGCTTGAAAAAGATCTCAAGGAACACCTCAAAACAACCATACACTCTTCTGGCCAGATTTTGACTGGGCGCAAAACTGCTCATGCCTTTGACGAATTGTTTGAATTGCAATGCTATGAAAAGGGAATTAGACAGTGTACGCTCTGGACTAGTCGAGATGCAGCAAACTTGCGAATCAGCATTTAAACACACATTTTCTGCGACGAAAAGGAAGTCGCGATCAAGTAAACAGAATAGCAACAAGAGGAAGAAACTGAAAAAGGTGAGGCGTTTAGCTAGAACGGATGAGATTTAAGAAGATTGCGGCAGAGCTGCCAGAAGGAAAGACATGCACAAAGGTTTTACGCACAGAGATTGTCATCCAACTAGGAAAGAGACAAAAGAAATGGGCCGCCGCGTTGATATCTTCAGGATGTAGTCTTTTAGATGACACTGCAAAATCCGAACTTCGTAGGTTTTTAAGTTTTGCTGGAACTGAAAGTGGTGACGACGCAAATTATGACGATGAAGGTGATGGCGAGGCAAGTGATGCTGCTGTAGATGATGGCAATGAAAGTGACGGCGACGAAGCTGATGATGGGGAAGGTGATGGTGTTGAAAGTGATGGCGACGAAGGTCATGACGATGCAGGTGTCAGATTGCGTTGAAAGTGATGGCGATGAAGGTCATGGTGATGAAATTCATGGTGTCTAGAGTGATAAACTGTCATTTACATTTTTCGCTGTTACTGTTAGCCTGTCAAATCTTGAAAGTATCTCGAAAGTATATTATTTATGAGACCATCGTGGCTATTTGCTTTATTTATTACCGTATAACATAACGAGATGCATGTTTTCCAGCTTTTTTCAAGCATTGTATAAACAAGAAAATGCAACATCCCTCAATTTTGCTATCTGTTGTTTCATTATATTAATGACCAATCAAAGCGATCTAAGTGATTCTTATCGAGTCCAAGCTTCAGCAAACTAGACGTCGATAATGGACTATTTCAGCTATATTATGAAGCATGCGCACACTCCTGTGAAGTGTCCTCAACTGCCAGCATTCAAAGCAGTAGGCGGAGCACGCTTCATAACATAGCTAGAATGGTCGGTAGAAGTCGACCTATGTTATATAGTCCAGTCCGTTAGCGTCGAAATTTACGAAAATCGTGACAAGTCGCGTAAAAGCACCAAATTTGGCATACATGTCCTTGAGGGCATATAAAACAAATTTAGAAGGGGTGCCACGTGATCCGAGTATCCGGGGGGCCACAGCACTCAAATTAATTTTTATTCATGGTCACAGGACTCCCACGCTCATGAAAAGACCACACACTGGCAAACTGAAGAGGATTTGATGGGCTTTTTTAACTGGCCTTGTCAGCGAACGACAGAAAATGACAACAAACAGCCGTTAAAGTTTACCGAGCCACATATCCTTGTATTTTCCGCTCCCTTTTCGCCTGCCTGTGTTCCCTGTGGTCAAATAGACTTAAAACTGAATCGTTTCACTTCAGATAACTGTGAAGGGAACGAATAATTATTAGTTCGAATTAGTCGACAAACAGTCCCAAATCAGCAGCTCAAATCGCAAAGGAAACCATTGCCTGCTACAGCTATTCAAACATTACTTATTTCGGGTTATTTTCGTCAATCGTTCAGGAACATGTACGCCGACCCATTTAGGAGAAGGATAACTGAAAGAAGTGACTTCCGTTCTTAATTCTTTTGAGTTACGTTTCTTTACAGCCTCTCCCGCATTAAGTTCCTTTAGACAATAAAAGCTAGTCGGGTTGACGAGAAATCTGGAAAATGTCAGATGTTTTAAGTGTACTGTTGAGAAAAACATCGCGAGAGACATTTTAAGGTCACTGACATCTCTGCCTTTACTTTAAAAGTCAGTTTAATTCACAGTACAATGACTGAAGAAACAAAATTAGTAACGAACATTTATATATGAAATAATCATATATTTGAACTAATGATAGAATTATATGAAGATCATCGCAGTGAAGGTGTTTCAACTTAAACAGTTGAAAAGAAGAAACCTGAAAGAATTCAGGCTTGAGCGGGGAATCGAACCTTGCATGACCTCTGCGATACCGGTGCAGCGCTCTAAAGCGCTATGATTATTTCTTATATTAATGTTCATTTCTCCATCTACGGGGTAAATACGAACTCTCGATTGACCAGCTCCCAGTTGGCTTGATAGTTCAGTTGGTTAGAGCGCTGCACCGGTATCGCAGAGGTCATGGGTCAGTTCGATTCCCGTTCAAGCCTGAATTTTTTCAGGTTTCTTCTTTTCAACAGCTTAAGTTGAAACACCTTCACTGCGATGATCTTCATATAATTCTAAAATTGGCAACGTTCAGTTCAATCTGCCATGAGTCGTGTGTCACCAGCAAGTACCATAAGAAGCACGCACGCTTGCTAAACTCTCTTTCACGGTAGTCAACCAGCTCCAACGATTAGTCACCACTTTTTCCAGCATCGTACGTTTTTCTTTCTTTTTTGTCTTGCAGTTCTTAATTCAGTACACCGCATCGGGTACTTAACTTATGCCGATAACATTAATCAAATCCCTCCCTCTTAGAAAACAGGGGCACCCAACGGTTCGTTTTCGGAGGAATATCTGTTCGGCAGACCGAAGTCGCCTGAGATATTCGGATTTAATTGCAGTGAAAAATAAAGATTTCTGTGGCGAAACATCACCTCACGGATTTTCTTAAAAAAATGACTGATTAATTCCTTTTATTTTTGGAGGGACAAATATGTCATTTAGAGTGTAAAATAAGGTCAGCTAGCATTTTCGGAATGACATTAGCAGCTCGGAAATTCGACGGATAGGATTCCGTTTCCTAAAATTGTATGCGCCTTAACTGATTTTCAGCTAAAAACGCCGAACAGTTCAACCCGTATTAGCTCACACAAATATGCCCTTAAAAAGCTCGGAAACGATCTTAGAAACCAGAAAATGGTATTTCAAGTATTTTGCTAAAAGTTTCTCTTTGGGTGCCCTTAAGAAAAGACGCCGAGTTCTGCAGAAAAGGATTTTATTGTATATTTCAGGCGAGCGTTCGCCTGAAAAACGCGTAAAACATTAATCAGGCTAAATTACTTGCGACTGTTAGATTCCGAATACAACGCATAAAAGGAGAGCGAAAAGGCCTAGATATGGTGACGAGCTCAATCTTTCGCCCTAGAATAGCGAGGGACGTAAATAATTACCGTCTTAGAGTTTCAGTGTAGGTCTTTTAAATAACGCGTAGATCAGAGGGGATGGTTATTAGCTGTTATTGTAATAGGCCAGAATCTTCTCTGACAACATTACGTGTTCTTCACGATTAACGTAAAAAACGCTATTGCTTCCTTATTTTATTTTTACCATCACTTGTTTTTGTTTTTCCTCTGAATGTAGCTAGCAGCCTTAGCAGCTCACACCTACAACCGCCTGCAGAACAGGCGTTTCCAATTAATGCCTGTCTTGCGCGCAGGCTCCTATTTACACCCGAGAGAATGGCTGATTAACCCATAAAAATCCCCTTCTCCAGTTTGGTGAAAAAATTCTGAAGTTCGCCAGGTCATTCTAGCTAACTGATGCCTTTTGATGTTTTTGTTGTCGAGCTTTGTCGGCCTTTATCTCTTATAACGATCGATCTCGAGATCTACAGTATGCGTGGCTGAGTGATCACAAATTGAATTATTGAATGTGTTGGTTTATTTGTAACACTTTTTAATTAGAAAAGAAATTTCTCTCCCAGATATGTCTTTGTCAAAAGAAAGCTTGAACTAAGACTTAGATAAGCTGCTTAACCCTTTTGGGATAAGCTTTATTTTCCATTAGTCCGGCTTATGGTTGTTGTCCACCAGTCACGGCCAGTAATCTATTTGACCACAGGAACCCCAGGCTCATGAGCAGATCTCTTGGTAGACAAATGTACATACAGTATGTGGATTTGATGTGGCAAGTAACTCTAATGACTGTTTATTATCATTTGTTCCGTTCGCTGATGAAATCAGTTAAAAAGTTCCCTACAATAATTCTATTTTGGTATTAGTGATTTGTTAGTGAGCCTGGTTGTCCTGTGACCAAGTTATTGACAATAGATTTGCGTTCCACGGCCCCCCGGATGCTCGGATCTCGTGGCACCCCTTCTCAATTAGTTTTATACGGTCTCAAGAATATGTGTGCCAAATTTGATGCTTTTACGCGATTTGTCACGATTTTTCCCTTAACGGACCGGACTAATATTAAGAAATGTATATATTTATATAAAAAATATATTGTTAAAACAGGCGCCCAAACATTTGGCACCCTCCCTTAGTGTAAGCTCAAAAACATATGACCCTCCCCAAATGGGAGCCCAAAAAACCCTGGCCCTCCCCCTAAATTTACCGGCCCTCCCCCCCCCCCAATAATTAATGACCGCTCCCTAAGGATAAATTTTCACGCGTATTTTCAAAGTTTTCACAAAATTTGAAAATACAAGTGAAAATACAAGTGAAATTTATCCTTAATTCTACGAGAACTCAATGCGATTACTTGTTTATAACACAGAGGGCAAAATTTTCGGAAAACTTTCCATGCACGTTGAAACACAATCAGCCGGCCCTCAGAATAATTATAAAAGTACCCGCTCGTAAACAATTCACCAAACAAGCATTTCAGCTGTTGCTCAGCACACAGAACAAGAAAGACTGACCATTATGTACATCTTAAGAGATAAATACAATTGTAGTTCATTCACAAAACACACTTAAAACTCAATTACCTAAGTAAATTTTATTCACCTGAGTTGCGAAGCTTCCTCTCGCTGGAAAAACTATCAACCACGTCGCTGTAAGTTTTCAGTAGTTTTAAAACAAATAACAATTTGCTGTTTCCCGTAACACATATAGGTTTACCTTTTGGAATTCCTCTTCAAGCAAACTCCCGATCTCCATACCATTTTTACCAACCATCTCGGTTAAAAGTCAAACTTTGAAGCGATCCTCGCGTTTTTCGTTTCAAGACGCCTACAAAATGCAAACGGCGCGCTCTCGCGCTCAGCCAATCAAATGCGAGTAATTTTGGCGCTTGGCCAATCCCGAATTAGTAATTTTGCCCTCGTCCGAAAGAAAATTAAGAAAAAATGCCCTCGGTCTCAACCAATCAGCATTCAGTAATTTTGCCCTCTACGTTATAAGTTTACAAAACATGATCTCTACGTTAGCGAGCGCGCTTGTGTGACATTGCGACATCTAAACAATCAACGTGAACGTCCTCAAAAACAGGTCTGCTCACTTTCTGTTACAGCTACAGCTTCAAAATTGATCAGTAAAATCTTTTAAATTTCGTAAATTTCTCAGAAGTGAAATGTTACGGAAATTACTTAACATCAGATTTCATTTTCCTTTTTCTCCATACAAACACTCTTTTTTACACTAGGTTCGAATTCCTCACCGTCAGTATGGCGAAAACAACATCTGGAAAGGGTTTCTTCGCCATCAAGCAGAGCTGAAATTATCCGATGTTTGTGCAGAAGGTTAGGGATAGTTTATATATAGAATTATTTGGTTTGATTTCCTGCCAGTTCTACTCAGTTGCAGCAATTGGATATATGAGAATCTTTTATAGGGGAATTCACCTAAAAGTTACCTTTTTCATAATTCAGCCTTTTCCGCGGTGCAAAATCTTCGCTAATATGGCGAAGAAATATCTGTAAAGGGTCTATCACCCATCAAGCAGATCTGAAATTATCCGATGTTTGTCCAGAAGGGCAGGGATGATTCGCATATAAAATCATATGGCTTGATTTCCTGCCAGTTCTATTCAATTACAGCCTCCCCCCCCCCCCCCAACACACACACACTTGATTCATCCTTGAATCAAGCTGGACTGACGCGAAACAAATTGAAATTAACAGAACAGAAGAAGCTTTAGACCTGTGTCCTGGCTGTCATAGAAGCAGGCATCGGAACTACTGAACATCAGAGCGCCAGACAAGAATCTAAGTTCCTGATAGTTGTCAGCAGCCTTAAATATCAGTAACAAGCAGAAGACAACAGACACTGGACTCTCAAAATAAGAACTGAAATCTTGATCAACTGAGACATATACTGAAAAAAAAAATGAAAAAATTCTGCGAAGGAGACTGAATAGTTTTTTATGTGTTGTTATTATTTTTTTACATTGGCGAAGCTAATAAACTAAAAATAAAATAAAATAAAATTTCGCGCCCGTAAAACTTGTGGCTGACAGTTACTTCATTTGGAATCCACACTCAACGTAAATCAACGTCGAGAGCCTAAGCTTTTACAAACGGCCTTACTGTGGCGTTTTTTGTTTGTTTGTTTGTTTGTTTTGTTGTTTTTTTACATTTGTCTGAATTATGTTTTTTGCAAAATTGTGGTGGGAACTACGTCCGCTTCATACGATTGAACGCTGTGACGCCAGGGAGGTGTTATCCCTTTCATGATGGAACTTCTTGTTTACGAGAAAGAGTGGTTGAGTCAAGTGCAGTTACAAACAGGCAGCTGTTTTTACACGAACAGCGCGTTCAAGGTGGGTTTTCACTGCCTAGAATTTTCTAGGTGCCCTTTTACGGGCATATTACTACATATGGACTGAAAGACGACATTTGAACGGCTGGTGCCGAGATAAAAATCTGACCTCCTTTTAACTTTTGCGTTCAAGCAAGCCCTTTGTACATTGTAAAGCGCACTTAAAAATTATGCGGCAGTAAAAGCTCACCTTTATCTAGCGATAATTTCAGCCTTGTTCCCAGTCGTTCTCGACGGGAAATTAAATGTGACGTCATCCGTCGAACTTGATACCAAAACGGAAACTCCAGAGAAAAAGTCTTCCAAAAAGCAAATCAACATTCTTTCAACTATACTTGACGATCTTTTTCAAATCCTGGAATTTGTCTAATGTGGCCGACCTAACCAGGATGTAAATGCACAGGAACCGCGTTCACGCTCACATAAAGATGTCTTCGTGCTAACATTCTCCATAAAACTGAATTTGGTCATTTCACCTTGTGTTGCAGTGGACAGCAAAGAACTGTAACATATATAACACACGCTGAGAGTGATCGTCTTGGTAATTAAACCTTTTGTTTGGCGCCGTTCTCGTTGCAGTCGTGGTTGCTGAAGGTCCGTAACAACTAGTTAGATACTGTAGCTTAGGGAAATAAGCATGCATAATATGGCTTTTAAATAGCCCGAGTAGAAACCTGTAAGAAGAAGGCTTTTATTTTCCTCAGGGGGATTAATGCAAGATTGAAACAATACGGAACTTATAAGTGACAATACGCATCCCAATGTTAGTCATATTTCCTTTACTTATTACTGTTTTCTTTGTTTCTCATTCAATATTGTTCCCCGTGGCACTAGTGTCAATGTACCTATTTACATCAAGTGGACGTTCCAAAGCGGCAACAGAGCACGAAACAATATGAAACACTACAAGGAAAGTAATACGTCATCAAAATCTCAGGTTTTAACACTTCTTACCGCAAAGTACTACTATCACTGCAGGTGCACTTATTTACGCCAAAATTTGATATTTCGTTCTTTATTTAATTTTTTTTTCATTTGTACGTACAATCATCTTCCCTCTGTG
Source organism: Siderastrea radians (assembly GCA_964017195.1). Lineage (NCBI taxonomy): Eukaryota > Metazoa > Cnidaria > Anthozoa > Scleractinia > Rhizangiidae > Siderastrea > Siderastrea radians. The sequence continues at coordinate 40,317,993 of OZ024892.1, forward strand.
CGTCTTCAACACCCAGGACCTATGTCATGTCTACTTTCATTTGAAGATTACCGCCAGGGCCACCAGGATAACTGCCTTAATCTGCACACAACCTTCTAGGTGGATATATGAGGTTTTTTTAAAGGGGGAATTCACCTAAAAGCTACCTTTTTGTTTAGTTTCAGCCCTTTTCCGCAGGGCCAAATCTCCACCAATACGGCAGAAAAATATCTGTTAAGGTCTATTACCCATCAAGCAGATCTGAAATTATCCGATGTTTGTCCAGAAGGGCAGGGATGATTCGTATATAAAACCATATGGCTTGATTTCCTGCCAGTTCTGTTCAATTACAGCCCCACACCAACTTGTTCAATCAAATTCGTACTTTTTCCACATTTCGTCAAAAAGTGGCTTGCAACTGATAGAGGCTCCTAGTTTCGCACACAGCAAAAACGACCCTGACATTTTCCGGTGCAGTGAATACGTTTCTTCGGGGGGAGGGGACAGGCGATGACGTAGCATGATTGGCAGGAGCTCCTGAATGCGTCTGGTGGTGTCCTGGGTCTGAAAATTGAACGGCTCGTCATTGGCGAAAGGCTCTCCGAGTATCATTACTGCGTCTGCGTGTGCGTTGATCATCACCTACCACAATCAATCAATCAATCAATAAACTTTATTTATCCTCGAATTTACAGTGTAGCACTCAAGTGCTAATATCTTCGAGCCAACTACATTAATAAATAATTATAATAAAAAGTTAATTCTATATAACAAATAAGATAACTAACTACCTAAACAACTAACTTGCAAATTATCATGATGTAGAAAGGTTTGCAGTTCCTGCCCTTTTAAGTAAATTATTGTTCCCCGTAGATATCAGTCGTCGAAAAGAAGTAAAATCAGAAATAGTGCGGTAATGGTCAGGAAGAGAATTCCAGGATGTTGCTGCCAAGTAACTAAAGGAATTGAGACCATAAGAAGTGGTCAATGGTTTGGGCAAACAGAGCATATTATGTCCTCTTAAAAAATAGGTGCTAGAGCGTAAACGAAACATATCTTTTAAATATCTTGGATAATCAGAAAAATGAAGACATTTAAAAATAGTAAGAATCATGTTTTGTAAACGCTTGTCCTTAAGGTTTGCGGTTCCTGCCTTTTTAAGTAAATTATTGTACTCAGAGTTAAGATCCTTGAAAATGAATCGAAGAATACGTTTGTTTAAGAGGTCCAGTTTATCCGAATCTTGTTTACTAGAGAAATGCCACACCATAGAACAATAATAAAAGTGAGGAAGTATAAATGCCTTATAAAGACGGAGCATGGCTTCAGTAGACATCAGTTTGCCAAACCTTGTCATAACGCTAAACTGATTGTTTACCTTTTTACATATAGAGGACACATGTTGCTTAAACGTAAGATCTTTGCTACCACAAAGAGAAAAGGGTACACTTGAATAAACTAAAGCACTTCGGGGTTATTCAAAATAAATGAAAGTCCGCACACACGAAATTGGACTTCCTCGAAGTCTGTTTTTAGCAGTTTATCGTTTGCGTACTGGACCACATAGTCTCGCTGGTGCTTCGCCACCCGAACTAAGGGAGAAAGTCGCGCGGGTCAGATTCTGGTCTTACCGACCATGAACCTAGATCGAGAATCACGAGTGATGTCACAAACAGTTTACTGTTTTACCTTCATATATCAGATTTCTAGGATATGCAGGGCCACTAGTGTGAAGTCCAGGAACCGAAATACCGAAATTATAGATTAAGTAATTTCCTATTTGCTTATTCATCCCGAAGATATCTACATCAACGGCCCACCAAAAGTAAGAAACTCAAACACGACTTGTTGATAAACAACCGAAGATAAAACGTGTAAGTGAAACGGTCTGGACAAACCCTGTTAGCATTTTTAGTGTCAAAAAAGAAAACTTTTAATACCTTCTTAGTGAAACACTCAGTGGACAGGGTAGATGTTTAAACTACCCAACTGAGTGCAGCGACTCCCCTCCTCACTGCACCTCCTCATCCCCCGAAAGTGACGGCTACCACTAAATACACAAGGTAACAACCCTGGGCCCGATTGCACAAAAGTAACAAGATTAAGTGGGATTTTTTTGCAACCGTTCCCTGTGTTCCGAAGGATTTCCTTGTGCCCCCCTTTGTATTTCCTATACTCACTAATCCATCTTCGGCCGAGTTATCCGTGATACCGTGCAAGAAAATCCTCCAGAACGAAAGCAATGGTTGCAGAAAATTCGCACTTAATCTTAAGTTGCTTTACACAATAATGCAACCGTGCCCTGACACCTTAGATAAAACCACTAGCATGCAGTAAATGCTAGTTAGGAGAATCTTTTCGAATTAACATGACAAGAAGTCGGGGGTGGCTTTCAAAAGATAATTTTACGGCATTCACAGTGAGTTATTCCCACTTACTAACCTTTGATTCATATCCAGTGAGAAATCCCAGCCCAATAGAGTTGTCAATCACCATGGATCGGTCTCCAATGGCTGCACCGCGGATTATCTACATAACAAGTACAATAAGTTGTGAATTAGAAGTGAAATTAGCCTCAGAAAATAGCCGACGTTTCACAAGGTCGCCACTTGAGCCCTCGCAAAACGACGTCTGAGTAACGAGCGCAGAAATTCTATACTGATGACGTGTCACTACCCAGATCTTGGTAGTGCTTCTGATTGGTTGGAATTTTCTTTCAACCAATCAGAAGCACTACCAAGATCTGGGTAGTGACGCGTCATCAGTATGGAATTTCTGTGCTCGTTACTCAGACGTCGTTTTGCGAGGGCTCGAGTGGCGACCTCGTGAAACGGCTGTTTTCAAAAGCTAATTAAAAGTGAAATTTGAGCTACAACAGTTGTAAAGAAAGAAATACAAGTTCTTCATCGACTGGTGGTGTTAAATCTTTAGAAATGAGCTGATGTGGTCAGTTAATCGTCACATTTGTAGTTGCATGAACTTACGATTTAAAATTTAAAATATTTTACGTCTAATATCTAGGAGAAAGGAATAAGAAAACAGGGACAGGCTCTGTGCAAAAATGAGACAAGTCAGAATCTCTGAGTTTACCTTTATATATCGGTCCACAAATTTCTTGTCGTAAGCACGAGAAGCTCCAAAGTCAAGAAGATAAATCTGTACAAAAAAGGATTTCATGTTTACTTCAAACATGAATAAAACGAGAATGCAACAGTTAGAAAATAAAAGAGAGTAAAAGGAACAACAACAACAACAACAACAACAGAACCAACAACAAACAAACAAAAAAGGTTGCATAAGTCACATGTATGGCACTTTGTCTGCCGTTTTTAAAGAGCATAGCGAAAACAAAGTTAAACGTTAGATCAGTTAATTCAAATGACTATTGTGATACTAAATCCAGGCTTCTTATGTTTGCTTCAATCAATATCATCAGATGAACAAACACAAAACTACCTCTGGTAAAATTTGGCAACTACATATAAAGTATATACAAGTTTTCATATGAGTTTTCCTTAGCATCTTTGTACAAAATGTTTTAAATAATTATGATCAAACCAGTGAAAGTGATGTTTGACAAACCTTTTCAGTTTCTGGATTGTAGAAGAAATTTGACCAGTTGGGGTCCGTTTGCATGAACCTGAACTCAAACAACTCCTTCAAGCAAAGTTTGAGGATGTTAAGACAAATCTGTAAAGAAATAAAAACGATACCAAGCAAATTTTAGTTTAATCGATATTTACAAATCAGCTGGCGGGGGGCCAGAACTCACTGGCTCCATCCAACTACACCCTAGTTATGTTGGAAACAGGCTGTGGGTGCAGGTTAGAGACCCCCACCCCCCGCCCCAGAGCAACAGAACCCATTAATCCTGGCACATCTTACTACACCCTAGTGATGTCGAAAAGAGGCTGTGGGTGGAGGTAAGAGAGAACCCACCCCTCCCCCCCCCCAAGAACCTGGTGGTCCTTTAGCAGGGCAGATAATGCAGGCATTGAGTTCCCACATGGGGCTTATCAACACGCTAGAGGAAGTTCAACAATCACATGTATCAACTCTCAGCAAGTTCTTATTGTGAATTCTCCAGCAACACGGAAAGAAACACTCAGGGCAGCATGGCCCTTTCAGGTGCTATGTCCTGTTAAGTTCACCAGAACCAGGACCAGAATATTTGATAGTTGTAAACATGTCAGGAAATGTTACTGCACCTTTCAATAACACCTGAACGTTGAAGATTAAGAGTCAACCAACGGTCACGTTTGAACACTGCCAATGGTGGATTTCAATCCACTATGTTGCTTCCTCCTTCTCACAGTTCGCTGGTTGTTTTCTCAATTGTCGCTGACGGCAGTAAAAAATGCAATGTGTTAACTGGACTCTGAAGTTGAGAGTTTGCATCTTATATTGAAAGGTGCAGTAAACAAGCTCTATCCAAATGACTGAACGAGACAAGCCACATGGTACATCAAATCGACTAGAAGCGTTACTTGTCCACCGCAGGTTTAATCCCCACTCCTCATCCGAAAAATGTTCATTTCTGATGATGGTTCATGCACCAGGTGGGGATCTGAGAGATGAGTCAAGTTTCTTGTCTAGCGAAACAACACCATGGAGATACCAGACTCCAAACGCTAACTTAAGAGGAAGTCATCATCATACGCAGGCTATGATCATCAGTGACTTCAGACTGCAGAATTTGGTAGCCAGTTCTAAAGTTATTTCACCTTGGATTTTTTTAAGTTGCCATTATAATGTGATGGTATGAAAATTTGTAGTCACAGTACCTTATTGATTGTCTCCTGGTCAGGATTTTCGATCTTGTCAAGTGATGTCCCCTCTATCAGCTCTGTTGTTAGCACTTGTTTGGAGGTGAGATTTTCAATAACCTCGGGTACATAATATTCTGGCATATCTTTAAGTAATTCCCTAAAAGTAAAAGCAAAAAGTTAACCTCAATAATCTCACTGACAGGCAAAAAGCTATTATCAGTTGACAGAGACTCAGATCCACAATTACATTTTGCAATTAAAGGGCTTGGTGGAAAAAGGATGTAAGTGATGGTTTGAGGTTGAAATCTAATTTGTTCTAATTTACCTCAACTTTGGCACACAAAAGATATCATTCGCACTTCACTTGGGTGAGTTCAGTTTTTTGTTGAGAAAAAATAATAAGCTAATTCTTCGAATTTAAGCTCTCAGGTCAATGAATAAATGCACACCCGTTCTTACATGAAAACCAGCCCGTGCACCAAAGTCAAGCTTAACGAAACAATTTTGGATTTTAACCTAAAATCATTACTTACGCCCTTTTCAAGGGGGGGGGGGGAGTATAGGGTATTTTCCTGAGCTGAGAAAAGTGACATTTATTTGGTGTAAACTGTGAAATGGCTGTTTTCTTTCTTGTGAAATGTGATTTGCTAAGTAGGCATGAGGTGACATTGCCAGGACTATTACTGGTGAAGAGAGAATGGTGTTTATAATTGTCATGAATTGTGATGTTGTAGCCATTATGCAAAATGTAGTGTGCAGAAGGCGATGAACTGCAACGAACATGAAATGACTGTTTTATTTGCACTGAAACGTGATCTGGACCCTCCCTATACCCCCTCGTTTTCCATCAAGACGTTCAATTCTACTGATTAGCAAATTGATACAAGATTGTCCATACAGCACACATGAGAACTGTCTGTTAAACTATATGAGAATACTAAAAGGTTGTATCAATGCAAGGAAGAAGAATATCTATATTACTTCAAGCTCAAAACAATGCAATCAATACGGTCAAACTTTAAGGTAAAACTCTTGAGGCCCATCAAGCGTACAATGTTTCATGACAAAACATGTAATGTTTGATACCCAAGAGACCATGTTTTTTCGTCATGTGGATACTCTCAGATGAAAACGACAGTCCTACTTATACTGTATTGAAGAATGGTCATAATTATTGGTTCTTGTAACCCTTTAAGCCCCAGTAGTGACAAGCATCTAATTTCTCCTTACACTATCACTACTTGATCAAACATACAGGTCATGAGAATCAAGGAAATGATCACCAATGATCAAATGTCTTGATTTTTGATCAAATTCTCCCAACTAGTAACATAAGAAATATATGGAGAATAGTGAGGAGAATATGGATGTTGATATTAGGGCTTAAAGGGTTAAGGATCAAGATGCACCTGAAGTGCTGTGCGTTCTTGGCCTCTCTCAGATAGTCCACTTCCCAAGCCATCTCTCGTCGAGCTACATCCATAGCATTCTCTGCGTATAAACCTAGTGATCAATGCAAATGGCAATATTATTAGTCAGAGAGACTATTCAGATGATATAATGTTTGTCATTGGTGAAATGTGCTCCACTGTTAACACTTTCACACCTACGAAAAGCAGCCAAGATTGCAAATAGAAAAATAACCAAATTTAATTTTGAGAAATATTGCAAAACAAACAGCACTATTACAACAAACTGGTAATTAAAAGTGCTTTTACTTGAATGATCACATTTTGGATTTCATCAACAGTTTCAAAAGTAAGAGCCACCTTGTAAAATACAATAAACAGCCCCACAAGTGGTAAAGTACTAATCATATAACCGCAAAGCTTTCATTTGAATGGTCACACTTAGGGATTTCATCCACAAACTCAAATGTTAGAACCATGTTGTACAGCATAATAAAAAGCACCATGAGAAAGTACTGCCCAGTAGCTTTTATTTGAATGGCCCACTTCAGGATTTCATCCACAGACTGAAATGTTAGAACCATGTTGTATAGCACAATAAACAGCACCACAGGAAAGTACTGCTCAATAGCTTTCATTTGAATGGTCACACTTTAGGATTTCATCCACAGACTCAAAATTAAGTTAGAACCACCTTGTACAGCATAATAAACAGCACCATGGGAAGGTACTGCTCAGTAGCTTCCGTTTGAATGGTCACACTTTAGGATTTCATCCACAGACTCAAAAGTTAGAACCACCTTGTGCAGTATAATGAATGGTATCACAACAAAGTTCTACTCAATAACTTTCATTGGATGGTCATACTTTAGGATTTCATCCACAGACTTAAAAGTTACAACCACCTTGCACATCAATAAACAGCATTTATACCATAAAGCATTGCTCAATGATATGGTCACAGTTAGGATGTCATCCACAGACGCAACATTTAAAACCACATGTTATTGAGCATTACAGATTCAAGGCTGGACTCTGGGAACGAAAGGGCTCAATCAGAACCAGGGGTAAGATAAGGTAACATCATTTATGAGCAAGGGTGGCCCACATGAGCTGGAGTATTAACCCATTTTCTGTAGCATGAAGCAACTGAGAGTATTACTACTCCCCCCTGGATGGGCTGCTAGTCCATCGCAGGGATATCCCCAACAGTACTTCGACGGTACCCATTTTACACACCTGAGTGGAGAGAGACAACATGGGGCAAAGTTTCTTGTCTAGGGAAACAACATGATGGCAGGGAATGGGCATCGAACCACCAAAATTCAAAATTGAAGTCCAACACACTAACAACTACTAACATCACCGCGCCCCCAACGATGACCACCAGAGGCTGGTTGCATAAAAGTTGGTCCTAAGACCTGGTCAGGGGGTAGGGGGAGGGGATACATTACCACCCCAGAACAACAAAACTGTCCCTCTTCTCTCTTTCTTAAATTAGTGGCTCACAATGCAAGACTCACCTTCAGGTAAAAGATTGCTGACTTTCAGCACTGCCATGAGGTTGTTGATATCGCTGTCGATACTCTCAGCAACTCCAGGATACTAACAGGAGAGAAATAAAGATCAATACTTGGTCATTTACGGGCAAATTTCAATATTAACAAATATAAAGTAAACATGACATATTAAATAGCCCCACTTTAGGATTTCATCCAAACATTCAGAAGTTAGAGCCTTCATGTACAGCACCATATTGATATGAAAGTTCCGCTCATGATCAACAGCTTCCATCTGTAAGGTTGCACTTAAGGCTTTCATCAACAGACTCAAAAATTAGGATACCTTTACACATCACAACTAAAAAAGTACATCAGAATAGAGATCTTCAGTAGCTTTAAAGAATGGTTGCAATTTAGGAGTTCAGTAAGAATCACCTGGCACAGCATGCATAATGAACAACACCACAGGAAAGTACTGCTCAGTAGGTTTCATTTGAATAGCCACACTTTAATTAGGATTTCATCCACAGACTCAAAAGTTACAACCACCTTTTACAGCATAATAAACAGTACCACAGGAAAGTACAGAACAAGGTGACACATAACTAACTCATCCACTCAAAAGTTAAAAACAAATGAATGATTGAGGTAGGACTCTAAGAGACACAAGAATACACCAGTACTTATAAGCATCAAGAAAAGATACCCAGGCTTTGACTGTCAGCTAGAGTGCAGCATTGCAGGGTTAAAGCTACTTTTAATAAAAAAAAAAATGTTCTCACTGGCACATAACATTTACAACAGTGCATCAAACATGGTACTCCAAATTTCATGAAGGAAGCTTATTTTCCTACTAGAAAATTTTAAACAGGGTCATTTGAAATCCTTTAATTTGCAGTTGTTCCACTGCAAACTTAAAGTATTACCACTCAGATTTAATTTGCCATTGGAGTGACTCAAGGGAATTTCATATCTCAAGATATTCATGTCACACTGGTCACCAATGCACCTTTGACTTTAAAGCTGTGTGTGGCAAGTTCAGACATTTGTAAAAATAGGTCCCCTAAAATCTGCAAAAGAGGGCTCTAAGAGGTAAACAATCCATGGACATTGAGTAAACAGTACATGTACATGTGTACACATTCAGATCAGCCTGTTGTTACTGAATGATGTCGTAAAGCTTGATTGTGATTCTGGGGGGGGGCAGGGGGTGGGAACTTGTAAGTTTAGGGGGGGGAGGGAGTGTACAGGAGGCAGGAAAAGAGGGGGTGGGAAGTAAGAATTCCAAAGTGGCAAGAAGTTGCAGAAACAGAAAAAAATATGTTGCAAACAAAAACTACAAAGAATGGGGAGCCAATAAAAGTGAGGCAGGAACTGGGATTAGATTTAATTCATTTTAAATTCTCATACCTGAATCTTAACAGCTACAGGTCTCCCATCTTTGAGTACACCCCTGTGGACCTGACCAATGGATGCCGCAGCAAAAGGCTTCATATCAAACTCTAACAGTTGGTCACGCCAATTAGCTCCCAGCTCCTTGATGAGAACTTTCTAAAATGAAAGGAAAGATTCCACAAATTCACAACCAATTTGCAAGCACAAAACAGATCCAGGCAATGGATCATTGCTGGGGATTTACCGATTGGTAGAGACAATTGTTTTCCAAAATGTGGATCAGGTGGCAACAGTCTGGAGAGATGAGAGCAAATTTGTAACCACATGATTACTGTATTTTAGAACTTCTGTCTCTCTGAGTTAATTAATGGAAAACAAGAAACATTGGCTTCACTGTATTCTTTATGTGGTCTATTTCAATCTTTGATTTAGCTTTAGACTGGAGCAATAAATTGTTGCCAGTGAACTTGAAGGATATGCTCACACTAAAGAACCACTGCATAAATATTCTTTTGTTAAGCCACAAGTAAAATGTTTTGCCCCAAAATGTGCTGAAAAAATTCAGCAATGATTACCAAAATTGACAGCGTAATAAAATAAGCATCCCACTTATGCCTGCTGGATATCACCAACTTGGTGCTATGAACATTGTTGGTTATTTATCACTTCATTCCCAAAGTGTGCTTGTGGAATAAGTGTTCTTTGACCGTGAACTTTGATAATTATATGTGTAAAGAGGAACCTAGCCCCCTGTAAAAAAAGGGTGTTTATTGGGGATGCAGGATGTCAATTAAAAACGCTTCCTCACCTCCAATTGCCAGCGCGGCATGAAGTCTGCACTGTCACGAACTCTCTCAAATATCGTTTGCAACTCAGGTGAAATAAATGCATTGTCTAAATGAAAGAAAAGAAACAACATTACTAGTAATTAAAATAAATAATCGATTTTAACAACAGGGCTATATTAACTGACACTGACAGTTAACTACTCATGTGTCACTTGCACTTCTACCTTCCATATGCTACCAGTATGAACTGGACACTTTCAGGAAGTAAAATTAAGGTCAATAATCCTGCCTGCGAACCATCTCACCTACTGTCTCCAATAATTAATACCCCTTCCTCAAAATTAGATATCAAAGTGTCCCCAATGACCAAAGGAACAATTAATATTATGTACAGTGTATGTTCCCTCTTGCCAGACTATGTTAAACTTATGCAAATGTATTGCCTTGCTTGTCAAGTAAGTTGCCCTACTTGACAAAATCAAGATCAAAGCTGCACTTCACATGATTGCATAGTTATTGCATCTCTGGTCATGCAGGCATAAGCTATAATCGGGCAGCCAATCACTAGTTGCAGGTTAGACTAGTGCTGAGCTGATTGAAGAATCAAGTTCCACCTACAAGAAATCATTAACATCTCAAGGAGAGTTGCAAACAGGAACTACAATCCAACAGGACTCAATGGATGAGGCATCAAGTTTGGTGACAGCACGCTCTCCAGTCTACATGGAGTAGGAGCACTAAAAGCTGGCAACACAGAAGATGATGGGACTAGTCACAGGTACACATACATTGTATCTTGTTCAACTGTCCTATCATAATCAGTACTACCACAATTCATTCACTTATAAGATGTCATATTTATGGTATCAGCGCCCTTCAAGTATTAAGCAATCGCCTAAGTTGAAGGACTTTTGCAAGAAGTTGAGGACATTTCACTTTTATAAACTTAAAGGCCAGCTGCAAATGTAATTTATTTACTGTTTATCTTAGGGCTTTATTTATTTTAATTAATATTATTATGATAATAACTAGTATTTTAATTTTTAAATCTTACATTCCTAGAAGTATTGTTTAAATCATAGTAAGTTTTGTATTTTATGTTATTTTCTGTGATGCGTTTTACACGAGCCTCTGGCTCGGATATATGGGGCAACCTTATCCCACGCATTGACTTAATATGGATTGATTGTTGGATTAATTGATTGATTGATTGATTGATTAAATACAGTAAGTGAGATTCTCCAGTCTACATGCCCAGAGTAGGAGCACTAAGCTCGCAACACAGAAAATAGTCGAACTGTTAACATATTTTACATTGTATGTAACCCTCTTTAAGCCCCAATATTCACATGTGTATTCTCCCCACTGTTCTCCATATATTTCTTATGTTACTCGCCGAGAGAATTTGATTAAACATCAACACATTTATGTCTGGTGATCATTTCCTTTATTCTCGTGACCTGTGTATTTGATCAAGTTGGGATATTGTAAGGAGAAATTAGATGCTTGTCACTCTTGGGGCTTAAAGGGTGAACTAGGATTCTCTGGAGGGGATGGCCAGGGATAATTGTCCAGTGACCTGCAACACTGAAAAAACAACAACAACAACAACAACAACAACTTAAAACAACACAAAACTTCCACCCTGGTAGAAATCCTATACAGGATCCTACAGGATTTTCTAGGATCCTATAGGATCCCACAGGATCCTACAGGATCCTGTAAGTTCACACAGGATCCTACCCAGGATCCTAAATGGCACCATGTTGTTTAGGATCCTACTCAGGATCCTGTAAAGTCTTTCAGGATCCTGCTTAAGATTGTCCAGGATCCTGTTTAGGATCCTGTAGGATCTTGTTTAGGATCCTGCTTAGGATCCTGTAGGATCCTACAGGATCTTGTAGGATCCTATAGGATCTTAAACAGGATCCTATAGGATCCTATAGGATCTTATATAGGATCTTATCAGGATCCTGGTTAAGATCCTACAGGATCCTGTTAGGATCCTATTAGGATCTTATTAGGATCCTGGGCAGAATTTTTACCAGGGCAGTACCTTGAATGCTCAGCATCTGTCCTAACTTCAGTGCTGCCCCTCTCATTTTACACAGTGTGCTCACAATTCTCTCTGCATTTGCTTTTGACAGAAATGGACTCCCAGTAAGCTCTGCAACACTGGTACCTGCAACAAAGCAGCAAAACCTTAGAAGACAAAACAAGAAATACATCAGGGTGCCCAAAACTCCTATACCTCCTTTAGTATAGAGGGCCTTTTAGGGGGGTTACGTATGTCCCTAATCTGAGTTTCAAAACCCTTAGTTTTATGTATTGAGGAGGAAGCCATGTCCCTGTCGGTACTTTACTATAATTGTATTTGCACTTGTATCCTTCGCTGTCACAGTTTCAATCCATCTTTGTGTGAAAAAGAAAAAACCTTTTGCCTACCTTCCTTACTGAGACCAAGTTGTCTCTTTGTGACCTCAGCAAGAGCACCGAGACCTAACCCAGCAACCAGGCCTATAATAAAAAATGTCACAATTATTGTGATTAAGATATTAATTTAAGGTAAGGTTTGGAACCACCTCTTTTAAAAGTTTTTTCACCTTTTCTTGGATATTAACTAATTTACAGTTATGTAATTTATTAAGTAACTGTAACTTTATAGATGGCAAAACTTCAACAGTATTATTGGTGATGATAGCAAAAAGCAGTAAGCAGCCAGAACTGTTTCCATCTGATCTTAAAGAGTGAATGAGCATAAATGCCAGCAGAATTTGCAGACCTAAGCTGTAAACGAGTGTGCCAAAAACTCACTTATCCAGTAGTGTACATAAAAGACTCTATGAAGCCTCCTCCCCCTTTGGAAGTCAGATTTTGTCATAGGTCCCCCTCCCCTCTTCTTTTGAGCCTCAGCCCAATTAATATGGGTTGGAATTAACAAGCACACTGGTTGAAATGTTAGGAAATGAGAAGAGATTTATAAATGATGACTTATTATGTAATAAATAACTCCCCTCACACCTCTCTATAACCTCCCATCTGGAGACCTAAATTATATAATTATGAAGTCGCTATGGTTTTAATAGGTCTTCTATGATGGTAAAGGAAATCACAAGTATTCATCACTTAATTAATTAACATTTGAATACCCACAAGGAAAAGCGACAAAAATGTTTGTCACAACTTTCTTAGATGATTTTTTGCTTGGTTCCTCAAATGACGTGAGTTTAAATCTGGTCAACAAACATACCACTATAGTTTAAAAGTCTTCCCACTCTGGATGAAGGAACTGCTGTTTCTTTTGAACTTCCGCTCAGCTAAGGAAAAAGATACACACATGCAGCACCAAAAGTGAGTATTCTTTGAAACAATCAGTAATGGCAGCTTTTGTTTTTTGTTTAACAAGCACTGTCAAAAATTGATATTTTTTCAATTATCACCAACCACATTGATTTCTTTAAATCAACCGACTGACTGGCTGACTGACTGACTGACCAACTGACCGACCCATCTGTCCGTCCGTCCGTCCATCCATCTATCCATCCATTAATCAATCAATCAATCAATCAATCAATCAATCATCTATACATGCAAGAAAGCCAACAGAAATAGCATTTGAATGTAAATTTTAGGTGAATTGGAAAATAAGTGGTTTTTGTTGGGTCACTAGACCAGATTCAGCTGTCCAGAGAGGATTAAATCCTCAGACTAAAACCTAATATTTGACTGTGATTGATTAGTAATCCCACAAAGTATTTTTTACATGTCAATTTTTGAAAATGCATAAAAGTACCTCTGTCAAGTAATCCTTGACAAGCATACACATGTTCTGTGAAGACTGCTTATGTGATAGCAGCGGAGGTTTTTGGTGCCCTGAAGGTTGGCATGCACAAGGGAACAGTCTTAGGGAAAAGCCCCTTGGTGTTAACTTACCCATTTTCTCTACCAGGGACCATACACATGTCCCACAAAATCAAATTGGTTTGAATTTGTCAGAACAAGTTGCAGGCACTCTTTCTTTCAAAATAATAATAATAATAGTTTGATGGTGATTGTCTCAGGTGTACTGTTCTTGCTATAAGTCTCCTCAAGCAGACTAAAAAATCATCCAATTGAAACCTCAATCGAACTGTCCCTATAACCAGATCCCTTGTGTAGATACAGACACAGACTACAGGCTACTTATTCCTATCATTACTCTTTGTACTGGGACTAATTCCTTCACGTGTGCTGGCCATATGCATGTGTGCACCCAGTTGCAAGGACTAATCCTTGCAACAAGTCCCTGTAACTAGTCCCCCAGGCTGTGCTGACCTTGACGGCCTCATGCAGGAGACTGTTAGTGGTTGATTATCACTTACGTGAGCAAACTGGTTGGTCCAAAGTTTGTGTAAATGAGATACTAAAAACCCATGGGAAATTCTGGAGACTTATCTTGTTCCATTTACCGCAATTGCTCCATAAGGATGGAACTAAACTGAGTGGCCAACCAAAATTTCCCGGATTTTGGAGTAAACGGTAAACAACCAGTCATTCATCCAACCAGGCAGCAGATTACATAATCATGTTTCTTGTTTGATAAGCTTCATAACTACTTTATGACATTTTACATAGTCAAAAATAACGTACCCTCTGATTTGTACGCCGTCTTTCAGTAGCTGCAGGTTTCCTCGATTTTTTGGCTTTTAAATCCAGATTTGTTTTGTTTTTAGTTGACGACTTTTGCCCAGGAGTGGTTGTATAGACCGCGTTACTGGAGGCAGTTGTAAACAACAAACGGGCACCGTGCGGACACGTTACTCCTGGTCGCAATAATTCCGAGCGAAATTTCATCCTTTCTGTGCAAGTTTGTGGGGCGTGAAACTGCAGGGGTTCAAAGCACGCTTTTGTCGATGGACCATTTGATCCTGAAAGCGCTCTGGAACGAAAAACACAGGGATTCGAAGTGTTCGCACGTTGCGTCCCTGCGGCCAGATTGGAGGCGTATGCCAGCTTCTTCCAAACCCGAAAATGCCTTTCTTTCAACATATTTTGTCTTTCGAAGTTAATAGTTGTTTCAGAGGAAACGGCAAAACTTTTCCAGCGTTAGCGAGCAGTTACTGTATTATGTTGGTACTCGAATGAAGAGAGAATTTAAATCGTGATTGGATCGAATCAGACCTGTTTGTCTTGCTCCCGCGCTTGTATAAGGTCAGCTGTCATATGTCGTACGTCATGTAAGGTTTCTATAGCGTCCTGGGGTGTCCCATGCTCGGAGACCCAGGGGTAGACAGTGGCGCGAGGGAAAATCGGAACGAGAAAAGAAAAAAATAGTGGGGGAAGAATTTTGCCCAGACTTTTCTTCGCCTTTTTTGGCCCGTTCTGACTTTCCCTCGCCCCACTATCTGCCCCTGGGTCTCCGAGGATGGGGGCGTCCTTAACCACGTCATTTTCTGAAAACATTGGAAAGAAATCCCCCTCTTTTTATAATTTGCTGTTCGAATTTAAAAATTCCATAGATATCCTCAATAATATTTTGAGACAATTTTATTTGTGTGATCGCACATCAATATTTTTTGATGTGCGAGGACGGACTAGGACGGGATGCACAAAATACAATTACAAAACGAAACTTCTATTTCCCACCTGATCTTGTAACTATTGGTTTTTCTGTGTCCACGTTTTGCGAAAAAACACACAAACATATTTCGTGGGATATTGTTGTTCTACTAAACGCGATGGCGCGAATAATTGGTCTGCGGTCATTTTGCGGTCAAACAGCGACTCCACACCGCATTCTGATTGGCTAACAACAAATGACTTCACTCATCACTAGTTCTGTCTTGTCGTCGAATTTGTGACCGAATGAAAATGGTGGAGAAAGCTTTCCTGAAGTGTTATTAGTTCTTTAGCTTTCTTAATTACTTCCTTTGGCATTTCAAGGGGAAAATACAGCGGAATATTCAAAGGTTAAACTATGAGTGCATTTGACAGGCAAGGAAAGGAAAACGTTGTGTCGAGGGCCGAGTACGAAAAGATGGTGGACAAAGTGAAACAATGCGAGGCAGACAAACTCAAGATTATGAAGGACCAGGGAAACTTAATGAAGGAGTTTAACAAGAGAATGCAAGTACATTTGGAGGAGATACGCTTACTGAAAGATGTAAATCAAAAACTGCAAGCGGATCTTCAAGAGCTTCGCGATTTGACATGTTATTTGGACGATGATCGACAGAAATGCCGAAAACTCGCACGAGAATGGCAAAGATTCGGACGCTACACAGCCTCGGTTATGCGCAACGAGGTCGCGAACTATCAAGAAAAGTTAAAGGTTTTAGAAGAAAAACAAAACGAGTTGTCGAAGGACAATGCAGAGTTGAAGGAACTTTGTTTGTACCTAGATCGACAGCGCGAAGCAGTAGCGCTGGAAAATAGAACGTTTTGCAGTAAATGTTCCCAGCGGGTTACGAGCAACCAAGATCTGTCTTCAACCAAACAAAACACTACAGGTATCAAGCATCTTGTTTTTCTGTTTGTTTTGGTCATATCGAGAATTGAGAGCGTTTGTTTTATTGGCTTCATTCGTCGCTAAACTAAAGAAATTGTTAACGATTGCTTGTAGTCATTGCATGCGCCTATGTACATGTAACAATTTTGGAATTGGAAATGTTTCCGTTGTCGTTTAACCCAAGTGTTATCCGTTTAGGAACCTCAAAAACCAAGCTGGAACTCACGTTCACTTTTCTAATTATAGGAGATTTAGGGCAAGACCATGGGAATTCTCTTTCCGAAAGGCTTGAAGCGAAATTAACCGATATACAAGTGGGAACAAGCAACGAACACACAACAGCTGTGGCAAAGGTATTATACAGACAACATCCTTGTCCAACGTAAGACAGCGTATACTAAACTAGCAATAATACAAGCATGTAAATAGGGCTTGGTGTTTTTGTTGGCAATTTTCTTAGCGTAGCTCCAAGCGATTTGTCGTTCAAAATTCATCGTTAAAGCTCGGACATAATTTAGCTTAAAAATATGGCATGGTGCGGGTCACGGAGTGATGATTTTTTAAGGCAACAATTGGCAAACAATGTGTGAATTGAACAGATTAGTTTCTAATCAACCGAAACATGAATTTCCGAGTGTACAAAGTAGCGAAAACACTCGAAGCTATTTAGCATACAAACATCCATATCCACAAACAAGAGTTCTGAGGTTATGTCGTGTCAAATATGTCGTTAGCATCTGTATCGGTATTTTGCTGAGACGATCATGACGATCGAAGACTAAAAGGTCCATGTCCGTGATGAAAGGTCGCTTCATTGTTTTGTAAATTGAGACGGATTTCAAGATTTTTCAGTGAATGAAACATTGCACGGCTATCAAAGTTAATTATCGTGACAAAAGACTGTCACAGCTATATGGAAATCTATATTGTTGCAATTTAGCGGTTTTAGCGCGCCGGTGGACTTGCGGAAATTATTTTCGAAATATATTATCTCTTTCTTTTATATCTTCTCTATAACCGTGGTGAGGATCTGACCACTGAAAAACAATAGCACAACAGGAGAATGCTTCTTAGTAACTTTTGTTTGAGATTATTTGAATGGTTGCACCTCAGGATTTTGTTTACACGCTTAAAATTTTTATTTTAGTTCATTTTGCAATACGGCTTACTGTTCATTCATTTCCAAGGAAAGTTCTGGATCCAGTCACAAGGCTGATGTTGCAAAGAAGAGGGTTTCATTCACCTTTCCTGGTGATATTGACACTGTAAGTAGACCTGTAAAGCGGAACTTATCGTACAGTTAAAAACCTTATTAATTCACATGCCAAAATGACTACCAGTAACCGTGGTGAGTGTGAATTGTCAGTACCCATGTGTTTCAAGTGCCTTGGCCAGTCGCCCTATACGTGTGCCCACCCTACCCACTTTAAACCCTGATTTAAAAATGCATATTCTCCACACTGTTCTTCATACAGTTCTTATGGAACTAGTAAGGAGAATCTGTCTAAAAATGGTGAGATCTTATCCTTGGTGATCACTTCCTTTATTCTCATCACTTGAATGTTCGAACAAGTAGTGATAATATTGTAAAGAGAAATTTCATTTTCATCACATCATCATTTTCATCACATGCCTCTGATCACATCATCAGAGGCATTTTTTCATCCTAGGGGTTAGGTTTTAGTCTACCCCAGGCATTTGACAGCCATTTGACTTCACACAACTGTGGATTTGTTTTGGCAAAAAGTTCATCATAAAAGACTGAAAACTAACCCTAAGGCAGACATCAGGTATCCAAAGAACGAAAGGTCACTGAAACAATACTGAGACGTGACACTTCTTTGTGCTTTACTTTAATTTGTAGTTTTCAGAATTTGTGGATAATCCCAGAAATGAAGAATTCAACTTCTTTTTTTATCATATTGGGGGCATTTGCACAGCTTGTTTTGCACAATAAAGCATTTGCTAACTCGTTAAATGAAAAAAAATGCTTATACCTGGGGCTGGTCAGGGGCGTTATATGGGAGTGCAGCAGGATAGGGGAGGCTGAGCTTCTGCTTTCCCCTTCCCCTAATTCATGCCTCTCCTTGGGTTCCCACCCCATGCCCCCCCCCCCCCCCTCCACTGAGAAATACATTGTCAAAAGAGTTGTCCAGTTTTGCCTATTGAGGTAGGAGAAATAAAGGACTAGGTTTACACTTTATCATTTATTTTTAGGATACAGATAACACAGATAGCATCAGAAGTGAAACCCCACCAAGAATTCCAAGAAGTAATGGATTAAAAAGTACTGCTAAGTTCTTTGATTTATGTTTTATAATTATAGCATTTACTAGTATGGCATGATATTTTCATTTCAATTAATTTTTATGATATTCACAGAGTAGATTCTATACATTAGGCTCATAAAAGTGTTTTTTAATATTATTTTGTTTTTTTTAATTATTACAAGTTTAGCAAGCTCAAAACATCTAGGTGTGATAGTAAACAATATTATTTTGCACTATGTTATGCCTTTTTGTTCCTCTCTTGGCATGTTACTGACTTGTTTTGACTTTGCTAAATACTTCTAGATGGAAGTCAGACTGGAATTCTAAGAAATGGAATGAAAACGTTTCCCAAACAGGTATACAGTATAAAAAGTCTTTAATAAAGTAGAAAAAAGTAGTTAACAAAATAGTGGATTAAAAGTTCTCTAAAATCCTGATTTTATAAGCCCATTCACTTGTAGGACCTGCAGCAGTTTTATTGGTAACAGGACATCATTGTGGTTGTACTCCCCTCTAGATGTAAGCATACCGCATTTTACTTTCTGAGGGTTTTGTGGTTGGCTAGTTACAGTCCCAGTTTTGCAATGTAACGAATTGATTGTAATCATGCATGATAAATTCAACGGTGGTTTCAAAATATGTTGTAAAACACTGATGGCGACAGATGAACCGCCAAAGCATGTCTGGAAAATTAAAAACAGTTGTGGTGTTTATGAGAATATCAGAGAACTCTTTTGAATTTATTTTGAATGATTATTTTGTTGTAATTGATACTTTTAGGGTGATCTTCCTTTCCCGTCACCAAAGCACATGACTCCAGAGGCTGTTGCACAAGCGATGAGAGTGCTAGAAATACATGAGAGGCTGGACCACCCAGATAGTGCCACAGACTCTGATGAGCTGTCAGATCGACTAGGTGATAATGAAGTTGAAGTCCTCAAGGAAATGTGCAATGTAAGTTTGTCAGTGGGGATTACATACGTGTATCTATAACAATTATCAAGGTACCATTTTGCTGCCCCTAAGGGATTTTTGCCTTGACCCTCCCTAACAAGTAAGGGGACCCAGCCCTGGCCATTGCCTACTACATCATTCTGTTTTGCTACCTATTAAATACAATCAGAAACTCATAAGGACTTGAAACGTGTAACTCGCATATATAGGTTTTGAACGATGCTCGTAATTATTCATTTTCGCAAGTACCATATTTGGAACATGAAGAGAGAGAGAACTGACCAGTCAATCTTCGTGAACGACGTGACGTAATTTTACACCAAGTTCCCGCACTTGTTCATAGATTAATGGCCGACAAACTGGGGAAAATGAAGCCGAAAAACGTTCAAACGTAGGAACGACAAAGCGAAAAGAAATACCGGTTTCGAAGACCGAGCAGGAAATCTTTGAGGCAAAAAAAATTAGTAATTGAAACAACATGGAGCAAAGCGCCTGGGTAAGAACTAAATCGGACTGTAAAACCAAACCAAACCAAACCAAACCAAAATTGTCTAGCGTTGTTTTTATGATTTCAGTCCGGCTTCTTTCACCGTCGCACTATCAACAAATGATCACGAAAGGTAGATTTTATACAGAAAACTTTTGACACCGAAATATCAAGAATGACACAAAAATAAAACACAGTAAAATTGAAAAGAACCGTTTAATAATATTGAAGTGTCATACGTTTTCAGTGATTCGCTACAAATCAAGCTAAATAAGCTGAATAAGAAAGGACGACTTTTTCTTCGGCTATATACTACAAAAATAACATCGTTTTACCTGCAGTCGATGTAGATCTGAGTTTAAGCAGCTCCAAATGTTCGCAAAATAAGTTGAATGATCGCTTTCCCAGTTGTTTGATTCATTGTTTACATGTTTTTGCCACATCCCGTCCGCCTCTGAACCTGGAACCACTACGTTTTGTCTTCGTTTCAACTCTCCGAGCTTCAATCCGCTTTGGGCGATGAACACAACAATTTTTTTCAGGAAACATCAAACCTGTACCACATTTTAAAGCCAATAATTATACGACTTTTGCGAAAAAACTTATTCCCGGACGTTCACTTCGAAGCAGTTTCATTGATCCACTCAGGTTTCCAAAGAAACGCTGCAACACTTCGCAAGGTTTTGGCGCCTTAAACTCGTGCGTGGACTGGAGCGAGGGGTTTCCAAATACGGTACTTAGAAAAATGAATATTTACGAGCATCGAACGCGAGTTACACGTTTCAACTCCTTATGAGTTTCTGATACAATGCAAACCATTTGATGAGGGCTGCTCTTCTCTCGACAAAAAAGATACCGTAAACACCGGCGTAATATTAAGCTGCACCTTTTCAGCCTACAACTTCGCTAAAAATCAGGGGTGTGGCTTATCTGCGAGAACATCTGGAAAAAAATCTGTAATTTTCCATGAATCATCCCCAAAACACCAAAATTTTGGTGTTACACTCTAATAAAAGTGTGTGAACAAAATATGTTGTGCCTTTTTGTTTTTTTAACATGTTTCAGGTTGTGTGGAGAAAGTTGTCTGATGAGCCAACACAGAGGCGGAATGGCACCCATGGTGGTGGTGACGACAATGATGAGATTCTCGAAGATCTACTGTAGTCATCTTTGGCTAAAGCATGTCAGTGATTTGTTGCTGACTTCACCAAACTTCTGCTTTCAAGATAATTTAAAATTAATATTTAAATATGTCTGGTAAATGATTCATTATTGGGACAAGAAGTTACTGCAGTAGTATTTATTACTCGTACGTGCACAACACTAAATAATAGTTATAATCACATAAATCTGATGCAATTGTCATCAAGTGATAAAATTTTCTTAGCCACAGAGGGAACTAATGATGCATGAAACAAGCTGATTTTCAAGCCATTTTAAAAAGGATTCTGTGGGGATCAATAGTATGAACAAGAAATTCAATTGAGAATATAATAATATATAATTATGATTTCCAACTGTACCAGTTTGTTACAATGTTGTGAAGAGATCTGTGCATTGTTGTAGGCGGTCCTGTATGGACTTTATATTTTGTTGAAGTATTTAATTCACTTTTTACGCCAATACAAGGACATATCTTCATGTTTGTACAATTTCAGTGACAGGGATCACTTTGTATATAGAGGTGTCTGTAAAAAGCAACATTTGACATAAGTTAAAGAAAAAAATTAAAATGATCTGATTACAATATAACATAATTTATGGGTGTTGATTTCTATCTTGCAGTGCATTTTTCAAAGTAAATTAAAGTAAATGGGTAGGTGATGCATGAATGTGGTAATTACCAGTACCTCCATGAGAAAATGAGGCAAAGGGTTTTCGGTTTATTCTTGAGGCAGGGTTTGTGATGTCATCCAACTGAGGACTGCTATTGTCTGCACAGAACACCCAACTATAATCATAATCTCATTGATACCAACACTGGTCACTGATTTGTGTCGTTTTGTTTAAAACCCCTTGGGAATGTCATTAAGGACCTGACGTTTTTTACATGTGATAAGTGACAAAGTACCAGCCAAACTTTATGCATTGCGGAATTGATGGAGTTAATAACAAAATGCAAACATTTCTACAACCACAAAATGCTGCAGAGGTTAAAGGCAATGTTACACAGGCAATTTTCCCTGCAATTTGCAATGCAACAGACAAGAGCATTGTGAGGCAAGTTGCAGAATTCATGTTACACGCTGCAACTTATCTTGCAATGTTGGGAAAAGTAGAAACCTAGTGTACTTTTCCTACAAATTACAATGCAATTTTTCATTGCGAGACATGTTGCAAAGAGAGGAATGTTGCACTCAATTTTGTTGAAACTTGCCTTGCAATGCCATTGCATTGTTAGTTGCAGAAAAAATTGCCTTGTGTAACAACGCCTTAGTTCTGCTTGATATAAGGTGGGAAACAAGCACTGCAGAGGAGTCTAGTTAGCTTCCTACACCAGACAAATTCCCACAGAACAGTTCTTTTCCACAATTTATTCCTATATGTATCTCACTTCCCGATTTCTCCTAAAAATGTTGCTTTTCTCACACCCCTGGCCCCCTCTCTACCAGGAAAGCACTGGCATGGAAGTGTATTGTAGCTGAAGATGTGATGTAAGGGCTCAAACCAAAATTCAAAATTACCACTGACTACTTTAAGAGAGACTACTTTAAGAGAATATGGAACCTTGTGTATTACAAAACCCACAGGTGAGCCAAGCTGACGATCTGATAGCACAAGCATTTGAATTTCCCACACAGTCTCTATCATTTACAAGTAAGAGTTTATTGTGCTATCGGATCATGAGATGGAGCTGCCTGTCCCTTTCAATCCCAGAATGAAGGCTCAAATAGTACAATTCTAATTTTTTTAGTCTAAAAATGAAATGCCGAGGTAAAGCAGCTTTCACATGTCAAACTAATGTTGGTAAACTCAAATTGGTGTGTGTTTATGACACAACAACATGTTGGCGAATGGCAAAAATAGAGACAAGTTCTATTTGTTGCCAACAGATTGCCAATATGTTGCGTCATTCACACACACCAATTTGGGTTTGCCAACATGAGTTGGCAAAGGTGCTTAAGAGTGCTTGGGAAAAGTACTGATGTTGCTAGTGAAAACCAGGCTTCTAATGAAAATCTCTGTCATGTCTCTCTACCAGGAAGTCTTTTAGTTATGAGCTCAGAACCTTATTGTGAACTTAATAATAAATTGCCATATGTTTGATGAAGTAAGAAAACAGTATAATTTTTCAAAATATCTCTTTAGTTACCACTTTCGAAAACTGCTTAACAGAAGTGGGTTACCCCTAGATAAACATTAATGAAAAGCTAACTAAATTGCTCTTTAATGGTATGCACAGCAGCCTTTGTTAGGCTGATGATAAGTAATGAAAGGGCTGAATGGAAGATCTAGAGGATGTTCATCACTGATCTAGCTGTTTATGGTGTACAAGTTACTAGCCATGACAAGGTAGCTTAATTTACTTGTGGCTTTTCTTAAAACCAATCCTTCTTGCTTGGCTTAGAACATACAATGAAACTGCATTAATCTACCCCCCCCCCCCCAAACATGACACTATTTTCCTGTGATGGCTAGTCTAAAGTATAGTGCCTGCCCTTAAGGTTAAGAACACACAGGTAAACGGAAGGATGGCTTAATACATAATTATCGTTAACAGGAAAAATTGCCACTGAGAACTGCTTAAGGTTAGGAATGCACAGGTATAACAAAGTATGGCTTAAGTATCATTAAGAGGAAAACTGCAAGTGAGAACTGCTTACCAATGTTAAGCCTGAGAGGAAGTAGTTGTGTTGGATGCAACGCATTAAAGGAAATCTTATCAAATGCCCAGCCCAGGTGCACAAGGGTGGGGATGGAAAGATACTGGTACAAATGTACCTTGCATTTGCCCAGCCGCCCTTCTCTGGCTTAACAGTGATGATTACATCAGAGCTGTAGCAGCCCCATTGTTTTCTTGCACAACTCCTATTCATACATGAAACAGCTACACAATAGACACTAGCTCTTACTAATCTGTTATTGGCAAGTCACATTTCATCATCTCATCCAGCCTCCCTTCTGTTGGTTTTGTGACGGAGGAACTCCAAACTGTCTTGGCCACTGAGTAGAAGCTACTTGGGGTAAGGGGGGCAGCTGTCCGCTGTGTAAAGGAGGGAGGGGTGGGGGAGGGAGTGACATTGGTGGAGGGGGAGGTCTACCTTGGGGTGGCATTCCATACCCTGTAGGGTTCTGTAGAGCACTGATACCAGTTGGTGGGGGAGGGTACAAAGAACTGGGAGGGACAGGAGGGAGAGGGGGAGGAGGGGCATTAGGGTAGCCCCCAGGGGCAGGAAAGTGGGTATATCCCTGAGTTGGTGGCAAATATGACTGATTCTGGAACTGTGCTGGTAAGTGAAATGAAGGTACAGAGCCAAGGCTTGTGCTACTTAAGGAAGCTTGAAATGATGCATTTGTTGTAAGCGTTGCAACTCCGGCTGGTTGGACTGTCTGCTGATAAAGGTTCATTGTGTAGGTTTGATCCGTGGTGTAAGTGGATGCAACTGTTGAGTATGCAACTAAAGTAGGTTGGGAAACATTTCCTGCCACAGTGTTGTCACTGGTTTGTTTGCTTTTTTGAGTTGCCACAACAAATGTAGTGTCCACAGTTTGAGTAACCTTTGGAGGTTCAGTTGACACAGTAACATGCGGTTGTTGCTGTGGAGGGATCGGTGCAGGACTGACATTTTCCACTTGTATGTGAGATGAGGTCAGGGCTGGGGGGAGTGGCTTCAATGGTTCTGCAGACAACTGAGTGGCAACGGGTGGAGTATCTAAAGGTAAAAGTTTGAATGATGATTATTTTTTCATTACCCTTTTATAGGGCTTCAATGATGCATTGTCCCATGATACAATACATATTCAGATACAAGGGCCACAATACGTTACACAATATGATACATTACTGTACGCTTGCTTTTGTTGCCAATTTTGAATAAGACGTGTTAAAGCACACAAAGCAAGGACGATTTGCTTCTTCATAGTTTAATAAATCACCTTGCAAGGGCTAAAATGCAGAGCTTGGGTAAGGAATATTAAAGACAGTGATTTCACAAATTTGTCGATGTAGTATATTTTATTGTATCATAATATTGTTGCAGCGCTATAGCTACCCTCTTACCCAGAAGTAATTTGTTAAAATGTGGCCATCCTGGAATCACTCCATCCCCATAACATAAGTTTATATTAATTAATAGCTAATGCAAATTCTACGTATCAATTGACTCTCTCCAAACCATTTTGTTCAGATTCCCTACTATCTTAGCAAATTATATGACCCAAATTTAACATTTCACTGGATCAGGGCCTCTGAGAACAAGTACTTCCCCCATGCAGTTTCTAGAGGAAGACTTCAACAGAAGTTTAATAAGCAAGTTTGAAGTTTTGTTCTTGTTAGCTTGCATGAGGTTTCATCTCTTATAAGCACCTCATTCAATGTTATATCGCAACAAAAGGAAATATTACTTCACAAGAAATCTGTGACAACCATAAAATTATTGTGAAACAAACGAGAGAGAGTAATTAAAATTGAATTAACCTGGGAGTACGTTGTCAGCACAGGCAGCCCAAACTAAGGTTGAGAGCTGTGCATAAATTAGACTGTTTTTCCACGCTATGCATAATAATGACATCGGCACACTATGCATAATAATGACATCGGCAACATTTAAGAGTTTGTCTGGAAATGATACAAAACGTCTCAAATTGCCACAAATCAGAACGAAGTCGAAATAAAAATTTAATGATTTGCCTTATTTCATTGTTGTATTGGTCATTATTTGAGGGCTTTCTGGGCTGGTTTGAAGCTTTTTGGGCGAGAAATTGAGGTTTATATTTTTCATGTTTACTGAACATTAAGAATTAATTAAAGGCAGGAAACAGTTTCACACTGCACCTCACTTGAGGTTCACAATAAACAAATCGCCCTAAAACTTAATCAAAGGTTTATTCTTGGGTCTTGTGCATACCTCTGTTCTTTCTCGTGGGTTCCAGATCCTATTTTAAGCCGTCGAAAACCCCTCCTAAATACGAAACTCGCCTTTCCTGGTATGCATTTTCATTTGAAGTGCACACATGAATCATTGCGAGCCGCGTGGACAATCAGTGGACAATTGTGGACAATCAGTGAGATTGTCCACAGGCAGAAGCGACACTGCGGAGTCCAGAGAGGTCGGTTTGATGGAAATAGAAACCTATCAGCACGCCTGTGAAATGTAGTCGCCTCACTTGACGCCACAAGCATGCTTTAATGTCTTCGTGCGACAATATAATTATTAGCATAGCGATTTGTTCCGTCACATTTACCTGTTTACAGCAAAAAAAAAATTGTTGTCGAAATTTAGAAGCAGAGAAGAGGAACAGTTTCCACCTAGAAAAAAAATTGCACCAGTTTTCAAAGGAATGGAAATTGTGGTGGGTATTTTCCACGGTCACAGCAATATTTTTTTAGGGCAAGACAACCCAATATATCGAAATTAAATAATGAGGTTGATTTGCGGACAGTGAGCAGGATCACTTGCGCCAAATACTAGGCATAAAATCATCGAATGGATCGATTAGAGTGCAGCAAAAGATAATAGTTCTTCGTTCGTCCCTAAAACAAATTTATGGTTTTCTGAGTGAGGCGAGTGAATTTCACGGCTGTTCTAATATTTCTCTATTTCCGTCAAACCGACCTCTCTGGACTCCGCAGTGTCGTGTTTGCTTGTCGACAATCTCACTCAACCTCTCCCCGGCTGAGGGCAATTTTGTCGTTGAAACGCGGCTCGCAATGATTCATGTGTGCACTTCAAATGAACACGCATACCAGGAAAGGCGAGTTTCATATTTAGGAGGGGTTTTCGACAGCTTAAAATAGGATCTGGAACCCACGAGAAAGAACAGAGGTATGCGCAAGACCCAAGAATATTTATTGTGATGGAATTTATCGAACCTCAAGTGAGGTGTAGTGTGAAACTGTTTCCTGCCTTTAATTAATTCTAAAGATTCAGCAGACATGAAAAATAAAAACCTTAATTTCTCGCCCAAAAAGCTTTAAACCAGCCCAGGAAGCCCTCAAATAATGACCAATACAACAATGAAATAAGGCAAATCATTTTTATTTCGACTTCTTTCTGATTTGTGGCAATTTGAGACGTTTTGTATCATTGCCATACAAACTCTTAAATGTTGCCGATATCATTATTATGCATAGCGTGGAAAACAGTCTAATTTATGCACAGCTCTCAACCTTAGCTTGGGCTGCCTGTGGTTGTCAGTCACTGCATACAACACTGAAATTATTTTTTAACTCAGATAGATTACTATCCATTGAATCATTTCGTGGATTTCCTTACCTGATGCAGTTGTCTGGGATTTGATCTCTGACACGCTGTTGGCATGTTTCTAAAAATAAACCAGGAAAGCATTTATTGCTTCCCTCACTAACAAATCACAACAAACACAAATTACCTAATGCACTAACCAGAACTCCACAGAAAATACAATGATTGAAATGATTGTATTTAATACAATCATGTGTAAACAGGCACCAAGTCCAGGAATCGCTTGCGACAAATTTAAAAAAGAGACAGTTGGTTTTGGTTTACATGTACTTTTAATTGGTTAAATAGTGGCATGAGATTTTTGAACCAATCACGGATCACAGTAACACAAAAACCAAAGCGATGTCTGATAACTGATCACATTAGATTGCATAGATGAATGGGTGGATGGACAGAATAATGATACAGAAATGAACAAATTTTGGTTCCATGTCACTAACAATTAAAAAATAATAATGTGAAACTAATACCAGTGAAAATTGTATGGAAGAATTTCAGACATAATTGAGAATTCTTACAAAAAATGAACAGCATTAGCTACATGTAGAAGTATGTTAACTGAAAAGATGACTCACTCTTTTCTTGGTTGGTGGACTTGAGCTTGTCAAGGGACTGGACTGGTTTGATGAGTTACTCTCATCACTGGCTTCATTTTTTTCTTTCTTTTTTCCACCACCATAGAGTTCCAGCATTTCATCACAGATATCTGCAAATATATTTACGCCTCATGAACTATATCTACATAATTGCTATTAATATATTCTGGAACTGGGGTTGTTCTCGGCAGTCCCGAGTTCAACTCCTCGGCCACGCTTGTAAATAGCCAACTGGTCAACCACCACACCAGTTGGGGTTCTTAAAGCTGTTAAGTTCATTTAGATTATTTCTTTCATTGTCCCTAAAAAGCCCCTCACTGGGCGTGGTCAATTAAGTTATTATTATTATGATTATAATTATTATTATTATTATTATTATTATTGTTATTATATTTTAAGCTTCACCTCATTAGACTGCTAGCAGCCCCTTTCTAGATAGTTGAGAGGATGTTCTGAAAAAGCTGAGAGCTCTCTCTGCTATATAGAGAAGGAATGCTGGTAGTCTATCATCATGTATATCAACCATTTTCAAGTGTACTCAAGTTGCAAAGCAACACAAAAGAGGAAGCATGAGCTCAATGCCACGGCAAATTTTGATTAACAGCAAAAATTGCCAAGTGCGCCCGTTCCCAAGATGGCAGTTTTTCCGGCATTTTTGATTGCCATGACAAGCAATCAAATATTGCCAGTATCTAACATGTCAGATATCAGCGAATAAAAATTTGTTGCATTCTGCAAAATCACTGACATTCACGTGGTGTGTCAGCTCTTGCAAAAATCTTCAACTAACAATCAAATTATTTTGCCATGACAAGCTTATAAAATCACCTAGTGTGTTGCTGGCTTACTCTTTAAGCCCCAGTAGTGATCAGCACTTAATTTCTCCTCATCATGTTAGTGTATTATAACACATAAAGGTAATGAGAATTTGGCAAATGATCACTAAACATGAATTGTCTTGATGTTTAAACAGGTTCTCCCAATTAGTAATCAATAAGATCTATGGAAACCAGTAAGGAGAATTTGGATAATGATGTTGGGGATTAAAGTGTTAAGACAACAAACACTCTTGATTATAAAATGATATGGCAATAAAGTTATTGACAGTACCTTCAACCACAGACTCTGTAACACCCTTGGTGAATGAGTGGAACCAAGTTTTTCCTGGCACAGCAGAGGCTGCCTGTAAATCATGGTTGTTAAACTTGGCAGCAAGAGCTATCATGGCCACTGCAAGCACTTCAGGTTTGTGTCTCAAACACAATGTTGTGGATAAACTAAAGGATTCAATAAAAATTGAATTATACAATACTATTTGCTTTCTATAACTGCAATTACTATGGGCACCAAAGGAATGGAATGAACTTTTTGTATTACAGTAACTGGTAAGAGATTTTCACATTACAGACTGAGGTAAAACAGTTCCTCTGTTTAACTTATAATAAGCACTGTTTTATGTTTATCTAGAATCTGTGATCCTTTATTCCTGTACACGATGCCACTAATATAAGGCTTAGCAGTATAAGCAAGTATTTGGGTACCTTGTAAGTGTTGTAAAATTAATGTAATTAACACACACACTCCTCCTGCACGTAAGGCAAGTAGTCCGGAGGGCTTTTTATAGGCATATTTGTGTAAGCTAATACAGTTTGACCTGTTTGGCATTTTTAGCTGAAAATTTAGGCCGCAGAAAATTTTAGGGATCAGAATTGAATTTGCGAGCTGCTGATGGCTCTCTGAAAAAGCAAGGTGACCTTATTTTATACTCTAAACAGCATACTTATCCAAGGCATCTGAAAACAACAGAAATAAATCATTTATTATTGTGATAGTGTTTGGTCCTGCTGTTACAAGTGCAACGCAGATGGCCTAGAATGCCTCCAACGTTGCGCAGCCAAAATTGTATCTATGTCTAGTTCGAGTGACTCTGCTATGCAGATTTTGAAATGGGTGCCACTAGAGACCCACAGAGACAAACACGTATGTAAGTTAGTTAAGAAATGCCTAACTAATAACGTCCCCCAGTTCCTTCATAATTATTTCACCTTTAACCGGGATGTAGTTCCCAGGATTACGCGACAGAGTAATTGTCTTCGTATCCCGCGAGTTAGGACTGAAGCCGCCAAGAGAGCTTTCTTTTACAATAGTTTATAATAACTATTTAAACTAGATCATTCTTATGTCGTCGATGTAATTGTCATTTTCTTATTTGTATATTTTTATTCCTATTAATTTTAAGAGGTTATAGAATTTTGTGCTTTTTATCTTATGTCTTTTTATCAATTAGGTTAGTTTGTTTTGTAATAATTTTAGGATGTTTTTATACCCCTTTTTGTATTGTAAACAATTTATTTTTTCCAGGGCTCCTATTGATAACAGAGTCTGCCTTGACTCTGATGGGATTTCCCTGAATAAATAAAGGTGTTTATTTACTTTTTTCTTTATAAGTCCTCTTGTTAGGAAAGTCCGAGGTGATGTTTCACCAAAGAAATCTCTAGCTTTCACTGCAATTAAGTCCGAATATTTCAGGATATGTTTTTCTTCCGTACAGTATTTCCCTAAAACAAACCACCGGGTCCCCCTGAGGGCCTGCAACAAGTCACGCATATATGGCACACAAAGGACAAGACCCTTCTAGTGTTTGTGTGAGGGGACTGTGGTAAGCAAGGTCAGATTCAGATAGCTTTTTGATTGGTTGAACTTAAATCTGGTTGAAGGGACTAGTTGCATGAACAACTTATACACAAGGGGACATGCCAGTTGTCTTGTTGGGAGCATGAATTCAAACCAGTTTGAACTTGTGGGACAGGTCACAGGGACCAAAGTTTGGAGAGCAGAATATTTTTCAAAAAAATACTATTAGGTAGTTTACACAAAGGGACTTTTTAAAAGCCGTGGCTACACAAGCAATTTTTGCAAAAATTTTCAAAAAAGTTGCAAAAAAATCGCTTGTGTAGGCTGCCATGGCTTTAGTCCCCAAGACATGTCGCAGGGACTATGTTCCCACCGCCTACCCCCAATGACAAAAAAACCCAGCTCTATACGTGCCTCATAATCATTTTCAATACTCAGCATGCTACTGTTCAATATTAAAATAAAAATTAATGAGACAAACCTGTCATTTGAGAAGGTCCATGCCATTTGAACCAACTTATTGATCTTTGCACGATCTCCTAGAATGAGAAAATAAATTATAATCATTTACCACTTCAGGATTTTAGTCAAATGTTGCCGCAATTTATTTGCCAATGGGCGAGGTGACTTTAGAATTTATATACTGTAAAACATAGATTGTAATTACTAATCTAACAATCACATTTGGCTGTTAACCCATTGACACACGGCAAGCTTCAAAAAAAATTAATGGTACCTTCAAGCACCAAATGGCCTTTTTATAGCCCTGTTTGACCCAATTTGGTCCCAATCCTCAGGAAAAGTGCTTTCTAGCATGAACCGTTGGTGTTTCTTTCAGTTTCAGGACATTTTCTAGCATTTTGAGTTCGGGCATGCGCACAATTCAAAATTTTGAGATGGTTTTTGTACGCGAAAACTCCCCCGTGTACGGCTCTCCAAGATTTAGCACACAATCCTGTTGCTTTCATTCTCATTTCGATTTTCGCTTTTTGCTGTCGAGTTAGCCATACGACTATGGTTTCTGGTGATGAGAAAATTTGGCCTCAAAGCTCATTTGAAAAGGAAAGAGTTGGTGAAAAGTAGCAGTCGGTGGGAAGGCCATGATTTTCCTGTGTTTTTGAGGTAAAGGTTTCTTGGTTTCCTGGCTGTTACTTAGGCTTACTTGATCTGATCATTGTCATTCAGGCGTCATTTACAAGATCTTTTTGCATTGCATCGACTGACTATCAAAGCTTTTCAGGGTCACTTAAACTGATGACATCACAAGTGGAACAAGACACCTGCTCATTCGAGGGCACATATGGGTGCAATGGGCCTCAGTGGGTTAAACAAAACATTCATCAAAAGCCAATGTTACATGCACACTTCGTAGAAATTAAGGCCTTCAGGGACAGAACTGAAGAAAGAAAATGTTGAATTTTTAATTTGTTTACCCGTATTGTGGCTGAAGACTTGTAATGCGTCCAAAAATATTACGGCCGGACAAACATCCTGGCTGGTTGTCCTGAGACAGGCATGCCAGCATGGAATGAATTGACCTAGGTTGACCTGGTTTTGAAACTAATTAACCTAAGGTTTAATCAAACTTGAAACAAAGATGCATATCTCATTTGCAAATGGAAAACATGTTGTGGTTTAATTTTATTTTTGGTTTAATTTTTTTCAAACCAGTTTATTTTTTTCAAACCGGTTTGTTTTTTTCAAAACCAGTTCACTTTTTTCAAACCAGTTCATTTTTTGACAAACCACAGCAGTGAGAGGAACTGGCTATCTTCAGGATTATTAATTATGAGGCTAGGCTGTGAAATGGGATGGCTTTTAGGCCTAAACTCTAACTTTAAATGATTAGGGTTAAGGTTAGGTTGGTGTTAGTAATAATAACAAGAAATAAAGCCAACTCCGCATCAATCTGGTGCGTGGTCAAGTAGCGTAGAAGATGAACTTCTGATCTGAAGGTACGGGTGGTTCGAGGCTCAGTGAGTACGAAAAAAAAAGTTAATGAAATGTAACTTGGGTGATACAAATTTGGGGGAATGTGTTGGGAACTCTTGGGGGGAGGGGGCACTCAGGAAATGTAGAGATAGAGATAGAAGAGAGAAGTGAGAATAGTGTCAGGAAAAAAAGGATTATAAGTATTTGTTTTACATTTGATTCTTTTGAACTGGTTTAAAAAAAATGAACTGGTTTAAGAAAAAATTTGAACCAAAATCAAAATTAAACCACAACAAGCATCCTACGGGTAAGTGTAAGGATTACCTTTCAACGCTTTACCAAACTTCAAAAGGCTTGGATATGGATGCTCCACCTGTAAATCAAACTTGATAGTTTGCAGAAGGACTCTTTCGTACATCATCACTTCTTCCTGGATGATGAAAAGATGTGCCAAGCCAGTAAGTCAAATTTGCAAACTTGCTAGCAAGAAGACGGTTGGATCTAAGGATATGGAGGAGGACAGAAGAGCAGGAATCTGGGAATGCAGGGGTCAGGGGCCTGTTTCTTGAAACTCCTGATAACTTTCCATGCCTGGTAAGTATTTTTTTCGAGCTCATTTATTTGCCAGCAAATGGTAATTGTTGGCACAAACTTAGTGATATGCTTCACCAAATTATTAATAAACATTAAAATTTAGCTTCAAAATCAATAAAAATTGTATAGCCATTTGAGAATATTGTGCACCTAAAATAGTTTTCAGGCCCGGAAAGTTATCGGAAATTTCGAGAAATGGGCCCCAGAAACCATAAGAGAAGGAGGGCTGGAAAATGGGATAAAATACCACTTTTATAAAATGGAGATTGATAGTTGTGGGATAAGAAAAACAATTTCATCATTGTGTTATATTTTTGCAACAGACAGAAGAACAGAGTTGGGAAATCCCATGGGGAATGGGGAGTTTAGACCTCCCCTCTCCCCTTCCCCTCTTCACTGCACTGCAACCAAAATAATGATGCTGACAGAGGTGATTGTTTCATGTGACAGTCCAAGCCACATCTCAGCAATCTGATTGCTATTATTATTAATAACAGGAATCCTATGATGAGACATCAAAAGGATGACCACTTAACCCTTTAAGCCCCAGTATCAACATGTATGTTCTCCTCACTGTTCTCCATATATTTCCTATGGTACTAGTTGGGAGAATTTGCTTATACATCAAGACACGTCATCTTTAGCTATCATCTCCTTAATTCTCATGACCTGTATGTTTCATCAAGTAATGACACTGTAAGGAGAAATAAGAAGCTTGTCACTATTGGGGCTTAAAGGGATAAGAGGTTGGTATAGCAGCAGACTGCAGAGGGAACAATTTCTTACCCAAATAACAAGGATGAAAATGCACCAATGACAGCAGATATTTACCGGTACAGTATTGTGATGTGGTCATATGGTGGTGCATAACCAGTTAAACTAATTGCATGAAGAAGACTAGCAGTAAGCAGTTGAAATGTCACAATTTATGTCTTAAGTGACCGCATTAATGTTGAATTTTGATTTTAGGCACTCTTCGGAGTGAAAGGGTTAAGTTTGTGAGGTAATTAGCTTTTAAGGCTAACAGTGATGAAAATAAAATTTCTCTTTACATTATCACTACTGGTTCAAACATTCAAGTGATAAGAATAAAGGAAGTGATCACCAAGGACAAGATGTCTTGATATTTAGACAAATTCTCCTTACTAGTTCCATTAAAAATGTATGGAGAACAGTAAAGAGAATATGCATTTTCATATCAGGGCTTAAAGGGTTAAAAATGCTCAAACTGTTGTGTGTTACATTGCAAAAGAAATGTAGGTTGTTAGTAAGTCTAAATTATGTGTAACTTTAAGAAAAACTACAGTGTATGTGGAAAAGTGGAAACTATAATCATAATCAATTAAGATGTCTTTCACTAGCACACTCCAAAAAAAGTGGAAAAGGTAAATTAAAACCTTCAGCTTACCCGGGAATAACTGTGGCAGTAAAGTAATAATAGTTAATTATTAACATAAATGTGTGGTTTTTTGACCAAAATCTAACTGATTTACTTACTTTTGGATCCTCTCCAAAAGCTTCAAACTGAGCATCTGTTAAAAGGCTCCTGGCTGTCTTGATTATATCTCGGCATTTTTTTGGTGTTTCTTCTACTTTGCCCGCAAGAAACAAGCAAGCAGCACTGGTAACCTACAACAAGTGCAAAAAAACAAAATATATTTAGATAATGGTTACCGATACTTGAACAGAAATCGATCGTATTTCCGTACCAAAAAAGGGATACTGTATCTTTTTGGTTATAAGGCGCACCATATTTTAGGCAAAGTCGAAAATAATCTGCACTAACTTGGGGTGTGTCTAAAAGACAAAGTTAATATTTTCTATCAACAAATTCTAAAGAACATGATAAATTTTTTATTGTTAACTTGGGCTATCACAAAAGAAACATCAACATTTCAATTTGCCACGTCAGTTATATCAGCCCATGAAAGGAGTCCCACACAAGCCCGTTGTTTTGGCGTACATTGCAGTTTCTGGTGAATCCACTTTTTGATTCCATAAGGAAATAAAAGGAATTTGAATCTACAAACGTCCAATGCAAGAATATTTTAAAAGAAAAATTAGCAACAGAACGGTTTGAGAAACGACATCATAGAGTACTTTCAAAACAAAACTGTGTATTCTGCAATAATGATTGGGAGGAGGCACGGTGGTGTAATGGTTTTTATTATTCAACAAATTGTCACTTTGCCCATATATGGTCAGGAAGCCCTCAATATCTGTCATCCGTACATGACAGATATCCAGCGATATACGTAGATGACCACATTTGGAAGTGCACTGCAGCTCTGTTCAGGTGGCCATTTTGAAAAGCGAGGAAGTTTTAGCAGTGTTCTCGGGAAATTTTAACACCCTGAAAGAAACTTTCCAGGGTTAAATGCTCTCAAAAAGTCGACAAGTATTTGCTTCAGCTTACAAGGATATCCAGAGGTTGATTTGGAATTTTCATAGTGAGAACTCAACCCAGAAAATGCTATTGCGAGCGAAGCAGAAACTCACTATTTGCTCACGGAAAGCTGTAAAGCTAAAAAAGATTTTGATTCAAAGAAAGAGGACCTATTCTCGGTAAGGTAGCAATTTATATTTTTTTTGACTTTGCCTTGTCATTTCCAAACATGAGTTTGTAAATGAGCCTTTTTAAGTGAATGATAGTAAACTTCGATTTCTTGAAGTTTTGCTTTGGTGTTTATTATGTGTTGCTAGCTTTTAGCGTTTTTATCATAGAACTATGGTTTTTCTTCTTCTGAAAATGGAACTCGATGAGAATTTGTTGAATAATAAAACAATTATCCTGCTCAATCTTGCGGAATATCCCCTGATTTAGCCAACTCGGCCTACGGCCTCGTCGGCTAAGTATCAGGCGATATTCCGCGCGATTTCGCAGGATAATTGTTAAATAATGGCCTGGACTTCTGATCAGAAAATTAGAGGTTTAATAATTATTATTGAAGGCCTGGTCTCTTCACTGTGTTACATACTGTGTTACAGACAAGAAACTTTAGTCCACATTGTCTCTTTCCACCCAAGCACATAACAGAAAACCAGAGGTAGCCCTGTGATGGACTATTTTTCCAGTACCGTATTTACCCGCGTATAGGCCGCACCCGCATATAGGCTGCACCCCAAACTTGTGACCTAATCATGGGGAAAAAAATAATTTCTTAACTATACAAGAAGAAGAATCAAGTTTCGAGTCGAGAAACTAATGAGCTCGTCGCTTGAGTGATCTAACGAGAAATGAATCGGACAAACGGACCGAACTTGATCGCAAGCGTTATTGTTTACAGATCCAACAAGTGTGTCGAAAAATGAGGTGCAAGCGTCGCCGTTTTGTGCGATCAAATAATGACAAATGATACACATGCGTTTAGAATTCGCTGCTCCTTTCCTCATAGGGTAAATTAACCACTTTGAGTTTTTAATGTTACGGAGATTGTTGCGATAATTCTCAAAACGGCTACTTGACAAAACGCTCTAACGTAAAGTCGCTCGAAAAAAACTGAAGCTTTTCCCTGTTGTTGCGTAAAACAGGCATTTCATGGGCTCAGCGTAGTGACAAGCTTTGTATCAGCGATGCTAGATTTCCAATTGTTTAAGAATTTACACATTTACAGGTGAAACAGGAAGGCAAAACGTCTGTCGAGAGTGAGAGTTGTATCAAAAGCATCATTGCGTTACGCATTGTGTATTTTTAACAAGGTTTCAAATTTCGCTTTTGACGTATGCAAATTAACGTGCGTAGGGGGGTAAAAATAAATCACCTCTTATTTATCGCTGAAGACATGACAATGTGTAGTAAACTTCGAAACTGTGATATTTTATATCAGTTTCATTTATGACTTTTTCTTTTTATGATGGGCTCAGTGTATTTTTCGTGTAGTTCGGCAAATAAACAAACGCAGTTTCACGTGAACGGCATCGAAAGGGCTTCGCGGCTTGACATGCAAACTTCGTTGGACTTCATTCAATAACAAACATATTCGGAAACTAGATACACCTGTACACTCACTGCAGCGGAGAGAAGCAAAATTCTTCGAAGACATGGATTAACTTGACCTCACACGATACATTCAATCAAACTGTCAAGCTTTCAGTAACTTTGTTGACTCTGTGTGTGTCGGGAAATTATGCATATTAATGAGCTCAAAACTCTTGTACCCGCGTATAAGCCGCACCCCAAATTTTGAACGTTTTTTTCCTTGAAAAAAGTGCGGCCTATACGCGGGTAAATACGGTATCTAGGCAACTACATTCCATTTTCATGTTTTACACTATGCTTGTGCTTTGCTTTTTATAGTGCTCACTATAAAAAAAAAATTTCCAATACAGTATGTAATGGTTTAATAATGTTTGCACTTGTGAAGACAATAGTGAAAGTCTAGGTTGTTCCCCAAGGGCATTTGCTGAACTTACCAGGGGATACTGAATACCATTTTAGGACCCCTGAGTGCCATTTTTGTTTCACTTTTAAGATGTATGTCAAAAGTCTTAGGGCAATATAATTACCTGGGGGTATCAGAGCCTGTTACAATTTTGGTTTTTGCAACTTAATTTCTGGTATAATCATAACTATAACCAAATTCTCAAATCTGATTGGCTATCACCAGCCATGATTTGAACATTAGTAGGACAGTTGGACAGTGTAATTGGACAGTGTACGCGTCATGCCTAAGTAATTGGACAGTATGCGTCAGAGCCTGCATGCTTATGGACCAGTTACACTTGAATATACTTTTTTTCAAACATATTTCGCAAATAAAACTGTACTGTTGTCTATTCCTTCTCCGGTACGTTTTCTCCTTTTTCTTTCTCAAATTTTGTTACAGATATGATTAATTGGTAACAGGACTTCATGTCATCCAATTCGGTCTGTAATCATACTCGTGATTAAACAAATCGGACTCCCCCTACGCGGTCGTCCGATTTTGTTAATCCCTCATATGATTACAGACCGAATTGGACTCCACTCAGTCCTATTACCATGATGTATATTGTTTATAAATAACATTATTATTGTATAATTGTAACTATTGTACAAACAGCACATACCAAGCGAGGGAAGTTCTTGAAAGACTGCACCATGTAGAACCTGTGAAAGTACACGGCGCCTGTGGCCATGGTATCATAACGCCTGATAATCACTTTATTAAGAAAATAATCATTGAGTGATTTAAGAGATGCAAATGCAGAGGTAATAGAAAATTTAACACAAACTCGTTGCAGCAAGACCAATTACCTGTAAAATGTAATTCAAATTCTGAAAGATTACATGTGTGCTAGCTACCCATTCAATTTTTCGTGAGGAAAGTGGGCTAACAGGCTAACATTTTAGCTTGCTTGGGAATACATGATTTTGGTTTACGCCAGTGTAATAACCTGACAAGATTTCCTTTCTTTGTAAGCTACTGTTTTGTTGTATGCTATTGTTTTTGTTTCCTTTGTTTTATGTCGTCTATGAGTTTTACAGGTTCTTACACCAAGATAAAGCCCATGGTTCACCTAGGTGACTTAAAAGTTCTTCCTGCTTAGTTAATATGTGAACACAAAACTGTGAACACTTTCATTTGATTTTGACATTTGCAGTTGTCAAGCATAACT
The DNA here is from genome assembly GCA_964017195.1 of Siderastrea radians. Lineage (NCBI taxonomy): Eukaryota > Metazoa > Cnidaria > Anthozoa > Scleractinia > Rhizangiidae > Siderastrea > Siderastrea radians. Next base: position 40,356,811 of record OZ024892.1, read on the forward strand.
ACCAGTCAGGTGTGAGGTGAAACCCGGCCACATGAGAATACAAACAAACAGTTGGTCAAGAAACCGCAATTTGCTTTTCCCGTGGAAACAGTTCACTGTATCCCTGTAATCTTTTCAGTATTAGTTTAACTTGCTTCTTTCGTTGTGAGAGAAGTGGAAATTTGAACCATTTAAAAAAAGAGAGAGAGAGGAGGTTCAAGCCTGCAAAGCCTCAAGCTGTTTTTTGATTCGCACATTAACACAAACAGTGCATGTTTTCAACTCCATTTCCTTAGTTTACCCTTAAGCCCAGCACTGTTGCCAGATTTATATAGCTCACGTGCTTTTACAACGACAAGGATACAGTCTCATTTTGTTGCCACAGTTCATGATGAAGCGAGTTCCCTCTCTCCTGTAACGTGTCTCCGTCATAAAATCAATGCCATCTAATCTTGATGGTGTCCTCACCAAGCCCTCTTTGCTGAAACACCAATTAGGCATAATTGTTTGTGGTCTTCGTGAAAACTATACGCCTACATTTTTCGATTTTAATACTCTTGCACTCGCTAACAAAGCCGCCGAGCCGCCATGTTGGAACAAGATTACAGCCAGCTAGGTTACCAAGCCTAAGGGCCATGAATCGGCCCCATTACCTCTCGGCCTTTCTCTTATTTCTCCTAGAAAGCAATGGCTGCTGGTGTAAGTTTCGATCTTTCAGAATCCTTTCACTACAAAGCAATCCTTTAGTTAAAATACTTCTCTGCATTACTGTTGAGTGTCTAAGTCCTTCAGGAACTTTCTGTGGAGTGACGTTTGTTCCTTTTTGCAGAGTTTGTACACTTATCCCGACAACTTTCGGGCGTATAAAATCCTTATCGCCGCCGAGTACAGCGGGGCGAAAATTTCTCTGCCACCTTTCAAGTTTGGAGAGACCAACCAGACTGCCGAATTTTTGAAGAAATTTCCACTGGGAAAGGTATTTCTAATGCTTTATGAAATTTATTTATAAATGGGGAGAGCAGTGTTTTTTTTCAATGTAGTAGTTTGTACTGTACTTACATCCTCAGTCGATCCACATTCCATTTAATGTCCGCACCCCCACTGTTGAGGTATAATTATAAATTTTACCCCTTAGGAAAAAAGTACCGACACATTTCCCCCTTCAGAAAAAGGGAGATGTTTTCCAGAGATTATAGGAACTGACATAGCTGCCTCTTCAGAATTTTGGGGGGGGGGGGGGGGCGGGGTTGGTGCAGACATTAAATGGAATGGCCCGTTTCATTTCTGAGAGGGGCTTTCAAAGACGTTTCTGAGGGAGGATATTGTGTTAAAATGTAAATTCAACTGCTTTCTTTGCTTTATTTTGTTTGTATTTTGATCTTTTTGGTGTCAATTTCAGTTGCCTGTAACTCATGGCATAGTGCAGTGGAAAGTTTGATACAATTTGTGGCGTAATCATTGGCATTTTGATGCTCTTGAATTGAAATTGTAGGTGGAATTTGTTTTGTCACAATGTATTAATTATTATGCATTATTCTCTAGGTACCAGCATTTGAGACGCAAGATGGCAAGTGCATTTACGAAAGCAATGCCATTGCTTACTATGGTAAGTTTCTGCTATAACCCTCTTTAGGGTGAACTCGAGTGCTTTTCAAATGAGTGTCGTAAACACCAAAATCAGAGTAATTATTCTAACCAATTACAACAGGAAAAAAAACATAAATTGAACCAATCAGAAATCAAAGCAAAAACAAATAAATTGGGAAAATGCAAGCGACCAAGTCTCGATTGGTTTTTGTTTTACGTCTGATTGGTTGAGAAAGTGGTGCAAGGTTTTTCAACCAATCAGAGAGTGCAGCAAAGAAATACCAAAGCAAACACAACATTACTTTGACACTCAATTAAAAACTGCTCTAAGATCTCCTTATGATAACACAGCGCTCAACAACTCGCAGTAAAAGTGTTTAGTTCGTGAATATTATGAGAATAAAATTTGCAAGACAAGCAGCGGAGTTGACAAGCTTTGGCTGTGCGCTGGGATTAGTTTCTTACAGCCGTCAAATCCAACAAATCACCCTTAAAAAAGTTGAAAAGAAATTGGTTTCTTTAGGGGTTTGGGGTAAAGGGAAATTTTTACGATGGCTGAACTAAAATCAGGAACAGCAGCATGGTGGAGAAGCTGATCTTTGTATTGATCTGACCTGGGTAAATCTTCATCTTGTTTACGTGTATCTCTGCTGGTGGGTGCTCTTTCATCAGTCGTTGACTGCTTCATGTCATAATCATTACAATCTCATCAATCGTTCACAACTTTGAGAAACCTGTTGTGTTATCAGAGTTAAGAACCTGCATTTTTTTCACACTAAGTGAATTCGTTAGGCATGAGCACAGGCCTCCTAGTCAGAGAATAAAACGTGGTTGTTGACCTGTAGCTGGAGTTTCTTAATTGGTTGACAACAAAACCGTCAAAAGAAACTTTGTCACCTGAGTGGTTGAACAGCTGAAATTGAAATCCATGTCTGTGTTGATAACCACTGGTTTTCTGCATGCTAAACAAGTAAAGCAACAAAGAAGAGAATGCATGGGGTGTTAGAGAGAGATTTTTTTGGTTAATCTGTTCTTTGTAGCCATGGTAAAGAAAACCAACCCAAAAAACACAGGCTGAGAGGGAAGACATTTTCTACAAGGTGTTATTTCGACCGGTCTTGACTGCTCTATGTGACAATTTAATGGGGTCACACATGTGCTCGGTTTTTAGCTACTATGGGAGCCAATGAATTGCATGTTCAGGGTACAAAATAATTGTGTGTGTGTGTGTGTGCACAAAAATTGCTGTTTGTATGTGTTTGTAGTAACCATAATCCATGTATTTGGTTGCCTACCAGCTGTGATCTGATGAAAATCTCAGTAGTGAGAGCTGGCTTGACTTTCCAATCATTTGTTTTTATGATAACATTAGTGTCCAACGATCAGCTGAGAGGGAAGGCTCCATTGGAAATGGCACAGATCCAGCAATATGTAAACTTCGCTGACCAAGAGCTGTTGCCAGCAGTGGCTACCTGGGTTTTTCCAACCCTGGGTTTGATGCAGTATAACAAACAGGTGTGTAGGTAACTTGCTTTTGTCATGATTGTGGAACGCTGTGCTTTCCTGCTAAGAATCAAATGTTTGTCTGCATGCCTGCAGCCATGAGATGAGTGTCTGAAGCGATAACCTTGTGTTGGACAACTCAAAATCCAAAATCTGCATTTCGTTTCAAGACGCTTACAAAATGCAAATGGCGCATGCTTTCGCTCAGCCAGTCAAATGCGAGTATTTTTTTGCGCTTGGCCAATCAGGAGTCAGTAATTTTGCCCTCATTAGCAAGGAAGTCAAGAAAAAATGCCCGCTGTCTCAACCAATCAGCAATTAGTAGTTTTGCCCTCTATGTTATGAAGTAGATTAAAGTCTTTATTGCCTGTGTTATATGCCTTCTTGACATTGTTTACAGTAAACAGAGTTTAAGTATTGTGGTTGGCCACATTGAAATTGGTTTAAACGTGGTCTAAATTTTGTAACCGGCCCTTAATGTATGACACTCTGACCCATTTTGAAACTATTTTACAGGCCACTGAGAAAGCGATGGAGGATGTAAAGAAATGTCTGACAGTTCTGAACAATGTTCTGTTGACAAAGACTTTCCTGGTGGGTGAACGAGTGACGCTTGCAGACATCTCAGTAGGCTGCAACCTTCTCATGCTCTACAAACAGGTTTGTGACAAGTAAAGTGGTCTATCAACTACAATTTACCAGAAAATCTCTAGGATTATTTAGTTTTGGCCCTCAACAGGGGGATCATTAGAGGGGGGGGCTTAATGGGGGGGAGGGGATTAACAAACTTGACAGACATGTCAACAAGCTTTGCCAGTTTCTGTTTGTGCCCACTGTAAAATACCTCAAGTTTTGTTTTCTTGTGGATTTTTTTCTGATCATAAGCTTCCGGCTGGATAAGTTGGCTGGTCGCGAGGTCTTAACTATATCCCAGTATGCCAACTGTGTCATCATTGTAATCCCTTGTGGATACATCTCATTTGCCTGAACCCAAAGGGGATAGAGGAGGATGCAGGAGCAACTTGCACTTCAGGCAAATAAAAATGTAAATGCATTTCGTGGTAAAAGACTAGCAGTTACTTATTCTGCTGGTTTGCAAGCACTTGGATCGTGAAAAATGGGATATAAAGTTGATAAAAATCCCAAATCAGAAGGCTGACTAGCTGGAAGTACATGGGTTCAACTTACAGCAGCAGTTTTTTCTTTGCAGTCCACAGCCATGACAAACTGAATTTTCAATTCTACTTAGTTTATTGTGTGGTAGAGCCCTGCGTGTACGAACTCTCTTTTTATAATCTTTGTTAATGAAAATTGGTTTAATTTGATAATTAGGTAATGGACCCTGGCTTCAGAGCTCCATTTGCTAATGTGAACAGGTGGTTCCTTACCATTGTGAATCAGCTACAGTTTAAGAAGATCTTGGGAGAGGTGAAGCTGTGTGAAACCATGGCCAAGTTTGATGGTTAGTGTTGTTTGTTAATGTTGTTCTCTTTACCCTTATATGAATAATAGGTTGGTTAAATCTCAAAAGATTATATTTTTGGTAATATAAAATCGTGCATACCGGATATCCAGAAAATAACTACCGCTGTATAATATTCACTGAGTGAGAAGCTTACCTTCCAATCAGGTTTAGTTTCACTCAAAAGGGTTTGGTAATTTTAGAAGTGCCCTTTCCAGTGGTACAGACATTGATTTCTGTTTGAGCTAAGTTGGAAACTGAGAGGTGGTGTATGACAGTCGTAATGTTGTAGCTACAGACAATATTATTATACATTTTGCATTTTACTAAGTGAAGTATATGCATGTGCACTGTTTCCTCAGCAAAGAAATATGCTGAACTGCATCCTAAGAAGGAGGAGAAGAAGGAAAAGAAAGGAAAAGAGAAGGCAGCCAAAGAGGAGAAACCAAAACAAGAAAAACCCAAGCAAGAAAAAGCCAAAAAACAAGCAGCTGAGGAAGAAGATGATCTGCCAAAGGAACCAAAATTCAAAGACCCTTATGCTGGTCTACCAAAGAGGTATTGTCACAGATTTATGCAAGAGATTTCTCACATTGTCTTGCAAGTGAAATCAAACCACAGCAGAGGATTTGTGTCTGTTTAGGTCAGATTACTATTTTTTGAAATTTTATGAATGAAGATACACAGAAGAAGAGACAGTAAGCTATTTTAAATAATACAAGAAAATCAAGGCTGGCTCAGGCCGGCACGGGTGTCAATGGGTTAAATTTTTGATCTGGCATAAAAATCGACTTAAAAGGAAGTTCGGGTAGTTTTTTCTGTCGTATTAGTTAGCATAAATAGTCCATGGGCCAAGACCCCCAAAATAAGGTTTTTTGTACCATGTGAAAGGACCAGTGCTATCATGTATTTTTTAAATCTTCAATATCTAAAGTTTATTTTAAGGTATGATAGCAAGCCTCTACGAGTAGCTTTCTTGCTGTAGTCATGTGATCAAATGACGTCATTCCAACTGCCTTTTCGCCTTAGATGTACTTAATAGCATTAACTTCTGACTTATAACTTTTGTGCAATTGGTTTTGAAACCACATTTTGTACATAACCAAACAGAGTATGATGTTGGATTCAATTGTACTGTAATTAACAAGTTAAAAATTAAAGTTCCCGTTGCCATGGCAACGGAAATGTTCATTTAGCCCACGAATGAAGTAAAACTCACTGAAAATGTTCAATATTGTTTTCCGCTTCCTAATTTTAAAAATTGGGATAAAAATACATATCACCACTAGAGTTCACTCATTTGCAGATCACTTAAGCACACTCTGGGATTAATAATCCAGCAAAGGAAAACTTGAGAGCTTCCTCTATGACTCCTCTTCGGCAGTAAAATCCCCCACTTAACACACTGGAGTCTTGAAACTTTCATAGCTTTTCATACATCGCTTTGTTCAAATATCATTTTCACTGAAATGTAAACAAAGGGTCATGTTCAATTTTAGACAAAAGTAGCAGTTGATTTATGCTTTAAATGTTAAGCAGTTGCCATGACAACAACAGTTATAAAATGTAAGTAATAAGGTGCGCTGTTCAAAATTTAAACCAATTGTCATGCTAATAGTCAAGTGCAAGGAACTTTGAAATTTCTAAGAAGAGTACTGTAAAAGGGAAGTTATTTGATGTTGGCTAATGGCTACGAGTTTATTACCTTTCTTCATCGTCATCATCATCGTCATCGTCTCCAGCAGGGACAACATCGTTGTCTTCATCAGACCTGTTGGTACATTCTTGAAGTCGGCACATGTCAGTGCATTTGAGACCATTGGCGATGCAAGAGCATGATGGAGGTTTGCACGCCCTACTGCACTGACATGAAAGAAGCTCCAGGACTGCTTGTGGAGCTGGCTGGCCACCCATCCAGTCTACAACCAGTTTTTCATCCTCGGTGCACCAGCCAGCTCCTTCTGGTGGTGGGATGACTGGACATCTTTCTAAGCACCGTTTCCATACTGCAGCTTGATAGTTTGCCCTTTGAGAGTGTTTTCGCAGCGTGTCTCTGCATGGTGGCAGCTGATTAGATTCAACGTCTCCTCTCTTCAAGCAGAACAGTCGGTATCGAAGCTCGTTTATGTCACTTGTTCCCGGGTTGCTGCAGTACACGGAGCAAGTAAATTTCTCAAGACTACAGTAAAGGTGATCGGAAAGGTCCCATTCTGTACCCAGTTGCTGGAAGATTCCTTGAAATTCTGCACTTCGTGACACAATTCGATATCCTGATACCTTGCCTCGTCCAGCAAAGGCACTAACCGTATCACAACCAGTGAACGCGTGAAAGCCTGGTAGTGATCTGCATATATTTGCTCCAATGCTCTCAACTACTCTGGAAACATCAATGTACTTGACTCTGGTCTGTGAACCACATTTGATAAACAGCGAGGAAGAAATGGAACTCTTGAAGGCTAGAAGAAGTATTAAGACATCAGTATCTTCTGATACCACAACGACGGAAGCGAATCTTGATCGAGCTGCATGGACTGCATGTAAGATGACTCTGGTATCGGCCTCCTCTTGAGTAGATTCGAGCTCACTAATAGGTTGCACCATTCCAGAGGATAACTGATAACATTTGTCGCCACAGGTGATAACAAGTGTCTTTCCTAAAAGCTTCTCTTTGTACTTGTCTTTCTTCCACTCGCTTGTCACAAACACAATGAGTGCTTGTTTGTTCTTTGAGCTACACAGGAATCTTCTCCATTGTTTGACCTTGTGATCGGCTTGAATATTGCGGTATTCGCTTCCTGATCCTTCACCTCTGTTTATTCTTTCAGCATTCTTTATGGATTCCTCCCTGTAATCATCAAAGACGACATCAATCCTGTCACTCGTTCCACCTTCATTTAGAACTCTGCCAAGCAAAGCTTCAGCAACTTCTGCGAACGTCTTCTGATCACCTTTGAGGCGCTGGACTAGAGCCATCCCGTCTATAACACATGCAGAAGGATGGGGAATAGCATCTGAGGCTTGGACATTTTTCTGGAGTTCTTTTGCCAGGGACGCCTTGTTTGTTTTACGGAGCAAGCCATCTGGGGTAGCTAATGACCATGGGAGTGGTCCGAGAGGATGGGATAACACGTCTCTCATCTGTAGGTTTCTGCTCTCTGCAATGACGATCATTTGCGCAAACAATCTTCTGTCGGCTTTGAGGATTACCTCTTGGTTCTTACCAGCCTTTATCGTTACCTTTTTGGTCAGGTGAGTAAAGGTCATCAACTTGGCTTTGGTGATTGCATCATGGAACTTGACTTTAGGTGTATTACATTGAAGGCGTTGCTCTCTGAACGCCTTATAGGCTTCCTCACCAATATCTTTAGCTCCTAGCAAGTCACGCTCTACATCAGGAGTGGCTACCTTTCCTGTGGAAAGACAGACAAGATCTTGAAGATCAGGGTTGAATGGGTTGAGCCAAGTGTCTTGAAGAATTGACACAATGGACTTAACATCAGCTTCATCCCTGGCGATTCTTGAAGGCTGTAGATCATTGTGTTGGGAAGACGATGGACTGATGTGTAACATATCTTTGAGTTGCCTCAGGAATGTGCTTCGGTATTCAGCGACTAAATAGAATTTGCTAACTGCATTCGGCTTCAGGCTGAAACCTTTGGTTCCTCCTGACGTTTGAGTGTCTTTGTTGACGGTTTCCTCACACGTCTGATCAACGGGGATTCTCCCGAAAGGGTTGTCTTCTCCAATCTGAACGGAAAATCCTCCCGATCGAAGGTATTCAAGGGTGTCAGGGTGTTCTTCTGGTAGAAGTGACATTTCATGCAGATATGCAGAAAGGTACCTGGCATAGTTAGGCTTGTCATATGCGAAACACCAAGGGACTATTTCGCTGATAGATGAAAGGTGAAGTTCCCAGTCCCCTTCCCGAGACGCTCTTAACAGCTCAAGAAGTATTTCAACCATGTCAACATATGACATCCAGAACTTGGAGAGCTTCCCGTTCCCATGCCGGAGATAGTGCATATACATGCTGAATAGTTGCGACACTTCTTGAAATGAGGGACTTGTAATTGTGGCATTGAATTCTCGCTCACATGTTCTATCACAAAGCGTTTTTAGACCTTTGAAGAACTCATCGACAAGAGGCTTCTTCTCTTTGTGATGCTCCTCCACCCAAGAAATGAAACCAATCCATGCCAGCCTGTTAAGTGCTTCAAACATTAGCTTGTGAAATCTTATGGCGCGATTATATGCACGGCCTTCAAGGACACCAGACGTGGATCCTTCAGCAATTACTCCAGACTCGATAATCACATCTCGTAAACCAGCATCCTGGAAACGCTTCCCTATCACCGACAAGAACGTGCAAATGGTATGGAACACTCCCATCCTCAACACAAGATCATTAAACTGCGCTCTGTGTTTCCACTTTATCTCTGCAGCTTTCGCATAAAGTGCCTGATCAAACACAACTACCATGCTGTGAAGTTTCAAGGTTTCTTTGATCTGTAGAGACTTCAAAAGGATTTGGTACACAGTAGACATGTTTGTTGCTGGGGCATTGATTGTCGGAAGGTAACCAACGTTATCCTTAGTAACTTCTTGGTCATTTCGCACTAAAATGTTAAAGCCAGTCCAACTAGGAACGGATTGCTTTTCACTTGCATGAATTCGTGCTAAAACCCACAGCAAGTTCTTTTTCCATGCGCATTCCATGATTTCATTTAACTTGACTTCCACATATCCTCTAGAATGGGGCCCACAGCGCTCCCCTGCATTGTAGATAGGGATAGCTTCGTCACCCACAGACTCGATACTTCTCTTCTTTGATTTCATGATGACTGGAAGTGAAGCTGACGGAGGGTGAGGGCCAAAATGATTAGCTTGAACTGCGATTCCATTGACTCGGTGGGAAGTCCCCTCGCCAGACAAAGTCTCCTCAAGACGATCTATATTATCCCAGGCCAGCGTTGTACTGATAAACGGACGGATGTTTTCGGGGAGGGGGACTTCGTTGCATGAGGTTGCTGCTAACTTTTGAAGGCACAATGCAGTATTTATCTCTTCAAGTTGGGAGTAGGCAATTCCGTGACCACAGCGGTTTATAATTTGAATTAATTCAACGTTGTTGGAAAGAGATTTTACGGCATATGGAAGTAAAACATGCTTTGGGGGCTTCTGTCGTCCACCACTCGTACCAAAGACCAAGTCCTGTCCAAACGATGTAATGAGACGCTGAATCTTTGGAGAACAAGACTGCAAACCTGGAAATTCAGTACTACCGGTGAGCAAAGTGTACAAAAACTCTTTCAGAACATCTGGAATGATCACGGCATTTTCAGTTAGTTCGCAAGGTTTTGGAGGCCACGATTCTATGATTTCTTGCTCCTGGATTGCTTTTCTAAGGTGGAGAGCGGTTTTGGATATTTCTTCTGTACCCTTAAAAGGCTTGGAAATATTAGAGTTCTCCACAGCTAGCTTGGCTAAATGAAGTCTGGAAAGACCACGTGGAATGACAAAAACTCTTTTGTTGCCAAAAAGATCTTCAAACTCCAGCATGTCTCCAAATTCTCCTTCAAGTTTTCTTCTGAAATGGGTTCTCGTAGATTCTTTGATCTCTATGTCTTGAGACTTGAAGAATGATGTAAATAGGGTATACAACTCCGACATTCTAACAACCCTTGGGTTCTGAAGTAGGTTTGTTCTTATATGATTAAACAGCATCTCATAGGCATGTGTTTCTGCCCTGATATACTCATCACACACTTCTTCTTTTGTTTCCCTGATGTTTAAAGGTCCTGGAACGTTTCGAGTGTAGTCACGGTAGCACGATTTATGGTAGCATGCTTCTGCCGCTACAAGCTCTCTGGAGACAATAGCCAGTATCCTTGAATCGTTTTTGCTCATAGCTGCTCTCCTGACTGTGTTATCAGCACGCAAGTCAACACACTGTATCAGAGCCTCTCTTGTTTTGATTCCCTTGAGGTACTTGGCCTTCTCGCAAAATACACAAATTCGCTCATAGACCCTACTTTGGGTGTTCGCCGGTTGTCGGCCGGAAGACCTACGGCTACTTGTGTCATCTTGTTCTTCAACCTTGTTATCAGACTGAGCCAGTTTTTGTAGATCCCTCTTCAACGTAAAGATACTGCGGCATTTCCTGTGATATGATATCTGTGGTACTTCTCCTTCCTTTAAAGTTTTCGCAATATCAAGAATCCCCTCATGGTTACGAATAACAGCAGCATTATGGAGCGTTTTCCACGAGTCGAGATCTTTTAAAGAGGTCAAATCTCCAGTTTCGTCACAACAGTGGATTATGCATTCACAGTTTTCTTTCCTTTGTCTCTTGTTATTTTCACCATTTTTTTCTAACGTTCTTCGTTTTCCTCCTTATATTTTTTATAAAAAGTAAAGCATACAAAGTCGCTTTTAAAAACATTGATTTTTTTCATAAGAAGTTTTAAAGGTTCATATGTTAGAACAAAGTTAAAATTTGGAACTCGTTTTAAAAGCGGTTTTATAAATAAATCTTAGATTATCGAGTCCATACAGATCTCGAAGGCCTGAAAGTTTAAGTTAAATTTGTGGTTAAATAACTACGATACCATTATAAAAATTCTTGTTGTTTGGTTATGAAGCTGTTTATTATTACTGTTATTCAGGATAAAATAGATTTGAAAAGTAAAACTTGTGAAAAAGTCCACACGGTGGTTAAGAAAAAAATCATGGATTTTGGTGTCCATACACATCTCGAATGACTGTAAGTTTTTGTATAATTTGTGGTTGAAATTTATAAAAGTCTTAATCAAAATGCTTGCTACTTAGTTATCTTGTAATTTTTCACAAACTTTGTCCAATTTTAAACAGATTTCTACTTTAAAATCAAGTTATATGCACTCACCTGCCATGAAGGCCGCCATCTTGGATTTTCCCACAATGCAACGCAAAGTTTCAATAAGCCGTTCAACTTGCTTTTTTCGCTTTTAAACAAGTAAAATTCGGAATTTGGTTCATTGTAAATAATCTTAGTGCTTCCTTTTTAAAAATGAAGCTGTGAAGACTATTTTTGGTCCAGCAATAAGTTTTTAATATTGTTTTGAAAACAGGCCTCGTTTTCATGCAGAAGCGGATTTTGGTGATATTTTAGCTAAAGAAATATACAAATAAGCTACTCATTTGGCTTTGCTATCATAACTTTTTGTTATCACCCCCAACCAAGCTTTAATTCTATAATACTCCAAGCTGGTCCCTCTGAGTGGTACATTTAAGAGAGTCCGGCCCATGGACTAAAATGCACCCAAGCATTTTTCGAAATCCAAAGGACTTTTTCTTGTAGGAATGCTGCCCTTTTATGGCAGTATTAGCTTTTGCATTGTTAATTTTTGCAATAACTTTTCTGCATAGGTCTTAAATTTCATTATTTTGTTGCAGTTGCAAAAAGTGCTAAAATAAGAAACTAACTAGGAGGTAGTTCAGTTTGCATTTGATTGGCAGAGGCTCCATGTCTTTGGAAATGGTTTTCATGAGTTTTATGATATGTACTGTAACCTTTCTGTTGATTAAAGTTTGAAATTTTTTGGACGAAAATACCATTAAAATGCAACTGTCCTATAGCTACATGTAACAGAATTCGCGTAATGATGCTTACTCTCCAGTTATTCAGGCATGATAACAGTGTCCTTTAGGTGTTTCAGGTGGCTCAAAACAGTTTTTAAATGTTATAAACCCTTTGTAACGAGGAAAGATTACAAAGAAGTATTTTTGAGCATGTGGGCAATCTATGAATATCTTGACAACTCTTTTATCAGGCAATACTTTAAGGCTGGTTGTGACGTCATAGCCGCAACCATGACAACCCTAAGGGTTCACAAAAAGAACTCCCAAATTTCAGTTTTCGCCAATTATCCGAAAAACTAAGTCGGTGACCTACCCTTTTTATTGCATTTTTATAAAGCTCCCTAAATTCTTCAACTTCTCTGACGGTATGGCAAAAAGTTATAACATAAGTTATATATAACATAAGTTATATCGAAAAAGCCATTTTATGAATTACAAAAAACTGCACTGAATTACTTTCTTCCAAAAGCTTCTATTTGAATTGGCACACTTGGTGTTACGTGCATGCAAAGAATCAGGATGGGTCACCAAGCAAAATTTTGAGATAAAAACAAATGTTTCATGCAAGTTTTATTTCCGGTTTGCGCGATTTTACACGGCATTTACCTTCCGGTATTTTGCATGCGCGACTTTTAAATAGAAATTTGGATTCACTCAGCTGACTCGTGCATTCTTGCTATGTCATGTGTAGGCTTAGCGTGCGTGCGCAGCTAAAAACCCTTTCGAGCCTCCTTAAATCAGAGCTAGCCGTAATCAATCACATTAGAAGTGATTTTATTGCAATTTAATTGTGGTTTTGTTTTTGTGATAGTTCATTCGACATGGATGAATTCAAGCGTACTTACTCAAACAAGGACACAGAAACTGAGGCTATTCCATACTTCTGGAAGCATTTCAACAAGGAGGACTATTCCGTGTGGCTGGCTGAGTATATGTATAATGACGAACTCACAATGATCTTTATGGCCTGCAACTTGGTCGGGGGAATGTTCCAGCGCATAGAGAAACTCCGCAAGACTGCCTTTGCCAGTGTTGGTATATTTGGAAAAGATAAAGATGCCCAAATCGCTGGTATCTGGATATTCCGCGGACAGGAGGTCGCATTTAATGTGAGTGTTAAGCACAGTGATGAGCTCTCTTTCGTCTAGTATTTTATTTAATGAACAAGGTTTGTACGCGTTATGGAAGACCTGAAAAGTCGTGGAGTTTAAGAATTTCATTTTCGAGGCCTGGAAATGAAGTGCTTGTCATGGAAAGGCATGGAAATGAAGTGCTTGTTCTGGAAAGGCATGGACATGAAGTTCATTATACAAAATATATTTATCATTTGTTTGTTTGTTTGTTTGTTTGTTGTCCTTGTTAGTTTTTTGTTAAGTCAATGAAAAGGCAAGAACAGAAAATTTGTGGGTGACAAAGTTGATCCAGTTCACAGTCACAAAATCTTAAAACGATATGAACCCTGATGGAGTAGCTAAGGCCATGGTCACTCTCAGGCAGCTTTTGTGCTGGTACAGGAACCTCACTACTAAAATTAATTGTAGGCCTTCTATTCACATGATTTTGGCATGAGTATTGTGCTGGAGTGCTGTCACACTGCTCAGTTTTGAAATTTGAACACATAGGGCTGATTGACCTCATTGGCTTAAAGCTGAATGGATGATAATACCTCACACAGACTCCACAAACCTTGTTTTAGTGAGGCAAAATGGTATTAATTAGAACTTGGACAAGCAGCAGACTGCAAAGGCCACAAAATTATCTAACATATTATGCTAATTGTGCTGACTCTGCTTTAAAATTGGCCTAGATCACAACTTCTCTAAACTCTGTTTAAGCTTCATTTAAACAATGGTCACTTACTATCTGGTAGGATTTTGTGCTGCTTGTGTTATATTTTTTATGATGCAAGCAGGTAACCAGATCAACTTGCCATCAACAATCTTTAAGTGGTTTTCCCTAGCACTGAACCTATCTAGTGTTGTAAGGCACTATGTTTACATTTGATGCCAGATAATCTATGTGCCGGCTCAAAATTGATCTGGTATATCAAGAATGGTTGAGCATAAAAAAATGTTGAATAATGTTTTATCTTCTTCAATCAATCACTTACATGTAACAGTTTGCATGATGAACAGAAGAAGATAAGTTGTGGAGTCCATTATTATTCAACAATAATGCTTGAGTATTATAATCACCTCACGTGGGGTGGTAATAGCAAGATATGATGTAATCCTCTACCAATCAGAGCACGTGCTTCTCTGTAATCACCTGAGCAATTATACTAAAATGGATTATTATATAGACAGGAGTGTTTTAGTGGAAAATAGAGCACTCAAAAAGCTCATACGAAACTACACCCAGGACTTGATTGACATATTTTCCATATCTTCACTAGCAAGGATATCAGTGACATCAATTCCCACTTTCACACTGTTGTTTGTGCAAAAATACTCTTGTCTACGATAATAACATGGTGGCTTGAAGATATGAATTTTATTTTGTCGTGGTAAAAAGCAATATTATACCACTCGAAAATAAAATTCATATTTTGAGCCGCTGTGTAATATCCTCTATATATGTGTTGTTTTTAGGGCAGGCATTCTTAACTATCACATGTTACTGAGTAAGGTTTCTAACCATCATGACCAAGAGATACAAACTTATACAAAAAAGTTGTTTGCCCCTTTTGTTCATTTGAAGAATCTTATTAGAGTTTTAAGTCACAACCACATTAAGCAAGGCACATAGATCACTAAAGCAGACATACTCCCAAAATTCAAATGGTGTGCAGATTTAGATTATTAAGATCAGTCTCAGACACAAAATGTGGTACCGAAATGTGACGCATTGATTTCCTGTTATTCACACTGTTGTAAAAGTTTTGTTGTCATAACGTATATGTATGTGCATTTTCTTCATTATCATTTCTATATTTTGCAAAAATGTAATTGCTTACATCAGATGATCAAGAACTGGCTAGATTATGTCTAATTCTTGAAAAAAAGATCGGAATTCTTTCTCCTTGCCTCCCAAGTTTTAGGGATTCTTCGTCTTAGGACTGGCCCTAGCACATGCTAAGCCAATTTTTCAAGCTAAGACTTCATCCTTACACAGTTCACAATTGATGCACAAATCGCTCCAAAACAGTCTCGCACCAAATGCTCTGCTCCACGTTCCCTTAGCAACAAGTACGATTGATCCCCATAACCCAGAACTGTGTTAGCATAAGTCAAGTTATTCTGTAAACACAGCTTCTTCGTAGCTGGGAGTGATGGCTGTATTTGCTTGTAGTGTTTAGCCTGTGAACAGGCTCCAGGGAAAAAGCACGGAAATAAACCAGCAAGCGAAGCGAGCCAAGCGTAGGCTAAACCCTAACCCTAACTCTCCCCCTTCCCTCCCCCCCTCCTTCCTTCCCCACCCCCTCCCCGTCTCTTTGCTCGTTGTCGCCGTTTGTTTTCTTCGCTCTTTCTCTGATCAGAAAGCCTGTTCACAGGCTAGTTAGTGTTGAGTCATTACAACCACAAGTTGTATACTGCATGTAAAAACAGAGCCTCAATGATTATTGCATTGTAGAGTAGTGGACTGAATTAATGTGTGGAAATCCATTGCTTGTATGAGGGGCTCTGTGTTAGGAAGTTTTATTGTTTGGTCATTGAGAAATACCATAATTATGCACCACTGTTATGCTGCACTTTTTGCAAGTTACCCCTTTAAGCCCTGATATAAAAATGCATATTCTCATTACTAATCTCCATACATTTCTTATGGAACTGGGAAGGAGAATTTGTCTAAATATCAAGACATCTGATCCTCAGTGATCACTTCCTTTATTCTTGTCACTTGAATGTTTAATCATGTAAAGAGAAATTTCATTTGCATCAGGGCTTAAAGGGTTAACTGGAGTCAATGCAGTTTATACAAAGACATGAGTTTAGACTTTGTTTGACAACATCTCGGTCCAAATCGATTTCAATCTGTCATCTTTGGTCCCTTGCAGCTAAATGAAGATTGGAACATCGATGCACCCTCCTACAAGTTCACCAAGCTTGACGTAGACAACCCTGAACACAAGAAGATAATTAACGAGTACATGTTGTGGGAAGGAGATTTTGGTGGAAAGAAGTTTAACCAGGGAAAGATCTTCAAATAGACTGCTGACTGCTGCTAAAGCTAAAAAAATATCTATATTAAACTGTCTCAGAGGAAGAAAAACTTGCGTTAATTGTCTTTTGCTTCCCTCTTTCCCACCTCATTCCCAAGGGCTCTCATCTCTCCACCCCCCCCCCCCCCCGTCAGAAGAGAGGGAATGTCGGAACAAGATGCTTTTTGCCCTGTTCCTTAGTTTCACTTCCCCAGAAGGTCTTCCCTTCTTTTTCAAAGCAAGTGGGGTCTTCAAGCAACAACGACGGCACTTCGTGATTAGGGTCGCAAAGGGTATGCAGGGCTCCAGGGCTCCAAGACAAAATTGGGGCTTGGAGCTCCGTTGGTGCACTCTAGGGCTCCATTTACCTCGTCCGGGCTTTAAATAAAAAAAAGGCTTCAACGCAAAAATTTCGGGGCTCCAAGGACCCCCGTTGGAGACCCGGAGGATTGTCCCACTAGACGTGTGCAGTGCTAATGCTAATCTCGCTCCCTTACCACTACACTACCACGCCAATCCGTCACAATTCCGAAAAAATAAAGTATACATTATACCTGATATGCTCCTGATTATAATTAACTGTCTTTCATATCTTTCATAACTTTCATAACTTGCCGAATCCCGGCAAGCCTGATTTTTTCAGGCTTTCTTTTCGCAACTGCATAAGTTGCGTTATTAACTGCGAGGATCTTCTTCACATTTATTTCTTTATTTCGCAGTTCAAATATATGAATTTCATATATTCATAATTTCATCTTCATCTTTCCCGGGTATATTACGAACCAATTTAATGACCAGCTCCCAGTTGGCTTGTTAGCTCAGTTGGTTAGAGCGCTGCACCGGTATCGCAGAGGTCAGGGTTCGAATCCCGGCAAGCCTGATTTTTTCAGGCTTTCTTTTCGCAACTGCATAAGTTGCGTTATTAACTGCGAGGATCTTCTTCACATTTACATCTATAATAGGTGACCCTAGCCTTTTCCCGAACTTTTAACGTAAATTCAACTTGGGCTTAAACTTTGTTCTTTCTAAGACTATTCAAAAATGTATTTGTTGCCTTATTGTACGTAAATCCAGAGAATATATTACTTCTAGTAGTTCTAACATGACTAAAGGCTTGGTTACCAATGATGGCATCGACCGTCAAATTACGGAAGGGAAATAGGCTTCGCCGTCAGTGTTGGAGAAAAGTACATTGTTAGAAGCAAAAGAGGAGATCGAGGACCAGCTGTGAAGGTACTCGACAAAAACGACCGAGGACAGCTAGGGCATCAGTTTACAACGCGAACTGGTGTCTGTGCTCTGGCCCGATTGATTGATTGATTGATTGATTGATCGTCAACCTCGTCCCCAGGGCCTTCTCCTTGTTCAAAATGGCGGTCGGAGAAACCGCTGGCCAAGGCTACTGAAATACTCCACGAACCGTGGAGTATTTTGTCACATGACACATAATGAAATGGCTTTTTCGGAGGTTGTTTCCAGCGTCTGGTGTCTGTGTTTGTTTTCTGCAATCAGAAACCGTTATGCATGGTTCAATTTTACCTGTTACCATCCCCCCCCCCCGGGCAACCCCGGGGACAAGTCCAGCCCTTCGGTCCCGGGGGTGGGGAATTGCTTGAAGCCGTCTTATCCCGGGGGGAGGGGGGCGAGGCAAATCGAAAATAACTTCTTGTTGTTCTCTCGTTCTTCTGCAGTACGTCACTTCTCGGTTGACGCCGGACCGCGTGGAGACGACTGCCTATTTCCAGGGAGAATCTCTAGAATTTGTAGCAGACTGGTTAGAGAAGATAATCTCTCAAAATTAAAATCTGTATTCGAAGGTACTTTTATTTTAAGTTGTTAAACGAATGTGCGTTTAATGCGTACTCGAATAGTTGGCGTTCATCACAAACAAATATTTATTTCTTCTGTGAGCGTATTTATATACTAAGACGACTTAAATAGACTCTATATGAAAACGGATGCACGGCTTTGTATTTAACAGAGGTCTCAGTCCAGTGTTCATTCTTATGAAACAAGCTAAGAAAACCTCCTTTAAAATGCTGCCATCGACTTGTTCACGGGCCTCTTGTGCGTATGTGCTATATTTAGAATAAATCACTTGGCGAAAATGCTTTACTGACTCGCTAGCCGTATCCGGTTAAGGGTTTTTCTTCAGTTTTTTTTTTCAAATATAGTCAGTGCATGTTTTTATTACATTATACATGTAGTGTCCTTCGTTCAAGAAACTCTAGAAAAGCTTTTGAGTTCTTGTCAAAATGTCTGGCTTTGCTATTGTACGGAAATCAATATCGTAATCTATGTTTTGTACACAAAACAACGTATTTGTGGTCGATGAGCAGTCCCGGGGGTGGGGAATTGCCTCTTTTTGCGTGCCCGGGGGTGGGGAATAGACCGCCAAGTAAGAACAAAATTGCAAATCCCCGGGGGTATGCCCGGGGGGGGGGATGGTTACAAGTAGAATTGAACCATGCATTATTCAAACAAAACGAAGACATTTCATCGTGTTTGGGTGACGAAATTCCAACGAACTTTTGGAGCCACTTGGCAGGCTTGGCCAGGGGTTTCTCCGACCGCCATTTTGAACGAGGGTGATTGATCGTTCGATTGGCTACCTCGGGACGAGAATGGATTGCTCACACGAAGGAACTTGAAGGGTAAGATTCAAGCCCTCCTAAGTTTAGCTGCATCCTAAGTGTTGTTTTTTGACAGTAGCCTATTGACTTTGTTATTGGAGCAATAGGCTATTGTTGACCTATTGTTAGGAAACAATACTTAGGAAAGTAAACTGGTCGACAAACTGGTCTGGAAAGCTTCACCGCAGGAGCCTGGAAAGTAATTGAGGCCCGCTGACCAAGAAGCCTGAGGACTCTAGGATCTGAGCCATCTTTAAAACAATGTCAGCGGAAAAAGAAACCACTGATATAAGGGACATAATTTGTTCCCCCCCCCCCCCCCCCAGAAAAGAAATTCATTTTAAAAGCTAGAAAGGATTATCGTAATAAATTTTGATGCCTTTCTAATATGAACTTAAGGCTTCAGGTTAGCTTATAATTGTAAAGCTGAAACCTTTTTACGCAATGTTGTTGCGCGCTGTTTTCTCAGTATGAAGTTCGGTGGCAGCTTACACGAAGTACAAATTTACCATGTGAGCAAAACATGGCGGACGCGTATAATACTAGCGTTACAGTTTGCGCCACGGTTTCTACAGGTTTAGAATCAATTGCTGTCAAGGAATGCAAAGAAAAACTCGGTGCCAAGTCTGTAAGAGAGGGGAGAGGCCGCGTTTATTTTGATATTCCAGTAAATTCGTTTTCTGAAGTGAAACTTCTCAGGTCTGTTGAGAATCTCTTTGTAGTGGTGAAGGAATTTCACGAACATAGCGGGGAACTCGATTGCTACAATCCAGATATTCTTGAACATCTTTACAAACTGCCTCAAGATTTGGAATGGAACTTGGCGCTTTCCTTGTGGAAGCAGTTTACAGGATACTCGAGAATTCTATTCGAAAGTGAGATTAACTCTGACGATACTATTGTCAGCAGCAAATCTCCAGCTAAAGGCGACTGCAATGATGACGGTAACGGAGATTCATTAAAAGAAGAAAGTGTTGGGGCTTTGACTGAAGGTGATGACAGAGAAGCTCCAGCAAAGAGAATGAAACATAGCAATGGAGACCCTGATGCAGATAAGGTAAAGATGTGCAACAATAATTCTCTTTCTTGTCTTTATTATAACCACTTAGGCAGATAACTACCCTGCAAGCAGAGGTTTCTTGGTCGCCCTATGTTCCGGCAGGCAAATAAGTAACCTCTGCGCAAAACCGTCTCATTCTTTGATCTGCTGCCACCCAGGATTTTGG
The DNA here is from genome assembly GCA_964017195.1 of Siderastrea radians. Classification (NCBI taxonomy): domain Eukaryota; kingdom Metazoa; phylum Cnidaria; class Anthozoa; order Scleractinia; family Rhizangiidae; genus Siderastrea; species Siderastrea radians. The sequence goes on from OZ024892.1 coordinate 40,376,962, forward strand.
ATGAATTAATCAAAAATACTGGTTTCCAACCGGCTCTCAACCAGTTTAAAGCTTACACATGCTGTGAATATTATCAAAAAATGTGCACGCTTTGATACGCTAGCAAACCTGTTATATGCGACAGGTTACTTTTTTTTCTTCTTTACAAAACTTCTGTCACTTTTCCCAGCTCAGAAAACCAGCAGAAAGACAAGGCAGAAATCATTTAAGGTTTATTTCACAAAAATTTATCTTGAGTTTAAAGTAACACTCAAATAATCCCAGTGCAAGTAACATTTTCACGGAGCTCACAAGTTTTGTTTAAGCAGACATATGAATGGCCGTGCAAAATCTGCAAGACAGGAAGTGATGTTGCACATGACGAATGTTGTGCCTGCACGACAGGAATTCAGACAGTTTTGCGCAGAAGTTACTTATTCGCTAGCTGGAACATAGGGCGACCAAGAAACCTCGCTTTCAGGGTAGCAGTTAAAGCGTGTTTCAGGTAACTATTGCAGACTTCATCAAGGGGTTTTTGCAAAAAGAAATCTAATACCAGTATTTAAGTCGTAATAGTCAAGTGGTAATTTCGTGAACCAGCAAATCACAAAATTATGGCTGGATTTGCATAAAGGAACAAGTGAGGCTGTGAAATTTTAAGCAAAGTGTGAAATATTTTTCTAAAACCATGGCCACTGAGGTATGGAAGACTTGTTATTTATGTATCTGTAGCCCTGGGCATGTGTTTACATCTATTCAATCAAATGAATAGATCTGAATAGGTCTGATTTTTTTATTCAAATAATACAGTGTATATTTTAGGAATAAAAATTGCATAAATTCTTAATTTTTCAACCCTCAGGAAATGAATGATGTTTAAAGCTACATTGTACTGTGGCATTTGTTGCTATCATTGAGAATTGAAGGGGTGCCTGGAATAAAGCCCTAAGTGACTTCTGATGAATTGCTACATTCTCCTTTCAATTTGCCTTGTGTATGCTTGTAAATCAAAGGGAGAATTTCATATTTGATCAGGAGTCACGTAGGGCCATATTCCCCACACCCCTTCAATTGGTCTTTATTGTGAAGTCTTTTTTCCTCAGTCTGATCATGGTTCAACAAGTAATAAATTCCAAGGGAATGAAAGTCTGGCCACATCCACCTTGCCACGATTCCGTGTCACATGCACTCGGACTGGCAATAACCACAGCTTCTCTTCCCCTGAGGCTGCAGCTAAGTTTGGAGGGGCGATAAATGACTGGTTTCATTGGCGCGTGGACCTTAGTAATCCAGACATTGAAGTTCTACTGAACATTGTCAACAACAATGTTGTAATTGGTATTGCACTAACAAAGGAAAGCAGAGGAAAAAGAAACATCGCTCACTTTGGTCCGACAACACTGAAGTCATCAATAGCTTACTGCATGCTACAGCTAGCAAACATCCAACCAGGTGGGAATGCTCTGGAGTTAGCAGAGGTTTAGTTATCTTACTGCCACTGTAGTCCATGGACACTTGGTTATTAATACAGGGAAATTTGGAGCTTTGTATTTCATAAGCTTTGGTTTGATGACTTTTGACAAAATAACAGTTGGAAGCCTATTAGTTATAATTATTTTATCTGTTCAGTAGAACCCTGGTAACTCAAACTCTGAAGGGAAATGAAACAGAGTTCGAGTTAGTGGAAGTTCAAGTTATCGGGGTGGATTGAATATTCAATTTGCCATGTTGATAGTTTACTTCAGCATACAGCACACACTGCAAATTAAACTTATCTCCTCAGAAACTGTAACACGATTATGCATTCTTATGATAATACAGTACTGTGAATGTAACTCAGTTACACTCAAGATCATAAGATTGGGAAACGACTGTCAAATACGTGATCTGTTTGTTGCACTAACTAAAATCAATTTGCTGTAGGGTTAGTTTTAGATTACAAGATGACACGAGCTAATGGGGTATTTCAATGGGCATCCGTGGTGAGTTGCAAGAACCAGAATTCGAGTTATCGGGGTAAATTTTGATCAGGAGAAACAAAATTTAGTTCGAGTTAGCAGGGAATTTGAGTTATCCGAGTTCGAGTTAACCAAGTGAAAATGACTGAAAACTGGGGTCAAATTCAAGGGAAATGGGATTAAGTTCAAGTTAGCAGGGGAGTTTGAGTTTTCTGAGTTCGAATTACCAGGGTACTACTGTATTTTTAAAAAAATTTCCTACATTGCAGAAATCAAGACCCAAAAAAGAATTGACAGTAAGAGTTAATTAGCTTAAAGAATTGTGGATGATGTCTTTTTATAATCAGTTGAATCCCATATAATTGGCTGCAGTTACAGACAGATCCACTGTACTCAGTAATTATGCAGTGCCCCTGTTGGTGCAACAGGGACACTGCATACTGTATTGCTTCATACATGTATAGTTGCACTCATTATACAAATGTAACTTTTGATCACATTCATTTCAGCCAGATGAAAGCTTGCTCCTGGATTCAGTGATTAATGGTCCATTAAGTACATTGACCTGTGAAACTGCTTTACCTTTCAGAACATTCTACTATACCACCCATCCACTCACAACAGACTCCATTTTCTGTTTTGTTGTCACTGTTTCTTTTTCTTCTTTTTTTTAGGGGGGGGAGGGGAGGGGGTCTATTCCCAACCATCAAATTTTATTTTTACTAGGGTTTCTGGGGATCAAATTTTTCACAGCTGACAAATGCTGAATTTTTTGTAACTGAGCGATCTGCCATGTTATGCTAGGTGATGTTGTTTGTGACCCTATGTGCGGTGGTGGTTCCATTCCTATTGAGGCTGTCTTAAACTGGCCCACATCTGTACATCTGTGTGGAGACCATCACGAGTTAGCTCCTCCCAGAACCTTGGCAAATGTTCATAGTGTTGCTGACCAACAGCTGTGTACAAAGTAAGTCCTCTAACAATTAGGCCAGGTTTGGACCTGGTACAAAGGTGGCAAGAAATACCGGTAATTATTGTTATGAAAAAATCAGACTCTTATTTCCTATAATTTCTGCAACTTTGCAGTTCTAAAAACTCTAATTATGAATTCACTAGGCAAAACATTTTTCTGATCAGTTTTGAGGAATGTTGTTGTCTGTACTATGTAATGGTATCAAACTTATGATCAGAAGGTTGATGTCAACGAGGGGCAGGGATAGATTGTGTCTGGTGTTGTGTCAATGCTTTGTTTTTCTGTAGAAGAAGCCAGGTATCAAACTCATAATAGCCACTGGAAATCCCCAGTCTTTGGCCCTACTGGGAAGCCCTGATATAGGGCACAGGGAAACCACTTAAGTAGATCCCAGCAACTTAACTATTTTTTAATTAATGACATTGTGACATTGATAACAATTTTAATGACATTTTGTCTCCAAAGTGACCTTGGAAAGATCTTTTGATTTTAACAAGATTATGCAGCGCACGATTTTTTGTTTCGTATGCTGGATGGACTCGTGAACGCTGCAGAATGGACGTCTAAGCACTGTGCAACCAAAAAAGTGAAGTAACGCAGCGCTGCACGAGCGCTGCTCGGTTCGCACGGGAAATTGTAACCTCCTGGGACATTTGATATAGCTGACCAACCTACAATTCTTCTGTATAATATATTTGTAGCCTAAGACCTGTCATATATTGTTCTGTGTACTAAGATCTGTTAAAATAAGCCATGGATTATACCTTCTACGTGTGCCACTCAGCTAGTTTTTTTCTACTTCTTCTGTTATGTTGCCTGCTGCTACAAATCATTTTGACAGGGCTGATCACTCCTCCCTTCCTTCCCCTTCCCTCCCCAGATGGGAAGCTAATTCATCCCATGGTTACACCCAGTGGTTTTCTGCCCAATTACACATCTGGGTAGAGAGAAACAATGTTGAGTAAACTCTCCTGCCTGAGCAAACAACACAACAATATGGAGAGCATCCTAGCCTCAACCCTCCAATCCCCGGGGGGGGACTCCCATATAAAAGTGACGGGGATGCTCGTCGGAAAATTAGAATTAACATCCTAAAGGAGACCAATCTGGGCGTGGCTCCGGCTTTATTTAACCCCTAAGGGAGACCATGCAAAAACAGACAACTAAATAAGAGCTATAGAGATGTTAATTGCGCTAAAGATGTTGCAATCGAATGCTGTCTTCTATAAGTTCATTTTAACAACGGCGATTTCTGTGCTGCTCTAGACCACTAACAGAGTATAATATGGATATTTCTTCACACATAACCCTAAGCGATACCTGTGTGGGTAAAGTTATTGGCTTTTCGTCCTCAACACCCTAAGTGAGACCAAAATCTGCAATTTACAACCCTAAGCGAGACGACGAGCATCCCCGTCACTTTCATATGGGAGTCCCTTCAATCAGCTGTTCTATTGAAAATCTAACAATTTAACCTCGACACCACTATGGCTCCAAATCCCTAGGCAGTGCTTTCAATAAGCACCAGCGACTAACGAAAAGCGTCTGCAAAATTTGCTCAAAAGATGTCGGCTACTATTTTCCCTAAATTCAAGTAATTAAAGAAAGATTCAAACCTTGTTGATACAGTCTGCTACTCTACTCAAACAGCTGCCTACCTCAAATTTTATTGAAACCCCTTCCTAGAAATTCTCCCCCGGGGGGGGGGGGGGTACTCCCTTATATGGCCTATACGGGGATGTGCCGCTGGACAGGGTATGGTTTTTGGCCTCCCTGTCCTAAACAGGGTATGTGATTTCGTGTGAGTCTGTCCTAAACAGGGTATATAATTTTGCGCGAGTCTGTCCTAATTATAAAGAGGGTATTGCATGTCCTAAACAGGGTAATAAAATTGAGGTTGTTGTCCTAAACAGGGTATGTGATTTCATGCGAGTCTGTCCTAAACAGGGTATATAATTTTGCGCGAGTCTGTCCTAATTATAAACAGGGTATTGCGTGTCCTAAACAGGGTAATAAACTTGAGCTTGTTGTCCTAAACAGGGTATGTATTTTAGGATTTTTTTGTCCTAAACAGGGTCAGGGTTTCGAACCCTCAGCAGCTCACCTCTACCCAAATATGGGTCGAGTATCCTCCCCCCGGGATTCTCCACAATCCCCGAGGATTTTAAGCAATTTTATGTTAAAACATTTCCCAAATTTTCTTGACAGGAATGCTCTTCCTCTTGATATCTACCAGTGGGATGTTTGTAATCTTCCTCTCAAGTCCAACAGTGTTGACATTTTTATTTCTGACCTTCCATTTGGCAAGAAGAGTGGATCTAAACATGAGAACTGGAAGTTGTACCCTAAAGCTCTAGAAGAAATGGCACGGGTGTGTGTAGCGGGAAGTGGTAGGGCTGTGCTGCTTACACAGGACAAGAGAGTCATGGGTCAAGTGCTTAACAAAACAGTGCAGTGGAAGAAGGATTTGACTTTGTGGATCAATATGGGAGGTCTTAAAGCAGGAATATACGTTGTTTCCAGGGCAAAAAAGTGATGGTTTGAAGAACAGTCTTTAGGGGTGCAGTTGATTAGTGCTGGGTGACTGTAGCCTGTTCCAGGCGTTCAGATAGTGGAGCACGAGCGAAAACTATAGCGAGCGAAAGAGCGGGGTGGTGGCGTTTTTTCCCGCTCTTTCGCTCGCTATATTTTTCGCTCACACTCCACTATCTGAACGCCTGGAACAGGTTAGGGTGACTGTGAATCTCACCAGGAGACAATTCTAGTATTTCATGCAAGATATCCACATCTAGTTGGCTGAACACTTATTCATTTGAGTTTTTTGTCTCCCCTTTAACTATAATCAGCTCAGTTGTTACAAAACCAGTGAACACTTATCTAGAAAATTTTCATCTCTGGGAGGGGAGGGGGGTGGGTGGGTGTGCGAAGATGTTGCTCCATGCTACATGTACAGCAACCAAAGGTACCGGAGTGTCACAAGTAATACGTTTATTAAGGTTTGGTTTTTCATGGTAATAAAGTTTTTAATCATAACTGTAACAAAATTATCGAATCGCATTCTCTACCGGCAGTTTTGATTTGAACATTAGTTAAGAAGAGTACGTACACATCGTGCCTGAGTAATAATTAAGTAATTTTTGGACAGTGCGCGTACACTCGTTTTTTTATAAGAACACGTAAAATTTGGCCGAGCCTGAGGATGTTCTTACTTTGGCGCATACATTTTCATAAATCTGGAGGCAAATCTCAGCCTCAACGTTCTTATAAAAATGGTTCTTATAAAGAAAAACGAGTGTATACAAATGCATCGTTGACTGGTTTACTCAATTTTAGTACTATTAAACCTTGACCAAGACCTAAACATGTGACTTTCTTTGTGTGTGTCTGTGTTTAAGGATAAATCCCGGCAAGGGATATCAAAACGAACAAGGTATATTTACCAAATAAACCTTTTCCGGCGGTTGATATATCGGAGGATAACGCCCTAGGCTACTGAAAAGATTTCCGAGAAATGAAATTGGACGAGAAGCGAAGCTTCGAGGGGAAATGAGAAATTTTGAGGTAACCTTTTTCGCTAAAATGGCCTGCATACCAGTAAGCCAGACCAGAAGGGAATTATGCAATTTATTGCTCCAAGTCACTCGCATTTTCTGACGGAAAGAAGAGAGGGTAACGTGCGTTCGCGCATAGCGCGCAATAGTTTTGTTCACTCACGCGGAATATTGTGCAATCAAGCGTGTGTCGTGCGCGATGCAAATCAGTGAAGTCTACGGGCCTGGGCCTGGCTAAACTAGGAAACATTGTTGCGGAAATATTGCCGCAGACGCAAATGTTTCCCAGTTTAGCCGCGGGAGAAACATATGTTGCGGAAGCAAATTTTGCGTCTTGGGAGCAAGGAAATGTTTCTGAATCAAGTCAAACACATTTTTGCTTGACAGACGAAAACTGCTTTTGAAACGTATGTTTCCCAGTTTAGCCACCCAAGGAAACATGTCTGGAAATAATGTTTCCTAGTTTAGCCAGGCCCTACGATACAAAGCGAGCCGCCACTTTGATTCGCGCGCGTGAACGAACCGCCATTTTGATTTACTCTCGTGGACCACGCGTGCGTCCTCATAATCCGAACGAACCCTACATTTGTCGAGCGCGCTTTATCGTGCTAAAGCCAAAGCAACCAGTGATGGTCACAGCATAAATATGACTAAATAAATGTAACTTGATTTTGTTTAGATTGCATTTAACTCAATTTAATTACGCTGTGGTTAGATTAAAAAGTTAAGACTTCATTATTCTCTTCTTTAAAATCGGACGCAGTGTACGAATGGGTAATATCTGATTCCTGTCGACGGATTTTATATCACGTAATAAGTTTCTGTCCAATGCAAATGCGCGAAAATTAATCAGTGGGTTGTAACTTGTGTTACCACGTAAGAAGAAAGCAGGGATAAGCGACAGGCGCGTGATATCTCGTGATACGATGTGTGGTATCTGGTGCTGTCTTTCGTAAGAATTATGACGTAGTTACATCATTTTATCGACAAACAGTTGTGTAGTTATGTTTGTCAAGACGGAAGAGAGTCGATCCCGGTTAAAAGAAAAGTCACGAAATTAAATTTCATATACGATAAAAAACCAACCCGATTCTGTTAAGCTCGGTGAACCAGTTTGTTTGGAGAGAATAGAATATAAAAATTATTCCCCCTGAAATATTTTTGAGAAAAAACTTGGAATATGCATTACATGTCAGCACAAGGTATGACACCGTGACGTTGAAGCTGATCCCTAACAAAAGATAAGTTACAAAGCCACTTTTCCCTTTGCAAAGGCATCACAAATCGCACAGGCCACTGTTATGACATAGCCGAATCAAGGTACAAGGTAAAAAAAAACACCTTTATTTGAAGGGAGAAAATGCAAAAGTTCGTCCTCGAGAAAACATAAGGCCAAACGTTTTTGCTTTGTACCGCGGCATCTCATGGCATAGTAGAGCAAAAATATATATAAATGTATTTTGTAAAGCCGAGCATTACAAGATGGCAGATGTGAATCACAAGACTAGGTAAGGCAAATAAATGTGACTATGATGCAAAGACAAAAAGAAACATTGAGAACAAAACGTTTAGTCCCATCACTCAGATGAAGCGGCGGAGCATTTTGAAACGTGGGGAAGGGGGGGGGGGGGGGGCTCATCGTACACCAAGCCAAGCTCATACCCCTACTCAAATTTCCCAAAATGACCTTTGCGTAATTCGTTAGCACAAGCAAACCTCTTTGCGATCTTAACATTGTCCAGTGTGTCCGTAATCGATTTGTGACACTGCATAAGAAGGCAGTTGTTCAGGCGATCATGCTTGATGGTGCTTCTTAGGTAGTTCTTGAGTCGTCGTAGGGCAGAAAATGTACGCTCTGTAGTCGCCGACGCCACAGGTAATGTCAATTACAGTCTTAACAGTTTGTCTCTCCTAGTAGCGTTTTGGCGACGGGAGTTTTGTTGAAAGCTTCGCAAATGGTTCTTATATTTGTAACCTGAAGTACTTTGGGCAGCACAGTTCTCATTGCATCATATACGAGGTGAAGCTGGTGCCCAAGCCTCCCACAGTCTATGTCAGTTTCAAAGCAAGACTTTTGCAGCTCTCCCAAATGCTCCGGCTGAAGTCGTTGCTGTTTGCTCCGCCCACAAGAAGTTTCTCTAAGTTAGCGACTGGCCTTAACTTGGCTTGTTCGAATCGGCTTTCTTATTGCGTTTTTCTTTGCTGTGGCTTCATAGTATTGTACTCTATAGTAATCCTCAGGACGTTCAAACCGATCAAGCCTGGCAGGGGCTCTCCTATATCGTGGCAGCACTGGTTTGCCAGACTTACCCTCTCTAAGGGAGACACATGACTCGTACAATTTATTGAACTCTGCCTTTGTGCGCAGTCGTGTATAGTGATTCTTGGCCAGATTTGCAGCGATAATAGCTTCTGGCAGAGTCGTATCTTTCCCCTGCAGTGCCCTAGAAAGCTGCTCTGTAGCTCCAAATAGACGATAGCCAAGTTTAAGACCGAGAGAGAGTCAAATTTATCGAGGCTTGATAGCACTCCGTTTGCCCTCTGTCCATACTCGTGTGTGATGTCGCTTATCTCTTCCATTGTCTGCTGAAGTACAACCGGTAGTCTTCAAGAACAGCATTGAGTGCTGCCGGAGTTGTTCAAAAAAGTCCTACAACATATTATTCCACCAAGCGCGATCCTGATGAAACGATTCGTGAAAACGGCCCACGAAACTGAATATTTTGCCAAACCAATTTTATGCTGCCCTAGCCATATTTTCGGCACCGAAACGTGGTGTGATGAGCCCCCCCTTCAAATTTGCGTTTGCGGGGCTACAGGCCCTCTGCCCTCCCCCCCCCCCCTGCTCCGCCGCCACTGTACTGATTACTATTTATAAGTATTATATAAAGTAAAGGTATCTTTACTTTATGTGTATTACAAGATTGTTAAAATTAGTTTTCAAGGTAAGGTAATTCCGTGTGCTTAAAGTGTGACTATGATGTAAAGATCCAGAAAAACGTTGAAAACAAAAGTCCAGTCGCATCCGATTAAAGTAAAGGTATCTTCATTTACTCTTACACTTGTAACTCGGCAACTTTGAGAATTACGGACGTTCGCAAACCACCACAGCAGAGGTTTTATAACAAGAATGTCATCATCAAGCGAGGTATTTTAGCAAAATATTATACTTTAACTGGCAATTTTTTCCGTTTATTTGTTTTGGGTATTTCAACCGTACTGCAATCTTTATGCAGATTGTGCTCAGTCAGGAAGCTGAAAACACGGACCAGACGGTGAAGAAACAATTCACTAACAATATCACAGGTGAGTTGCATCGACATTGACAATTACTTTTAGTGTACCTTTGAAAAGCCTCAACACGTTTACACCAATGGAAGCCTAAACTATATAATGGGCCAGTTTTGTTTAAAATGGTTTTTCTAGTGCACGGCAATTATGAATTTTGGTCTTTGTGATCTTTGGCCTTGAACAACCAGGATGGAAATGGACTCCCTATTTGAACAGTTCGGGCAGACATGTTCAGGTTTTGCCCTTGTGTATTCTAAAAAATCGCCAAAACCTGGTCGTTGCTTGATCTTTTTTGAAAATTCATGAGTTAGTCTTCGCATAGGTGGTGCCCAGCGATTCTTGGATGAACGAGGCACTTGCATATAAACTTAAGCATTTTGGACTGAAAAAGCAAACCAAGAAAAACTCCATAAAGGAAGGAAATGTAGATGGCCCCTCAGTTTTTATTTGGAATTAAGTTCCTATCACTTTGACCCTGAAGCACCAAACTGAAGACTAAACAGCCCTGTCAGAGAACCAGATCCTTCGTTTTCAGTCACGAGTTTTGAGGGCATTTCAAATGACACGAGTTATGGCTACTGTAAATCTAAGCTTACTGAAATTCAAACACAAATCTGGTGATATCATGTTTTGTCAGCAGTGTTGTGAAAAAATGGCGAAACAGGAAACAGCAGCTAAGAACTTACTCAGTAGTATATCCGGCTTTGATTTATCTATTATCTGTGTTTAGTTTTCGCTCTCTTCCAAATTGTTTAAGTTAAAATCATTCGGAAAATATACTTAGTATTAGCAGAAGTGAAAAGTGGTCAAAAGTTGCCGTAAGCACTTAACACGGTACCACATGTGACAAAAAAAAAAAGAAAAGAAAACGAGAAAACCGCGTACGTACAAGCTCTGTAAACTGCCTGAATTTTGGAAACCATTTGCTCCGCTTTCATTTAGCGGTTAGGTCCAAAATAAAATTGGCAAAATGCGACTTTTGAAGATACTTTATCGGATGACAGACATATTTTAGATTATCAATTATTTTTTTAAAACCTTCCCGACAGGAGAACGTGATGAAGAAAACGAATCCTCGTACCCTATGATATCTTTTCAATCTAGTTTAATTTTCCGCACCAGGCTGCAAGTTTTTTTTTAAACATCCCCGTTTTATCGCGCGGTCTTTATTGACTTTATTGTACCCGGCTTTTATTGTGCACGTCTCGTCAGCTCAAACTAGAATGGAATATCTTGATGTTTAATCAAATTCTTTCAACTAGTACCATAAGAAACATACGGGAAACAGTTAGGAGAACATGCATCTTAATATTGGGGCTCAAAGGGTTATTTACCGGTAACGCCTACCCTTCGAAACCGAAGATTCATTATAATGTCAATCATCCCTGTCTTTTACTCGTTTCTAAAGTGGTCAAGTCCTCATTTAAGGTGCTCACTATTTGCACGAAGAAAAATGAATAAGGCTAGGGTGATGATGGGGGTTTCATGAGGGTTGGTTTCGAATGAGTGACGTAAAACCAAAACCAATCACAACAGAAACAAAAAGCAAAATGAACCAATCAGAAATCGAAGTAAAAACAAGTAATCAGCGTTAAGCGCGGAAAAACACGTGCGAGGAAATCACGTTGTTTTACGTCTGATTGGTTGAGAAAGTGGCGCGAGCTTTGTTGACCAATCAGAGAGCGTTCTAAAGCAAAACCGAAGCAAACACGACTTAACAAATTGACGTCAGTTTTTATGCGTCTGTCCTCTTATTGATGATAAATTGCGTCAAACACTTGTCAAAGTGTTGTGGATCCACTTTAGTTTTGAACGTTTTATGACGTCATTTCTATGATCAATGAGAGTGAAGACAATGAGAAAGCGCAGTCAATTTGTTAATTCGACACTCAGTTGAAAACTACTCTCTTGAGATGGGATCATTGTCAAATGGTAAAGAATTTCCGACGTTCCCGGCGTTCCGAAAAGAATGGGAACCACATCATATGTTTGTTTTCTGTCAGATTCTCTGATATGGACATCCGATGACCGGCGCACTCTCCCTGCTGCCTTCTTAATGCTGGAAAAAATCAAGCCAGCATTCAACATAACCAATGGCTACTGCTGACGCGATAAGAATTAATGCAAAACAGGATTTTTACAAATTTGCTCTGACCGGATATGATGCAAATTTCGCAATTAAGCAGTTAAGGTACGGTTAATGCCCGGGTGCTATAGGAATCCTATACTAAACGGAGAGAGAGGTGCCGTTAGGAAATACGAAAGAAAACTTTATAAGGTACCGGAATCGCGTATTCAGTTTTAGAAAGGCGTTTTGGTTGCAATTCATTAAAGCAAAACGTTAACAAGTGCTTGCAAAATTTTCATTGACCGGATCCATCATCTTTGAAAGAGTCTGTGCCTGCGAAGAATGTGGTCCCTGGAAGGACTGGTCGAGGAGAGAGTCCAGACAAAGGATGGCTCCTGATGCTCGTGGCTGGGAGTCAGGTTGTAGTTTGGTTGAGCGTGGGGGCAGTTATCCCATCCCATAAAACACAACAGATTATAGAAACTGGAAATGTGTTACTCGTCTTATGATATATTGTCATTTATTGGGAGTGGCATAACGACTTGCCGAGCTCTAGAAGGGGAATTCATTGTTTGGGACGACGGCGACATTCAGTAAGGTGTGAGGGCCAAAGCATCGCGTGGGCATGTACGCTCATCAGGCCGTTGGAAATTTTGGGGGAAGAACGGCAGATAAGGAAAGAAGGGTCTTAAAGCGGGTGTGCTTAAGAGATCGAGAGGCTTGGCGATTGAGGATTCATGGCTCTATTCTCTGGCGGAAAAAGGAAAGCAAGTAAAACTTCAAAGTTTTTAGTATGCAAGGAGATAAACCAGCTAATCCATATATCCTAACGGCATCACAGTAGCTATAAATGATGACAATCAGAAACTGAACGCCTTAAAAGGTACAACAACTTGAAGTTTATACCAATGAAAAGCACGACGAATACCCATATCACTTTTAGAGGGGGTCTTTTCACAGGGTCTGGAAGGGTATTCTCGGGATCCGGGATTTAACCAAAATACTGTGCGGGATTCGGGAAAACGCAAAATATCTTGACGGGATTCGGGATTTGACTGCTACCAGGGAAGCGGGATTCGCCAAAATTTGGGCACGGGATGCGGGATTTTTTGGCTTGTCTGTCGGGAATTCGGGAAATCGTCACGACCCAAGTAAACGTTCTAGCGAAAAAAGCGAATCAACCAGGCGAGCGCAAAATATCAATCAAAAGGGCCAATCTACATCTTAAATTTATTAGCTTTTGCAGAAATTAGTCTTTTCTAACGTATTTTTGGGAAAGAAAAAAACGGTATTCGGGATAGCGATGAAAAAAGGGCGGGATGCGGGATTCTCCTCAAAAAGGAGCGGGAATGCGGGATCAGGACCCCCCCTTCCAGACCCTGTTTTCACTCTGGGATTAACTGCAACATTCAAACAACATTCACATATGCTCCATATTTTAGCTTTTTGTCTGCTGAAATTTTCATCGTATATGCTCAGAGCGAATTTGTAGATTGCCGGTACCTGAAACGACGGCCAAATGACGCATGAAGGCAGAACCCGTAAGGAAGCCTGCACGCTGATCAAGCCGTTGGCATCTTGATACATGTACCTTTATTGACATTTTAAGAAATTAAGCCTAGAGAACTGATACAAACGTTCACTTGAAATTTTCGTAGGGGACACAAAGCCGTTGATTCTTTTTTAGTTTGCTCTCAAAAATCTTCTTGATTACGTGTAATTAATAAAAGAGAACTTGATATATTGGCGTTGTGTCATAAATATATTTAATTTATAGTGGCGTCCGCTTTGGATGTTTTTGCCTTCATCAATAACAGAACACCTCACAGCTAAATTCTTAGACCGAGGTCCCGGACCGAGATATGTTACAGCCGATTTCACTTTAGTGTACACTGGGGGCTCCGGTTTTTTCAGCATGATTCGCCAGTTATGATTCGTGCGTCATGATCCAGCCCGAGGGAACATGTTCTTTAATATCTTATGATCAACCGTAATTACAAAACGGCGTAGCCAAGGTGCCAAAGGTTCCGACAAACCGAATTTCCTCCTCCCCCCCCCCCATAAAACTTATGGATGATATTTACTCCATTTTGAGCACATACTCAACGTAAAAAGCTTAAATTTTCAAAAATGACGTTATGTTTTGCGGTTAAAGTGAGACTTTCGACATTTGTCTGTATTTTCCTTTGCAAAATTATATCGGGAACTGCGCCGTCCCCAAAGTTGTCGAACTTGAGACCTCGTTGTCATCAAAATGGTACCCCTTCCACATACGTAGAGCAAAAATTGCACTTTTGGATGCTTCAAAGATAAGCCAAAGAGAAGTAGATTATCACAAGTTAGCAGCTGCTGCCCCTTTAATTTTAAATTGAGCTGCATTTGGTGGCAGGATTTGGCGGTGTATCTTCCTGATCTTTATATATGCTGCAACACAGGGTACCCAGACAATCTATTCAAAATTTGAAGGATTTGTATGAGAATGTTAGGAGGTTCGTATTTAAAGCAAAATATCGGGAATTATGTCGATATTTTTCTTCAAAATAAACGTTAACTTAACTCAATTGTTGTATTTTGTCGCCCTTGCAGCTGTAAATAGCAAACATTGGCGATTTTGAAGGTTTGGTGTTCGGCGTTTAGCTGCAAGGATGACAAAATACAACAATTGAGTTAAGTTTACGTTTATTTTGAAGAAAAATATTATAGTGGATTAACGCCCAAAAAAGGTGACTAGTTTGCACCTTGTAGCATACGAAAAGGTAGGGTAATTCGCTCTTTAAGTACGTTAAAGGGTCGTCAAAATACACCTCAAGTCTAAGTTCTAAAAGTACTAAAAATGTTTGCAAAATTTTGGCAAAATACTCGAAAGCTTAGTGAGGTTAAAATCCCTGGACGATCTACTGTTATTGGTTTATTTTTTGAGGTAGAAAAGAACTGCTATTTTTGTTCTAGGTATACTCAAATTTTCGATAAAGAATTGTATGCTAAATTATAGGGGTTTGAGCTTCCTCGTATGAAACTTGAATGAGTACCCCCTTTCTCCCCGGGCCTTAGAAGTTTTAGGTTTGCTACACCGGAAATTAGTTAACCAGAAGTTCACGTTGCCACGCGTGAACGAGCGCGCGAGTTGATTGAGATTTTGACACTTGAATAAAATTTGCCCGAAGAAACAACTTGTGTTTTCCTGGGCCCTTGGGACTTGGAAATCTAGAACTTTTCGACGACCTTAGTGAATAGGAATTTCGGGAGCAAAAGAGGATATAAGTCCAACCTCGTCCATGGGGTCTTCAAAATAGTGGCGAGACAAGCCTCTCAGCCTGGGGGCGAGGGGGTACTCCCTTATATGGCCTATATGGGAACATGCCACTGGACAGGGTATGGGTTTTGGCTCTCTTTCCTAGCCAGGGTATATATTTTTGTGTCTGTCCTAAACAGGGTATCGTCAGTACGATTGTCGTCATCAAATATGCATATTCGGTCTTTGAAACACTTCCAAATTCTGTAAAACAATAGTGTGTGTATTTCGTCATTTGTCCTAAACAGGGACCTAAAATGGAGGGTGTTGTCCTACACAGGGTCAGCATTTGTGACCCACTGGGCAGGTCACGTGTCTCCATTTGGAAATATTTGGAGATTTTAACTCAACGTGGCAGAACGCTCACTGCAGGCTATTGACTATTATGAGATCACATGATTTGTCAAAATCATCTCCCCCCCTGCCCCCCTTCCCCTCCCAAGAGAGCCCATGATTGAGGTTTTTCAACTTCTAACAAAGCCAATTGTTTAGGATTGGGCTCATTACTAACGTGGATCCTTAAAATTATTTGACATCTGTAGTTAATTTCCTTTTCACATTCACTATCACGGCGTTTTCATTCATTTTTCTGATCTGACAAAATTATTTTCTCATTAACGGAAACCTCAAAGTAATAGTTTCCTAAGTTAGAAAAACACCAAAGAAGTAATAATTAACCAAAACTAAACAAGGATGGTTACGACTGAGGGAGATTAAGACGGATTACGAATGACAAACTTGAAAAAACTTGCCAGCTTTTTCAAGTTGCGTTATCGGTGACGTAGCTCCTTTAATGTCCAAATGCCTACTGAAACTGTGTGATCCAGGGGGATCAAACATCAGTCATTATTCTTCCACAAGGAAAGCCTTTTGTAATTCATTAGTTCACCGAGTGGAACAAAGCACCCCATAATAGACTCTGACACCGGCATAAATAATCAACCTACATACACTATTAAACTATTGATTTTGACTGACAGAAATGAAAAGTAGAGTAATTTTATTTAACCTGTGTCTAACAGTCAAAGTTGAACAAAAGAAAACAATGGAACTAGTCTGTAATAGTCTAGTATCTATTTCACGGTTAAGTAAAATCACCCTAACTTAATAACATTTACTGTTCCACTGCTACTTCAGTTTACTATATAAGGACACGAGAACACAAAATATGAGAGCATATTGCATCACAGTATCCTGTTTTAGGAGCGTACTGGACTGTATGGTCCTTGTTTTCAGCACTGAGGAGTTGAATAAAACAGCCCAAATGACACGGAAATAATGTAGTGGAATAATAAATCCTTTATTATCCTATGGTTTTACAGATAATACTTGCTGCCATTTTTCTCATTGCTGATGCATTTCTCCTCACCCCATGGGGCTCAAAAAGCACTCTTTATTTTATTAATAATCGCACCTATAACAAAATGCTTGATTGAATTGGTTCTCCGCACGCCTATTTAATACATAATTGGAGGGTGATCACGTAAGTGTCCAATTACAGCTGTCCAATTTGAACTTATTGTTATTGGACAGCTGTAATTAATTGGACAACTACGCTGCACGCACATCAATCAAGTGCACTGAAATGGGTTCTTTTTATAGTTGTTTCTCCACTGCTTGCAAAACTGATAAAAATATATCCCCCACGGGCATGAAGATCCTCTAATCTCGCATTTTGTTATAGATACAATTAATTGGTAACTGGACTTCATGTCGTACAATCCAGGGGTAATTGTTCTCATAATTTCAAATCGTCTTCGCGTGATTTAAAATTACTCGCCCAATTACTCCCTGAATTGTACCCCACTCAGTCCAACTACCATTACCAATATTCATGCACTTTACCTGCACAAAGCGAATTACTACCTACATGTACCTTATCCAATAAGGTGTATCTATTACCAAACCAAAGAGTGTATTTTGCAAATTATAATCCCCCGATTAGATTTCCTGCATGCTCATTGGATGAAACACATCACATGGTACAAAATCAGACGGCAGGTATCAGGCCATACCCATCGTCTGATTTAATATCCCTTGCCCAATTTTATTTATGAGAGAAAACAAGAAAGGAAGCAACGTTTTCAGGTTTTAACTTATCAGACTAATCACAGCGTTTAAATGAAACCAAGTAAACTAAGCAGCTTCAAATGTGCTAAGACCCTCACTGAATGTTTTCTCTTTACCACAATGATGCATGCACATTGTGGAAATTAATTGGATGGTCACAAAATAAATAAATCCCTTGCAGGTATATTGGAGAATATGCCCTCGGCTGAAAGATTTTCCTCAAAATTTCACAGTTGCCCTTGAAGCCTCGTTTCTTGGCCAACTGTTCATCTTTTGGACAATCTTTCAGCCATTGGCATTATCCTCTGATATACAAGCCATCAAAAAGGGTCTATTTACTAAATATTAGATACTATGCATACCTAACCAGCGGTTAACTTTGCACCACATACAGCTGTACATTAACATCAAGTCAATAAATTATAAATTATACAAGTCAAGGTGACAACCTTTTAAAAATGCTTTAAAACTTTTTGAATCCCTAGTTATAAAAAAAAAAAAATTCATGTTAATTCTTAACCTATGAGCACATTATTTTGGATAGATTATCATATACGTAATGGCAAGACAACAATATTGGATCAGTCTTTTGCTCAACGAAACATTGCTGTCTTTAGTAGGTTTTTTGGCTAAAAGCTTTTTCTCTGCCACTCCAAGCATAAGACAAAAAGGCCGGCATGCTGTGCAATGTCTTTAACTGATTTGCTCAGACATGAATGCCATCTTGTGAAGTGTTCCATTTCTGTTAATGGTACACATTTTTTGTGCCTGCACAAAAAACCTATTTGCATAGTGTAAACAAAGTCCTAGTCAAAGTCACAGTCAAAGCTTCCTCCTGAGGACCAAGAATGATCGGAGCCCCATCCCCCAAAACCATGATGTCCAAATCCTCCTACAGTGTGCCCCAACATGTAACCCATTGCTGCACCACCAACAACTCCTGCTGCAGCTCCCATCATCATTTTGTTACGCCCACTATTACGCTGCTGTGGCTGTTGAACATATACAGTCTGTGGCTTGCCACCCTGAACATATGTTGTATTTTGAGCTGGATAGTATTGTTGCTGTGGATATTGTCCTGGGGGAGGAGTGGGATAGTACTGTCCAGGTGCTTGCTGTGGGTACATCCCTGGTGGTTGTTGAGGGTAAGGCTGTGGTGGGTGAGGTGGTTGAGGTGAATGTGGCACAGCGGGTGGCTGCGGCACAGGGGGAGGTTGTGGATAAGGTGCATAGCCTGGCGGTGAAGGCCCCGATGGATAAGGTGGTGGCTGTCCATATGGTGCTTGAGGCTGCTGGGCTACTTGTGAATAAGGTGGTGGAGGACCAGCTAATGCAAGAGACAAACAACAGACTGATTAACCCTTTAAGCGCTGATATAAAAATGTATATTCTCCTAACTGTTCTTTAAGGTGACTCAATCTAAATAAATGACGCGCTCTATGCCTCTCTAAAAACTCTAATAACATCGTCATTTCTTACTCGATTGCCTTGAAACTTTCGCATTTTACACACAATTTATCGAGGAATAATACGTATGTCAACACGTAGATGTACCGTTCGTTAATTTTGTGTGATTTTGCTTTTATTGAACACTACTTTTTTGATAAAATTGCTATTCTAACAAAACTGAATGTTACGAATTGGTTTAAACTTCTAGCATCAGCTTATAATAACATCTTACCTTGACTCTTCAAGTTTCCATAAAATCGTAGGAACAGAAATCCCGGTACAATGCGAACGTCAAAATAACAACCCCAGACAGACTTCAAAGTTTGGACAGCTCCAGCGCTTTCCAAATTTGACTGAAAAGCGTAATAACTCCAGATAAAGTAAGTTTAATGTATCGTTATAGTTAGTTCCAAACCGCATTTTGCTATCTGCAACGATGAAAAAGTTTGGGCGGCTATTATAAACTCACTTTCTGCACCAAAATATAACGAAGTCGCCAAATTCACGTTTTTCTGAATTATATGAAAACTAACCGGACGAATTGAATAAAACTACCGGAACATGAAACTGAATCTTTTACACATACTTTGTGCTATTTTACTTTGCTGGAGCGGTCTTGGTTAGGACAATATAATTATTTTTTTAAAGTGATGCACTATCGAAACTCTGTTCTTTATACGACTTTGTTGTCATCTGAATTGCACAGTAGTGCTATGCAAATTTTCTTTCGTTTCATGAGAATTTGAGGAATTTACACATTGGCTAAGGGGGTGCACTGACAGTGTGTGGTCGCTACACGCTTTGGAGGTTTTACGTATTTGTTCTATAATTTCATGATCATGCTAATTGAAAGTAAAGGAACAATTATTATCCTATGAAATCCTATGTTGATATCAGGCGACACACTTTTTTGTATTTCTCAAAAGGACTATTTTAACCTTCACTGGTATGACATTATAGACACATGAAACCACTAATTAAAGCGTGAAGTGACCGAACATCGTCAATACACCCCCCTAGCCAATGTGTAAATTCCTCTAATTCTCATCAAATGAAAGGAAATTTGCATAGCGTTACTGTGGAATTCAGATAACAACAAAGCCGTATACAGAACAGAGTTTCGATAGTGCATCACTTTCAAAAAACATATTGTCCAAACCAAGACCGCCCCAGCAAAGTAAAATAGCACAAAGTTTGTTTAAAAGATTCAGTTTCATGTTCCGGTAGTTTTATTCAATTCGTCCGGTTAGTTTTCATATAATTCAGAAAAACATGAATTTGGCGACTTCGTTATATTTTGGTGCAGGAAGTGAGTCTATAATAGCCGCCCAAACTTTTTCATCATTGCGGTTAGCCAAATGCAGTTTGGAACTAACTATAATGATACATTAAACTTACTTTATCTGGAGTTATTACTCTTTTCAGTCAAATTTGGAAAGCACTGGAGCGGTCCAAACTTTGAAGTCCGTCTGGGGTTGTTATTTTGACGTTCACATTGTACTGGGATTTCTGTTCCTACGATTTTGCGGAAACTTGAAGAGTCAAGGTAAGATGTTATTATAAGCTGATGCTAGAAGTTTAAACCAAATCGTAGCGCTCAGTTTTGTTAGAATAGCAATTTTATCAAAAAAGTAGTGTTCAATAAAAGCAAAATCACACAAAAATAACGAACAGTACATCTACGTGTTGACATACGTATTATTCCTCGATAAATTGTGTGTAAAATGCGAAAGTTTCAAGGCAATCGAGTAAGAAATGCCGATGTTATTAGAGTTTTTAGAGAGGCATAGAGCGCGTCATTCATTTCGATCGAGTCACCTTAAGGATACATTTCTTATGGAACTGGTGAGGAGAATTTGTCTAAATCATGTCTCATCACTTAAATGTTTGAACAAGTAGTGATAGCAAATCTTTCAAGAGAGGAATATCTTGATTTTGATTTACATGCTGTCTAGAGCTAATAATTCAGCTAAAAAATAAATTTAAAAATGGTATATAGCTGAGAGAAAGAAAGTCAAGTTAGCTGGGAATGAATTATAACATCACGAGAGACATGATGGATATTACTACATTTAGCAATGTTTTCCGAAAATATTTTAGGGCTTTACCGTAGTGTAAGAACCAGTGAAACTCACGGATGATGTTAAACACAGGATACAAAACACTTTAAACAATAGCGTACATCAAAACTTGTAACAGGTTAAAAAACAAAGAAAGTCAAATCTTGTCAGGTTCTTACACCCAGGTAAAATCCAACTTTGTCGAATGCAGGCATAACTGGAAGACACAACACAACATCCACAGTATCTTACCAGCTCCTGCTGCTTGAACAATAGATGGATTGAAACCAATTGGGGGAGGATGTGCTCCTCCTACAGGGGCACTCACTGCACCATATCCAGCAGCACCAGGCACACCATATGATGGATAAGGGGCAGCTCCTCCTGGGGGATTGTGTGGGCCACCATAGGTAAGCTGCAAGTTCAATTGCAAAAAAAAAAAAAAAAATTGGTGATTTTCACAGCTAAAATTATGCTGCTTTGAAAGCAAAATCAGACCCACAACTACAAAATTAATACAAATATCTTATTATCCACTCCCTTCAGGGATTTTCAGGGACAATTTACAACACTACGTAGGGGACTTTGCCAGGCTGCTTGTGGTGCAGTTTACAATTAGTGAAGTAGAGTTATGAATGCCCCCTAATGTGAGTGTGAATTTTTGAGATAGGCACTAGGGGTGGTCGCTGCCAGAGATTTGTTACGTCCTTAGCAGTTCTTTACGTCCCAGAGAGTCAGTTATGAGTGAGAGTACTGTGAGATGGTGCCTACGGTTATTTCGCCCTTATCCAAGAAGTCCCACCTCCCCCAAATTTTGCCAACCCTTCCTCTAATAGTTTCAAGAGGACAATCCCTTTTTCTTTCAAACTTCAGTTGCCATGTAAGTGCAGTGCACATGCAATGCTGGCCTCCCTTGTACTTGCTAAGTGATGGTCTCCACAGTTACTCAGACTTCAGAGTTCCCTATAGGTGACCTGGAATGGCTCATCTGACATGTCAGTTCAAAGTTGTCAAACATTTGATAATGGTTATAAACTAGCAGCATTAATGAGACTGCTTTTAATGCTCCAATTTCACCCAAGCCATATTCATCAAAACAGACTTACTGGAGCCCTAGCTTGTTCCAAGACTGAAAGCCATTCTCTGTAAAAAAAAAAAAAATTAAAAAAACAAATAGAAAATCAGTACAACATAATAATTTTTTTCCTGGGTTTTGCCTAAATTGCCACTGGAAAGCTTAGAGGGTGATGTCACCTGTTCTTTAGAATAATTAAAATTAAAGTACAAAATGATTAAATTGCATTTTTTAAATGCCTATGTAAGGATCAAATGGCTGCCCATTTTTATAACATTTAAAACTGTTAGGCACATGAGGACAAGTACTGGTAAATACCAGTGAACAGTGCTTGATGTGGGCCCTGATTGGTTACTCAAACCCCAGATGTCCTTAAGGACGGTGCCTCCTAATACCTTGGTATTTTTGCAAGGGTTATGACTATGGGGGAAAAGCGGGTCTTATCGAGGGTTATCGGAATCTAAAAAGAAAAATGTGGGTAGCCACGCAAACAAGCAATCTGTAAGATTTCTAGGGTGGTGTAAAGTGGGAAAAACAGTAAAACTATATGCAATTTTGCATACTATTTTGCTATAAAAGTTTCCAAAGGCAGGAGTCAGCAAGGAAAGGGTGAGAATAGGGTGCAAAGGGTACAGGAAGGGGGGAGGGGCAGTTAAGTCTCTCCCCTGCCCTGTTTCCTCCCCCTCAACAAGGTGAGAGGCACCAAGAAAAGAGAGCAAGGTCATAAAGAGGTATATTTATATTTATTACATAACTGATCCCCTTTTTACCAACAATAAATTCTAGTCTCTGATCCCAAAAGCGACAAACATTTTGTTCCCTGTTCACTCAGAAAACTTCTGACCTCCATCTCATGATTTGTGATCTCAGATCCTATGTCTCTGATCCCAATCCCATCCATCAGCTGATCCCCAATCCCACCCATCTGTTCCCTTGACCCATCCATCTGATCCCCAATCCCACCCATCTGATCCCTTGTCCCATCCACCTGATTCCTAATCGTACGCATTCTGACCCCTGATCCCACTCCTGAGAGCAACAGCAGGGAAAGAAAACAGCTGGAAACGAACTTCAGATCTCCCTGTCTCTCCCACACATAAAAACTGCTGCCTCATCCACAGGCTCTCTTCTTGTTAAGAAAGAGAGAAATCGGGAGAGATCTAAGAAATCAGAAGGATTCAGGGTGAACATGGGGCGCTTGGGAATGAGCGTGAAGAGTGACTGGGGTTTGATGGGACATTGTTTTAATTACTAATTTTCCTCCACTCTCATATTAAAGCGAGCGACTGGAGACAAGGGAGTCTTTTCCCATTAATTGTTTCTCTGTGCTTTTTGACACCTGATACAGCACAACTGAGGTTTGTTTACCACTACTTTGGAGAATTAAGTTCGACTGATTAAGGTCGGCTTCTGAATCACTGTCGAACTTGGGTTTGGCACATGTAAAGTTCGACATTTGAACTGGCCGTAAATGGACGCAAAATATTTTTAAGTAGATTAAATCATACCTGCTTCTGTTCTATTGCAGCAGAGATTGAGAGAAGAGAAAGCTTAAGGCTTAACAACAGTAAATCTGTAGTGTATGTTAGACTTCATGAAACAGACGTAATGAAATTTCAAGGGTCTTAAACTATTTAATAGTTCCTTTAAAACCCTTGAAATTTTCATTAAACATTAAAGTCTACATGTTAGCACAGTCTATGCATTGCACCTTCGCATTGTACAGCTCAAAGTGGCTTGATCTAACCTTTTTTTAAGTCTGTGCACTTTCCGTGAAAGTTAATAAGCTTCATAACGCGCTTCTATCTTTTGAATCCGTAATCCGCGTATGAAATCCAAAAGTATGACCATGCTATGCTAAACATGTACAAAGTGGTTCTGACTTTGTGTCTGCTGACGAAATCCTAAAGTGTAACCATTTAAATGAAAGCTACTGAAAAATACTTAACATTGGTGATGTCTGTGCTTCGATTCTTTCCATTTTCTACTTTGTATCTCAACGATGGAAAGATTTTCAGCCACGTAGCCATCTTTATACGTACCTGGCTTCGCTTTCCGATTCAGCGTAAAGATACCACGTCCGTTCGGGCGAAGAAACACAAAACATCGCATTGACTTCATTCTCTTTAGGAGGTTTAACTCCTTCTCCCACAGCATTACCGACTTTAATTTGTCGACACTGTGTCTTCATGTGGATTTGGCCATCGCATTCCTTGTCTTTCGCATCTTGATAATAACAGAATACGCCATCTTGGTACAAAACAAAGTACCGTTTCTTCCACGAATTCTTGAAAAATCCGCCTAAAAAGGACATTACAGTTAGTACAGCTCTCCTTTAGAGATTAACTGAACCTAAATGCTTGTTAAATACTTACTTAGTTTATGGAGATAGCCCGCTTTCACAGTTCCCATATTTCACAACAACAGAAGTTCGTCGACAAGCTTGTTGTAACTGGGCTATAAATAGAACACATCTGTGACCATCGGGATGCTTGCGTGACGTATACTTGATGACGACTCACATGACGTAATCCTGTTAAGTATTTTTCTCTTCTTTCCATATTTTCAGAATTTTAATCAATATGATTTATGCACGATTAATTTAAAACTGTCTGCTGCTATAATGCTTTGAAATAAGAAACTAATATATATATATATAGATATAAAAATCACATAGGCCAATGCTTCTAGATTTTATACAAAAACAAGTTTTGCCAACATTTCAAAGCCCAGCAAGTGGGAATTAATAATTTAGACCAATTTACTACTGAGGGTTTTGCCAACATTTCAAAGCCCAGCAAGTGGGAATTAATAATTTAGACCAATTTACTACTGAGGCAAAAAAAAAAAAAAAAAACTCGATTCCACAGTTTAGACCATAGATTTCCACTCATGCAAATATCATTTGGCTTTTCAAGTTGATGCTAAACATTGCTGATACAACCGACTTTGGATAAAGGGGTGAAGACCAATTTTTTGTCTTCACAAATACAAATCAAATTGTTGACTTGAAATTCTAGACTATAATCGAAGTTCTCAAATACCGAGCCTCTCATCGATATCCCAGAGTTTCCAATAAAAGACCAAGACCTGCAAAATTCACAGGCAAATTCAAACTTAAGTGGTCCAAGCACATAGAGACTCATGTGACCCCGCCCAGGGGGGGGGGGTACTCCTGTCAATTCAGAATAAGAGTGTACCACAAAGGTTCTTAAACCCTAACCCAATTTGAGAATCGAAAATTGATACCTTTTTGAGGCCCAAACCTGAAAATGACACCGGCTGTTCAAGAGAAAAACAGTGACTAATAATTTATTGTGCGAGCAGGTCATTTTATTTCTTTTCTCTAACGTGGGAAGTTTAGCATCAAGTAAAGAATACTAGACTAAGCCTAGTTTAAAGATATGCCATCAAAACCATGGTTTACCCACTGCAATAATTTCCTTATTTTGTATTAACTTAAAAAACCAAAAAAAGGAATCCAATCTAAAAATCTTTGCAAAATTTTGTTCGCTGAAGCCAAGAAAGTATTAGTCAACACCATATTGATAAGGAAAAACCTCACTTGCATTTACTTTCAACACACATTTACATACGCGACTACAATACTAGTTTCGTCAATAGACCTCATCAGTTGGTAGCCATAGTCTGTTTTGAATTCCAGACGACTTCATATAATATAGCATGAAGAATAACCCTAGAATCACAATTCTAAAAAAGGGCAAAATGGATACCCTATTTAGGGACTGAGAACCTCAGAAGACATACCCCATTGGTCAGAATGGTCAGCACGTACCTATATTACTTACATATGGGAGTACACCCCACCCCTGATGTGCCCAAATCCGGTCACATGTTATGCATGACATGTGACATGCTTGGGCCACCAATGGGTATTTTACCAGAGACTGTCACCTGCTTTCTTCTATGCTGATAACAATCAGTGGCA
This sequence comes from Siderastrea radians, assembly GCA_964017195.1. Classification (NCBI taxonomy): domain Eukaryota; kingdom Metazoa; phylum Cnidaria; class Anthozoa; order Scleractinia; family Rhizangiidae; genus Siderastrea; species Siderastrea radians. The sequence goes on from OZ024892.1 coordinate 40,402,677, forward strand.
GGAATTGTTTTTGGCTCCAATTTGCTGTGCAGCAATTTGTCTTGAAGGCAAGATCTCATGTTTTTTATGTGTTGCTCGCTGTGCACCCAATTTTCTCTTGCATGAATATTTTTGTATTTTGCCCACTCCCCCCATAACTCTTCTAATGGTCCATCCCTAGGAACTGAAGGGTGTCAGACACGTACTTCTCAAATTTTATTATCATATCTCAAAGCCCTGGCATCTTTTTGATGATTGATCATATATTCTTGTTAGTTGGTCAATTCAAAATTTATTTTAGTGTAAAGAGAAGTTAAATTTGTGATCACTCTTGGCTAAATAATACACACAATTTATTCCACAAAAACACCAATACAGACACCAAAGGGGAAATTGCTACTTCATTACCACTGTTGTAGTTTTTCATCATCAAGCTAGGTGTCACATCATTAAGCTCTATGTCAAAAGGTAACATCATTTGTGCAAGCAGTAGAAGTGTGGCTGTTGAGTTGGTAAACCCAAACTGGTTGCTAGAGTGAAACATTCGCATTTCTACAATTCAAATTTGTGAGAAACAACTGTTTCATGTTAAGACATCGAAACTAGATGACCTGTTACATTTTACTTTCTAAGAAGGTCAATAATTTACAGCTGCATCACATAATATACTGATTGGTAGCCTGAGAAAACAATAAATGTTTCACGAAGTCGCCACTTAAGCCGTCACAAAACGACATCTGAGTAATGAGTGCAGAAATTCCATACTGATGACGTGTCACTACTCAGATCTTGGTAGTACTTCTGATTGGTTGAAAGAAAATTCCAACCAATCGGAAGCACTACTAAGACATAGGTAGAGACACACCCCAGTATGAAATTTCTGCGCTCGTTACTCAGATGTCATTTTGTGAAGGCACAAGTGGCAACCTCGTGAAATGTCAGCTGTTTTCTCAGGCTAACTGATTGGCTACACAGCTGTTTCGGATGAGGTTATGTAAACATGTGAATGAGGGAAGGTAACATTTGTTTGGCTTTATTTTATAAAAGAAATAGAGAATGGCCACTTTGTGCTCATATAACCTAATGTAAACACCGGAGGGAGCATGGAAAAGTTTACATTAACTTTCAAACTCTTACATAAAGTTTCCAATTCTTCCAACCTCCCTCTTGTATTTCCATCAGGTCATTTTTGGATGACAGAGAAAAGTGTGGGACCATGCCCTCTTTTCTAAGTACATAATAGGAAGTTGGCACTTAAACTTAAACAGGCAATCTTTTTTCTACACCACACTGCACTTATTGCAGAGTTGTAACTCCTATAAGCTATGCCTCTCACAGGTGTAGCAAGTTACAGATTCAACACTGAGGATATGAGAACACTCATGTAAAACTAGCAGTAAAAAATGCTTTCAAAAAAGAAGATAGGAACACCTTGTTTCAATCAGAATTTACATAATCAGATTAGAACAAGATGCTGCTGCCTCAGGGTACTACAACTTCAATTTATTAACGAATCCCTGTGTTGCTGAGTTCTAGTTAGTCAGTTATTTTACAGTCCTCAAGCTCCCTAGTTGAGGGCCAATACACTTTGAATGCAAATTCATTTCTAGCAAAGGAACTGGGATTTGTACAGACGCATTCTAAGCTTGAGCATGTGTAAGGATCATACTTGTCAGCCAATACCATGAGATCTGGAACAGGATAGACCTTGAGGGAGTGGTCTTGAGTCCAGTACATGGGTCTCACATGGGGTGGGATGGGGCAGAGATGTGCCTGTGCTAGGATTGTTTTCATCAGTTGGACAGGAATATCTTTCAAGTCTGTTGGCAGGTTAATTGAGTTGCGACACATCTTGTTCACAAGGTCTTCACGAAAGACAACGATCTCCTGCGTACAGTACTGAATCCTACAAGGGTTGGTGGTAAATAGACTAAGAGGGATTTTGTCTGTGACTGCAGATGTGAAAAATGATGGAATTGGTGGCCTTGGAAGAATGTTGCCGGGTCCTGGATCTTGGGGACCTGGTACAAACACAAAGCGGCTGTTCTCAGTCAATGGTGGAAACTCAGCCACAAGTTTGGCAAATGATTGAAAAGACTGCTTTAGAGTGTGATAATGATTAGGTCCATGAGGCTCAGAAGTGAAGTTTCCACACAAAATGAACAAAGCTGGAGGCACAGCAGAGTAGCCTGAGAACAAAGCGCGGAGCTTCTCCATTACCCTGGGTTGGTCCAACCAAACATCTGACAAGATCACAAACATCGTATCATGGTTCTCTCTCTCGATGGCTTTAAGCTTTGCTGATGCTTTCAGACTAGTAGAGGAGGGTCCCCCAAAAAAGTTGATGTTTCCAAAGTGATTCCTGGTCACTTGCCCTGGTTCTGCAGGAGGGAAACCCAAGGCTTTGACATGGAACACACCATCTTCATATGCACCTTCTGCAAGCACAAAGCAGTTTTCAGTATAGAGGCCAGTATGAAATGTAGCCTGTCTCAGGTTAAGTTCCACTACACCCGTGGGGTCTTCAAGGTAGTATTTTCCCTCTTTGATTTGTGTCATCATGCCGAGCACTATGAGCTGTTCCAAGTTAGCCGTGCTTCCTAGCAGGAACTCCACAGGTTTGAGAGAGAATTTCTCTGCTACTTGGCTCTGATTGGCTCCTTCAACCACTGGTGAAAAGAGCTCATGTCGCATGGTTCTCTGATGTAGGATGTTGTACCTCTCTCTGAAAACCTGAAAGAGTTAATAAAATCATCATCTGTGGGCAAGGGTAGGGGTCAAAGGAAATAGCATAGTGGAGAGGTTAGAGTACAAAAACAAAAAAAACAAGAGGTCCCACCATGACTGCTACAGCTGGAGTTGTTTCATGGTCAACCTGGAATCAACTCCCCAGCCACACTTGTAAACAGCCAACTAGTTGGAATGTTTAGTTTTTTTAAGTTCTATTTGAAATAGCCACTTTGTTTTTCAGCTTGTTTAGGGCCACAGTTTAAACTTCTGGTTTTACCAGCCACTTTGTGACCCAATGAAAGATTTTTTCTTTAGGTAACAGAAAGTGGTGAAATATTTCATCAAGTGGGATGCTACTTTATGGTGTGAACACAATACCCCCTCCCCACCCCCCACAATCCCCACCTCTCAACCCAGCTTCATCAGGGATGAACTTCATGCCCACAAGTCTGAAATCCAGGGACAAAATCGCTTCGCACTTCCCAGAATATCAAGAGGACAATAGAAATTCCTTCTTTACCAACTGAACATTTGTTTCCTACCAGTTCAGCACTAGAAAGTATACAAACTTATAGGAAACAAGGGGAATAAATAGAACGTCTAGGTTATGTACTGCATCACTATAAGTCACTGAAAATGCACACAGCAGTCTGAGGGGGACATTGGGGTTTGCGGTATTGCGGTAATGGCCAATTTTTCCTGCGGTATTTCGGTAATTCTGATCTAAAATTGCGATATTGCGATATTCTCAAAACCTGCGGTATTCGGTTTTAGCGTTTTGTTGGGTCTTTAAAATTATCTTCCCGTAATTTTCGACCCTCTCGGATCTTTTTCCAGTTTCTTGTCGTTTCGGAAACAGCTGAGGAAACGTTTCGAAACAGCTCTAAGGTCCTCTGATCCGTCACGCGTGTTTATATTAGTCATATTGACATGTAACGTAATTACAATTTGATCGCTTGGACAACCAATTAAAAGTCACGGCACTGAGGTATGTCACGCACCGACTTTTAATATTCAATATCGATCGACCTTTGTTGACCCCACCAAGGGGTCCAAGATCATGTCCAAACCACGAGCTTTGCCAGACAGACCAGGCATTATTCAACATGGCTGTGGTAGCAACATCCGAGATGGCGACGAGGGAAGTCGAAGTGGCTGTCATCGATTGTGTGGCTCTGTTTTACGAAGAGGGAAAAGGCGTCGAGAATTACCGAAAAAAAAAAAAAAACAAGTTCAGGTGTCGGGTGAACAAAGACGAAAAACGGCTCGCTAAGTTTAGGGAGAGCATTAGGTAAGTTTAATTTGGATTGTTTCATTCAGTGCACATCACCAGGCACATCAAAACGGAACCTGACCTGACTTGACATTATTCAGTATTCTGGCAACAAACGGTCTTAAACGTATCTAATAGCACATAAGGACAAAGTCAACAAGCAAACAATTACAGTGGCTGCGAGGTTTGTCTGTGGTAATGCGTGGCTTTATTTGCTTTTATGTCTTTCAAAGTCTTTTCCCGGGAATGACTCCATGCTCTCGCGAGCGCGCGATGTGTTATGTATTAAGTAATTAAGTATTAAGTCGTCGCGTTAACCCTGGCTTCCAGCCCTGGACACGTTGTTATGTCAACGAACGCTCCAATTGCCAATCTGTGCACTTGGTTGGAGAAAGCCAGTGCATATACCGATGGGTCGTTTGGCTGGAGTAAAGCGGCTTGTTCAAGAACACAGCACAATATTCGACTAGTACTCGAACAGGGCCATTCACTCCGGAGTCTAGAGCACTAATCGACTCCTAATCGTTAGGCCATAGCGTCTAATACGCCGACGCTCTCTAGAATGTAAATGCCTGATGAACGTTAAGCACTGACTTTGGAAGCAAAGAATTTCATTCCCTTCTATTGCAATCAGAAAAGTGAATCAATAAAGGTAAGTTTATCTTTGTTCGGCATACTGGTTACTGGACGGAAAGTACACGTTACTCATTTTCCTAAAACGAACCCACAACGTAGCATGCCTTAATATTCGAAAAAACAATGAAGTTAATATTTGCCCGTAATTTTAAGATTATGCAAGGCAACAATTTCGTTATTTCATTGATTTTTGACAAGGTTTTGGACGTCGTGCGGTATTGCGGTATTTGGCGAATTTTTTTGCGATAATGCGGTATTTGTCAATTTTTTTTGCGGTTTTGCGGTATTGAGAACCCCCCAATGTCCCCCTCCAGTCTGTTAAAAAAGCTAACGTGACACTAGATTAGGCCTAATCTAGGCCTAATATATGTTATGCCCTTGTTGGCATAACTAAACTGACTGAATTGACCTTTTAATCAGTGGAACCCAACTGTTTAAGTACTACTGGTTTTGTAGACGAATGCATCTAAAATTTACAGAAATTGGATGCAATCAAAAATTTGATTATGTTCAATTTCTTGGGGATGGCAAAAAAAGTTAACCATTGACTACATTCAACAGAGTTTCTTTCCTACTGCATATTGACTAATTTGTGTTTTCTTGTAGTAAAATTATTGTGCAGCGTGAAAGGAAGGAACGAAATATCATACCAACTAATGAAAGAAAATTCAAACAAAGCTTTTAGTCATTAAAACGAAACAAACAAAAGATCCCGAGTGAAAAAATTGCCCAAATCCCCCCCCCCCCCCCCCCCACCCACTCTAAAAGTAAATGGACCCTTATTCGCCGCTCGACTAGGTTTGGGAAATCGAACGCAATCGATCTCATACATTTCTTGCCCAATGCCCCAATCGTTTGCTTGGATTCCACTGAGTTCGATCGCCAAACGGTTCGATTGGTAACCAATAAGCTTATGTATTTTTGTCAACTGGTGATGAACTTATATAAGTTCTTATTACCTCCGATTTTGCATTTGGATTGCTAGAGTGGAGTGCCACAGAGCCGCTGCTCGGAAGAAACTTTTTCCTGTCTGGATTAAAGGTGAACCTAGGCACGCTGAAAGCGTCGATTATAGTGAAGGCCTTATCGCTGTCATCTTCCGAGGTTTGACTGCATTCATTTACAGCTTGCTCGGCGATTTCTCGATCGACGAGAGACGAACTCAGTGGCTGTTTCTGGACGCCTTCTACTATTTTATCAAGCCAATCTTCCAATTCAACTTCAGTTAAAGGACTCAGCACTTCCGTAAGGAACTTGGATGCGTCTGTTTTGAGAGAAAGACCGTGCAATTTGAACACAGAAACTATCTTCCCTCGAACCGCGGCGGCCATGTCGTTTCTGTCGTCAAAAAGGGCGCGAAAGTGTTTTCGTGCCAATCTATCGGCGTGAGATCGTGACAGAGAAAGACTGGAAATGAGACTAAGAGGTGCTCACTAAGTAAAGGTCAGTAAAGGTTCGTGTAAAAAGTAGGCAAAAGAACAATAGGCTGCGGAAATAGCGGCAGTTATTATTTAAGCGCTCATTACTCTATAAGTAAAGGTTTCGTTATACAAAAATAAGTAAAAATCAAAATTGAACGTCGTTTCGGTGTCGTCATGACGCCATTTTCAAGTTCAAAAATGATTCAAATAAACTGTCAGGAATAGTAGCTGGAGATTAACATGAAATGATTAATGCAGAGTCACGCAAATAGTTTAGCTCGAATTGAATCCGTGCACTAAACAATCGAACTTATTACGACACTTCTTTAGGACGAAAAACTGTTTGTCAAGGTCTTTCGGGACAATACAGTGTTTGTCACTATAGTGCTTGCCAATAGATGATTGGTTTTTGTGCTCATTCACGCGCTGGTGTAAATGCCTGAGTGTGTACCCTACATAACTTGCATCGCAAAAGTCACACTGAAATTTGTAAACTACACACGGCTGGTTTACAATAGGCGGTCTTTTCTTCTGCACTTTAAGTTTCTGTTCGATCTTGTTGCTAACGAAAACAGGTTGAATGGCTGTGTGAGTCTTCTGGCTTAGGTCTTTGAGTTGTTTGCGCACGAAGTCTGCCGAAACCTGGTCTTTGAAAGGTAGGACTATTCGAACTGTTGGGCAATCTCCCGGGAGGGGGGGTACTCCCGTCAATTTAGGATAGGTGTGTGCCGCCAAGGTTCTCAAACCCTGACCCTATTTAAGGGTAGAAAATCGAGAATTGATACCCTTTTAAAGGCCCAAAACCAAGAAATGGCACCTTATTTTACTGCAACACAAGCTATAAACGTTCTTTTGAAATCGCTTTGTTAAACTTTATAACGTGTATTCGGCCGTGTAGCACAGTTTTAACAGACCATATGTTTTTCGTTTTGCGCGTTGGGGTGGATACTGCAATTTAGTGACCCTTGTCACAGCGGATTTGGACCCCCCCGCGGATTTGCACCCCCCGGTCCAGATCCGCTAGCGGATTTGGACCGGGGGGTCCAAATCCGCTAGCGGATATGGACCCCCTCTCGCGGATTTGGACCCCCCTGAAATCAAGCGTTCTATTGAGTAAAATTGGTAAAATTGTTTTTTGGAGCTGTTAAAGAGGCAAAATAGAAAATATTGAAGCAGTTTTTCTTTTCAAATAATCTTTAATACTTAGGGTAAAGGAGATCCTACAACGCTAGTTTGTATCGATAAATTTTAAAAACTAAACTTTCTTGAAGATATCTTACAATATTTTCTAACATAACTGACTTAAAGCGAGTTTATAAAGCCGCGCTAAGAAAAACAATTTTTATAGTATTTGACATCAGCTTGCCGCGGTAATTGGAGGGACGGAGTAGCAAGCGTACTTTAAAAATTAGCTTTTCTTCTCACCTTTTTCTCACCTCAAATTAATTTTTTTAGAATAAATATTAACAACGGGAGTAAAAGAAAAAAAAAGAGATTTGAAAATCGCACCGTCTGTAAGAAATACCGCAGCGCGTGTTTCAGACACTTTTAAAAGTTTTGTGGCTTTGTGGTAGCACTCCAGTTTACTGAACCTTAAGAACTCTGCTATTTTTCATTAAAATGAACAAGAGAAATCTAGCGCGTGTACGTAAGCACGCTTTTTGAGAAATTAACTGATCTAACTGGAATTTTTTCTTCAAAGACGCACTGTTGAAATTTGCTCTTTATTTAGAGGCCTTTTGTAACATCGATGACCTAGTTAACATGCGATAACTGAATTTTGAATTTTTAAATTTTGTTGCAGCAAAGTCTTGATGTTTTTCTTGGTGTCCTCATGACTTATACAAATTCAAAATATCATGATTGGAAAAATTTCTGAAAAAAAACATCCTGTGAAGTTGTGTAATCAAGCAAACTTTTTTTGCAGGGTGCACAATGCGATTCTCAACCAAGAGGTGTTACTTTAAAACCTCTTTTGTTAAACTGCCCGTTCAAACTAGAGGTGTTACTTTAAAACCTCCTTTGTTAAACCGCCCATTCAAACTATGTTAAATTCAGTATCCTGGAAAAGTAATAACAACGCGTATGAAAGAAAACAAGATTTTAAAATCGTATCTTCTGCAAGAAATACCGCGGCGCGTGCTTTAACTGGAACGTTGAGAGGTCTGGCTATGTGCCTAAAACGAACGGTCAATTTACTTGATCTAAAGTCTGACTCTACCTCTATTATGAATAGGTTTGCAGTATTTTGAAACCCAAACGAAACGTTACTTCGCCAAGATTGAAAAGTGAAATTATTTCGGTACTTTATATGCGAATAACAGCGTGGATTTTTACAATTACATAGGGGGTCCAAATCCGCGAAGGGGGTCCAAATCCGCTAGCGGATTGGGTCCCCCGGGGGTCCATATTCGCTAGCGGATTTGGACCGGGGGGTCCAAATCCGCTAGCGAATTTGGACCGGGGGGTCCAGATTTGGGGGGGTCCAAATCTGCTGGGACAACCCTATCTAAGGAACATCTAAGGATCACAATACCAAAAAATACCCGAGAAAAGGATACCCTATTTAAGGACGGAGCACCTCAAAAACCCTACCCTATCGGGCGGCACATACCTATATAGCGTATATAAGGAAGTACCCCCTCCGGGGGCAATCTCCAGGGGCAGGTATTGGTTGCTGGTCTTCAGCCTTTGAAGCAACAAAAATCCTGATGGATGCGTGACTCTGCATTAATCATTTATGTTATCTCCAGCTACTATTCCTGACAGTTTATTTGAATCATTTTTGAACTTGAAAATGGCGTCATGACGACACCGAAACGTTGTTCGATTTTACCAGCGTTGATTCTCATTACTCTAATCAAATTAAATCTGGGGGATCTTATTGGCCCATACGCAAAAAGCGCGAATTTCGAATTTCAAATTTCAAATAAGATAGTTTGTAAGCCATTCATACAACGTTTTATTTCGTCTGCGCATTAGATATATTAAAAAATGTAACATATCTAAATTCTGGAAAATTTCTATGCGCCAAAAGCGAGGAAGCTAAACTTCCCGAAGTAACCACTCGAACTGTTCGGTAATCGAACTCAATCGAACCCAATCGAACTTAATCGAACGATTGGGTTCGATTAGTTCGATAATCGAACACAATCGAACCCCAAAAAATGTGTGAGAGAGTTCGATTGCGTTCGATTTTCGAATTAATCGAACCCAATCGAATCTAATCGAACACAATGGAAAAATCTAATTTTCACCCCGAATACCACCAGTTTTTTTGAACAATCTGTTTTAGCAATAGCTACGAATAAATAATTAACAAGAAATACTTTTATTGAAACTACCTTTGGACATGGAAAATACATTGATTTTACAAATGAAAGTATAAAACGACTGTAAAAATCGCACGCTTTAACCCAAGCAAAATACAATAAACTGGAACAAAGCTACAAAAAACGATTGCGATAAGATACGGGAACTTAATTGCAAAAAACCCGGCCTTGAAAGCAATATTCATTACTAAGTATTATGAGATAACGCGTGATAAAGGAAACCGCCACATTTGTAAGAAAAGCAACTAAAAGTAACCATTATCCAGACACAATTCGAACGCAATCGAACCTAATCGAACTCAATCGAACTTATCGAGCCCAATCGAACGCAATCGAACGTTCGATTGGGTTCGATTGCTCAAATTTTTTTGTGAGAGTTCGATTGTGTTCGATTACCGAACGTTCGATTTAGTTCGAGTGGTTACTTCGGGAAACTTATATAAAATTCCATCAGGATTAGTACAGTGATACATCAGTCAGCGACCGAGTGAAAATTACTAAGCTCAGCTTTCACAAAGGAACTGTCAAATTAGTGATCGAAAACAGCAACAAATCGCACCAGTCACGTACGCAGAATGCGCTAGAGTTATGAGCCATCTCTCTGTACTGCGCTATGAAAACTGCAAGAGAACAAATAAATAAAATACCTCACTGTAATTGTCAGAGAATTTCACTTCATCTATCTTACATTAGGGAACTTAAGCAACCACGGCGGCAACGCCAAGGAAAACGTCAGTTTAAAAATGACTTCCAAATATTTCTAACTTCTTCGCGATAGTTTCAACTCGTTCAATCTGTCTAACGAAGCCGAACAATCCGGGAGCTGACTCTGTCAGGGCAGCGTTACAGTTCAGGTAGAAAAAAAGAAAATTCACAATCGTGTGTTCACGTTCTACATAAAACTTTGAATTTGGTCATTTCGCGTTGTTGTTTTGCAGAGGACGGCAAAGAAATGTACCAAAAGCTGTATCGCAAGTGCAGAGTCATTGTTTTGCTAATTAAACCTTTTGTTTTGTGACGTTCTCGTCAGCCGTCGCCGTCGTGTTTGACTCGTCCCTAGTCGTCTCATCACACCTCGCGCTCCCGTGCCACGCACGTCGAGCAACACACGAAGACGACTAGGGACGAGTCAGGTCTATTATCTCTTACGTACGACGGGTAGGTATTTTCAATAATATGAAGTACTGAATCAATATCCACTGCATCAAAATACTAAATAATCGCTGCCCGCTGTCTCTACGCCGTGATCGTGAGAAGGCCTCTCAAAAAATACAATCTCTTCAGAATATTAGTTCCCTTCAATTGCAAAAGACTGTTCAGTCAGAAACAAGCGATAGCGAAAAGGCTAAACTCTTCGTTAGGCGTAATGTTTATATGTGTACTAATGCTTCTGGACGACGATTTAGCTTCGCGCGAATATGTCCTTCCCGTAATTTCTCCTTACAACCTCGTATCTTCAATATCTTCAGTCGCTTGGCAGAGGAAAGCAGTCATAAAATTCATTCAATTCCTCTGAAGCAGCTAGAAGAAATGCATGTTGCAGACGAGTCGATTTTGTATAACCTCTCTGGCGGCACTTTCTGATAAACAAGTCTTCCCGTGTCTCCTACGTGTCACCCAACGTGAGATGATTCTTTCCCACTAAAAATGTTTGTGCAGTCGGTTTTCTTCCTTCAAATACAAATCGCTTGAATGTTAGGCAAACTGAAGCCACAATCGCAAGATCTTACGGACCAAGATACTCAAATACGAGTCCATTAAGGCCGGTCCAACATGGCCTCGCATGAAGATCGCGCGTGTGGCACGTTTTCCGTTCTAACTCTTGATTGGCGCATAGAACAATGCTGAATTTTGGCCGTGAGGAACAACACAGGGGAATGGGGGAAAACTAAGCCAAAAAAATGCTGTTTCTGTCACGTTTTTTTCGGCGATTTTTTGATATCGACCAATCAGATACACGGATTTAATTGAATTTGATAATTAAAAGCTAACACCTTTTAATCGATTTTGCCAAGTGCCTGCCTACTACGCGGACCATTACTTAATATTTGTGCTCATTATGGTTGAAAAGGTCGAATCCTTCACATGTAAAGCCAAAGTGAAAGCGTTGTACTTTTCTGACGAAAAAAAAAAACTGGAAAATAATATTCTACTTTTTAATACCTTTCTTCAGTTTCTTTCGACCACAAAGGTCCCTTTTCCGCAGAGTGAAGTGCGAATGGACTAAAAGCGAGAATACTTTTGAGGCCTCTAGGCTGAATCCTGAAAAACAGCCATTCTCGACTCCGTAGCCTTCGGTGGTTTTATTTATCAATTTACTTTCTTTTTGTCGCGCAGGATATGCGCACGGGGGAAGCAGGGATGGCGTAGTGGTGAGAGCGCTCGCCTCCCACCAATGTGGCCCGGGGTCGACTCCCGGCCCCGGTGTCATATGCGGGTTGAGTTTGTTGCTGGTTCTCGTCGTTGCTCCGAGAAGTTTTTCTCCGGGTACTCCGGTTTTCCCCTCTCCTCAAAAACCAACACTTACAAATTCCAATAAAATCACTTTCATACGAGGTCTTCAGACCTCCTAAGTATTTTGTGGGTACACAAATTACATTTACATTTTTTTTACATGCGCAAAAGAAGAGCTCTGGGGTCGAAAATGGAAAACGGCCTGAAAATGTGGATTCTCGCGAGCACACACAAAGACGGGACTGGATATCGAAATGACCGGATTATTAACCGGCTGTCGCTATGGCGACCGCCGGTTTATAAAATGGGCACTGATTTGTCATGATAGTCAGTTGGCTAAACATACGAACAAAGTGCTGTAAAGCTTGTGGTACGGGTACTCAAGAGCGGTACTGTCTTAGATAAGACGCATGCGCATATTAGTCTGCTGAATGTTACCTTCGTGTGTTCTTGTCTTTTAATTTACAGTATTTAAGATATCAACGACGAAGGGTTGTTAAGTTTGGGGTTTTTTGTATTTGTCTTGTATAACGCATGCGCAATTGAGTAAAGCAGCTAATAGGATGGAATGCGAAATTGACTCTGTTGTCTGATCTAGTTAGTGGTTATGGTGAAAATTTTTTTAGCGCAGGAGTTTTTTTTAATTGGGATTGACATTTTGAGGGTGTAAAAATGTGGGAGTCAGAAGGATTTGTGAATGTCAGGAGCATATCACGCTTCTGTGAATGTGATTTGCTTTGAAAGCTGCGTTTTGTATAGGAGCGGTGTAATATTGTGCTGCGTGAGAGGGGGTTTCCTTTGCCGTTTTATGGGGGGGGGGGGTGGTTTGCGAAGTGGATTGTAAGGTTTCTGATTTGCTAACTTGTATTTCGCAGCGGACAAAAAGGACAGTTGCGTTTTGCCAGCGTGGGCTAGGAAGAGAAGGAATTGGTACTAGTATGATGATGCAATATTAGTGGATTGCACCATCAGTACATGATAGTTCTGACTTGTGAACGGAGCGAGATCAGTGTTTATTTGAGGCGAGAAGTTGATACGAAGGAATCGTCAGTTCAATTAATAGGGTAGGCGTTACGAGTCTTTTTGCATTGAAAGAACGAAAATATCTGAATATTATCGACGGATTTGTGTGGTTTGCGTGTGGTGTACGCTAAAGGCTACGAGCAGTCTCTCTTTCCGTTCAGAGATAGTGAAGGAAAAGAAAAACAAGCGAGTGAGCGCGAAATCGATTACGGCTCGACAGGCGCGTTAGCTTTCAAAGACGTGGGCGACTTTCGTCCCCGCTCGCTTCTTTACTTTTGCAAGGGGATTCCCGGGTTAGCAAACCGGATTTAAACATCGCGTCATGAGATATGCCTTGACGTGCCCCATACTCTGACGATCTGCTCGAGCTCGTGTTTATCAAGCGTTATATTTTGATTCTACTGCTATGTTCACTGTTTGTATTTAAGGTCTAGGCACAACAGACAACTTCGTCGTCGCTGTGTGAGCATTCTCTGTTGTGGACGAATTTATATCGGCATTCAACGTTTGAGTGAATTTGCGTTTTTCAGCACAAATAAAAGCGATAAAAAAGATAAGCTGAGTCATCAGAGTTTAAACATTACGTCATCCAGTAACGCTATGGTAAAAATATTGTGTCACACAATCACACTTTTCGTCACGCCGGTTCGTATAAATAGAGGATCGCGCTAACATTTGTGAAAACTAGGGGTGGGGAGGGTCAGAATGGCCGGTTAAAATGCCAAATAGGCTTTCTTGTTCATATATTGGTAAAAATTCATGAGATTATGAAAAAAATAATAACATAAATCTGAATTTAAAAGAAAAAAAAACGAAAATGGAAAAGTAAAAAGCCATTGGAGTTACGCAAAAGAGCCAGGGACCCCATACGAGGCGAACCACCGCAAGTTACAAAACCGGAAACAACAACAGACTTAAAAAAAAAAAAGAGATACACAGGATCAATATAGGAATTAACAGCTAAAATTACAGTTTACTTCGCCTTTAAATCGCTACCAGAGTGTTTGCGCTATTATGTTTCGGGCAAAATTTTGCCCTTATACAGACGATGAAACTTTTCCTGCTGTTCAAACCAAATTTAGAAAAAAAAAGCTTTCCTCAAAACCAGCCAAACGGCTTAAAACCTCGCGTTTAGCACTTCCGACATTTTAATTAAATACTTTTTAGTTCTGGCACACCCAACACCCGCATTTGTAGCGTTTCTCCCCAGTCTTCCTCTCCACATTCACAATTGTTCTTTAATTGCACGCTTTCATACGATCACCTTCGAATTCATGTAAAACTATAGACTGTATTGCAATGCAAGTCAATTCTGTACCTTTTATTCTCACTTAATTTCCCGAGTACTAAATTTCGCGATTCAAAATCGCGAAATTTAATACTCGCGAAATATAGCACATGCGAAGATTAAAATCGCGAAATTTAGTACTATATAATATCAATAAACTGATGAAATTTAAGCTGTTGCTTTATTTCCGTTATTCCAACATGTCTAAGCTCCATGTTTAGGAGTTTTTTTGTTTGATTTTGTCCCCCAGTTACCTTCGAATGCATCACTGTCGCTGTCCGAACTGTCCTCTGCCGCTAAGTTCTTCAAAATCTCGCTTGTGCAGTCGTCAAACTTTCCACCTGTTCGTTCTTTGTACCAAAGGGGATCCTCAGCGCTTAGGGTCAATCACCTCCACTTTTACACCACCACCACGCATGATATGTTTAGCTTGTTTTGGTGCTATTGTTTACGATGACGATCATATTAATTACGTTGTTACAGTTCTGAGGTCAAAGCTACATATTAAAGAAGTAGAAAAAAATCGCGAAATCTAATACACTCCAATTCTAATTTCCTCTAAAAAAATCGCGAAATTTAATACTCGCGAAATATGGCTCTTGATTTTTCGCGAAATTTAATACTCGCGAAATTCAGTGAGAATAAGGTATTGGATTGTTTATACACTTGGAGTGTAGTTCTCTCTAACAACAGACAGCCTAAAAGACCAATCAATCAATCAATCAATCAATCAATCAATCAATCAATCAATCAACTATTCAATCAATTATTAGACGGTCGGTCAGTCAGCTAGTCAATCAGTCAGTCAACCAAAAAATATATAAGGGGAATGGCGACATGGATGAAATAAAATAAATGGAACGTCATTCCACCAGAAATTAACTCAACAAAAGTGCTTTTTTAAAAAAGGGAACTACTTACACCTGTCAATCAAGTATTTGTAGGCGAAGACGATTATATTAGCGCATTCTCGATAATAGACAGGCTTGCTTCAAACATCTTAAAATTCTAATCTGTATAATTTTACTGTTAATAAGCGTATATTTTTATGTCAGTTATTTTCTTTAGCGTTATTTTTCTTTCTTTGTTCTTATTTAAATTAAAGCTATTTAAATCTTCTTAATTTAATTTAGTTCCTTTTCCATCTTACTCAACGGAGTGTCAGGTAGTTTTATTGCACATAATATGTATAGTCAGTTATTTTTTTTTGTTCTTTGTTATTTTTGTTATTATAGTTTCCACCCGCCTCAAAAAGCCCAAGCTAATTTGCGGGTAGAATTACACATTTGTAATGTATTTAGTTGTTGTAATAAAATTGTGTGTAGTAAAATTTAAAAAAAGTAATTTTAAATGAAAAAGCGTTCTTCAGTCGACACTCATGCAGAAACAGAATCCTCCCAACGGGAGTCGAGCCTATCACCTTCCAGGTGCAGGTTGGTTGCCCTAGCCACTGAGCTATGGCAGGACGTGTCGCATTTGGTCCTAGTTGTATGGCTCTGCACACCACGAGTCCCCCATAGCTCAGTGGTTAGAGCATCCAACCGGCACTTGGAAGGTCACGGGTTCGACTCCAGTTGGAAGGACTCAGCACTCACGCTCGTGATGAAGTGAATATTCCATCTATTTCCTTTTTCTTGGTTTGCCTGACTACTGTCCGCTCTGTTATGTTCGCGAGAAAAAAGTAATTCAAAATGGATTACAAAAATAATCGTCAATACTTTATTTCATCATGATTGTTAGCGCCCGTTTTTCAGCTACAGGTGTCTGATATTTCTCCTTGGAAAGCAGAGGTGTCCACCTTAGAGCCAACGTGCCCACTTTAATGTTGTACTGACTGTATCTGTGATACAATCACTCAGAATGCGTAGCACAGCTTCTAGTTTTGTTTTCAGTCGTTCACCCTTGTAAACCATTCACGCACGGAAAGATTTCACACGGTTATGGAACTGGGAACTAGCTCTGAGCCTGCAATCTCAGCAACGCAGTCATTGCCAATGGAAGGTCTCCCATTTCTTGAAGCATCATGGGTAGGGTAGGAACACCGCCTTTAAAAACAAGAAATAGAAACAGGGATGAGCCAGGCTAGCAAGGACCTTTACATTCTACAGTCAAACCTTCAGACACCAGAGAGATGCGATTCTAACGTCTGAGTTGTGTGGGTCAAAAGTGTGAAAGTTTAAATAACGACTATCAAGCAGTTATTTCCTGTGATACTGCTTATTATGATTTAAGAAGGAGATCTAACTTTGAAAGTCTGTGGATGAGATCCTAAAGTGCGTTTTGCTTTTCAAAGTCGTTTTCAGGTTTTCTTTTCTGAGCTTGTATACAAAATCCTTAAGTGGGACTTAAGTTACGTTATCAAAGAAATTTCATTCATGGCAATGAGAGTATGATGTTGAATTATTTCTCTAGGCTTTTAGTATTTCACACATTTTATCTCGTGCACTAATTGCAACTCACATATTTTTATATTTTTGGTATCTTTGTATTGTTACGAAGTTTTTAAATAGTTGCACTG
This sequence comes from Siderastrea radians, assembly GCA_964017195.1. Taxonomy (NCBI): domain Eukaryota; kingdom Metazoa; phylum Cnidaria; class Anthozoa; order Scleractinia; family Rhizangiidae; genus Siderastrea; species Siderastrea radians. The sequence continues at coordinate 40,419,331 of OZ024892.1, forward strand.
CAAGGCCTTGTAATTTAGATTTTAAATGCAAAATTTTGGTCCAAAAAACGTATAATTATTAACTCGTGCGCAAATAGCTGCTCTTTGAAGTTGTGCCTTTGTCAAAGAGATCCAGTATCAGTCATCACTGTTGAATACA